>CM056500.1:31504976-32242476 GCA_029783415.1 Anisodus acutangulus
ATTTGACACAAATATTATCTTAGGAAGTCTTTTCATAAATAGAATATCTAGACGGTACATGTGAGAAGTAGGCTTGGTAGAGATTTTTTCTACTTATGACCAAGTTTTTTACTAAATTTTAAAGGTTATAGTTATAAAATTTTCGTATGTAATCGGTAATTAACAAAATTTCAAGGAGCTTTCAGATCCATGTGATGATGGAAAGGTTATTGAGAAGTGATATATATTTATTGTACAAGTTGAAAGAGGCTCAAGATAAAGAAAAGTGGACCTAGGGACAAAATTGAACAAGTCAAGTTAAAAAGTTACATAAATTGATGCCTAAATTGACGCTTCGCGTCCCTAAGGCATCTAAAATGTCTAGATCTCAAGATGGAGAAGCAACTAATTCTCATTATCATATATACCATTGCCTTGAGACTTGAAGGGGAAACTAAGGGCGGACACTTTGAGTCCGAGCTAGCATTCAAAGAATTTTAGTTCGAGATTGCATGTTTAGTTTGATGATTATTATAAAAATTGTAGTAGGGAGAGAGAAAATGTCACTTTCCGTAAGACTCATCTTGAAATTTTTGAGAGAATTTTGTGGGTTACAACAATTGCAGGAAACGGAAAGTAAGTAAATATTACAAATTGCTAGAAAGGATAAACTAAAGATTACAACAAAACTGGAATCAAGAATGTTACAAACTGCTTGTGATTTGCTGAGTCGAGTGATGACACTATGTCTTTAAGACAAGATTGTCCCGTATATATCCTATTACGTTGTCGGGCAATAGTCTCCCAAGATACAACATCAACTTAACAAATGAGAAAAGGAAACTCAAGTGTTACTCTTGAAGAACTTTGAGTATAGTAAACTTGCTAGAGAGGAAGAAGAAGATGTCAGAAAATTTTGTAGTATTTTTCTTAGTGTGTTGAACAATTGAGCCAAAGGCCTCAATTTATAGTGTAAGGAGATGACCCCTCATCTAGCCAACTAATGGCCTTCAATAGAAATATAATGACACTTATTGAGGGGTTACATTCAGCCAAATAATGGCTGAATTCATGTGCCAAATAATGGAGATTCAATGCTCCAAAACCAGCCCAAAAGTCAGAACTTTCCATCTTCCTGTAGCAGCATTATGTCTCTGAAGCGCCGCGGCTCTGTGAATTAGCACCGCGACTCCAGTGAATGATCACCCAATTAGCGCCGTGGCGCTCCTGCGCCTCGGCTTCGACGCGGCTGTGCCGCGGCTCAGCGGCGACTTCTGGCTCGTTTCATCTTACACTTCTTCCTTCATTTACCAATGTGGAATAATTTGTCATTTGTCCAATAACCGTCCATCATTCTATATCTCAAACGTATTACTTAAGTACCAATATCTCTTACACTAATAAAAATTGCGATACTTGGCACTACGTGTGCACGTGTGTGGAAACGACATTTTCGACGTGCGGGGCCCTAATTGTTCGAGTCATAAATAATGGGATAAACTTAATTCCACATTAGTAAATTTCCAATAATCCCCTCTTGAAAGAGATTTTGGCGCACTCACATGGTGCCTTTTCCAGTAATTTTTCAGCGGACTGATGTTGCATCAGGAGAGGTAGCTTCAGCTTTGAACCTTCCGTAGTTGAATACCATCGGACTTACTTACTGCGCTGTGAACGTGATGTCTTGAACCGTCAGTGTTTAGTGTAAGCCAAGTCAACGGTACCAACACAACAACTTCCCTTACTCTGTTCTTCGTAATGTTTTGTCCGTTGTGGCCGTGGACACTTGTTGGATTCTTAAGTGCATTCATTTGAGGCAGCCTATCCTTGCACTTAAATAGGTGGTCTCCTACAAGATATCCTGTTATACCCCACTTTACAAGTGTTAGGAACCATTAAAAGTTTCCCCAAACCTAACCGCAACCATTGAGGATCATTAAAGGTTTTGGAAACTTAACCATTACCCACACTGCAGATAGCACTTAACGTCTATCACGCGAACGGCTTTGGATTGATGCTTCTTTATAGAAATCACTATCTGAAGTGCTCATGCTTCCACCGAAGCGTTCAACTAAACCTTTACAACTTAGTTTTCCCATTGAACCTAATTCCTGGGATCTCCAGTCAGTAAGGTTGGGTTACCACCGTATTGGTTCTTATAGCTTGGGTTTTAAGTCCATTCCCCTAGACAGGCAGAATATTTGATCCTTGGGTAAACCCTTTATCAGTGGGTCCGCTATGTTATCCTTTGATTTTATGTAATCAACGGATATTATACCCGTGGTGATCAGCTGCCTAACGGTCTTATGCCTCCATCGAATATGATGAGACTTACCGTTGTATATATCCGTGCCCTTCCTAAAGACGACTGACTATCGCAGTGAATCATTACAGAAGGTACGAGTTTGTCCCAACAAGGGATATTCTCTAAGAATCCATGAAGCCACTCAGCTTCTTCTCCTGCTTTATCTAAAGCGATAAACTCTGATTCCATCGTGGATCGGGCGATGCAAGTTTGCTTAGAGGATTTCCAAGACACAGCCCCACCACCAATTGTAAAAATATACCCACTGGTGGACTTGGTGTTCTCTATATTAGATATCCAGTTTGCATCATTGTACCCCTCTAGTACAACTGGATATCTCAAATAATGCAACTTGTAAGCTAGCATGTATTTAAGGTATCGTAGTACCCGATTCAACACCTTCCAATGATCATTACTCGGATTACGGGTAAACCTAGCCAACTTGTTAATTGCATAAGCAATATTAGGTCTGGTGCAGTTTGTTGTGTACATCAAACTCCCAATCACCTGTGCATATCGCTCCTGGCATACGGGTGCACAACGATTTTTATAAAGCTTTTGATTTTTGTCCAGTGGTGACTTCGTAGGCGAACTGTCAAACATCTCAAACTTTCTCAACACATCCTCGATGTAGTGAGACTGAGATAAGACCAGTCTGTCAGACGTCTTAGAGATCTTTATCCCTAAGATGACATTTGTAATACCCATATTCTTCATGTCGAAGCATTGTTTCAACACGTTCTTAGTCACTAATATCAAGATAGGACTACTCCATATGATCAATATGTCGTCTATGTACATGCATATCATGACGAATGAGTCAGAGTTACCTTTTGTGTAGACACATTTGTCACAATCATTTCTTGGAGAAACCCTTCGATAGTAGAGTACTATCAAATTTTTTGTGCCATTATTTCGGGGCTTGTTTCTGCCCATACAGATATTTGACAAGTCGACAGACTTTCTTCTCTTGCTCTGGAACCACATACCCCTCGGGTTGTTCCATATAGATTTGTTCTACCAAATCACCATTTAGGAAGGCTGTCTTGACATCCTTTTTATGTATCTCAAGGTCACACAACGCTGCGATTGCAATAAATACCAGTATGGATGTCATCCGAGACACCGTGGAGTACGTGTCAAAATAGTCAAGGCTTTCCTTCTGCCGATAGCCCTTGACTACTAACCTAGACTTGTACTTATCTATAGACCTATCTGCTTTATACTTCTGTTTGAGTATCCATTTACAACCCAACAGTTTATTTTCCGGAGGAAGATCAACCAACTCCCAAGTATGGTTATGCAGGATGGAGTCTATTTCACTCTCAATAGCTTCTTTCCAGAATGGTGCCTCTAGAGTTGACAATGCTTCAGCAATTGTCCATGGTTCGTTATTAACCATATAAGCTACAAAGTCAGGACCAAATGATTTATCCTTCCTGGCCCTTTTACTTCGCCTTAGTCCCATCTCTGGAGTCTCCAAGTTCTGAAAATCTGGAACACTAGATTCCGAATATTCAACCACTTCAAAGTCCAAGATCTGAACCATCTAGATCCGGGCAGTCAACGACTCCTGGTTCCTGAGAGCTTTTTTCATAACTTCGTTTGCGAGAGGTCATGTCTTTTTCCTTTCTAGGAAAAGTATCCTCAAAGAATTGATCATTCTTTGATTCCATGATTGTACCCCCATGGATATTTGGAATATCTGACTTATGCACTAAGAAGCGATAAACACTACTGTTATTTGCATATCCGATAAAAATACAATCTACAGTCTTAGGCCCAATCTTGACCTGCTTTGGCTTGGGCACTTCGACCTTTGCCAAACAACCCCACACATTTAAATACTTATAGGTGGGTTTCTTTTATTTCCATGATTCATATGGAGCTTTGTACTTACCCTTATGTGGGACTTTGTTAAGAATCGTATTAGCGGTAAGGACGGCTTCTCCCCACATGTTTTGGGGAAGATCAGAATTTATGAGCAAGGCATTCATCATTTTCTTCAATGTGCGGTTCTTGCATTCTGTAACACCGTTCGACTGAGGTGAGTATGGAGTCGTGGTTTGATGAACAATGCCCGATTCAGCATAATATTCCTCAAACGGTGCTATGTATTCTCCCTCTCTATCGCTACGAATGGATTTAATCTGCATGCTAAGTTGGTTTTCAACTTCTGCTTTGTAACGTCGGAACGCTTCAAAGGATTCATCCTTACTTTTCAACAAGTAAAGGTAACAATACCTTGTGCTATTATCAATGAATGTTACAAATTACTTGTTCCCTCCTCTAGTTTGTGCAAACTTCAAATCACATATATCTATGTGAATGAGTTCTCGAGGAGCGGTATTCCTTTCAACGGATCGAAAAGGAATCTTTGTGAGTTTTTTCTCTACGCACACCTCACACTTATGTTGAGGGTTTACGTCGATAGACGGCAACAACTCCAACTTAACCAACCTTTTGATGGGCTTATAGTTAACATGTCATAATCTATGATGCCATAAATTAGAGAACTCAAGCAAGTAAGAAGAAGCTTCAATATTATTGCTTGCACGTATTACAGACATGGCGTTAACTTTGAAGAGGCCTTCACAGATGAAGCCTCTTCCCACAAAGGTTTCATTCTTGGTAATTACAAACTTATTGGACTCAAATACTAGCCTAAAACCAGCATTAACCAATAAATGACCTGAAATTAAATTTCTCCTAATCTCAAGGACATGCATCACCTGCTTCAGAGTGAGCTCCTTTCCAAAAGTCATCTTCAGGACTACCTTTACTACCCTATCACGTCAGAGGAAACGTTGTTACCCATGGACATCTTTTTGTTAGTGACTAGTGTATAAGTGAAGAAGGCATCTCTATTGGAACAGATGTATCTGGTAGCACCCGTGTCCATCCACCATTGTATGGGATTCTCAACAAGGTTTGCTTTATGCACCACCGCCGAGAACTACTCAATCATGTCATCTAGAAGCCTGTCTTTGACGACTTTAGCCTGAGCCTTGCCTTTGGCCTTGGCCTTCTCTTGTTGCTCAGTCTTGAGCTTGCGGCAGTCCTTGATCATGTGACCAGGTTTCCCACAGTGGTGACAGTTTCCTTTGAACTTCTCCACCGCTTGGGTCTTGCCGTCTTTCTGGAACTTGCGCTTCTTGCTTGGGTTCCCTTTGGCCTCAGCCAGATTTGTCTTTGCCTCAGGGGGTTGTTTTCCCCTAGGCAATGCCTTCTTATTATCTTCCTGAATCTGGAGTTTGATAATAAGTTCTTCAAAGGTCATCTCCTTTGTCTTGAGTTTTAAGTAACTCATTACATGAGGGAGGTAACTTTTCAATCAGTGATGCAACCAAAAACTGCTCATTTGGTTTCATACCTTCCAAATCCAAGTGATGTAGAATCATTTGGAATTCCTGGACTTGGGACATCACTGTTTTACTATCCACCATTTGAAATTTTATGAATTTTCCAACAATGAATTTCTTTGTACCAGCATCTTGTGTGTTGTACTTCTTTTGCAGCTTCTCCCATAACTCTTTGGCGGTGCCTACGGTGCAATACACCGTGTAGAGTGGGTCTGATAGGCAGTTTAAAATATAGTTCTTACACATGAAATCACTATGACTTCATGCATCAAGAACCATATTCATGACATTAATGACATGGATACCTTGCCCCCTTCATCCGTTTTAGTAGGCTAAGGGTCCATTTCATCTCCAGCTTGTGGAGGATCTTCTGTTAGAAAATGATCCATTCTCATAACAGTCAGATAAAAGAGCATCTTCTGCTACCATCTCTTGAAGTTAGAGCCCATGAACTTTTCTGGGCGTTCATGGTGGAATCCAGCAAGTGGAGGAACGGTAACGTTCCCTTGAGCACCAGGAAAGATATTTGATAAGCCTTGAGCAATCGGAAAGGCATTAGGTGTGCCTTGAGTAATGGGGAAGGCAGAAGGGTTGCCTTGAGTAGCAGTAGCAGCAGAATCAGAAGCGAGTTGTTCTCTTCCAGTCATCTTTCTAAGCACTTACAACAACCTTGTCTTAAAATTGTGGGTTACAATAATTGCAGGAAACGGGAAGTAAGTAAATATTACAAATTGCTAGAAAGGATAAACTAAAGATTACAACAAAACTGGAATCAAGAATTACAAACAGCTTGTGATTTGTTGAGACGAGTGATGACACTCTGTCTTTAAGACAATATTTCCCTGTATATATCCTCTTATGTTGTCGGGCAATAGTCTTCCAAGATACAACAACAACTTAATAAATGAGCAAAGGAAACTCAAGTGTTATTCTTGAAGAACTTTGAGTATAGTAAACATGTTAGAGAGGAAGAAGAAGATGTCAGAAAATTTTGTAGTGTTTTTCATAGTGTGTTGAACAATTGAGCCAAAGGCCTCAATTTATAGTGTAAGGAGATGACCCCTCATCTAGCCAACTAATGGCCTTCAATAGCCATGCAATGACACTTATTAAGGAGTTACATTCAGCCAAATAATGGCTGAATTCATGTGCCAAATAATGGATATTCAATGCTCCAAAACCAGCCCAAAAGTCAGAACTTTCCCTCTTCCCGTCGCAGCATTCTGCCTCCGAAGCGCCGCGGCTCCAGTAACTGATCACCCAATTAGCGTCGCGGCGCTCCGGTGCCTCTTCTCCGACAGGGCTGCGCCGCGGCCCTTCGCGACGACTTCCGACTCGTTTCGTCTTACACTTCGTACACTTCTTCCTTCGTTTACCAACGTGGAATACTTTGTCATTTGGCCAATAATCGTCCATCATTCTATGTCTCAAACGTATTACTTATGTACCAATATTTTTTTCACTAATGAAATTTGCGATACTTGGCACTACGTGTGCACGTGTGTGGAAACGACGTTTCCGACGTGCGGGGCCCCAATGTTCGAGTCATAAATAATGGAATAAACTTAATTCCACATTAGTAAATTTCCAACAAATTTCATCACCTCTTTGGGATAATTGTCAAGATAACTTCTTTGGTCAAACCATTGTTAATTCCAATTAGATTTCACACCCAAATAGTTGTGCTTAACATTCTTATTGATTGAATCAATAAGAAATTCATCCAAAACTTCAAGAACACCAAACAAAGAGAAATATTAGGGTTTGGAATTCAAAAAGTATTCTATCACCCTATTTTAGATATTGTTTTGGATTAAGATTATGAATAGTGTTAGCTACTTAAAGACACTATAAGGGTAAGATTTTTTACAAGACCTAGAAATCAAAACTTTTAAGACTTCATCCAAAAGTTAATTAATTAAGAAAAGTTAAATTCCTTTGGGAATTAAGACGAGCTTTAATTGAGTTATATGATGTAGATTAAGATTGTCGATTATTTTTTTTTTTTTTTTTTTTTTGATAATCCAGGTCTCCAGGCTTGCGCCTGACTACGTCCTGGAGGTAATAGCATCGGTCCTTCAACACTATTACCAGGTAAATCGTGGGATGTGCTCCGGTGACCAGTTTTCTGGGAGCGTACAACTGATCAATGAGACAAGGTCAAATTCCCCAACATGCAGAGTTTCTTCGTGCTTGCGGAGAATCGAACCCACGCTGTCCCATGCCAGAGCGCCTTATAGCGCCCAGGCTTTTCCACTGGACTATGCCCCGGAGGACAAGATTGTCGATTATTGATGGCACGAATAGAGGGTAACTTTTTCAGAAAGGAAGTTTTGAGGTAAGTTGAGGCATACTCTCATAAATTAAGAATATTGACAATGCATATTACATGTTTCATAAATTACCTATATATAGAATTTAACCTTATATAATTGTGGTTCAAAGTAAGCACCTAGATTTCATGAATTCATACTGTTAGCTATATTTTTCATAAAGAAATTCAGAAAGAAGCTAGCTACACATGCTTATAAAGATAACTCAGAATATTATAAAGTAATAAATTGCATAATTTGATTTAATTACTTGGCCTCTCTACCTACCAAGGTGGAGGTAAGGTCTGTGTACACTCTGTTGGGAATTACAAAGGATTTGCAGAAACGAAAATTACAAGTAACTGCTTATGTAAGAATTGAAATTACAATTCAACTAGAAAACTGGAAATTACAATATAACAATAAACTGAAATTACAATATTTGTTGAACAAGAAGACCGAAAACTGCTTTGATTTTGCTGAGTCGAGTGTGGCACTCTGTCCTTAAGACAATATTGCCCCGTATGTATCCTTTATACGTTCCGGACAATTCGTCTCCCAAGATAAAACAGCAATGGAACAATTGAGCAAAGGAAACTCAAAAGCTACCGTGAAGAATATTGAACAACGAAATGATGCTTGGAAGATTAGGAAGAAACTGCTTGCTTTCTGCTTTGTGTATTTTCGTGTATATCAAGTGTGCCTCAACAATGGTGTAAGGGGTGTTTATATAGGAGGAAGAGGGGCTGTTGGACTGCCTCCATAACAGCCATTATTGGCCAAATAATGACCATTATGGAGGTAGTAAAGCCACCAAATAAATGGAGAAAATTGCCAACGGATTGGCCATTAGTGGAGGTGTAATTCAGCCAAAATAAATGGCTGAATTGAGTCCGGAACGTTTCTGTTACGGACCGTCGAAATTCGATTTTCGAAAAAACTTGAGGGACCAAAGCGTACATCTTGAAACTTCAGGGATCAAGCGCACATCTGAAAGAATTACGGTCCAAGCGCACATCTGAAACTTCGGGATCAAAGCGTACTTCGACAAAGTTTTACGGCCCAAAGATAACGACCACGGCCAGTGGACGAGGACCAGGCCGGACGGGCGAGGCGGCGGCGGCAGCGGCGTGTGGTCTTTCCTTGAACCGAAGCACATCTAGGTCCTCCCTCCTTTAAACACATGGGATACCCCAGGGTCCCAAACCCCAAACACATTTCGAGTCTTATATACACAACAATTCTTTCTTCCTCTACCGATGAGGGAGAATTGAACACAACACCACACTTTTCATGCTTCAAACACCTCACTTCGTGAACCAATATCTCTTTCATTTCTCAATGAAATTTGACGATTCTTGGCCCTACGGTTATCTACGTACTTAGTACATCATGCATGTGTGAAGAACCGGATTCTCCAACATACGTAACACTAGTGTTTAAGCCGTTAAAGTTGGTCGGTCGCAACTCCCGCCAAAGGCATATTTCCAACAATCCCCTCTTGAAAGAGATTTTGGCGCACTCACATGGTGTCTTTTCATTTCCAGCAATATTTCAGCGGACCGATGTTGCATAAGGAGAGGTAGCATCAGCTTTGAACCTTCCATAGTTGAATACCATCGGACTTACTTGCTCAAGCGGTGACCGTGATGTCTTGACCCGTCAGTGTTTAGTGTAAGCCAAGTCAATGGTACCAACACAACAAATTCCCTTACTCTCTTCTTCGTAATGTTTTGTCCGTTTTGGCCATGGACAACGTCTTGGATTCTTAAGTGCGTTCATCTTGAGGCGGCCCGTCCTCGCACTTAAATAGGTGGTCTCCTACAAGGTATCTGCTATACCCCACTTCACAAGTGTTAGGAACCATTAAAAGTTTCCCAAAACCTAACCTCAACTGTTGAGGAGCATTACGAGGTTTTGAAAACTTAACCTTTACCCACACTGCAGATAGCACTTAAAGTCTATCGCGGAAGCGGCTTTGATTTGGAGTTTCTTTTGAAATCACTATCCGAAGTGCTCATACTTCCACCGAAGCGATCAATCGAACCTTTACAACCGTTTTCCCATTGAACCAAATTACTGGGATCTCCGGTTCGTAAGGTTGGGTTACCTTGTATTGGTCCTTATATTTTGGGTTTTAAGCCCATTTCCCCTAAACGAGCAAGCCATCGATCTTTGGGTAAGCCGCTTTGTCAATGGGTGCGCTATATTATCCTTTGACTTGATGTAATCAATGGATATTATACCCGTGGTGATCAGTTGCCTAACGGTCTTATGCCTCCGTTGAATATGACGAGACTTGCCGTTGTACATAGCATTCAGTGCCGCTTCCTAGAGCCGATCGACCGTCGCGGTGGATCATTACCGAAGGTGCGGGTTTGTTCCAACACGGAACATCCTCTAAGAAGTCATGAAGCCACTCGACTTCTTCTCTGCTTTGTCTAAAGCGATAAACTCCGATTCCATTGTGGATCGGGCGATGCAAGTTTGCTTAGAGGATTTCCAAGACACGGCCCACCACCAATTGTAAATACATACCCACTGGTGGACTTGGTGTTCTCTATATCGGATATCCGGTTTGCATCACTGTACCCTCTAATGCAATTTGGATATCTCGAATAGTGTAACCTGTAATTTAACGTGTATTTCAGGTATTGTAATACCCGATTCAACGCCTTCCAGTGGTTATCACTCGGATTACGGGTGAACCTAGCCAACTTATTGACTGCGTAAGCAATATCAGGTCGGGTGCAGTTTGTTATATACATCAAACTACCGATCACCTGCGCATATCGCTCCTGGTATACAGGTGCACCAAGATTTTTATCAAGCTTTTGATTTGTATCCATTGGTGACTTTATCGGTGAACTGTCTAACATCTCAAACTTTCTCAAAACATCCTCGATGTAGTGAGACTGAGATAAGACCAGCCCGTCAGACGTCTTAGAGATTTTAATCCCTAAGATGACATCTGCGATACCCATATGCTTCATGTCGAAGCCTTCTTTCAACTTGTTCTTAGTCTCTAGGATTACCCTAGGACTGCTTCCTGTGATTAACATGTCGTCTACATACAGGCATATCATAACAAACGAGTCAGAGTTACCTTTCGTGTAAACACATTTATCACACTCATTAATGGCGAACCCCTTCGATAGTAGAGTACTATCAAATTTTTCGTGCCATTGCTTGGGGGCTTGTTTCAGCCTGTACAGAGATTTGATAAGTCGGCAGACTTTCTTCTCTTGCCCTTGAACCACGTACCCCTCGGGTTGGTCCATATAGATTTCTTCTTCCAAATCGCCGTTTAGGAGGGCGGTCTTAACATCCATCTGGTGGATCTCAAGGTCACGCAAAGCTGCGATCGCAATAAATACCCGGATGGATGTCATTAGGGATACTGGGAGTAGGTATCAAAGTAGTCAAAGCCTTACATGCAGCCGATAGCCCTTGACTACCAACCTGGCCTTGTACTTGTCTATAGACCCATCTGCCTTGTATTTCCGTTTGAGTATCCACTTACACCCCAACGGTTTATTTCAGGAGGAAGATCAACCAACTCCCAAGTATGGTTGTGCGAGAATGGAGCTTATTTCACTCTCAATAGCTTCTTTCCAGGCGGTGCTTACGGAGTTGACAACGCCTTAGCAATTGTCCTTGGTTCGTCATTAACCATATAAGCTACAAAGTCAGGAGCAAAGGATTTATCCTTCCTTGCCCTTTTACTTCGCCTTAGATTCATCTCTGGAGTCTCCAAGTTACGAGAATCTGGAACACTAGATTAGGATGTTCAACCACCTCGAGATTCGCTAGATCTGAACCATTCAGATCCGGGCAGTCAAGGACTCCCGGTTCTTGAGAGCTTTGTGCATAACTTCGTTTGAGAGAGGTTATGTCTTTCTCCTTTCTAGGAAAGGTACTTTCAAAGAATAGAGCATTCCTTGATTCCATTATTGTACCCTGGTGGATATCTGAAATATCTGACTTATGCACTAAGAAGCGATAAGCACTACTGTTATTTGCATATCCAATGAATATGCAATCTACAGTCTTAGGCCCAATCTTGACCTGCTTTGGCTTGGGTACTTCAACCTTTGCCAGACAACCCCACACCTTAAAATATTTGTAGGTGGGTTTCTTTCCCTTCCATAATTCATATGGGGTTTTGTCCTTACCCTTATGTAGGACTCTGTTAAGAATCGTATTAGCGGTAAGGACGGCTTCTCCCCACATGTTTTGGGGAAGACCGGAATTGATAAGCAAGGCATTCATCATTTCCTTTAATGTGCGGTTCTTACGTTCCGCCACACCGTTTGATTGAGGTGAGTATGGAGCCGTCGTTTGATGAATAATGCCTTCTTGGGCACAGTATTCCTCAAAAGGCGCTACATATTCTCCCCCTCTATCGCTATGAATGGATTTAATCCGTAGGCTAAGTTGATTCTCAACTTCTGCTTTGTAACGTCGAAACGCTTCAAAGGCTTCATCCTTACTTTTCAACAAGTAAAGGTAACAATACCTTGTGCTATCATCTATAAATGTCACAAAGTACTTGTTCCCCCCTCTAGTTTGTGCAAACTTCAAATCACATATATCTGTGTGAATAAGTTCTAGAGGAGCGGTATTCCTTTCGACGGATCGAAAAGAAAGCTTAGTAAGTTTTGCCTCTACGCACACCTCATACTTATGTTGAGGTTTCACGTCGATAGGCGGCAACAACTCCATCTTTACCCGACCTTTGAATAGACTTGTAGTTAACGTGTCCTAATCTATGATGCCATAAATTAGAAGACTCAAGCAAATAAGAAGAAGGTTCAACTTTATTTCCTTGACGCAATCTGAGACATGGCATTCACTTTGAAGAGGCCTTCACAGACGAAGCCCTCCCCACAAATGTGCCATTTTTAGTGAGTACAAATTTATTTGATTCAAACACTAGCCTAAAACCGGCATTAACCAATAAAGGTCCGAAACTAGATTTCTTCTAATCTACGGGACGTCATCACTTCCTTCAGAGTGAGTTCCTTGCGGAAGTCATCTTCAGGACCACCTTTCCAACCCCTAGCACGTCCGAGGAAGCGTTGTTGCCCATGAGCGACTTCTTGTCGGAGACCAGTGTGCGTGGAGAAGGCATCTTTATTGGAACAGATGTGTCTTGTTGCACCTGTGTCCACCCACCACTCCATCGGATTCTCAACCAAGTTGGCTTCTAGCACCACGGCCGAGACATCCTCAATCATGTCATCCAAGAGCGTGTCGTTGGCGCCGTTAGCTTGAGCCTTGCCTTTCGACTTGGCTTTACATTTGTTGCTCGGTCTTGAGCTTGCGGCATTCCTTGATCCTGTGACCAGGTTTCCCACAGTGATGACAGTTACCTCTGAACGTCTCCACTGCGGGGGCTTTGCCGTCTTTGTGGAACTTCCGCTTGTTGCTTGTTTTCCCTTTGGCCTCAGCCAGATTCGCCTTTGCCTCAAAATGTTGTCTACCCTTTGGCAAGGTCTTCTTATTATCTTCCTGAATTTGCAGTTTGATAACAAGCTCTTCAAAGGTCATCTCCTTTGTCTTGAGTTTCAAGTAACTCATAAACTCATTCCACGAATGAGGTAACTTTTCAATCAGTGATGCAACCAAAAACTGCTCGTTTGGCTTTAGTCCTTCCAAATCCAGGTGATGTAAAATCATTTGGAATTCCTGGACTTGGGACATCACTGTTTTGCTATCCACCATTTGGAATTTTAGAAATTTCCCAACGATGAACTTCTTAGTACCCGCATCTTGTGCGTTGTACTTCTTTGCGATTTTCCCACACTCTTTGGCGGTGCCAGCGGTAGAATATACCGTGTAGAGAGGGTCTGCCAAGCGATTCGATATATAGTTCTTGCACATGAAATCGCTATGATTCCACGCATCACGAACCATCTTCATGCCGTTAACGACATGGATACCAAGGCCCCTTCACCCGTTTCAAAGATGAAGAGTCTATTTCATCTCCACTTGTGGAGGATCTTCCGTAAGGAACCGGGCCATGCCCATAATCATTAAGTAGAACGGCATATTTTGCCGCCATCTTTTAAGTCGATCCCATGAACTTTTCGAGCGATCATGGTGGTGTGAAGAAGAGGGGAGCTCAGCGGTCGGGAAAGCGGCGATGTTGCGCCTTGAGCGATGGCGGCAGCAGCAGTGATGAAGCGGAGGGTTCTGCCTTGGCGATGGCGGCGATGGGAAGCGACAACGTTGCCTCGAGAGGCAGCAGCAGTAGCAGCAACATCGGTCATATTTCCAGCCATGTTATTGCAGTTACCGTAAGCAAACTATTGTCTTAAGTTGTTGGGAATTACAAAGGATTTGCAGAAACGGAAATTACAAGTAACTGCTTATGTAAGAATTGAAATTACAATTCAACTAGAAAACTGGAAATTACAATATAACAATAAACTGAAATTACAATATTTGTTGAACAAGAAGACCGAAAACTGCTTTGATTTTGCTGAGTCGAGTGTGGCACTCTGTCCTTAAGACAATATTGCCCCGTATGTATCCTTTATACGTTCCGGACAATTCGTCTCCCAAGATAAAACAGCAATGGAACAATTGAGCAAAGGAAACTCAAAAGCTACCGTGAAGAATATTGAACAACGAAATGATGCTTGGAAGATTAGGAAGAAACTGCTTGCTTTCTGCTTTGTGTATTTTCGTGTATATCAAGTGTGCCTCAACAATGGTGTAAGGGGTGTTTATATAGGAGGAAGAGGGCTGTTGGATCGCCTCCATATGACCATTATTGGCCAAATAATGACCATTAAAGAGGTAGTAAAGCCACCAAATAAATGGAGAAAATTGCCAACGGATTGGCCATTAGTGGAGGTGTAATTCAGCCAAAATAAATGGGTGAATTGAGTCTGGAAACGTTTACGTTCCGGGACCGTCGAAATCGATTTTCGAAAAACTTGAGGACCAAGCTGTACATCTTGAAACTTCAGGATCAAAGCGCACATCTGAAACTTCGGGATCAAGCGTACTTCCGACAAAGTTTTACGGCCCAAAGATAACAGCCCACGGCGAGGACCCGGACCGGACGGGCGAGCGGCGGCAGCAGCAGCGTGTGGTCTTTCCTTGATCAGAAGCACATCTAGGTCCTCCCTCCTTTAAACACATGGGATACCCCTTGGGGTCCCAAACCCCAAACACATTTCGAGTCTTATATACACAACAATTCTTTCTTCCTCTACCGATGAGGGAGAATTGAACACAACACCACACTTTTCATGCTTCAAACACCTCACTTCGTGAACCAATATCTCTTTCATTTCTCAATGAAATTTGACGATTCTTGGCCCTACGGTTATCTACGTACTTAGTACATCATGCATGTGTGAAGAACCGGATTCTCCAACATACGTAACACTAGTGTTTAAGCCGTTAAAGTTGGTCGGTCGCAACTCCCGCCAAAGGCTAATTTCCAACACACTCTACCCTCCCCAGACCTCACGGTGTGGAATTTCACTGGATATGTTTTTGTTATTGTTCATTTAATTACTTGTTGTATGTATGATTGTTTATTGGTTTTAGATTCAATTCAGATTCAGATTAATATGATGTCTTTCGAACAAGGAGAGGTAGGCAACATTTCCAAGTGTTAGTGCCATGAAGGCCAGGGTTAGCTACCCCACACTTGCAGGTGCAAACATGTGGTGTCCAAAGAAGTAGCCAACCTGCAGAAGTGCCAATGCCACAAAGGCCAAGGTTAGTTACCCTACACTTACAGGTGCTAACGTGTATTTTTTTAACTTGGGAGAAGTAGTCCTCTTTCTCAAGCGCGAGTGTCACTAGGGTTAGCTACCCCACATTTACAAGTCTTATTGTTTTAGATGGGAGATAGACCGACAATACTCCTACATGCGTATTGTTAGACCTCACATACACAAAGTCACCATATGATTGTTGAGGAGATAGGTCAACACTCCATCATGCATGTTTTCAGATCTCCACTTACGCAAGGTCATAGTGGGAAAAGCTCTATTTCTAATTATAAAAGTATTTTTAAAGAATAACTCAATTCTAAACTCTAATTATAACTATCAGTTTCAAACTTAGTTGTCAAATTTAGTTTCAACTTTCAAATCTCAGTATTAAGTGTATGAATGGCCTACATTATATCTATGCATTTCATTATATGTAATTAGCCTAAAATTCTTATTCCTCAACATTGGGGGTTGTCACAATACTTACTAGGTATTCATCGGTGGTATTTAATCCGTTTGAGCCTGCCTGCTTCATGTAGTAGGTGTTGAGATTGTAAGTGACGAGGTCTGTAGCTAGATCCAGATTCAGTAGCTAATGGTGAGTTTCATTTTTTTCTCCTGGAGGTAGCCAGATTCTTCCAATTTATATATTTCTAGCCATTACATTTATTTTCATGGAATGTCCGTAGACTATATATTAAGATTTCAGTCTTAGAGACTTGTGACTTATGACTATTTAACGTTATATTTGTGATTCAGGTTTCCAAACTATTAATTTAAGACTTAAGTGGAGTAGCATTTATGGTTATGCTAAGTGAATTAATAGTCATTAGCCATTCAACGGGTAATAAAAGTTGAGCATTAATCATGTCCCTCATCAGTTTGGGCTTGATATTAATTCCCTGTATGATTACATGAAATTATTAGCCTCAACCCCGAGCTAGGAAAATAGAACTATGGATCCTCACTATCAGGATATGTCCTCAACTAAGATTCGTTTCTGTTTAGTCGCCTGAGTTTGAATCAATCCCCTTCGAGCAAACAACAGGTATGATTAAGAATATCAAAGAGTAAAGTTGACTGGCTAACAAACCATTCAAACAAACAAATGTACCTACCTTAATTTCATCCCAAGTAAAGCAGGGAAAAAAGAGAAAAAATCATTTTAGTTGGAAAGACAAAAGAGGTAATATGCAAAGGTATCAACATTACATGTGTTATTCACATGCCCTTGTTCTCCCTTGCATTGCCCTGTTCTAACTGTTCTCCGACAATTAATCCGTCGACTTAATAATAGAGTATATCTCCACCATCAACCGATAGATTGGAGGTTCAGGTCATGCAGAAAGTAAGTTAAAATATTGTTGATCCTCATAGAGTGCCTTAGGAATTAAAAGAATAAGAAACTCACAAAGAATTTCTCCATAAAATCATAGAAACTACTCAATGAGACTCTTTAATTTCTTTAGTTTGTAACTTTTTTCGTTTCTTTCTTGTATTATAATATCATTACTTGTTCATTTATCATGATCAATTGATGTAAGCTTATAACAGAAATTAAAAGGGGATAAAAACTTAAGTTAATTGCTTCAAGCTGAAATTTTCTAAATATGATTATGTCCAAACAACAATTTTAAGAAATGAAAATTGGTAGGTTCTCAGCATAGACCAGTATGTCATGACCCTATTTCTCGTGAAAATTTTGTATTGGGTGAAGAATGCCTCTAAATGAGTTCGCATACTTGGAGGCACGGATGATTCGAAAATACTCTACAACTGTATCTCACTCCTCGCAACTCCTGTCACATCCTGCTATCTAGATCAGAGCACCGCGGCACGCACGGGCATGATAACGCCATCAGATCACATCATCACAACTTGTGGGGATAGAATAGTCTTATTTTTCCTTATATGTATAAAGCTTAGGAAGGAAGAAACCACATTCTGGATCCATTACTCATTCTTTGTACTCTTAATATTATCTCTCTCAGAGCAAATGTACTCGGCGAATCACTTGTTCATTATTTCCATTACTTATTCAAAATCTTAACCTGTATTTATTTACTTTATCTGTTTGTTCATTAGTTTTATAATATGAAACCGAACTCGTCAAGGCGTTTTCCTGATCGGATAAGACTCACTTTTCTTCAAATCCTAAAGTACAAATCTCTAATTGAATTTCTGGATATAACTAATTTCACCCGAAAAATAGTTTGGTGCCGTCTGTGGGGATAGACAGTTGTGGTGTTGTCCTGATTCGTCACCTGAAACTATCGAACAATAGTACAAAATTATCTCATTGCACAACTCTTAGACATAGCTGAACACACCAACAACGCGTCGGGAAGCAGCCTTTAATCGGAGGACCCGCAAAGGTCACGACCAACAGATATACGAAATTCCAACATGGAGAACCACCCCAAGTTGGAAGCACAAAAAGAGAGGGAAGAGGCAGTAGTGCCCCTGGAAAGGTCCCAGACGACCACCCAAACGAAGAGAATGAATGAAATCATTCGTCGGAAAGCAATGAGGTACGACCTAAAGGGCGTTACTCCAATTAAAGAAAAAGACGCCCCCACTCTAAGGTGGGGAGAATGTTCAAAGAAGAAGGATATCCTTCGAAAATAGCTTTAGTCGCGGTCTTGGCATCGAAAAACACCATGATAAAGCGTATGGAGGAACTCATAAACTCATTATCCGAGGCAGCACCAAGTGGCCGCCCGTCAGATAACCCAGAAGTCATCAGGGTACGTGGGTCTTCGGGAGCAGACACAGAGAAAGCGTAACCAGAACCAGTAGTCCCTGGGGCGGACTTAGCAAGACTAGTCACGCTGGAGAAGGAGATCCACTAATGAATGAGTTAGAGACCGGGAGCTCCCCCTGTGTTAAAGGGGGTTGGGGCAGGGAAGCATAGGAAAATATCGTACATGTCAGATGTGGCTCTGGAGCCCATCCCAAAGAAGTTCAAGATTTCTGACATACCCAAGTATAACGGCACCACGGATCCATACGAGCACATTGTGATTTTTGAAGCAGCCATCACCGGACACAATCTAAAGCAACATCAAATGGAATCAGTCATGCTAAAGAAATTCAGACAAACGCTCACAAAGGGAACACTCTCTTGGTATACTCTTTTATCTTAAAATTATATTGACTCATTTGATGCTCTTGCAGATGCATTCATGAAAGCCCATGTGGGTGGCTCAAAGGGTCAAAACCCATAAAGAAGACATATTTCTTGTGAAACAAAGGAAAGATTAGATGATCCACAGTTTCGTGGAGCAATTCCAGCGAGAAAGAATGTTGTTGCCACCTATTCCTGAGGACATGGCCGCCGCAGCGTTTACATATGGTTTGAACATCAACAGTTCGGACGCCTCAAGAAAGTTGAAAGAAAGCTTGAGGGAATTCCTGGCCAAGTCTTGGAACAAGGTAAATAATATGTACACGTCCAAAATAAGGATAGAAGACAACCTTAGGGCTGATACCCCAGCAGAGGTCGGTGGAGGGTCGCAAGGCAAACCTTGGAGCACTCCCCCATTCAGACAGTGAGACCCGAGAGGCTGGTACAAACCATATTAAGCTCGTCCTCCCCTAAAGAGAGAAGTAAGGGCAAATATGCTAAGCTATGATTAGGGTCAACCTAGAAGAGATAGAGAGTCATTGCAGAGATAGCCTGTAAATAACTCAGGCCCACCGAGCGTGACTTTTTATAACTTAAATGTAGAGGTCGTGGAACTGGTCATGGAAATGAATAATATGAAACAAGTCAATTTGTGGTGGCAACGCGATCCAACCCAAACAAGCGGGGAGCGAAAGTAGAACTTTGGTGTGACTTTCATGGTATTCTGGGACATTCAATAGAGGATTGCAAACACATGTGCTATGAGGTGGCAAACCAACTAAGGAAGGGAGACCTAAAAGAATTGTTTTAGTAGTTGATCCAAGTATGCCAGGGAAAAGGGAACTGGGTCTTCGCGGAAGTGTCCAACACAACTGGGCGTGATCAACATAATCACTGAAGGAGAGGTAATTAGGGCAGTGTCTAAAAAATTAGGACGTGAGAAACCTTCCCCCTCAAGGAAAAGAGAAAGGGCAAGTTCGAGGAGCCCATCACGTTCGGCAAAATAGAGAGACAAAGCAACGAGGGTTGTATGCCAAAACACTAGTAATATCTATCAAAATCTTTCATTTTAACGTTAAGCGTGTGCTCGTTGATCCAGATTGTGTTGTGAACATGGTGCAACTCTATGTACTCAAGGAGATGCAGCTGGCAGAGCAGTATTAAAACAACAACATACGTAGTGTAATCCTATAAAGTGGGGTCTAGAGAGGGCAGGATGTACGCAGACCTTACCTCAACCTTTATAGGGCAGAAATATGGTTTTTGATAGACCCTCGGCTCAACAAGAGGCAGTAGATGCAGGATTGCAAGGAAAATAATACAACAAAATATTCGGATATAAAGCAAATTGAGCAACACATAGTAGTACACAATGATCTACACGATACCTAAACAATACAACTAAGAAAAGGAGAACAAGAGGCTAACCCACTACCTCTCCCACACACTGCGATAAAAACTCAACTACCTACTAACCTTCTACCCTAATTCTCGACCTCTAAATATTCTTATCTAAGGTCATGTCCTCAGTCAGCTAGACCTCCAGTTCTTCTTCAGCATACCTCAACATTTCACCTCCTGACTGGCGCATCCTAACACCTTCTCTTTACATGTCTCGATAATTAAAATCTTGGCCAGATTCAACATATCCAGTTAATCAACCTGAGGACAAATTGAGCTAACTACTCATGCGAGGGAAGTCTCTCTGAAGACTTTATTCGATGTTCTCGATGAGGACATGCTCTACAATCTGGTTATTTGGTGGTCATGGTTGCATGCCATAAAGTACATCATATCAACCTTTCATCATGTCATGAAAATTCCTGATGCCGTGGGAATAGCCAAAAATAAGATGGACACGGAACCCGACCAGGCGGATATGACCTTAGTCATGGCGAAAGATAGGCAGATGAAGGCAATAGCTAGAAGTTACAAAAACTCTACCGTGGGGCCAAACTGGGAGTCGGGATCAAAAAATAGCCCGTAGAAAATCCTTGCCCGAAGAATCAGATGCAGGGAGATCTACAACTGAAGATCTCTAGCTGACCTCCTGTCATCTGAATCATCCTGAGGATTATGTATACCTGGGCTCGAGTTTCGAGAAAAATTACTCAAATTCTCAACTGATAATGCGAGCAGCTTCACTTGGTCAACGTTAGATATTACAACTGTCCCTTTGGAGTTGGACATTCATAAGATGAGCGTAAACCCAGATTGACAGTCTGTCAAACATAGGAGGCGCCAGTATCAGCAGAATGAAGCCAGTTCATCAAAGAAGAAGTAGCTTGGCTCGTCAAATTGGGAGCTATCCGGGAGGTAAAATATCCCGACTATCAGCCAATGTAATACTTCTCCCCTAAAAACCTTATACTTTTCAAATGGCTTGGATATAAAAGATTTAAATAAGGCATGACTGAGAAACTTTTACCCTATGCCCTTATGGACAATGTTGTTGACGTAGTGGTCGGGCATGAGATACTCAGCTTCCTGGACATCTTTTTAGGGTTCGACCAAATACGATGGCGGACCAGAAAAAGACTTTATTCATCACGGATCACGAAACCTACTGCTATAATGACATGCCATTTGGTTTAAAGAATGCAAGGACCACCTTCCACAGATTGACCAAACATATATTTTAGCATTAGTTGGATCAAAGTGTGGAGGTTTATTTAGATGATATAATTGTTAAGTCCCTGCAAACAGAGGAACACATTAGATATTTTCAGGAAATATTTGATACTCTATAAAGTACAACCTTAAGCTGAACTCGAAGAAATTCGCTTTCGATATAGGCTCGGGAAGATTTTTCAGTTTCATATTATCGAACAGGGGAATAAAGGCCAATCTGGATCATATCCAGGCGATTGATCAAATACCAGATGTGCCTAGCAATGCTCGGGAAGTACATCAATTGACTGGGAGAATAATTGATATCAGGAGGTTCATATCAAGGTCATCTAAGCTATGTCAAAAATTCTTCAATGTGTTGAACAAAAATAATGACTTCGAGTAGACCCCGGAGTGTCAACAGGTGCTAAGGGACGTAAAAAGGTACTTGATGAATCCATCATTGCTTGTGAGGTCGGAGGTAGGAGAGCCATTGCTGATTTACTTAGCTGTCTCTAAGACCGCGGTAAGTGTTGTGCTCATCCGAGAATAAAAAGATACGTAATCTCCTATTTGTTACATTAGTAAAGCCTTATCTATGGCCGAGACCCGTTACCCCCATCTTGAAAAATTGGCTTTAGCCTTGGTGATCGCTTCTCAAAAACTGAAGTCGTACTTTCAGTGCCATTCTATATGTGTGATAACGACCTTCCCCTTGAAGAACATCTTGCATAAGCCCAAACTCTTGGGTAGATTGGTCTGCTGGTCGATCAAAATTTATAGGTACAATATTACTTATCGGCCCCGGACTACTATCAAGCCACAGGCCTTGGCTGACTTCATGGCTTATTACAGTCCGATTATGATGCCCCGTGCTCAATCGGAAGTCATCTAGGAAATTGAGATCACTTCCGGTGAATAGGTCCTGTACACAAAAGGAGCTACAAGCATGAAGGATACTAGGCTGGAAATTGTCCTGGTTACCCCATTAGGGGCAACAATCAGGCAAGCAATTAAGTGTATGTCTTTAACTAATAATGAGGCCGATTATGATGCCGTAATAGCAAATTTGGAATTGGTTCGAGGGCTCGGAGCTGAAAACATAGAGCTAAAAATTGACTCTCAGCTGGTCATCAACCAAATTGTTGGCAAATACGAGGCCAAGAATAGTCGGATGCAAAAATACTTGAACAAGATTACTGCTTTGCTAACCCACTTTAGAAAGTGGTAGATGGCGCAGATTTCTCGAGAAATGAACGTCGAGGGGGATGTCATGGCTAACTTGGGCTCTTCGTCTGGAGCAACTAAAGGGGAGCCGAAATCCACAGACCACCTCCTACATTCCGTCCTGGACCCTAACCTACACAAAGTGAATTCGACCAGTCTGACATGGGACTGGCAGAATGACATCATCAATTATTTACAAACCGGGACTCTTTCGGAAGACGGTAAGACTGCACGACCCTTAAGGACTAAAGCTGCACAATATTGCATGTACGAAGGAGAGCTATACAACAGGTCTTAGCTTGGTCCCCTGGCCAAGTGTCTAGGACCAACAGAAGCTGAGTACGTGATGGAAGAAATATATGAGGGAAACTGCAGGAATCATTCCGGATATGACTCATTGGTAAAAAAAATAGTAAAGGTCGAGTATTACTGGTCTCGGATGGAAGATGATGCCAAGTGCTACGTTTGAAAATGTGAAACGTGCCAACAACATTCCCCCATGGTGCATCAACCCGCCAAACCACTCCACTCAGTGGTGGTCCCATTGTCGTTCCTAAAATAGGGAATGGACATTGTGGGACCATTACCGTAGGTAGTAGGAAAGGTGAGGTTCTTGTTGATTTTAATAGATTACTTCTCAATAAGGGTAGAGGCTAAAGCCTACAAGAAGGTCTAAGAAAATGAGGTAATAGACTTCATATGGGATCATATCATTTGCCGATTTGGGGTACCAAAAGAGATATCCTATGACAACGGCTGACTGTTTGTGGGAGCAAAGGTTACCAAATTCCTGGAAGGAATAAACAACAAAAGGATCACTTCATCACCATACCATCCGTGCTTAAATAGGCTGGCAAAATCGACTAATAAGACATTGATCCAGAATATCAAGAAAAGGTTAGAAGAAGTAAAGGGTAAGTGGACAGAAGAATTACCGGGGATATTATGAGCTTACAGGACCACAACCAAGACTAGTACCGAGGAAACCCCATTCTCCCTGGTATATGGGGCCGAAGCTCTAATACCCACAGAAATTAGGGAACCCAACCTTCGGCACACCCAGACCACCCAGGAATCCAACAATAAAGCTATGGCAGTAGGGCTAGAGTTGTTAGAAGAATGAAGGGAGTTGGCCCTCATATGTTTGGCAACACAAAAGCAGAAAATCGAAAGGTACTTCAATAGGAAAATAAATTTAAGACATTTCAAAATTAGAGATTATGTCCTCCGGAAAGTCACACTGGCAAATAGGGATCCCAACGCGGGTAACATAGGGGTAGACTGGGAAGGCTCGTATCAAATAGTAGGGATCATACAAAAAGGATCTTATCGAATCAAAGATAAATTCGGAAAGGAGTTGAAGAATAGCTGGAACGTCAGCCACATGAAGAGATTCTACCTCTGAAAATGCGACATGTATGTCTCATATTTTAAAATTTATCTATCTCCTGTTAACTTGCCTTCTCTTCCTGACAGGGACTTCCCTCGAAATTAGGATCTCTTCATCACCCGGGGAAAGAATAAGGATGCGCGTTGCACTCTTTTCCTTAGCCAAGGTTTTGTCCCAATTGGATTTTCCTGGCAAGGTTTTTAATGAGGCAACACTCAAAAGCATAACGAGCATACTGTATCGGGTCATATCACAACACTCGTCTCCTCAAGGCCTCGCACCCAAATGTCTGGGGGAGAAGGGTGATCCAAGTGTACAAAGCATGAGATCTCCCTGAGGACAAACTCGCATGGACAGGGACTGCACTCGCCCGATTTGTTTTTGTTATT
Source organism: Anisodus acutangulus (assembly GCA_029783415.1). Classification (NCBI taxonomy): domain Eukaryota; kingdom Viridiplantae; phylum Streptophyta; class Magnoliopsida; order Solanales; family Solanaceae; genus Anisodus; species Anisodus acutangulus. The sequence continues at coordinate 31,529,420 of CM056500.1, forward strand.
TTGTAAAAACTCCTGGAACGGGATCATGTACCAATAGGATGAGTCGTCCCTCATAATCTCATAAATGAAATAAGAATGTCCACTTATTTTTTATTGTTGTTAGCAAGGCATCCTTCGCTTAACATTTGAAAACATTCGGGGCATAACCGAACTCGAAAGCCACACGGCCTCGTAAACCACTTCTAACATACGACACGGCCATAGAGTCTCTGAGTGTGCAGGTTCCATGAACTTTTGTTCCATTAAATGGGGTTGAAACGTCTTCCCCATCAATATCGAAAATCGAGGACCCTCCCTTATTGCGAATTGGATGTTTAGATTCCCCATATTACGAAAGCATTTCCGGAAGTGACATTCCCGGAATGGGTTAGGAATTATGGCCTCAAACACAAAACACAAAAATGACATAAGCGTGCATCGATCATCATGCCTTAACTTAAACAACAAACGCTTAAATATTAGCATAGTTCCGGCAGACGGGCATAGCGGTCATGCCTCAATGGTTAAGTGCAAAATAAAAAGCCAACAGGTCATTATATGATCACAATTGTTGCAAAACAAAAACACATATCAAAGCGTAAGAAGACAATATTGAAGGCCAACTAATAATCATCATTAAATAAGAAACAAAGAGAGCACAAAGGCTCATACAAAAATACTTGAGGGCATACAAGCCTTAGAAATTCTACAAAATGGAGAACGGATGCTCAAAACCAAAGTTGAAAGGGCACACGGGCCCAAAAATATCCATCATACACTAAAAGGTAAGAAGGCCAAAATAATAACAAAAGCATTCATAAGGGACACGCAGGCCCACAACAAATTCACCAGGATAAAAGCTAGTCATCTTCCTAAGTCATGCTAAAGGGGCTGAAGGTAGTTATCTTCCCAAGGCATGCTATGAAAGGCCTCCAAGCGAATGTCAAGAGGCTCAAAACTTACAAAGCTAAGCCAGGAGGGAGCATCCGCACCACTTGAGGAGCCAGCAGAGGCATCAGAGGACGGGGGTGTTTCATCACGTAGCTCATCAATGTCTACCTCAGTTGCACCCAGGTCCACCTCCGCATCAATGAGGGTCGAGGAAATATCAATCCGCCCCTCTGCAACGCCTTGAAAAACCTTATGCCGAATGTGGAGAATAGCATAGTCCCAAAGCAAGGTGGCCCTCTACTGGTTAGCCTCTCGGTGAAGCACCAGACGCTAGTTTCGGGCTCTAAGTCGGGCACGAGAAGCCTCAAGCGCTTGCACCTATCCCCGAGCAGCATCACGTTCGGCCTCCACCTGGACCACCTTCTCCCCCATCAACTGGCGAGCCGTGGTCATGATTTGAAAGGTGTCCTCCTGAGTTGTCAGAGCTTGTATGGTCTCCTCCCACTGAAGCCTCAAAATGGTCCTCAAGTACTGAAGATCTCTATTTTCTGACCGGAGTTGGGCAATATCACCCCAGAGGCGCTGGTTCTAATCCATCAGCCTCTCCGCATCACGAGAGGAAGAATGAGGCATGCTCTTGAAAAGTTTGAGGGCAGAGGAAGAGGCAATATGACCCTAAAAAAAACAAGCAAGTCAACTTAATACATATGTTTGCTCTAAGAACAAACGATACGGGGTAAAAGATTCATATTACCTGAAGAAAAATACCCGCCAAATAGGTCAAAAAAGACTCCAAACAGAGGTCTGAACTAGTAGCAAGAGGCGGTGGGACTGAAGGGCCAGTGCCCACATCACCAACCCCTGTGCTCCTGGGTTGTCCTTTAATGACTCCCAGTCTTATTACAGCTTCGGTGGAATGGACCCTCGTGTCCCCGTCCTCTATGGCCTCTCGCTCATCTTCCTCCATATGGACCACCCTCTGTATTTCTTCCCTCCAATAATCATTGAAATGACAACATGTTCTTACACGCGAATTAATTCCTCCAATGGAGAATGCCCTTGTGTTATCTGGAAGGACACGCTTACTACTATTTCTCACTTTCGCGGCCGCCTTGGCAATACGAGCTCGGGCTTTCTACTAGGAGGGTGCCTTCCTGGCTGAGGGCCCCTGAGCAAGAAGACCTGGAAGACAAGCAAGAGATCAGAATAACATCCCAAGATTCAATTAGCAAGAAGATGAAGATAAGAAAAAGGCACTCACCATGGCTTTTCTCTTTCCACCCATTAGCGGAAATGCCTCTCCAGGTTCGTTCAACATCTATGTTGGCGGAAAGTATGCTCATCATCCAGCCAAAAATATCAGGCAAGGGTCCAGGTACCACCGAGGCCTCTAGAAGAGGGCCCAGGGTGGCATCATAGAGGCATCTAGTATGGATCATCAGGAACTGATCACACCATCCTCGGTCATGATCGTCCTCAACACTAGTAGTGAGGCCTCGGGAGCCTCGATAAGCAAGGTTTATCATTAACCACAAAATACTCGGGGGAGGGGGGGAGGTGGATCAGGCGACCCAGAGCAAATGGGAGATTGGCAAGGTCCCTCCAAATTTTGAGGGGACCGTTGCCCCAGACAAATGTCGTACCGGCGGCAGAAGGCTTCAACAACTTTGTGGATCAAGAGGCCAAGACCTATCGTGAAGAGATATGTGTAGATCATCGACATCCCTAGGATGTACTGGGTGATCCTGGTATTGGCAGGAGGGAGGAATATATCAACCTCAGATCCCCATCGGCAGTCGATGTGGACTTAAGGGATGGTGGAGTGATCAACCAAAGCAGTGATGCCTTCCACAAATTCATACTAGAGATTGGCGCAGAAATACCTCTCGTAATTAAAACTGGAGGAAATAATGTCAGAAGTGGAGGAACTCAAGTCTATCGTTCTAGTGATAAAGGAAGACGAGGGTCGGCGGCAGATAGAGACCGCTGAAGTGGCGCCTAATTCTTCTCGTATTTTGGCGAGAGTGAGATCATATGAATAAAATGAGGATGTAGAAGAAGAGGAAGACATGGTGAAAATAGGAGTTAGTTATGAAGGAAGATGAATTTGCACAGAACTAAGAAGTGAGGGGTAAGGATGGAAAAATACGGGTGGGATCATCCATATAAATAGCGTACAGAGGTAATCATTAACTTTGGAAAATGAAGCGGCGTGCCAGTGAATGTCAATCGGTGTTTCAGAAAGGGCGTCGTTGACTGAGTGACTGGGTGCATTAAATGTCGACTTGACAAAACGTCTAATCAATTGAAAAGAGGCGATGTTTCGATTATCGCGAAAAGTTTTGAAAACATAAAAACTCTTTCACTTCCCCGAATCATGACATGAAGGGCCCGAAAAGTGGGGGACTATATGTATTGGGTGAAGAATGCCTCCAGATGAGTTCGCATACCCGGAGGCACTGATGATTCGGAAATGCTCTACAGCTATCTCCCACTTCCACTAACTTACAGATCAGAGCACCACAACGCGCGCGGGCATGATGACGCCAACACAATGGATAGAATAGTCTTATTTTTGCTTATATATACAAAGCTTAGGAAGGAAGGAACCACATTCTGGATCCATTACTCATTCTTCGTACTCTTAATATTATCTCTCTCATAGCAAATATACTCGATGAACCACTTAGTCATTATTTCTATTACTTATTCAAAATCTTAACTTGTATATTTATGTTATCTGTTTGTTCATTAGTTTTATCATCTGAAACCGGACTTGTCAAGGAGTTTACCGGATCGGATATGATCCACTTGTCTTCAAATCCTAAAGTACAAATCTCTAACTGGATTTCTGGTTAGAACTGATTTCACCGGAAAACAACATGATATTCATCCATTATATAGTAATCACGATAGACCTAGCAATTTTTAAATTTAATTTCTTTGAATACATGATTATTCGAAAGTGTGGAAATCACAATATGTTAAGACTTAAGAATATGAATTACTTGATTTTTAATTTGAAGTTATACGATTAATTAAAAGAATAAATTAATGTGGAAGTTCGTCCTTAGCTTTTTCAAGGCCATATATGATAGTGATATATATGCTCTCTTTTTTCTTTTGAATCAAATTGACTTTTTCAAGACCGTAATATATGTTTATTTAACTTGTTTCTTTCATTTCTTTAAAACACTATTAGAAATAAAGGTTTTTCCCACCGAACTAGCTCATTGAAAAAATGCATGGTGAAAACAGGTCTCCATTGAAACGCTAGACAAAATTTTAATTTTTTCGTGTGAAAATACTATTATTTAAATTTAAATTTTTTCAGTGAGAAAATAGTAATTTTTATTAGTGAAAAGGTCCTCAATCAACTAATTTTATTGGAATAGTTTATCAAAATGTTTCTATAAAAGGCTAAAGCTTTAAATAACCAACCCACCGGTGGTGAATAAAAGTTCGAGTAGGAAAAAAAATTGAAACAAACAATCATAAGAACAAACTAAATTTATTAGGTCAATATCTATCATTAGTCTTTTATTGTTTCGATTTTTCACACTTTTTATGTCTTTCCTGTGATTACAAGCTCTCGAAGATAGGATCAATGGAACGAAAAGCTATGAGTAAATTGAACATACCTTATTGAATGAACCTCCATATTGAGTCCCTTTTTATGTGGTCCCCTTAATTTCAATTTCAGTCGATGTTTACTACCGCATGAAGTTAAATAGCAAATTGCATTTGATGTACAAAATTGTCGCTCTCCAAATGAAAGTAAAAGGTTCTAAGGTTATATATATATATATATATATATATATATATATATATATATATATATATATATTTTTGTAAAAAAAACCAGTTTATTATTTCTGAAAGTAACTAGGATCCTTTGCTAAAAATGTTGTAGATTGCTTTCATTATACATTTTCTAAAGTTCTCACGACGATATTATTGTTCAAACAATAATGACTCGCTGGAGCTCCTTTTATTTCTATTTCTTGTTTATTGTCTCTCCAAATGAGAGTTATAAGAAAATATTCTAATTTTATGGATATCTTTCTTTTGTAAAAAAGAAAATATCTATTTCTGAAACTAATTAATTATAGGATGAGAATATTCTCGTTTTCCATCAGAGGTAGATTAATATGAGATGGTAATATTCTGGTTTTTCACTCGAGACAAAATCAGGAACAAGATGACAAAATGCATATATAGAGTATCAGAGAAAGATTGTTAATTAACAATTAACAATTAACAATGATTCCACAGAAGGCGTAACAATGCTATATATCAATCATATAATACTAAAAGTGAGAATCTTCTATCTTTAAAGTTAGATTACAATTTTGACCTATTATAAATTAAAATGTAATAAAACAAAAAACATCTAATATAATAAATATTATATAGTAATATTACAAATACATGAGCATTAAGTTTTTCTCTGCATTGAATGAAATCCTAATTAAAAAGGATGAGTTCATAAGAAGCTCATAAGTCCTATTTTAATGCTCCACATTCTCTTCTCCCTAAACGTGTGCACAACTAAATCCTAATTAAATATCTAATTTAAATGTGAGTGAAAAAGAAGTTGAGCAGTTCTATTTTAATGCTCTACATTCACTTCTCTCTAAACGTTTGCAGCTTAATTATTCACTCAATAACTCACTCACTTGTGACAATAAAATTTCTTCAACTTCTCGATTTAATTCTGGATAAAGTGAGTGTCTTATTTAATGGAATCTTATTAAATACTAAATAATGCCTGTAACAAATATTAACTTTGAAAAAAATACCTTCTAACATCTTACGACTCCTCACCTCCTATACTATAAAGCATTACAATTTTCCGGATGAATTATACATCATCAGAACATTAATAGGGTGAATGGGATTTAATGAAATCCTATGAAATTATAAACAATTGCTAGACTAAACAGTTAATAGGAAAAATGAATTTTAACAGCTTACGAATGAATTATAAATAAATAAATCATTAATAGGGTGTATGAGATTTAATGAAGTCTTATTGAATTCTAAATAATTGCTATTACTTCCTCCGTTGCAAAACTTTTTGATTTTCTTCAGCCAATAAATTGTACTAATGATGAATTTTTTACCTGATATGTTAAATTCTGCTCATTAATTAGCATCTATATATGGACATTAAAAATATGTCTTTCCCTCACCATTTCCAGAACAGCATAGATGCAAACGTATTAGGTATGTAAAGTTTTTCTTTCTGCCTTCTTCCATAGTGGCCTCTCCTTGGTAATTCTTTTTCTTATCACTTTATGTATTGTTCCTCTTCATGTATATATCTAATATCTCTCTTCATGTTAGTAATTTAATTATTCACAATTTTATCCTAATTTTATTTTGTATCTCCATATTTTTGCCTTTTTAACTTGATATTTTCAGGCAAAGTAATACAGTAAAATATGAAAGTGGAAGTTGATCTACGCAAGTAGACACTTTTCCATGTTTGAAACTCTTCACTTTTGGCCATTATATTAATTGTACAAAATATTTACAAAGAAGAAACATTAATTTAATATATATTAGTTGTTACTAATCAAATAAAAAAAATACTTATATGTAATGACCCGTACGGTCGTTATGAATCTTCCGTCCAATTTTCGTATTATAACTCTTCTCCTGGCATTCGCCGATGACTTTACTCGTGAAATTTATGAGTCAAGTAACTCCTACAGTTTGGAAAGAAGTTTAATTGAAGTTAAGTGCCGAGAAAACAACATCTGCCCCGGCGACATTGTGTCCGTGTCGGGTGGACGAGTGAAGTCTGCTCCTGCGAAACCTTTTTCCGCCCCTGCGCTGAGGCGAGGTGTCAAGTGCCTGCGCCCCAAGGGTCCTATTTTACGTCGTAGCGCATCCGCGCTAGCGGAATCGAGTCTGCCACGGCGGAAGCGCTGGTTGACCAGTAAGTTTTAAATGCCATAAAATAGTTCACTTTCCCAAAATGTGTGTCTCGAATTGGGAGTTGACCTAAGGAGCCTCCTTGCACTTTTGGCCTAAGAGTCCTTCATGGAACGTAATCTCTTCATCCCCTTTAATTATTCTTCCATATTTTTCGTATTTGGGTAATGGCATGAAATGGGGGAAAATGTATTGAAAGTTTTGGTGGTCGGAATTAGGTGAATCTTGATTAAAGGATGAAAAAGGATGTGGTAAACCTCGATTTCTTTAAATAAGTTATTTTTTTGATAAAATGTCATGTTTAAGATTCAAAGGATGAAAAAGGATGTGGTAAACCTCGATTTCTTTAAATAAGTTATTTTTTTGATAAAATGTCATGTTGTAGAGTTTTAATTATGAAAGCCCTTTTCTTATTTGGGAAAGAAATCTAGGGTTTGTAAATTGGAGTTTTAATGAATCATTAAATTGGGAGTCTAAATAATATTGTTTTTTAACTTAACTTTGGGTTATATTTAGTAATCACGTTTAAACTCCTTTTTGAGTAATAAAGTTTGAATTTTAACATTGTGGGTTCGAGATGAATTTTAGGCATCTTACATTTGGTTAAGGCTTAAGTCTTTGTGTGTGCTTGCGTTGATATTAATATGTAAAACATGCGTGTTAGACTACATTCTCTACAAGGAGTCTCGAAGAGTCAGAGGCGCGCGTTGAGGATCGACCGTTCATGGCTCCTGCTCTGCATTGAGGTAGGCTATGGTTTCTTCATTCTAGACTTTGATAGAAATGTGTAGTAGCTATAAGTATTAAGGGGTGTTAGGAATTTTTGGGGTTCCTACTCAAGCAGTTGTAATGGACGTTTGAGTGGGTACCGGTGTATAACTGTGAATAGGGGGAATTGGGTTGCTATTTGGGCTTGTCGCCACTACTTGAGATTTGTTGTGCTTATTCATCACATGGTTTCCCCTAAGGGAAACGCAATGTATATCTATGAATTACATGTATTGTGTGGGCTTGCAGACATGTTATTGTCATATTCTTGATTTGACTTGTCATGCATTTATCACTCCACATCTCATCTAAATACTTGTAAAGAATTGAGAAATACTGCTTATATTGATTATGTTGATGCATGGTGTACATATATCCGTATCATTCATACATTTATAAGGGTCACTGAACTGTTGATATATTGTTGGCTTGGAAAGTTAGTTATGAGATATGGTAACATGGTATAAAAGTAATGATAAATGATGATATTCAGCCACCGAGCTGGTATTCGATGGGATGGAATGGGTATATGGAGCTCATGAGTCCCCTATGGTTCACGTAACAGCTACTGCAGCAGCGTTTGTGTACTGGTACAAACGGCATTTGCATTCACACATACATCATTTGCATTGCATTCTATTCATATTATTGATGATTGCTCTGTGTTGGGTGTACTCAGGGTTGATGTCTAGTAGACTTGGTGATCTTGTGATTATTGAAGGAACAAGAACTGACTGTGAAAATGTCCTCTAAAATAGAAATGAACTCATGTTACATAAGCTTTGATATGTGTTGGTTGTTGAGTAAATGTAGTGTTTGAGAGAACTATTGTGACTAGGGTAATTGGCATGGTTAATTGTGCAATGTGTAAGAGTATCATGGGTAGGGTTATCATGTGTAATTGTGTTTATCCTTGGTATTTGCTGGTACCGAAAGTAAGTGTCTAGTAAGATTTGTTGCATAATCGTTGTGGTGTATTGACCTAATTGTTAGGTGTATGAGTGTTAAATCTTAATGTTGGGGTGTGTAAGGCATGTGTTTAGACCTGTGTAGGGAAAAAGACCTTTAGAAGAATTATCAAAAGGGAATGAGACTAAGGCTAACAATGAGTTAATGAGGTCGAGTTAAACTTACTATCTAATGGATTGTATCGGAAAGTGTATTAGACGACATTATGACCTAGGTAGTGTGTCAAATCTCTGAGTGTCAAGATAAGAGTCTTTACGTGCTAAATGTCATAATTTTTTTTGACTATAACTGATACTTTACGTGTTGAGTAGACTGTATACCCATAGATCATGACCTACGTGGATAAACTGATTAGATAACTAGCATGTTAATTGGAATAGGACCTACTTGTAGAGTCAACTTGGTACTTATATTTGTTATGTAGATTCCGTCGTTGTCGGCCTATGATGCTTATGGGGATACGTTGTGTACTCATGTTATGCTTGCTGCATCATTTATGCAGATGTAGGTATTCGATCTATTCAGGTTGCAGCTTGGAGCGCGGGAGAGTGAAGCAGACCATTCATTCTGGTAGCATTGATCTCCATCTAGTCAAGCCACCCCTTTTTATTCAGGGCGGCGTTGTTATATTCTGTCATTATTGTATCTTAGAGTCCTCGTACTAGTGACATCAGATTGTAGGGTTGAAACTGTTGTATTTGGTAATCCTTGTAATGTTTTAAAGACTTGGTGTATAAAGATGTTTTCCATTACATCCGCACGTGATTCAGTAATCTTTTCATGAGTTAGGCTAGTGGTTCTCCTATGGGTAGTGCAGGTGCCCTCATGGCACAAATGAAATTTTGGATCGTGACATTATATTAAAAGATGTTGGAATCATATTTGTATCCGAAGCAAAACAGAACTCTAGAACATGGGCAAGATATGTTGCTGCAGAAAACGACCACTTTTTTCTTACAATTATAATGCAATAAATACAATAGACATTTGGTTTCTAAGTTTCTTTTGGTTTCAAAAGCTTTCATGCCATGCCACAAGTTGTATTACACTTTTTAGAATACAAAATGCTTTAATTACTTCCTTTGTTTTTAGTTTTTTTGGTACACTTCCTTTTGTTTTTAATAAAGTATGTTTTCGGTATTCTTTTGCAATTGTACAAGGTGTTCTCACTTCTCATCGTGATAAACGTTGTTGAATGGTCAAAAATTGGTCCATCGTGTTATAATTGTGGTCAATCTTTTGACCACCGAGACATATAGTGGAATGGTTGAGATTCCTCCACTCTTAATTAATTAAAGATTTCGGGTTCAACCTCGAAAATAAAAAATATTTCAGTTAAACCACTTTACCCTTTTGTGGTGTAAGAAATTTGCAGATGTAATAGCCTATACGGATACTTTGGATGTCCTTACAGGGCAAAAGAGGGTGAGATTAGGAATAACGGTCATTTTGTGAACTAATTTTCGATCATTGTGAGATCAAGAACTTGCCATGTCGTGAACTCATTTGTTATTTTCTTGCCTTCTGAATTTTGCAAAGCTCTGGAGTTTCATCTTTTTTGTTATTGTCATTGTGAGTTGTAGACATCCTATTTTTGTGAGGATGGTTCAATCTTTGTTCAATTTTACACATGAATCTTCTTGATAAACTTAATTCATGATTGAAAGTCTATGTATTGAAAAAAACTAATTACTATTACTTCTTTTCGCATTTAAAATAATTTCTCTTTAATTTATACCAGTTTGATATTATGTGAGAGCTTGGAAGTACCAATATTTTGCAAACACCAAAGATACTTTGTTGTGAAATAAATTGTTATTTTCAAGTCACTTTGACGATGATCTTTCTCTATGTTCTCTTTTTACGTTCTAAATTTGATGCATTTTCATAATCCGCCTGTCGTAACAACAACAAAAGTCCATACCGGAATTTCATTACCTTATTCCTTAAACCCTAAATAAGACCAGTTTTCACTTGCATTGTACAATGGACATATAAAAGAATGCACCCATTATGGTAAGTGTACAATTTTAATTACAACAAAACATCACCTAAAATAGGCCACTAAACCGTGATATACACGGTATGTATACGCCGTGTATATCACGGGTTTAAAAGCCCACGTTTGCTAAGTCAACTCGTGATATACATGGCCAATATACCGTGTATATCACGGGTGTTTATCACACCAGACATCATATTTTAGTGAGGATGGTTCAATCTTTGTTCAATTATTACACATGAATCTTCTTGATAAACTTAATTCATGATTGAAAGTCTATGTATTGAAAAAAAAATTACTATTACTTATTTTCGCATTTAGAATAATTTCTCTTTAATTTATACCAGTTTGATATTATGTGAGAGCTTGGGAGTACCAATATTTTGCAAACACCAAAGATCCTTTGATGTGAAATAAATTGTTATTTTCAAGTCACTTTGACGATGATCTTTCTCTATGTTCTCTTTTTACGTTCTAAATTTGATGCATTTTCATAATTTAATAAGACCAGTTTTCACTTGCATTGTACAATGGACATATAAAAGAATGCACCCATTATGGTAAGTGTACAATTCTAATTACAAAAAAAATATCACCTAAAATAGGCCACTAAACCGTGATATACACGGTATGTATACGTTGTGTATATCACGGGTTTAAAAGCCCACCTTTGCTAAGTCAGCTCGTGATATACATGGCCAATATACCGTGTATATCACAGGTGTTTATCACACCCCCGCAGTCATAGTGGGCGGTCTTCGTACGCTGAGACTGTCCCTAAAATCTTCAAAAAGGACCAAGGGAAGACCCTTAGTAAAGATGTCTGCAATTTGATACCTGGACGAGACGTGGCAGAAGCGTACTTGTCTAGAGTTACCTTTTCGCGAACAAAGTGAATATCCATCTCGATGTGTCTAGTGCGCTAGTGTTGAACCGGATTACCAGAAAGATAGACAGCACTAATATTATCACAATAAACCAAGGTAGCTTTCTGAATAGGATAATGAAGTTGTAAAAGAAGACTATGTAACCAACAGGATTCAGAAACCACATTGGCTACCCTTCGATACTCGGCCTCTGCACTAGAGTGTGATAATGTAGAATGACGCTTCGCAAACCATGAGACCAAGTTATTACTAAGAAATATGCAATAGTCAGACGTAGAACGTCTGGTATCTAGACAGTCATCCCAATCAGCATATGTATACGAGACAAGTGTAGACGTTGATGAAGAATATAAATGTAAGCCATAGTCAAGTGTTCCCTGGATGTATCAAATAATGCGTTTGAGCGCATTCATGTGCTCAACCCTGGGATCATGCATAAACAAGCACACATATTGTACGCCATACGTAATATCTGGTCTCGTGAAAGTAAGATACTGAAGAGCCCCTACAAGACTGCGATAATGGGTTGGATCCTCGTATGGTGAGCCAGCTGTAGCACCCAACTTGGTTTTAGTATCAACTAGAGTGGAATTAGACTTGCATGAGGAAATACCAGCTCGCTCAATGATCTCAGCTACATACTTCCATTATGATAAGAATAACCCACCTGCATGACGAGTGACAGCAATCCCCAAGAAGTAACTCAAGGGTCCCAAGTCTTTCATAGCAAACTCAGAACTGAGCATTGTCATGATAGACTTTCGCAAAGCATCAAAAGTAGCAGTCAAGATAATATCATCCATATATAATAGTATATAAGCCAAGGAAGTACCACGATGATATATGAACAATGAATTATCAAATCTGCTGTGTGAAAACCCAATAGATGAAACATAGTCTGCAAATCTCTTATACCAAGCTCGTGGGTCCTGCTTAAGCCCATACAAGGACTTCTTTCAATAAACAGACATAATGAGGATATTTGGGGTCTCAAAAACCCAAAGGCTGATGCATGTAAACGGTCTCCTTAAGATCACCGTGTAAGAAAGCATTCTTCATATATAACTGATGAATGGGACAAGCTTTCGAAAGAGCCAGACTGAGAACAGTGCGAATGGTAGCTGGTTTGACCACCAGACTAAACGTCTCACCACAATCCATGCCAACCTGCTGAGTCTTACCATCACCTACAAGACGAGTCTTATGCCTCGCAAAAGAACCGTCATAATTATCCTTATGAGTAAAAATCCACATAGACCGAATAATATTCACACCAGAATGACGGGGTACCAACTCCCATGTCTTATTTTCAATAAGAGCATCATATTCGTCATTCATAGCCAATTTCCATATCGGGTCATTTAAAGCGGACACTAGGTTACAGGGTAGGGGGATTTAAGAACAGTGGAATTTAGATTAAAATAACTTTTTGGTTTAAAAATATCCCATTGACTACGAGTGACCGATCTGTGACTCGACGGAGAATTGGGTGGATTTTGGGACAAAATTGTCGGCATGACGGACTGGCTAGCATGCAGTGGGCCTGCTGGCCCAATACTGGATGCAGAAACTAGCGCTGGACCGAGAACTGAAGGAGGGGCAGAACTGGGCTAGAAAGTTGGCCCAGTTGCTGGACCCGTGACGGGAGGACTGGGCAGCTGCGATGGTACTGTAGGTCCAGTGGGAAGTGGGCCCACTGGCAGAATTTAGGTGCGGGACAAGTCCAATAAATTGTGGATAATATACGGGGAGACATCGTCATTCAAAAAATTATACGAACTTGGCCCGGGACTACTTTCCTTTGCAAACAGAAATTGGGTTTCATCGAAAATAACATGGCGACTAATGATGATTTTATTAGACGATATATCAAAACACTTGTAACCACGATGATTTGATGGATAACCCAAAAACACACAAGGGGTAGAACGGGCTTGAAGTTTGTTAATTGTAGTTGATAGAAAAAATAGTGGATAACATAAGCACCCAAATACCCTAAGATGTGAATAAGAAGGAGTCTTATTATATAAGATTTGAATAGGGGAGGAATATGTCAAACCTTTAGTAGGAAGTATGTTAAGAAGATAAGTAGTCATTTGTAGAGCATGATGCCAAAAGGAATGGGGTACGGAAGCATGGACCATTAAAGTTCGGACAATATTATTAATTGAACGAATTTTGTTCGGCTTTCCCATTTTGTGAGGAAGTATGAGGACAAGAGAAATGAAAAACTATGCCATTAGTGTCACAAAAATCCCGAAACAACCAATTATCATACTTTTTGCCATTATCACATTGAATATTTTTTATTTCCCGATTGAATTTGGTACGGATGAATGCTCGAAATTTTAAGAAAGTGGAAAAAACTTGTGATTTTTTCGCTAATGGAAAGGTCCATAAAAAATTAGAATAATCATCCAAAAACATAATATAATAACGATGGCCCACAAAACTTAAAACGGGAGATGTCCATAAATCGCTATGAATATTGTCAAATGGAATTAAAGTACGAGAAGTAGAGGCTACAAATGTTAATCTAACATGTTTTCCTAGAGGACATGATTGACAAATCGGAGTACTACGTGCACCCTTACAAGAAATAAAATTGTTATTATGTAAGGAAGAAACAATAGATGACCCAGAGTGACCCAAACGTGCATGCCATAAGAACGGAACTAGAGCTGCAAAAGAAGATGGCAAGGCTTGACTTGAGAGACCGGAGATGGGAGTGATAGGATAAAGATCTCCCCTATTATCACATCTCATGAGAGGAATCCCCGTCTTGAAATCCTTCACAGAAAACCAAAAAGGATCAAAATCAACATAAACCCAATTATCAGTGGTGAATTTACGGACATACACTAAATTTTTAATTAAGTTAGGGGCATAAAGGGCATTTTTAAGACAAGAGGGGGATGGGGGGGGAGACAAAGTTTTATGACCGTAACCACAAATTGGAATTGAATTGCCATTACCAACAATTATGCCACGATTGTTGCTCAAAATGCAATAAGACAAGAGAGTACCTTGATCGGACGTCATGTGAATAGTGGCTACGGTGTCCATATACCAATTTCCGTCCGAGGGATTTAATCCAAGTATGTGCATCGCGGCGTCAATGTCGGTAGGGGTGGTGCCCGCTGCATGGTGGGCCTGCAGAGATCGAGGCCCAAGCACACCCTCTTGCTGCCCCGGCCTAGAAGAATGTCTCGTGTACCACTGTTGCTGGGACGAATTGGGCCTATTCAGGGCTGGAAATTGGGCCCAGTTCTGGTTTTGGATATACGGCGGGTAGTAAAGGCTATTGGACACAAAGCCACTGACCCAGTTCCACTGCCATAGACCCCAAGGCTATGGCCAGTTGGCTTGCGGCCCACTACCACGAGGCCCATTGCCACCCCCGTTATTGCCACCTCGATTTCGACCATGGTTTTTACCATTATTTTTGCGATTCTAACACTTTTTGCCACCACCGTTGTTGCGGTTTTGGCCGGAATTGTTGGAGACAGAAGGAGAATAGTTGGACGCGGTCACTATTATGATGACATGGGCCCTAGTGGCCGCTTTCTTAGCCAATTCTGCTTCTTTGAGTGTGATCATGGAACGGGCCTGATAAAACTGTGGAAGAGGACTGCTCTGACGAAAAAGCGTACTGACACCACTATAAGCCTCAGATAGGCTTGCAACTATTTAAAGGACAAGACGATTATTGGTAACGAGCGCACCAACGTTGCGGAGTTGGTCCGCCAATTCTTTCAACCTTTTGCAGTAAGTTGAAATGTTAGGGAAGTCTTCCATATTGACGTGGGAGAATTCCTGCTCAAGGGTAACAACACGAGAATTTTGATTATCTTGGAATATATAACACACTCTATTCCAAGTATCCATCGTCGTAGCGTCTGGTTCGATAATCGTTTGCAACAGGTCGGTAGAGTTGGTGGAGTAAATCCACTGAAGAACTGTAGAATCAAGGGTCGTCCATAATTTAGGATCATCTTTGGGTTTAGGCACCTCCGTATCAGTAGGGGCCGAGGGAATTATGTGATGGAGGACTTGATGCGAGCGTGTGTGAACTTTGAACAGTTCGGCCCACGTCGCGTATTGGACGTTTTCTATTTCAAGAATGATAGGGATGTAACAGTAAGGGCAGGGTGAAACGTGTTCTTAGCCATCACAATCAACTCAAGACATGACGTAGGGATTTTGGAAGAAAATTTGGGAAGAGAGAACAGATCAAAGTGCACGGAAACCGAGGGGAAATTCTCAGAATTCGAGGCACGAGAGAAGAGGGTTTGGGAGAGGAAATATTTGACCTAGACTTCTGATACCATGAAAGAATATAATCCCTTGATTATTTTCATTAATGAAAGAGTATATATACAATTTACAATTTTCCATAATAGGAAAATCATATTCCTATCCTACTCCTAAAACCTTATTCTACTTGTACAATAACTATATAATTATGGTAAGTGTACAATTATAATTACTACAAAACATTACCTAAAATAGGCCACTAAACCGTGATATACACGGTATGTATACACCGTGTATATCACGGGTTTAACAGCCCATCTTTGCTAGGTCAGCATGTGATATATATGGCCAATATACCATGTATATCATGGGTGTTTATCAACGTCTTATATGTTGAAATAATGATCGTCCATTGTGCAACCAAATATATGTTTATTTTAAGAATATTTTTTCATCCCTTGAAAATGAAGAATGTCCTTTCAAATTCATTCGAAAGTCATTTATTGTACGTCTTTGCTTTGCAAACTACAATTAAAGCAAAGGCCAAATAATTTTTATTTTTGGATTGTATTAATGTCCACAGTAACGTCGATCGAAAAAGAAGTCATTTGAGTATATAGACTGATTTTTCATCCTTTTCAACTTATATTTTCCGCTAAAAATGTTTGTGATACTAATGTGGTTTTAGTATGACACGATATGTACAAGTTGCATAGGACACACGTGCAACACACTTATCCAAACTACTATATATATATATATATATATATATATATATATATATATATATATATATAAATTCATACCTTAAATGGATTTAACATGTATATATTATCCATGTAAATAATGTTATATATCAGTATATTTCAATAAGCATGCATATTGTTACGTCTTACTTTCTAGGTTATTAGTCTTACTTATTATGAATGATTACAAGCTCAACATATATGTTGCTCAAATACGGGTAAAGGTGAAATCGGAGGAGTCTTTAGGGACAGTAACAAAAATGGGTGTTAGGCTTTAATATGGGAATTCGCTATGCAACAAATATCTACATGGAAGCTCTTGCACTTGTACATGGCTTACAAATCGTTGTTCAAAGAGGTCTACTTCCAGTAGTAATCGAGACTAATAGCAAGGAACTCATCAATATGCTTTGTAACAACTCTTGCTCCTACCAAAACTTAATTGATGATTGTAGGTACTTATTCCATATTGAAGCAAGGTGGGCATCGATCAAGCACATTTTAGAAAAGCTAATGGAGTGGCGAATTAATCAGCAAAGAGAATATGTGAGCTAGATACTTTTGGTATCTTGATGATGTACCCCAAAACCCCAGCTTTTGTTATTTGTAATCTTCAAAGAGACGAAATAGGCACTATATGTTACATCCCGAATTTTTTGCACGCTAAAGTTTCATTTTGTGTTAGTAAAGATAACCTCGGGTTAAGGACCAACTTTAAGAATGTGAGAAAGATTCATCTATGTATCTCAAGGTTATACAAGTCTAGTAAAGATCGAGAGGATTAGAAGCTAAGCGAATCAAAGAAAATGATTTTCGTCGAGGTTCGACATTTATTTGAATGAAATACAGTCCAAGCTATAATACCCCATATTTTTTTACTAGAAAATTGAACCACCAAACATGAGCGAATTTACCCGAGCCCGGAGGATTCGTTCATATTCAAGAATGCAAATCAAGAGCTCAGTGTATAAAATGATGAAATCACAAAATAATTTAGGATGGAAAAGTGTGACGACGATGGTTGGAAATAATACTTTGTGTCTGCCAAAAGAGGCTAAGGACTAGTACCATATTACATGATCATGATTATGAGTATATAAAGTGCATTAAAAATGATTAGTATTCAATTGAATTGAGACCAAGAAATTGAATATATGTGTAATTTGTTAAATATTGGGTTGTAGTGAAAATAAAAAATTAAGTTCAATTAGGAAATAAGTGTTGAAGACATCACCATTCCACGTGGAAGTAATAGATTAAAGTTATTAGGTGACTTATATTAAGGTGTTAAGTCAAAATGTGCATAAAGTGCATGAAAGACATGTGTAAACGAAGAGAGATTTCTTGAATTTAATTCTTCTTAGTTACATTAGTTTTAGGGTAAGAAAGGGGTGTTGTACATTCTTGCTATTTTTCTTCTTAACTTTCCTATTTTAGATTCCAGCCAAAACGTATGTGTTACGCCTCGTAGTTTCGCACCCGAATGAGGGCGTAGTTAGCCAACTTGAGTCATGAGAACTTAAGATAATGTTTGAGGATTCGTATGGCATATAAGGACATTAAAGAGTAATTTTAGAAGGTTGGAAGTCAATAGGACCAAAGGGAATAAAACTCGACGAAGATTGACGAAGTTTCGATGATACACTAAGAGTTCCGCGTCGCGGATGCCATTCCACCTCGGGGATGAGGCTGCATACCAAAGCCATAATTCTACCACCATATGCGCCATAAATGGAGCCACATATGTGAGGCGGTGAGATTTTTTATTTAAGTCAAAAGTCGGTCAGCATCATTTCATTTCATTATTATGACCCCTTGAGATCTAGAAACCTCTCAAATACATTACAATGCTCTCTTCACCATTGAAGAACATCCCTACACATATCCAAGGTGATTTCTCCTTCTAATAATCAAGAACACCTTGTAATCCACGTTAGTTGGCTCGACAAAGTTAGTAAGCTTCTTTAAGGTTGAAGTGAAGCTTGTTATGGGAGACTCTCTGGTCGATTAAGGTACGATTTCGTCATACTTATGTTTCTTTTAGTTCATCTTAGCTTGGATTAACTGATAGGTAAAGATAACTTGTATGTTATGGAGATGTTGTAATCATGGCTTGGAAGAATTGACTCTTGTAGTATGAAGTGGTGTTACCTTGTTGTTTAGGGTTGTGGATTTAGATTTAGAGTGAATACAAGTGTTGAATCATGTTGGTGAGGTTGTGAAGTTAATAAAAGGGAGTTAAGGAAGATGGTGGTGTTAAATTAAGTGAGAATCCATGGTAGAATAATTCTAGAACTTCACGTATGTGAGTTGTTCGATGAAATGCCTAATTGAAATCTCTTATAAGATATAGGCTTGATATTGACAAAACCCCCTAATTTAATATAGATAATCATCCATACCACATGCGAGGCTCCGCGAAACGTAACTAGCTTCATCGACAAGGTATGTAGGGCTTACTTTTTCTCTCTTATGGCATAACCTTCCTTGTGATGATAACTACCAATATGTTGTAACAAGAAATCTACTCCTAATTTTTAAGAAGACATATGTGGTCTATTCCCTTGCTTAATTATGTGTGTATCCATCCTTCGTCAAGGTTATGTTTCCACTTGATGTTATCTTCTTTACATGGGTAAAACAAGATTCATTCATGTCATGGTAAGGAACTAAACATAGCGAGTCTCTTCTCTCATTGATTTCCACAAATGTGAAATATAACATGTAGTCTGCACAAATATAACCAGGGGTGTAAAGACCTTATGTCACCCCGATGAGTTGATGAGTACCTCGTACACCTTATATAATATTTATACATATAAGCTACATATTTATACTGCCCTCAAGGGCCTAAGGCGTTATATACACAGTTATACAGATATGATGCTGATCATATTTCCCACAGAGGCCTATGGTGTTATATACACGATGAACTATATAGAGAATATTACCCACAGAGGCCTACGTTACTATATATGCAAATAGATCACATATACATATATATATATACACACACATTGCTGGTTGACCCTTTATAACACTTATGAGTTTCAGGTGGTATCATTTGTTTCCTTTCATTTATTGTTGTCTTATTTCTAGTTGGTTATGCCCTACATATTCAGTACATTCATTCATATTGACGACCTCTCCTGGGGTGCTGTGTTTATGCCCACAAGTAAAGGTAGGTAGTCAGACGCACCTCCTCGGCAAGATACTTGTCTTCAGCGGTTAATTATTGCTCTCCTCTTCCCTGGAGTTTCTATACAGAGTCGGTAGGTACTATATATATATTCCTAGCATTTTGGGTATGGCGGGGCCTTGTCCCGACAGTTGATGTATTATAGCACTCTTAGAGGCTTGCAGACTGGCTGTAGTGTGTATATTTTGTCATAGCCCTGTCGGCCTTGGTTATCTGTATATATATTATTTTGGGACTCTTCTGCATGCATGTTATCATATATTCTTATCATGTTGAGAGTTATTGGTGGCCTTATCAGCCCCAAGTTCATGTTAAAGGTTGCAGGTACTATAGTTGGTTCGCTTGGGCCTTCGGATGCTGGGTGCCATCCACACCCCCCAAGGATGGGGTGTGACAAACTTGGTATCAGAGACAGGTCTGTCCTAGGAGGTCTACAAGTCATATCTAGTAGAGTCTTCTTTATGAGTGTGTTGTGAACCACACTTATAATATGAGGCTACGGGATATTTAGGATGGTTACTTTTCATCCTGATCTAGATCGTGTCAAAGAGATGATTTGTAAGTGTTCATCCCTAACCTTTACTTGTTTATATTATTAGTGATGCCTACTACAACTAGATGTCAGACGACTACTCAGGGGTTAGATACGGAGGCAGGGGAGGGCACCAGTCGGGTGCGACCTGCCAATATATAGTAGCATGAGCCTCATGATGAGGTTGATTCTCAAGCTTCTGGAGTAGCACCACTACCTCCGGAATGGCAGAGGGGTGTCGATGTACCTCTAGTTCCTCCTCTGGTTGCCCTTGATAAGGATCTAGATACGCGGAGTGCGGTACAACTATTGACTCACTAGTGACCTCTCAAGCCCAATGTTAGACCCCTGGTATAGCTGATCAGGCTATGAGCGTGAGAGTTTAGGAATTTATTAACTAGTACCCTCCAATATTTATAGGGAATGATCCTAATGTGGACCCATAGGATTTTCTGGATTGGATTCAGCAGACCTTACGAGTTATGCATGCCACATATGCTGAGTCAGTAGAGTTGGCTTCTTATAGGTTGCGTGATGTTTCAGTGACTTGGTATAGTGGAAAGAGTTCCTCGAGGACCCCATGACCCACTAGTAGGGTGGAAAGATTTCTTCGAGGCCTTCTTGCAGCAATACCTATCAGTCGAGCTTCAATGAGCCAGGCGGGGCATGTTCATACACCTGGAGCAGGGTAATATGAGCGTTTGAGAGTATAGTTTGCAGTTCAATTCCTTGTCTAGGTACGCTCCTACAATTATTACTAACATGAGTGACCGGTACATCAGTTTGTTAGTGGTTTGGGGCCGCACGTGGTGAATAAGTGCACTACAGCTTTCTTGCACCCGAACATGGATATCTCCTGCATTCAGCCCAATGCATAGAATTTAGAAGACCATAAGAGGCAGAAGTAAGCCAGTCGAGATCATGATAGGGGCCAGCATAAGAGGACCCAGTCCACATGTGATATGGGACAATTTTGAGGTGGATTTAGGCCTCAGTTTCCTAGACACCCATCTTATTCGGTGATTAGTGCAGCACCACAGTTCCAGGGCGAGCGTCGTGATCGGACTATTTACTCTGGTCAGAGTCAAAGTTCGTTGGCATCAGGCCCACATCATAGAGGAGATTCGAATCAGATGAGGCCTCATTTTCCTTAATGTATTCAGTGTAGCCATACCCATCTAGGGCAATGTCATCGAGGGTCAGACCTATGTTACACTTATAGTTATCCCAAGCATTTTTCTAGAGACTGTACAATGATAGGCGGAGGCGATATGGCACATTCGGCGGGATCTGTAGCAGCTTCTTCTTTATCAGTACACCCTCCTAGATAAGGTATGCAGACGTCAGCTAGTAGAGGAAGGGACAGGGGTGGAGCATCTATCTCAGGCGGTCATCAAAACTGCATTTATGCATTATCAGATCGACAAGACCTAGAGTCATCTCCGAATGGGGTTGCAGGTATACTATCTATCTCTTCACTTGATGTGTATGCTCCGATAGATCCAGGGTATACTTTGTCATGTATTACTCATTTTGTTACTGGAAAGTGTGATAAGGAGCCTGAAGTATTATGTAAGTTATTTGAGGTGTCCTCGTCTGTGGGTAAGTCTGTATTCGTTAGGCAGGTATACAGGGGTTGTCATGTTGTGATTGGTGACTGTCACACCTTAGTCGACTTAAATGAATTAAAAATGATCGATTTCGATGTTATTATGGGTATGGATGTGGATTGCTGGATGAAAGTCATTCATTTTAATTTTCCAGGCGAGCCCACTATTGAATGGAAGGGTAATGCTACGGCACCAAAAAGGATGTTTATTTCCTACCTTAAGGCTCGGAATATGATATCGAAGGGATATATTTATCATCCGGTGCGGGTATTTTCTATTTAGGATAAGGCATATACACTGGGACATTCCGGGTTCATTTCTCCTTCTGTTCTTTCCTTCCACCTCTCTTTTATATTGTTATACTTTCCTTTCTTACTTTAGTCATATCTTCATCCTTGTATATATAAATTATGGACAACTCAGTGGTCCTGGAATCGTTTGATTCGGTAAGCTCTCATCTACCTTCACATTTTCACCACGGAAAAATCTAAAGTAGATTCCTAATAAATGCTCTTAGTATCAAAATGTAAGAACCAGGGGGGTAGACATCCACGATTAAGGATATACTCAGTTATCTGTCATTTCACTTCTTGGTCAAGTTCGTGTGTCACTATCGGGGATGTTTCGAACGAAACCTTCCTTTCTTTTCAAGCTAAATACCATTACCTCGAGTCACTTTCTTTGTCGTTATTCGACAGGGAGTCTTGCCCGACTTTCTTACATAACACCTTATATATTGATTTGGAGCACTTCGTGTAATAGTTATCGATCCTTGGACAATTGTCTCAATAGGTGATAAGCGCTTTGAGTTTTGTGGTGTGATCTTACGAGTCGATTGGGAAAGAAACAGCTGGTTAAAGGTAGTTTACAATAAAGATCACAACGTGACAAAATAACGACAATAAGTGGTAGGCAGATATTGGGTAAATATAAGCGGGATGTTATGACACAGTAATAAGGCTGAATGACATTCTTCATAAGGACGGCGAGCGGAAAGATTTTAAAGATAAGGGTACCGATAACGAGACTAGAATAGAACCCGCAATAGTACAATCACCTTGAAGTGATACGACAACGAAGAAGTGATACTTAGACCCTCCCAGCCAAAGGCATAAGGCCCCATGTCCAGAAGTGATGGTATAAGAGGTACATTAAAACAAGGGATCCTTGAAACAATTCAAGCCTGAAATGTAAAGGTTAACAGATCGAACTGCGGCCTAAAAAGAGATCTGATACCCCTTACGGGAGGAAGCCCGAATCACTAATAAATAGAAACCTTGATACGATGTAAATTTTGAATTTGTCCAGCACTAGATACGCCATGAATACTAGCAATTATTTTTAGAATAGGTAAGAGGAGACAACAACGAATAAGTCCCGATGTGAGCATATAGCGAAATAATAAAATGGTTAACCAATCTTAAGAATCCAAGGTGGACGTTATAAAAAAAAATTAAAGATTAGGGATGATGAAACAAAGATATGAGTAGACAGATAATAGTAAGTTTCGGATTTGTCAAATTATCGATTCAGAAGCTATTGGTTGTGGCTCAAAGTTGACAAAAGTCCTATTCAGATAACCGGCGTCGAGACTTAGCATTTGATATGGGAGACTAGGTGTTCCTAAAGGTGTCGCCTATGAAAGGCGTGATGAGGTGCGGCAAAAAAAGGGAAAGCTTTTCCCAGGTACATCGGGCCTTGTCAGGTTATTCAGAGAATCGGCCAAGTGGCCTATAATCTTAAGTTGCCCCCGGAGTTAGAAGTAGTTCATCCCATGTTTCATGTGTCCATGCTTCGTAAATGCCTAGGTTATCCCTCCCGCATCACCACTATCGAAGATGTTCAAGTGACAGAAGACTTAACATATGAAGAAATTCCTATTTCTATCCTAGATTGTCAAGTCCGTATATTGCATACAAAGAGGTCGCGTCGGTTAAAGTGCTTTGGAGAAATAAGAATGTAGAGGAAATGACTTGGGAAACCGAAGAGGACATGAAGTCCAAATATCCTCATTCGTTTCAGAATTCAGGTTTATATCGATATTCGTGCAATACGATTCTCTTGTCCTTATTCTACCTATCGAACTTAATTCATATACTTTGCTTAGGTGATAAGGTTGAGACATATATGGCAGGCACAACTCAGATTACACCCGAGGATAGTGGAGGTGAGTTGCGGCTAACTTTTTCTGATTTTTATGTAGATAAATGGTCGTGTGGGGCTAATTGGATGTTGTTATGCTATTTTGTAGACCTGTATGGCATCAATCATATGTCTAGGTTGTTTATTTGGTATCAGATAGTCCTACTTACAGTGAAAACTTTGTCAAAATTTTCTGAAATCCTGAGAGTTTGAACATTATTCAACACTCGAGGATGAATGTTCTTAAGGGGGGAAGGATGTTACGCCCTATAGTTTCGCACCCGAATGAGGGCGTAGTTATCCGACTTAAGTCTTGAGAACTGAAGATCATTTTTGAGGATTCATATGGCATATAAGGACATTAAATAGTGGTTTCGAAAGGTTGAAAGTCAATAGGACCATAGGGAATACAACTAGACGAAGATTGATAAAGTTTCGACGTTAAGCTAAGCATTTCACGTCGCGATGAGGCCATCTACCAAAGCCACAATTCTACCACCTCACTGCCACCATATGTAGTGCGCCTTATATGGAGCCGCATATGTGAGGTGGTAGGATGGCTTATTTAAGTCAAAAGTCGGCCAGCTTCATTTCATTATTACGACCCCTTGAGCTCTAGAAACCTCCCAATCCACCATTGAAGAACATCCCTACACAGATCTAAGGTGATTTCTCCTTCTAATAATCTAGAACACATTGTAATCCATGTTAGTTGGCTCGGCAAAGTTTGTAAGCTTCTTTGAGGTTGAAATGAAGCTTGTTGAGGGAGACTCTCTAGTCGATTAATGTAAGGTTTCATCACCCTTATGTGTCTTTTAGTTCCTCTTAGTTTGGATTAACTGATTGGTAAAGATAACTTGTAAGTTATGGAGATGTTTTAATTATGGCTTTGAAGAATTGACTCTTGTAGTATGAAGTGATGTTACCTTGTTGTTTGGGGTTGTGGATTGAGATTTAGAGTGAATACAAGTGTTGAATTATGTTGGTGAGGTTGTGAAGTTAAGAAAAGGGAGTTAAGGAAGATGGTGGTGTTAAATTAAGTGAGAATATGTGGTAGAATAATTCTAGAACTTCACGTACGCAAGTTGTTCAATGAAATGCCTAAATGAAATCTCTTATAAGATATAGGCTTGTAAGAATCAAGAACACCGTGTGTATATATATATATATACACACATATATATATTTTGGGTTGCCTT
Source organism: Anisodus acutangulus (assembly GCA_029783415.1). Classification (NCBI taxonomy): domain Eukaryota; kingdom Viridiplantae; phylum Streptophyta; class Magnoliopsida; order Solanales; family Solanaceae; genus Anisodus; species Anisodus acutangulus. The sequence goes on from CM056500.1 coordinate 31,554,544, forward strand.
CATTTCAGAAGAGATAGATGTTATCAAAGATTGCACATGGTATTGGCCTTGTCAGCCTAAATTAGTGTTGTCTTCAGCATCCGCGAGTTACAGACGATTCGCTCGGGGCCAATTAAGGCACCGGGTGCCGGCCACGTTTCCTAAACTTGTTTCTCTGTGTAATGACTCTCAAAATAGTTTAGAAACTAGTTGTTGTTGCATCTTGTATGACCACTACTGAGCCACCATGAGTCCCCCGGAGGACCACGGTGGCACCGCCATTATGATGCTCAATTTTCTCACAAACGGGGTCTGCGACGCGATGGCCCCGGTGTCTCCATGCGGCGTGTCGCATTCTCTAATTAGACTGATATATTTTAATGAATTATACTCGTCAGATTGTTGTTTTTCAGTTATTGTCATCAAACGATGTTGTGTGAATATCATAATATCTATTAGTCAAAGCAAATTCTCATATGAAAAAATGACTTCAGTAATATCACTATTAATGATTTGAGATTCGATTGAATTCTGCCAAAAGAATGTTGCTCAAGTGGATATTGACAAATGTACGAGGGATTGTCGCACCTTTCGCTATTGTATCATTAAAATATGGTTTGTAGCAATTAAAAATTTGAAATTCATTTTCTTCCAATGGTGTTAATAAAATACCATTGTAGCAATTAAAAATTTGAAATTCATTTTTTTTTGGTGTTAATAAAATACGTTATTGAATGGGGATATGCAGTTTGGGTTACTAATTGATTTATGTACTCCCTCTGTTACATTTTATTTCTTATAGTTCAATTGGCCACAAAGTTTTAGAAATGTAGATTTTTAAATATTGGTATTAAATTAGAAGTGCGTGTAATGAAAGTATATATGTCCTAGAGACAATCATCATTAGGGACAAATATATTTGAACACATTCGTATTATTAATAAGATTAATATTTTGACATTTGTAATTATTTGAATAATTATTTGATTGTTTGTAATTATTTATTAATGTGCATCCCTTGAGCTTACGTTATCATTAATAGAGTGAGTTATTAATGATAGAGCGTAACTCTTAAAATAGCATCGACTAATGATCATCGAGAATGGGATATCGATGATATGTGATAAGTCTGGTCTGCATCACATCCTTAGAGGATGTAGTATGTCTCACCAGCAACGAGTAATGGTTACTCGTGATGGACACATGGATACTTTGGAAGTATTGGTATACCCTGCTGATATATTGTTTGTTATACTTGTCTAAAGTATGATCAGCATGTGGGAAATAGAAGTCCTTAGACTTGAGGTCAATACGCGCCTTTTCTACAAAGTAATGTACTTTGATCCCGTCCTAAGATCAAATGCCTTATAGGTTGAGATACGACTTGTATTGGGTACATTACGATGTGGATTGAAGGTGGTAGTTGAGCCAAGATTAGGATTCATTCCTCGGATGTATATTCGAGAGAACACTCGGATTCTCAGTGATATTAGGTTGACTAAGTCGTTGGCCAACGCAAAAGACATATTTAGAATATGGTCTAGTTGTCAACTAATATAAATGAGATACAATGATTAAGCCATTTGGATAGACACTTGACAAATCCTAACCTTGATCGGGTGTATCGTTATTGAAAAGATTTTATCTTACCACATAAAGGTTAAGTTTACTGGATTCGCGTAAACGTACTTAACATATTGAGTTCGTCTTCCGGCGCTGTCTAGGAGTTCCACGTAGACCTTAATTTGATTAATGTCAATATGAGAAGGCATGTACGGTCACACTATGTCGATTGCCCGTTTCGATCTAAGGATGTATTGAGAGAGTAATTAAAATGTTCGATTTGGAATCGTGACATTTAAATGAATAATGATTACATTAATTAAGTCTAAATTGGATTTTAGATATAATTCAGAATGCACAGAAATTAAATCGAGGCAGTGCAGAAATTCATCAAGCGCCGCGGCGCCCATACCCTAAGGTCGCGGCGCCTCTGCATCGATTTTTGGGCCAGGTCCAAGGTCAAACCCTAATCCGGTTTTGACCTAATTTCCAACTATAAATAGAGGCATTCCCTTTCATTATTTACACACTAATTTCTAAAAACATTCTAAGTCTTAGAGACTTAGAATCAAATACTCTCGAACCTCTGCCGGATTTCCTAGCTTTCCGAAAGAAAAGAACATTGAAGCTTGGAGCTTGCAATCGGAAGGAAAACTGCGTGTGCACCCAACAGTAGATAAAGACTCCAGATTATCTAGACTTGTAAGTAAATGTTTTTATGTTACAAGTTCCAATTGTTGTATAACCATACCAGAAATTATTGTTGAGGTAAGTGAAAAACAAAAATTTAAAACATTCATTGTGCCTTACTTATGTGATTTGTACCCAACAAAACCCTACAATGGTATCAGAGTCAGGTTGGTTTAATGGTTATATAACAATTGAATAGAATAATAATATGAGTTGAATATAAAATTAGATTAAAATGAGGTTTCTTGTAATCCTACGTATCTTAAACAAATGTTGACCTTTTGATGTTACCCTAAATTATCTCCTACGCTAACTCAAGAAAGTCATTCCAATCTAACTCGAACTAAGCCAAAGTGCGTTGTCTGGCTCATTGCACGGTGCACGGCTAAGAATGAGTAAGAACGGATGATGGTCAAATGGGCGTTATTGATAATGATGGGTGATGATTAAGGACCTGTGAATTGATCCCTAAATTGGATTTAGGGGTTGATTGATTTTTTGAAAATCAACACAGAAACGTTTGTCGGGACGTGGCGCCGCGGCCCTTTGATAAGGCGCCACGACGCTGGCTAGGGTTTCAAGGTGGCGTCGCGGCTCCATGGTGGAGCGTCGCAGCACTAACACGTCATTTTAGAAAATATGAACTTACTGCACAATAGGCGCCGCGACTCCATGGTGGAGCGTCGCGACGCTAATGTATCTTTAGAAACAGAAATGTTATTGCCTCTAAAGCGTCGTGACTTCATGGTAGAGAATCGCGGCGCTAGTGCATTTTTCAAAAAATTGGGGTTACTGCCTCAGTGGCGCCGCGGCCCCACTGGTCCAGAAACAAAAAAAAATCAGAGTTCAGAATGTTTAACCCAAGATTATTATTATATATTATTTGATAAGTATACTGTTTATGTGCTAAATGTCAAAAATGTTTATCATTTACATTTCTAGAATAGTGTCCGCTATAACTGTCTGGGCAGGCGGCACCCAGTATTTGATTAAACCATCTTATATCATGTATATTGGGTTGACGGTTCCCAAACTATATGTGTCATTAGTTTTGCATGATATTAAGATGTCATATTGGATATGGCGTAAAAGTGTTGATCTTGGTTAAAACCCTGAATTAAAATGTTCCCTAAAATTTTAATACAATTCTCATTTGAAATGAACATGCCGTCTGTTATAATGATTGTAGTGCAAAATCCTTTTGTGCGAGATGAGTATTTATGTCACAGCATTTGCTCTAAGTCTACGAGGACTCAGACTCTTTCATAGATGCATGTTAAATGTAGAAGTGGGTGATAAACCTTCATGAGTATTTACACCACAGTATTTGCTCTATAAAGCAAAACTCACTTAGATGCATAATTGCAGTCGCATAACGGGGTTGACTTGCTAGGCTGTCTTGGCGCCACAGTGTCGGACAAGCCGATGGACGCAGATCGATTGTTTAGAACATTTGGTCAAACATGAGTTACGAATTGTTTGTAATTGGTTTAGAGACCTACCAGGTTATGTTGTTGAAGTTATCAGCCACAGCAAATGCGGAGATAGCATGAACCTGGATCATGGCCCATTATGACCTTATTTGATATGAGTATGTATTCTTCCATAGGGTTGAAGAGTATGTTAAAATAGTGGGAGCTAATTAAACAAAAGGCCTTGTTAATTAGTTAACGAATGTGTTCAATAGAAATTACATTAGAGTTTAATTTCAAGTCTATTTGTATCTTCAGTCGTATAAAATGTCGAATCTATCACTGAAAATGTTGGTTGAGATGAACAAACTTACTGGACCAAATTACCCTGACTGGTTAAGAAATCTACGATTGGTGTTAAAACTAGAAAGAATTGAGTATGTGTTAGACACAGTATTCCCCACAGTCCATGTTGAAAACTCTGATGAGTATGCCCTATTTGACAAGGTGACTTATCAGAAACAGTTGAACGATGCTACCTTGGCAAAATGTATAATGTTGTCTTCCATGACTATGGAGTTACAGAGGCAACATGAAAACATGGGCCTCAACGAAATGCTAGAACACTTGAAGAGTCTTTATGAAAAATAATCTCAAACAATGGAGTATGAACTGTTGAGAGACCCTTTCAAATGTAAGTTGAACGAAAGGGGACAAATGCCAGCGCATGTTCTAAAGAAGGACTACAAAGCTCCAAGAGGAGGCAAAGCACTAGGTGCTTCTACCTCTAATGGACAAGGTATGTTTGTAATTAAAATAAATATGTCTATAAGTAACTCCCACTGCTAGGTATTGGATATTGCTTGTGGCTCGCATATTTGTAGTAATATGCAAGGCCTAATTAACAACAGAAAGGTTGGACCTTGGGAGGTGGACCTGCGCGTTGGAAATGGAGCACGAGTAGATGCTGAACGCGTGGGTACTTATAGACTAGATTTACCTTTAAGCTTTTGTTTAGAACTAAATAATTGTTATTTTGTTCCCTCATTAACAAGGAATATCATTTCTATCACAATGTTAGACATTGAGGGGGTTTTCTCATTCATTGCCAATGGCAGTTATGTACTGTCTTTTAATGGTTTTGTTTGTGGAAATGCTCCGTTTGTGGAGTATATTTTAAACTATAGTTGTGAAATTTTCAATGTGCAAAATAAATGAGCTAAGATAAGTAATACAAGAACCCCCACTTATTTATGGCACTGCAGACTTGGTCATATCAACGAATCAAGGATAGCAAGATTGAGGAAGTTAGACTACCTCGGACCATTTGACTTAGAGTCTTATGGTAACTGTGAATCTTGCTTGAGAGGAAAGATGACCAACAAACCACTTTCTGGGAAAGGGGTACGAGCCAAAGAGGTACTTGAGTTGGTCCATACTGATGTATGTAGGCCATTTTAAACTCAAGCTAAGGGAGGCTTCCCTTACTTCATCACTTTTACAGACGATTTCACAAGGTTTGGGCATGTGTATCTTATGAAACATAAGTCCGAAGCCTTTGAGAAATTCAAGGAGTACAAGTCAGAAGTGGAGAAGCAACTTGAAACAAGTATCAAGAAACTTCGATCAGATCGAGGAGGTGAATACTTAAGTAAAGAATTTCTGGATTATTTGAAGCTTCATGGAGTCCAATCACAATGGAAACCTCCTGGAACGCCACAGTTGAATGGTGTTGCTGAAAGGAGAAATCAAACCCTATTAGATATGGTTAGATCCATGATGAGTTTTTCAACTCTACTGACATACCTTTGGGGCTATGCATTGCAAAGCTCAATTTATATTCTGAACAGAGTTCCTTCAAAGTCAGTAGAGAAAAACTCCATATGAGATATCAAACGGCAAGAAGCCAGCACTTAAACACATGCGACCCTGGGGGTGCCATGCATATGTAAAGAAGATGTTTACTGATAAGTTAGAATCTAAAAGTGAGAAATATTATTTTGTGGGGTATCCAAAGGAAACTAAGGGATACTACTTCTATCTTCCTGGAGAACATAAGGTCATTATTTCCAGGAATGCAACTTTCCTTGAAGAAGAATATGTCTACAAGGAACATAGCTACACAGAGATAGAACTTGAATAAATTCAAGATCCACAAGAGAACACAGAAGTTGAACCCTTGTCGAATGACCTAGACAAGGATTCAGTGGGAATATTTGGTGAAGATTGGGTACTTAGAGTACGCCCTTCAGCCATTGGGAGTGCTGTGAGATATAGTGCAGAAATGCAAGGATCTCATACAAAACCAATGGAAGATGATACAATGGTTGTACATCATTCCATTCAGGAAATACATGAAAATGATAATCCTGAAAACTCTCAAGGTGATGGATTGTCCAATACACAAATACCTTCTCACAATCAGAATACAATAAATACTAAAACACAGAATACTCAACTCCGTAGGACCACTAGAACTCATCGTCCGCCTGAAAGACTTAATCTCCTTGTTGAAATACACAATGAGATAGATATTCCTGATGACGATGAACCTACAACCTACAGCGAAGCTATGTCAGACATTAATTCACAGAGATGGCAGGAAGCCATGAAACCTGAGATGGACTCGATGTACATAAATCAAGTTTGGAACTTGGTTGATTTGCCAACATGGGTTAGACCCATAGGATGCAAATGGGTCTTCAAGAAGATGATTGATGCATATGGAAAGGTACAGACTTATAAAGAAGATTGATAGGTAAAGGTTATAATCAACGGCCTGGGGTCAATTATGATGAAACCTTTTCACTTGTTGCTAAAGATTAAGTCCATTCAGATTGTGCTTGCAATAGATGCATATTTGACTATGACATTTGGCAGATAGACGTCAAAATTGCTTTCCTCAATGGTAATCTAGTTGAGGAGGTGTATATGAAACAATCTGAGGGTTTTTCACTTGAGTCCAAACCAAATGATGTATGCAAGCTGCAAAAGTCCATTTATGGGCTTAAGCAAGCCTCGAGGAGTTGGAACATTTGCTTTGACAAGGCTATCAAATCATTTGATTTTCTCAGAAGCAAAGAAGGTCCATGTGTTTATAGTAAACGCAAGGATGGGAGTATTGTCTTCATTATCATATATGTAGATGACATATTAATAATGGGAGACAATAAGACTCTCATGCAGTTAGTCAAGAAATGGTTATCCAGCACCTTCATGATGAAGGACTTGGGTGAAGCCTGCTACATTCTTGAAATTAGGAGATGGACCTAATAGATTGTCAGGGCTGTCACAATCCCGATATGCCTTCATTTTCAATGGTAAAGTAGTAAGTTGGAAAGGCTCAAAGTAATAAATCACTGCTAATTCGACGACTGAATCTGAGTACATTGCTGGATCGGAAGCTTGTAAAGAAGTTGTCTCGATGTCTGAGTTCCTGAAGGAACTGGGGGTTGTTCCAAGTGCCACTTGACCAATAACGATTTATTGTCATAACACTGGTGCGATTGTGCAAGCTAAGGAACCAATATCAACCAATAGAAACAAGCATGTACCCAGGAAGTACCACATTCTCAGGGAGATGGTGGTAACTGAAGAAATAAGATTAGACTAATTCCACAGATGATAATCTAGCTGGCCCGTTTACTAAACTATTAAGCTTAGTTAAGCATTATGGTCATTTTGAAAACATGGGTATTAGATACATCGGAGATTGGCTCTAGGCGAAGTGGGAGATTGAAAGTATATATGTCCTGGAGACAATCATCATTATGGACAAATGTACTTGAACGCATTCGTATTATTAATAAGATTAATATTTTGGCATTTGCAATTATTGAATAATTATTTGATTGTTTGTAATTATTCATTAATATGCATCCCTTAAGCTTACGTTATCATTAATAGAGTGAGTTATTAATGATAGAGCGTAACTCTTAAAATAGCCTCGACTAATGATCATCGAGAATGGGATATCGATGATATGTGATAAGTCGACATGTGGTCTGTATCTCATCCTTAGAGGATGTAGTATGTCTCACCTGCTACGAGTAATGGTTACTCGTGATGGATACATGGATACTTTGGAAGTATTGGTATACCCTGCTGATATATTATTTGTTATACTTGTCTAAAGTATGATCAGCGTGTGGGAAATAGAAGTCCTTAGACTTGAGGTCAATACGTGCCTTGTCTACAAAGTAATGTACTTTGATCCCGTCCTAAGCTCAAATGCCTTATAGGTTGAGATACGACTTGTATTGGGTACATTACGATGTGGATTGAAGGTGGTAGTTGAGCCAAGATTAGGATCCATTCCTCGGATGTATATTCGAGAGAACACTCGGATTCTCAATGATATTAGGTTGACTAAGTCGTTGGCCAACGCAAAAGACATATTTAGAATATAGTCTAGTTGTCAACTAATATAAATGAGATACAATGATTAAGCCATTTGGATAGACACTTGACAAATCATAAGCTTGATCGGGTGTGTCGTGAATGAAAGGATTTTATCTTACCACATAAAGGTTAAGTTTACTAGATTCGCATAAACGTACTTCACATATTGAGTTCATCTTTCGACGCTGTCTAGGAGTCCCGCGTAGACCTTAATTTGATTAATGTCAATATGAGAAGGCGTGTAGGGTCACACTATGTCGATTGCCCATTTCGATTTAAGGATGTATTAAGAGAGTAATTAAAATGTTCGATTTGGAATCGAGATATTTAAATGAATAATGATTACATTAATTAAGTTAAAATTGGATAGTGGATTTAATTAAGAATGCACGGAAATTAAATCCAGGCAGTGCAACTGCAAGTCGAGCGTCGCGGCGCCCATACCCTAGGGTCGCGGTGCCTCTGCATCAAATTTTGGGTCAGGCCCAAGGTCAAACCCTAATCCGGTTTTGACCTAATTTCTAACTATAAATAGAGGCATTCCCTTTCATTATTTACACACCAATTTCTGAAAACATTCTAAGCCTTAGAGACTTAGAATCAAATACTCTCGAACCTCTACCGGATTTCCTAGCTTTCCGAAAGAGAAGTACATTGAAGCTTGGAGCTTGCAATCGGAAGCGCAACCGCGTGAGCACCCAACAGTAGATAAAGATTCCAGATTATCTAGACTTGTAAGTAAATGTTTTTGTGTTACAAGTTCCAATTGTTGTATAACTATACCAGAAATTATTGTTGGGGTACGTAAGAAATAAAACTTTTAAACTTCCGTTGTGCCTTACTTATGTGATTTGTACCCAACAAAACCCTACATGTAATACATTAAAATGCCATTTAAATTTTGTGATCTAAAATAATCATTTGGAATATCGAAATTAAAGAGTTACTAGATTTATGAAGTTACATTCTTTTTTAAATAGGCTAAAAGGAAATTGAAAGAAAGTTAATAAATCATACTAGAAATTATATATTTTGTGATTTGAAGTAGTATAATGAAATTTGGTTGTTTTATAAATTATGGTTGTTGTATCTTAACCTAATATAATTTAGGTTGCATAGAATGATGCTATAAGTTGCTTAAAATGACAAAGAATGTGTTCTATGTGATGTCTTAAATTGGTGAGAAAAAATTCACTACAATATAACTAAGTTGCAAGCTAATTAGTAAACTCCTGAGGGTCCTCTCATGGATTTGAAATTGTAAACTCTAGGTGATCCAACTCCTGAGGGTCTCCTGAGGGTCTAGCACTCATCGGCACCCTAACAGAATGATGAGCTTGAGCCATAACCAACTGTATCAGTAACTGTACAACGCTCCTCACATCCTGATCACCTAAAGCTAGAGGTGGAACTAGTGCTACCGGAGGTACATGAGTCCCCCTCAACTCCTCTAGTGTTGGTGTAGTGGGGCACGCTCGGGAAGATGACTCAACTCATAGATCAAACTGATCCACATTTGTCAACGACAGCCTACTAGTACCTTCCCCCTTCTTAGCCTTACCTCTATGACTAGTTGTGGCTTTTGTTGTCTCAGGCATCTCTGTGCAACATATACCAACATAGATTAGAATCAACTCCTTATGACTCAGCTTTATACGACACAATCTGGGTCAGAAAGAAGAGTAACCAATCTTAAATTCCATGTAGCCTCCTATATCCCTCAAGAGAAATAAAGAATTCTCCTCTCTTCTCTCTTACTCTACAAATATTCTTGTTCTAGCTTTAATTATTTTATAATACATTATCAACATGAGTGTTGACACCTAAATTTTACCCTCTAATAATTTTATTTAATTATTCAGGATTTCATAGTCATAGACGGAGTGGAAATATACTTTTATAAAGATAAAAATAATTTTACAAAAATTATGCCAGGAATATTTTGTCATTTCATTTGATAAAATATCATCCAGTACACTTATTGTATATCATATCTTATTTTACATTATTTTGATCATTAATTGCAATTGTTCAAAACTTAAAGTGAAGATAATTGTGTAATTAATTGCTCAAATTCTCAATTTAAAAATGATCAATATTTTATTCTGTCAATATCAGGAGGATTGTTTAAATAAATAAGATAATTTAGTTACATCTTAATTTCAAATTATTTTTATTTTTAATTTAAAAGAGTTTTGTATGATTTAAAGATTTCAATTCCTAATTAGTGTCAAATTTAGGCTTAAATTGAAGCTTTTGACTTAATGTAGTTATAATTGAAACTAGTAGCTTCATTAATTAATTTAAAAAATGGCCACATCAATGCTATTTAATTTTAAAAGAAATCGGCATTTGGGCCATTTGTTCACTTTTAAAAGGGTTGGGTTCGGCTAAAATAGACTGTAACCCTGCCCAACCTTTCCTTTTACGTATAGAATACATAGACCCACCCTCATTTGGTCCTTTTTCCCCAAATCGACAAACCCTAGCTGTCATGACCCCTTTTTAGGAGTCGTGGTGGCACCTATATAATCCCAACGGTAGGCGAACTATTCCCAATCATTGACATGATATGATATAAGTAAAAGTGGAATATATAAAATACTACATAAGTTGTCTCATAATATAAATACAGAAGAAGTAATAAGTGTGATACACCAAACATCCCCCCAAGTGATCAAGTATGTAGATAAAAGAGCACTAACAAATCTGATACAAGTATGAAATAGACACGGAGGCCCAAATCAAATACATAGTCTAAGGAAGTTTGTCATGTCTCTCAAATGTAATAAAAGACTGAAATAAAGATAAACATCCAAGGGCATGCTGGAGATAGTATCATCACCTTGAATACTAGGGATCAACTACTCGAACTTAGCCATGTAGCCCTGCGGAGGTGGAAAGTACTAAATCTACATAAAAAGAATGCAGCAAGCGTAGTATGAGTAGACAACGTAGCCCCATAGACATCATAGGCCGACAACGATGGAAGATACATAATCAGAGATAATACCAAGTTGACACCAAGTAATCCTATACTAACAGTTCAGTACTCCAAATAATGTCATATAGCCACGGAATGGTTCACAAAGTTCACATATTACTTTACTCAATAAGAGTCCATAATCACTACGTTATCTAGTTTCAAAGAGTTCAGACACTAATCCAAGTATCAAATAGCAAGTATGATCTTCCATGTTTAGAATTCTATCAAGTCATCAATAATCACTCCAAATACAAGTTCATCCACAATCAATCACTGAAAGGGCATGTGTATGTATGATATGAATGCAATTCATATGTCATGTATCTTTTCCAATGGGATATACAGTACGTTAAGATTTTATTATGATCTGTACACCCATGGGGGACCTGCGAAGTCCATATACCACTCCGGAATATCTCATAGGAGCCCAACTCTTGACTGAAAATATCATGTTATAGGCGTGCAACTCTGTTCCCCGCGTATCAATATCATCTCAATGTTTCCATAATCTCATAGTATTCTTACCTTTTCGACATCTTGGACCCTCAACATATCCATATCATTCTCATACGAATATCATAGAACCATGTGTATGAATGCAAATGACAATACAGGGAAAGATATCATGATATAATGAGATGCAATCAAGTATAGAGATGACATATCACATGCTTTCAATATCCAATAACACACATATACAATCCAAGTCAGAATCAAGATATAATATCGAAAGCATGTGTGATTAGTAAACAAACAATAGCAAACATGGCGACAAGCCCACATATGGCGACAAGCAACACATAAACCAAAAATCTAATAGAAAAAGATTAGTGATGATACCAACTAGAAAACTTATAAGACCTTTCACTGTCATACTAATTATATAGGTGCCAATTAGTTATTCTACTCAACTTCCATGAGGCAACTAATTCAGACATTATATTTCACCACCAAGTGATAAAATAGAAGGATCAATAGAGAAGATGTAGCAATTGACTACAAAATACTGTGCCACCTATAGTTAGAGAATACCATTTCTAATCATGATCAAATAAACTAAAGCAAATCATGTGAAGACGGTATTAATAAAAGTTGGCTTCACTAGGATACACAAATAAGTTTAGGGAGGCAAGAACTGAAAATTACTGCTAGTCCTAACTCTTTTTGATGTCAAATATCTGTAAATAAAAGTCCACCAACAACCGATCATGACGGAACCATCAAACTTTATCACTGTGGTTCACTCTTAACAAAAGCATTCTTTCGTTCTTGACTATCACGATCCAAATCACGGATATCGTGGTGGCACCTACACTATTCAATGGTAGGCGAACCATCCCAAAACATGTTTACAACATAACTATTTAACAATGGGGAAGATAAGGAAAATTACAAATATAACAAATCTCTTTGTTGAACATTCCCAAAACTTGGTATGACTCGTACAAGGACTACTAAAAACACAACAGATAGAGAAATAAAAACTCCGCTCTGAGTGAATAGAGGCGACTTGAATGAATGAAGACCAAGGCTATCAGGAATGAGTGGTCTGCCTTAACCTTCCCGTGCTCCAAGCTGCAACCTGAACAGACTGAATATCTGCATCCACGTAAAAGATGCAGCAAGCGTAGCATGAGTACACAATGTACCCCAGTAGGCATCATAGGCCGACAACGACGAAAGTTACATAACATGCATAAACATCAAGTTGACTCTCAAGTAGGTCCTATTCTAGGCAGTTTAAATAGTCACATAAGTCACCTTATTCACATAAGAGTTCAATCACAGTCAGGTACAATTCAATTCATACGACACGCAGGGATCTTACCATTAATATCCATCGATCTGTAAACTCTGTCTAAGTCATGTTCATGTTAATCCCCACTCACCCAACATAACACATCCAATAGACAAGTTGACACTTAGTACATAACATCATTTAAGAATGCTTCCCAAGAGTATTACAATTAGGTTGACCACAACGATATTCGCTCCTTTATTATTCCTAACTCTTAGACTTAATTACGGTTATATACAGTTAAAAGGCATAACACATATTATTTCATTTAACGTCCTCATTATGCTAAGTAGAAGTCTACATCATACACCCTTTTATTAGAGAGGGAACCTTCACATATATAGTATACAAGTCAACAACTACAACAACACCACCTCAACAAGTCCCTTACTAGACACTTTACTGAATAACGCTATCATTCATCCAAATAATACACAGACATGCTTAGTTCTCTTTGATCTACATGATTGTTCTGACAAATAAACATCATCAACGCGATAATAGTTTTGACATCGAATTCATAGACTCACAAGTTGTAAACCACATAACCAAATACACAGAGAATCTAGCCAAATCATGACAACCAATCCGGTCGAATAAAATTAATCCAATCATCCAAGTCTATTTAATCATGAAAATCACTCAAGTTCTAATAACCAATCTATATTACATTACCAATGAACCAGTAATCAATGCATAAATGAATGTATGATATGAATGCAAATGCAATGCCAGTTACCTTTCACACCTGGTATACATGCGTTAAATTTTATGAACTACAACCCATGGGGGACCCGCGCCGTCCATATACCCATCCAGAATTTCTCATCGGATCTCGGCTTTCTGGCTGTAGTATCATCATCAATCATTTCCATCAAATCAAGACCCCTTTGGAGTCATATCAATCATTTCCATCAAATCAAGACCCCTTTGGAGTCATATCAATCATTTCCATCATCTCAATATTTTCAACCATCTCATAATATATCCTTATATTTTCTGTCTCATTGAACCAGATCATTTCCATACCACTCCACCTTCAATACCATCAGAACCGTGAATGTATGATTGCAATAACAATAACAAGGCAAGTAATCAGAATGTATGAGATGCAATCAAGTATAAGAGATAAATATCACATGCTTTCAGAATTCAGTAACACATAATTTCACGTAGATCAGTATATCATATCAAAAGATGAATAAAATAGCAATTATCAACAATGACGACAAGCCCAAATAACAGCAGTTCGAATCAGCTTAAGGATGATTTCCTAAATCACCCATCAACACAGTTCAACTCAATTACCCACTCAAGCGTTCATCACAATCGCTAAAGTAGGACCCTCAAACACATCCAAAACACTTATAACTACTACGTACTTCTATCAAAGTCTAAAAGAGTTAAATTGTAGCCTACCTCATTGTCGAGCGGGTGCCATGAACTCTTAATCCACAAAGTCCTTCAGAACGAGTATTGGATGGTCGTAACCCAAACAAGCGCATATATGTCCTATGTTATCATACATACAATCAACATATAGGGGCTATTTCTATAGGAGTAACTGCTATCCGGCCCTGAAAAGGAATAATCATAATAAAAGGAAAGGAACTTGGACTCAAAAGGGGCAACATAGAAATTTTACGTTGAAAGCGGTTTACCCAACATCCATGAAGTCCAAAATATCCACCAACAACTCAATCTATTGTCAATTTCATCAATTTATCAAAAACCCAAAATTTTATAAGAAAATCCTTTCCAATTTTATTTAGGAAACTAGTTTTAAAACTCAAATTCAATTAAGAAGTTGTTTCTCATCAATAATACATGATTCGAATCAAAAAATCATCTCAAAATCCAATCTTTATGTGAAGAAATCAAGTTCCCAAGTTTAGGGTCTTTAACATCAAAACTCTTCTTCTCCACCCAAGTTTCCACCATTAAAATCATAACATAGTAGCATAAAGAATTATAAAAGGAGTTAATGAATCATAAAAGGAGTAAAGGTAACAATACCTTGTGCTATCATCAATGAATGTCACAAAGTACTTGTTCCCCCTCTAGTTCGAGCAAACTTCAAATCACATATATCTGTGTGAATAAGTTCTAGAGGAGCGGTATTCCTTTCGACCGATCGAAAAGGAAGCTTTGTGAGTTTTTCTCTACATACATGCATATCATGAAGAATGAGTCAGAGTTACCTTTCATGTAGACACATTTGTCACACTCATTAATGGCGAAACGCTTCGATAGTAGAGTATTATCAAATTTTTTGTGTCATTGCTTCGGGGCTTGTTTCAGCCCGTACAGAGATTTGACAAGCCGACAGACTTTCTTCTCTTACCCTGGAATGGCATACCCCTCAGGTTGTTCCATATAGATTTCTTCTTCCAAATCACCATTTATGAAGGTTTTTTTGACATCCATTTGATGTATCTCAAGGTCACACAACGCTGTGATCGCAATGAATACTCGTATGGATGTCATCCGAGACACCGGGAGTACGTGTCAAAGTAGTCAAGGCCTTCTCTCTGCCGATAGCCCTTGACTACCAAACTTGTCATGTACTTATCTATAGACCCACCTGCTTTATACTTCCATTTGAGTATCTATTTACAACCCAACAGCTTATTTCCCAGAGGAAGATCAACCAACTCCCAAGTATGGTTATGCAGAATGGAGTCTATTTCACTCTCAATAGCTTCTTTCCAGAGCGGTGCCTCTGGAGTTGACAATGCTTCAGCAATTGTCCTTGGTTCATCATCAACCATATAAGCTACAAAGTCAGGACCGAAGGATTTGTCTTTCCTGGCACTTTTACTTTGCCTTGGTTCCATTTCTGGAGTCTCCAAGTTCTGAGAATCTGGAACACTAGATTCCGGATATTCAGCCACTTCGAAGTCAACTAGATCTGAACTATCTAGATCCTGGCCATCAACGACTCCCAGTTCCTGAGAGCTTTGTCCATAACTTCATTTGCGAGAGGCTATGTCTTTTTCCTTTCTAGGAAAGGTATCTTCAAAGATTTGAGCATTCCTTGATTCCATGATTGTACCCCCTTGGATATCTGGAATATCTGACTTATACACTAAGAAGTGATAAGCACTACTGTTATTTTCATATCCGATGAATATGTAATCTACAGTCTTAGGCTCAATCTTGACCTGCTTTGGCTTAGGTACCTCGGCCTTTGCCAAACAACCTCACACCCTTAAATATTTATAGGTGGGTTTCTTTTCCTTCCATGATTCATATGGAGTTTTGTCCTTACCCTGATGTGGGACTCTGTTAAGAATCGTATTAGCGGTAAGGACAGTTTCTCCCCATATGTTTTGTGGAAGACCGGAATTGATGAGCAAGGTATTTATCATTTCCTTCAATGTGTGGTTCTTACGTTCCACCACACCGTTCGACTGAGGTGAGTATTGAGACGTTGTTTGATGAACAATGCCCAATTCGGCATAATATTCCTCAAATGGCGCTACATATTCTCCCTCTTTATCACTACGGATGGATTTGATCTGCATGCTTAGTTGGTTCTCAACTTTTGCTTTGTAACATCGGAATGCTTCAAAGGCTTCATCCTTACTTCTCAACAAGTAATGGTAACAATACCTTGGGCTATCATCAATGAATGTCACAAAGTACTTGTTCCCCCCTCTAGTTTGAGCAAACTTCAAATCACATATATATGTGTGAATAAGTTCTAGAGGAGCAGTATTCCTTTCGACGGATCGAAAAGGAAGCTTTGTGAGTTTTGCCTCTATGCACACCTCACACTTATGTTGAGGGTTTACGTCGATAGATGGCAACAACTCCAACTTTACCAAGTTTTGGATGGACTTGTAGTTAGCATGTCCTAATCTATGATGCCATAAATTAGAGGCCTCAAGCAAGTAAGAAGAAGCTTCAATATTATTACTTGTACGTAATATAGACATGGCGTTAACTTTGAAGAGGCCTTAACAGACGAATCCTCTTCCCACAAACGTTTCATTCTTAGTATTACAAATTTATTGGACTCAAACACTAGCCTAAAACCAGCATTAACCAATAAATGACCTGAAATTAAATTTCTTCTAATCTCAGGAACATGCATCACCTCCTTCAGAGTGAGCTCCTTTCCATAAGTCATCTTCAGGACTTCCTTTCCTAACCCCGCCACATCAGAAGAGGTATTGTTGCCCATGAACAGCTTCTTATTTGTAACCGGTGTATAAGTGGAGAAGGCATCTCTATTGGAACAGATGTGTCTTGTAGCACATGTGTCCATCCATCATTGCATAGAATTCTCAACAAGGTTCGCTTATAGCACCATCGCTGAGAACTCCTCAATCATGTCATCCAGAAACTTGTCTTTGATGATGTTAACGTGTGTCTTGCCCTTAGCATTGGCCTTCTCTTGTTCCTCAGTTTTGAGCTTGCGGCAGTCCTTGATCGTGTGATCAGGTTTCCCACAGTGGTAACAATTTCCCTTGAACTTCTCCATTTTTGGGTCTTGCCATCTTTCTTGAACTTGTGCTTCTTGCTTGGGTTCCCTTTAGCCTCAGACAGATTTGCCTTTGCCTCAGTGGGTTGTTTACCCCTAGGCAAGGCCTTCTTATTATCTTCTTGAATTTGGAGTTTGATAATAAGTTCTTCAAAGGTCATTTCCTTTGTTTTGAGTTTTAAGTAACTCATAAACTCATTCCACGAGGGAAGTAACTTTTCAATCAGTGATGCCACCAAAAACTGCTCATTTGGTTTCATACCTTCCAAATCCATGTGACGTAGAATCATTTGAAATTCCTGGACTTGGGACATCACTGTTTTACTATCCACCATTTAAAATTTCAGAAATTTCCCAACGATGAATTTCTTAGTACCTGCATCTTGTGCGTTGTACTTCTTCTGCAGTTTCTCCCACAACTCTTTGACAGTGCATACGGTGCAATACACTGTGTAGAGAGGGTCTAACAAGTAGTTCAATATATAGTTCTTACACATGAAATCACTATGCCTCCATGCATCAAAAACCATCTTCATGCCATTAATGACATGGATACCTAGGCCCCCTTCAGCCGTTTCAGTAGGCGAAGGGTCCATTTCATCTCCAGCTTGTAGAGGATCTTATGTTAGGAAACAAACCATTCCCATAACAGTCAGATAGAATAGCATCTTTTGTTGCCATCTCTTGAAGTTGGAGCCCATGAACTTTTCAGGGCGTTCATGGTGGAATCCAGTGGGTGGAGGAACGGTAACGTTCCCTTGAGCAGCATTAAAGGCGTTGGATGATCCTTGAGTAACCGCAAAGTCATTAGGTGTTCCTTGAGCAGTGGGGAAGACAGAGTGATTGCCTTGAGTAGCAGCAGCAGCAGAATCAGAAACAAATTGTTTTTTCCAGTCATCTTTCTAAGTACTTACAACAAATCTTGTCTTAAAATTGTTGGGATACAATTGTTGTAGGGAACGGAAAGTAAGTAACTATTACAATTGTAAGAAAGTATATACTAAATATTACAATAAACTGGAAATCAAGAACTTAACAAACTGCTTGTGTGATTTGTTGAGTCTAGTGATGGCACTTTGTCTTTAAGACAAGATTGCCCCGTATATCTCCTTTTACGTTGTCAGGCAATAGTCTCCCAAGATACAACAGCAACTTAACAAATGATCAAAGGAAACTCAAGTGTTACTCTTGAAGAACTTTGAGTATAATAACTTTTCTAGAGAGGAAGAAGATGAATTCAGAAAATTCTGGAGTATTTTCTAAGTGTTGTGTAGTGTTCTTCAATTGAGCCAAAGGCGTTGGATGAGCCTTGAGCAACTGAAAAGGCATTAGGTGTGCCTTGATCAGTGGGGAAGGCAGAGGGATTGCCTTGAGTAGCAGCAGCAGCAGAATCAGAAATAAATTGTTCTTTTCCAGTCATCTTTCTAAGTACTTACAAAAAAAACATTCTTAAAATTGTTGGGATACAATTGTTGCATGGAATGGGAAGTAAGTAACTACTACAATTGTAAGAAAGGATAAACTAAATATTACAATAAACTGGAAATCAAGAACATAACAAACTGCTTGTGTGATTTGCTGAGTCTAGTGATGGCACTCTGTCTTTAAGACAAGATTGCCCTATATATCTCCTTTTACGTTGTCAGGCAATAGTCTCCCAAGATACAACAGCAACTTAACAAATGAGCAAAGGAAACTCAAGTGTTACTCTTGAAGAACTTTGAGTATAATAACTTTGCTAGAGAGGAAGAAGATGAATTCAGAAAATTCTGGAGTATTTTCTAAGTGTTGTGTAGTGTTCTTCGGTATCAACTTCAGTGCTGCACTCGGTGGGAATGGCAACTATATGTATCTCTTCAAGTCCGGTCCCTTCAAGATCGGAGGCACTCCCGAAATCTGGTCTACCCGTGAATTGTAGGTTTCAACCTTCTTTTCATTAGTATTTATTCACTTAGTCAAGGCCTCGAGCATATTCAAGACCTCCATGGACTCATTAGTCCCCGAACCATTGGCATTCTCATCAACTCAATCTTCTTCTCGGCCTGGATCATTATCACGAACAGGTCGAGGTTCATCTGTCGTACTTGCTCCACTGCTCTTCTTTTGCAATTGAGTTGTAGCCTCTTGTTGCTCCTTCAGCATATAATAGATCTGAGCCAAATTTATTTCTTCCTCCGCACCGTCTGGTGTTTTCTAACGCGACCTTATAGACACCCGAGGTGAAATAATGGAGTTGTTGTCATTCATTGGATCAAAGGATGAAACGCCATTTGGTGGATCAACGGGCGAAACACCATTCATTGGAACGTATTTAATAGATTAACGGGTGGGGTGTCGTTGTTGCTCTCATCATGGTGGCTAACTTGACTGCTACTGGTCATTTAGAATTAACCTGAAATCACAAAATCTCGAAAGAAACAAGGGAAATTTGAGTTTAAACAAATCACCACCATTATCCTTAGCCCCACGGTGGACGCCAAACTATTTACCCCAACAAAGGTATAGTTGAATTTGTATAGTGGTTTTACGAATAAGTAGATTAATTTGTAAGTAAATGTAATAAATAATTAGCAATAAATAAATGACAATAACAAGTAAGAGAAATTGCCTAAATTGATAGTATCTTGATTGAAACTTGTTAATGAGCTTGGTCCGGTCCTTAGCTAAGTTGCTTCGAGCCCGAGCCAATATTGAGAGCTTGTATAGTTTAAGATTACAGTGAAATCATGCGAGTAAGTGAAATGAGAATCAGATGCCCTTCCAACATGAAGGTTGGGCTCCTTTTATAGCTATCAATACAAGACATTTATGCCCGATAATCATTCTCTAATTTAATGCAATTAAATGATAATAACGGTCACTTAATGATCAAAGCGTAATGGATGACACCAAATCTGGAACGGGCATGCATCAAGCTTATTCGGTCGCTTACCCGGTGTTACTTGGTTCAATCTACGCCCGGCCTTGCTCTTTCACTCGGACCCACCCCAGATATCCTCTCACCCGGTGCACAGTATTGCTACTCCCTTCTAGCTCAAGTCATAGCGGGCGGTCTTCGAACGTTGAGACTGTCCCTAAAATCTTCAAAAATGACCGAGGGAAGACCATTTGTAAAGCTGTCTGCAATTTGATACCTGGAAGGGACATGGCAGACGCGTACTTGTCCACGAGCTACATTTTCTCGAACAAAGTGAATGTCCATCTCGATATGTTTAGTGCGCTGGTGCTGAACCGGATTACCAGAAAGGTAGATGACACTAATATTATCACAATAAACCATGGTAGCTTTTTAATAGGACAATGAAGCTCTAACATAAGATTCCGTAACCAACAGGATTCAGAGACCACATTGGCTACCCCTCGATACTCGGCCTCTACACTAGAGTGTGATAAAGTTGACTGACGCTTTAAAGACCAGGAGACCAAGTTATTACCAAGAAACATACAATAGCCAGACGTAGACCGTCTGGTGTCTGGACAGCCACCCAATCAGCATCTGTATATGAGACAAGTGTACACATCGTCGAATGATATAAATGTAAATCATAGTCAAGTGTCCCCTCGATGTACCGAATAACGCATTTGAGTGCATTCATGAGCTCTACCCTGGGATCAAGCATAAACAAACACACCTGCTATACGACATACATAATATCTGGTCTCGTGAATGTAAGATACTGAAGGGCCCCTGCAAGATTGCGATAGCGAGTCGGATCCTCATAAGGTGAGCCAGCCGCAGCACCCAACTTGAGTTTAGTATCAACCGGAGTGGAAGTGGACTTACAGGATGGCATCCCAGCCCTCTCAATAATCTCAGCTGCATACTTCCTCTGGGATAAGAACAACCCACCGGCATGACGAGTGACAGCAATCCCCAAAAAGTAACTCAAGGGCCCCAAGTCTTTCATAACAAACTCAGAACTGAGCATTGTCATGATAGACTGGCGTAACACATCAGAAAAGGCAGTCAAGATAATCTCATCCACTTATAACAGTATATAAGCCAAGGAAGAACCACGACGATATATGAACAATGAATTATCAGACCTGTTGTGAGAGAACCCAATAGTCGAAACATAGTCTGCAATGTTTAAGTCCATACAATGACTTCTTCAACAAACAGACATGATGAGGATATTTGGGATCCCTAAACTCCAAGGGATGATGCATATAGACAGTCTCCTTGAGATCACCATGTAAGAAAGCATTCTTCACATCTAATTGATGAATGGGTCATGCTTTCGAAAGAGCCAAGCTGAGCACAGTGCGAATGGTAGCCGGTTTGACCACCAGACAAAATGTCTCACCACAATCCACACCAACCTGATGAGTCTTACCATCACCTACATGACGATCATTATGCCTCGCAAACGAACCGTTAGAATTGTCCTTATGAGCAAAAATCTACATAGAACTAATAATATTAACACCAGATAATGGGGCACCAACTCCCACGTCTTATTATCAATAAGAGCATTATATTCGTCGGTCATAGCAATTTTCCAATTCGGGTCATTTAAAGCAGACACAAGATTACAGGGTAAGGGTGATTTAAGAACATTAGAATTTAAATTAAAATGTCTTTTTAGTTTAAAAATACCCTGTTGACTACGAGTGATTGGTCGATGACTCAGGGAAGAATTGGGTGAATTTTGGGAACTAACATGACCAGTGATGGACTGGCCAGCACGCAGTGGGCCTACTGGCCCAACATGGGAACTGTTTACTATTTCTGACGTAGGAACTGAACCAAAACCTGGGCCAGAACTGGGCTGGGGAGGCGGCCCAGTTTCTGGATCGACGACGGGAGGAAGGGACTGGACCGTAGAACCATCTAGCAGTGGGCCCACAGGTAGATTTAGGGTGATGGACATGTCCGAGAAATGGTGGAAAAATACGGGGAGATACCATCATCCAAAAAAATTTACGAACTAGGCACGAGACTACTCACTTTAGCAAACTGAAATTGGGACTCATCAAAAATAACATGGCGACTAATGATGATTTTATTCGATGATTAATCAAAACACTTGTAACCACGATGATTAGACGGAAATTCCAAAAACACACAAGGGCTAGACCGGGCCTGAAGTTTGTTAAGTGTGGTGGATGGAAACAACGGATAACATAAGCACTCAAAGACCTTAAGATGGGAATACTAGGGAGTCTTATTATATAAGATTTGAAGAGGGGAGGAATACGTCAAGTCTTTGATGGGAAGTATGTTAAGGAGATATGTAGCCATTTGTAGAGCATGATGCCAAAAAGTAGGAGCTACTGAAGCATGAATCAATAGAGTTCAGATAATGTTATTACTGGTACGAATTTTGCGTTCGGCTTTCCCATTTTGTGAAAACGTATGAGGACAAGAAAAATGAAAATTGATCTCATTATTAGCACAAAACTCCCAAAATACCCCCACTATCATATTCTTTGTCATTATCACATTGAATATTTTTTATTTCCCGTTCGAATTGGGTTCTAATGAATGCTCTAAATTTTAAGAAAGTGGAAAAAACTTTAGATTTTTTCGCTATCGGAAAAGTCCATAAAAATTAGAATAATCATCCAAAAAAAGAACATAATAACGATGACCCAAAGAACTGAGAACATGAGATGCCCATAAATCACTATGAATAATATCGAATAGCATTAAAATATGAGAATTATAGTCTACAAAAGGCAATCTAACAATTTTCCCTAAAGAACAAGATTGACAATTCGGAGTACTACGCGTACCCTTACAAGAAATAAAATTATTTTTTTTCAAAGAAGACAAAATAGACGACCCCGGATGACCTAGACGAGCATGCCACAAGGAAGGAGCAAGGGCTGCAAAAGTTGACGGAAAGGCTTGACTCGAGAGACCGGAACTTGACGTGATAGGATAAAGAGCTCCCCTACTATCACACCTCATAAGAGGACTCCCCGTCTTGAAATCCTTCACAGAAAAACCAAACGGATCAAACTCAACAGAAACGAAATTATCAGTGGTGAATTTACGAATAGACACCAAATTTTTAATCAATTTTGGGGCATGAAGGGAATTTTTCAAGATAAGGGGTGGATGGGGAGAGACAAAGTTCTATGACCAAAACCACGAATCGGAATAGAATTACCATTACCAATAATTATGCCACGAGGGTTGCCCAAATTGGAATAAGACGAGAGAGTACCTTGATCGGATGTCATGTGGGTAGTGGCTCCGGTGTCCATGTACCAATTTGGGTCAGGTGGATTTATTTCAAGTGTGTGCATCACGGCTTCAATATCGGTAGGAGTGGGGCCCATTGCATAATGGGCCTAGTGGGGCCTAGGCCTGCCTCCCTACTGGGCCAAAAGTGTGGTTGAAATGGGGCCCAATTACCTTGGGCGGAAGGCGCTGGAAAGCAGGGACGGTTGGGCCACTTCCCACTGGCCCAGGCCCACGGTCAGAGGGCCCAAGGCTGGGACCAGTTGGGTTATGGCCCACTGTTGTTGGGGCGGGACCCACTTCCACTGTTTTGGCCACCACCGCCACTGCCGGAACCACCGCGTTTGCCCCCGCAATTTTTTCCATTATTTTTTCGAGTATTCTTGCCGCCACAGTGATCACGGTTTAGCCCCAATTATCAACAAAATCCGAAGAATTTGTGGAGGACGTCATCATGACTACGGGACTAGCACTGGTAGCCGCCTTTTTAGCCAATCCGGCTTCTTTCAAAGTAAGCATGAGTGTGTTTGATAGAACTTTGGGAGAGGGTTACTTTGACGAAGGAGAGTTCCAACGCCACTATAGGCCTCGGATAGGCCAGCAACCATCTGTAGAACTAGAAGATCTTCACTAACTGGCGCACCAACATTGCGAAGTTGGTCCGCCAATTCTTTCAACCTTTTGCAATAAGCTGAAACGGTCGGGAAATTTTCTATGTTGACGTGGGGAAATTCCTGCTCAAGAGTAACATCTCTGAAATTTTAATTATCTTGGAATATTTCACGCATCCTATTCCAAGCAGCCATCGCCGTAGCGTCCGACTCAATAATCATCTGAAACAGGTCGGTAGAGATAGTGGAGTAAATCCACTGAAGGACGGTGGCATCAAGAGTCGTCCACAATTTAGGATCATCCTCGCGTTTAGGCACCTCCATATCCTCAGGAGCCGCGGAGATAATGTGGTGGATGACTTGATGCGAGCGTGCGTGAATTTTGAATAGTTCGGCCCACGTCGCATATTGGATGTTTTCTATTTCAAGAATAAGAGGGATGTGATTCTTGATGTTAGAAATAACTAGGGCAGGGAGAAATGTTCTTGGAGGTAGACATAACGAAAGAAAATTTGGTAAAGAAAGAAATAATTTTTGGTCACGGAAATCGAGGACGGGAGCTTGGAACCGGACTGTTTGGACGGAAAAATTGGGAGAAAAAAATTAACCTAGACTTATGATACCATGAAAGAAATAATCCCTTGATTATTTTCATTAATTGAAAGAGAATATATACAATTTACATATTTTCATAATAGGAAAATCTTATTCCTATTCTACTCCTAAAACCTTATTCTATTTGGAGACTAACTATACAATTATGGTAAGTGTACAAGACTAATTAACGTAATACTTACACTAAAATATTACAACACCTTATTTCCAAAATCTGTCCAGCCGTGGGCTTGCTACAGTGAAATCCGAGAACAGTCGTGGGATTGCTACAGTGAAATCCGAGAATCAATATACATAAGTATACACATGTACATTGTGTATACTTATGTATATTTAACAGTTTGTAAGTGAAGAGCAATCAAGGCACGACAAAAGAGATAGCGGTGTCTTTCGAAATGCCTAAAACGACGACTTTGATTTTGATTTGACAAAGGTGAACAGTACCCGATCAAGAAGAGAGTAGCAAAAATCGAATTCTACTTTTTTAACTCAATCTTATTATTTATCATACAAAAATCGAATTCTACTTTTTTAACTCAATCTTATTATTTATTTATGATATTCTACCCTTTGTGTATTACTGAAACACAATAAATATAATTTTTTGGGTGGATGACACTTTATGATGCATGTTAAGTGTAGGAATAACATATTTGTCATGCTTAATCATAGTAATTTGTTGTTCCATGCCAATTTAATAGACACGATCATAAGTTGGCATAACTTCATCGGATGCGTGAATTACTTTCAAGTTTGTAAAATGATATGAATGTTTTTCTTTTTGGATGAATATTATCTATACTTGAAAGTTGTTAGACTAATTTAAAATTTAGAGAAATGATATTTTTATTAGTATTATCATTTTGCGTCCATTAAAGGTTAATGACTTTGTCTTCTTATTAAAATGTTCATGTGTTCTAGTATACGAACGATATAAACTTGACAATAAAATGATTAACTGGATTTAATTTGTTCCATATGAATTAGGAAAAGGCGACAACGGATTAGTTGGAATTCCATTGAAAAGATTGAAATCTTCACTAAGACAATAATATTAAGATTACAGTATAATAATGTTGTAAGTAAATGACATCATTAAGTAGTGATCATATGTTCCTAAAATTGCATATATCATGGTTCTAATCTTCTTACATTAACATGTTCAAAGTGGGTGTATATGTTGCTACAGTAGACAAGTGGGAAAGGATGTCGCCGGTACTGATTTGGGAT
The DNA here is from genome assembly GCA_029783415.1 of Anisodus acutangulus. NCBI lineage: Eukaryota > Viridiplantae > Streptophyta > Magnoliopsida > Solanales > Solanaceae > Anisodus > Anisodus acutangulus. Next base: position 31,580,511 of record CM056500.1, read on the forward strand.
TTGGAGAACTGTATGTCTTTTAAATGTGAGTCTAATTCTTGATTGAACAGATATTATTATTTTATTTGATCATTTAAATGTGAATTTGTATATGATATGAAAAGACACTGAAATATTTAAAATGTAGGGGTGACTGACTTATGAATAAAAGTCAGTATTGGACTTAGTGTTTATTACAATTTTGAATAAACTTGAGATGTAATTTATTTAAATTGTGTAGTTCTTAAACTCCCACAGATCCTTGGTGGATATTAACATGACAATGAATGAATTCACAATTGGTTGGTTCGGTCTTGGTGACGACTAGTTAAATGAATTACTAACCTAATGGTTGGTCACGTGTCGTTTCAGAAATATTGTGTTTATTTGTGAAAGGGTATCAATTGAAATGTTGTGTTCTCTCATATAAAGATGTCACTTAAGTAATTGTGACTTTGATAATAAGATTTCAAGTTTTTGGTATTATTTAGAAAGGACACTTAAAATGTTTATAGTGTGGGGGTGATTGGCTTATGATTGATAGCCAATAATATTAGAAGAAGTTTGAGATATAAAATTATTTCTTCAAATCCCACATAATATATATCCTTGATATGGTAGTGAATTGACAACTTGATAATTTTTGTGATGATTAGTTGATGAAACTATCAATTTGATGGTTAAGATATAAGCCTTCCTATAAATGTTGTGTTCTTTCATAAAAGTTGCGACTTTTCATGAAAAGATGTATCTGATTAAAGATAACTTTTTTGTATACACCTGATCGTTCATAAGCTGGTGTAAAAGTACATTGGTGCATAAGTAGTAGTGAACCAATAGATGATTATGTTAAGAGTCCTACATCGGAAATGAAATGGGAACATGGACCCCTTGTATGGACTTGGACAATCCTCACCCTACAAGCTAGCTTTTGGGGTTGAGTTAGGTCCATGATCCATTCTTTACATGGTATCAGAGCCATGCCCATTCCAATTCTTTGTTCACCGATGTTGGGTCCCCAAATTATATTTTCCATGCTCCAGTTAACGAGGTATGAGCGTGCGGGAGGGTGTTAAGAGTCCCACATCGGAAATGAAATGGGAACATGGACTCCTTATATGGACTTGGAAAATCTTCACCCTACAAGCTAGTTGTATAAGACATAAGAGTAGATACGGAGGATGGATATAAGTGCAAACGATAATCAAGAGTCCCTGATTATAACGCACAATGTGTTTGAGAGCATGCGTGTGCTCGTCCCTCGAATCATGCATAAATAAACACACCTGCTGCACTGCATATATAATATCGGGCCTCGTTAAAATAAGGTACTGAAGAGCCCGTGCAAGGCTGCGATAGTGGGAGCGATCCTCGTAAGGTGTGCTAGAATTAGCACTCAGCTTTAGTTTGGTGTCAACCGGAGTAAGAGAGGACTTACAGGATGACATGACAGCCCTTTCAATAATCTCAGCTGCATACTTCCTCTAGGATAGAAAAAGATCACATGCATGACGAGTAACAGCTATAACAAAAAAATAACTCAAGGGCCCCAAGTCTTTCATAGTAAATTATGAACTGAGAAGAGACATGATAGACTTGCACAGGTTATCAGAAGAGACAATCAATAAAATATCATCCACATATAACAGAATGTATGCCAAAGAAGTACCACGATAATAGATGAACAGAGAATTATCACACTTGTTGTGAAAAACCCCAATATTAGACACATAATCTGCAAACATGACTTTGATAGCATGAAAGAGAATAATCCCTTCCATTATCACATTGAATGTTTTAAATTTCCAGTTCATATTAGGTACGGATAAATGCTCTAAATGATAGAAAAGTGGAATAAACTTGAGACTTTTTAGACAATGGAAAAGTCCATAAAAATTAGAATAATCATCAAAAAATAACACATAGTAACGATGGCCCAAAGAGCTCAAAACTGGAGATGTCCACAAATCACTATGAGAAATATGAAATGGCATCAAAGTACTAGAATTAGAAGCAACAAACGATAATTTAACATGTTTCCCAAGCGGACAAGATGGACAAATATTAGTACTACACGTACTATTACACTCAATAAAAATATTATTTCTAAGAGAGGAAATAATAGATGCCCTAGGATGACCCAAAACGTGCATGACATAAGAAAGGTGCTAAGGCGGCAAACGTTGACGGTGTGGCTTGATTAGTGGTGGTGATGGTGGACGTGGTGATGGGATAAAGCTCGCCCCGACTATCACATCTCATTATAGGTATCCCCGTCGAAAAAGCCTTCACAGAAAATCCAAAAGGGTCAAAGTCAACAGAAATCCAATTATCAGTTGTAAATTTTCGAACAGACACCAAATTTTTAATTAAGTGAGGAGCATGAAGGACATTTTGCAAGGCGAGAGGTGGGTTCGGGGGAGATAAATTTGTGTGACCATAACCACGAATTGAATTGAATGACCATTACCAACAATTATGCCAGAATTTGTTTTCAAATTGAAATAAGACGAGAGATTACCTGGTGTAGATGTCATGTGAGAAGTAGCACCGGTGTCCATGTACTAATTTGCAACCGGGGGATTTAATCCAAGTGTATGCATCGCTGCCTCGATATTCATGGGTGTCGGGGTCGCCGCTACTGGGCCGGCAGCAGCGAAGGCCTGCTGAGGTCAAGGCCTAAGCAGGCCAACCTGCTGCCAATAACTGTTTACCGGCCCAGTTGTTTTCTGCCTCTGCTGGTCAGCATTGGGCCTTTGAGTTATTTTTTGGATATAATTGTTACTCGTCATGCATGTGGTCTTTTTCTATCCCAGAGAAAGTTGTGATTTTTTGGGCCTTTGAATTTTACAAATTATGATAAAATTCATTAAAGTTGAATTTTTAATATGAATGAAGGTGCTATAATTTGAGCATCAAAATAAATTTGTATTCCATAATGGAATAAAAATGTGTAGCATGAAGATGCTTGAAAAGAAGCGGAATGGTAAAGAAATATGATATTAAAATATTGTGGCCATAACTGATGCAACCATTCTAAGATATTTATATATGTAATGAAGTTACGAAAAGAGTAGCCAATAAATGGATATGCAATGAAAAGTCTAGGCATATGTGTATGCGACATGCCTATGTAAAGATATCTTTTCAATCTGTCATGAAAATAGTTTATGTTGATCTTGAAAGATTTATTAAGAAGAAATGCACTACAAATAAATTTCCAAGGAATAAGGCTAAAATCCTTATGGAACCCCAACTTGAGTTAGTATAGACTCTAACAATACAAGTTCAAAGGGTAATAACAAGTCACTTGTATTACTAAAGCACGAGTCTCCTCATTTAGAGTCTTGATTTCAATGTACTGCAGACTGCTATTGAAGAGTTAAGGAGTTGTTAAATGCCTGAAATAACAGGAGCATAGTGACAAATTTCATAGTGCAGACTATTACGAGAAGAGCTTGAATTAATCTTAATGAAATTAGTAAATGTCTACCGTAATAGGGACATAGTATCTAATTTCACCTATATGAATATTGAAGTGGTGTCGCTTCAAAGCAAGACTTAAAGGGTTGGTATTGTAAGTATTTATGGAATCAGGATGAGCACGTGGCCATAAACGTAAAGTGCTAAAGAAAATACTGGATTTTTTAAGCTACTAAATAATAATATGTGTGTGATATTTTCGGTTTTGGCATATGAAGTTATGGTTCAAATCTTTAAAGATACCAATAACTTTGTCAGAACTTTAAAGTATTTACACTAATGGAAAGTTCAAATCTATTATAAGATACCTCCAATATGCATGATATTATAAAAAATATTACAAACTAGTGGGAGATTGTTAGATAGTTTGTAATATATATGAAGTGGAATTGTCCCACGACATAAGGCAAAACGAGTTTAAAGACTTTATATATTAAAAGTCTTAGTATTTTTAGATTTTATTTAAAATGTGAATTTAAAGGGACATGCCTCTTTATGAAAAGTCATGACTAATCATAATAGTTATTTTTTTAACTCTATAAATAAGGTCTTCCTTCATGAAGTGGCTATGAAAAATCTGCAGGTATAATCTGAGCTTTGTTGTATCCTGAAGGGAATTGCTTGTATTTCCCCAAGATGTATACAGGTAATATCTCTTTAATGAAAGTCGATTCTGTCACCTCAAATCCATTTCTTCTTCAATTATGTTTACCTATTTTTCTAACATAAATCACTTAGTGAATTTACATGATTTGATATAAACACCAAGTAAGTATTTAGGGAGTGCAAATATGTATTTGCGAATACCATAATGATTTGAATTATTGAAAATATTTGAAATCTGAAATGGAAACATAATTGGAGCACATGAACATGTGAGTTGTTGAATTAAAGAGATACCTATATATATATATATATATATACACGTATATAACCATGTCTTGCACCTACATGAAAGCAGAAGATTACCATTAGTTCAGATGAAACAAATAGAAAGTTGAAGGATAAGTTTGTATATATAGTTGAGTTTAAGATTTTAGGATGAAACACCTTCGAAATTCCATATACATAATTAAGGATGGAGTCTTTCCATTTTCTAGATTAAATGAAAGAACTTGTTAGTGCTAAAATTCCTGCTACATGGGCTTTCCTAGTGTATACCAAACGTTATTTGTGCTTTATTAGGCAAATCAAAAGTGAATCTTTATTTTTTTAACTCATGGAGAAATAAATAAGTTAACTGAGAGGAATAAAAGTAAAAGAAGGAGATAAAAGAAAATTAGAATTGCCGGCCGTAGTTAAGAGAGTTCAAGAATAAATTTTTACCACTGCATATTTAGAATAAATAACTAAGAGCGTTAAAAGAGTGACTTTTGAGCTTTTTCAAATAGCATGTAAATAAGGAAACAAATAGAGAAAAAGCAAAAAAAAAAAAGAGAAAAAAGATAATTGTGTTTCTTGGCTTTAAAGAGGTGTCACATCACCTTATATATATATATATAAAAAAAAACGGAAGCGGAGCCCCTAAAAATTAGGGGAAGAGCCAGGGAGAAAGGAGCAAGAAAATAAAATCGTCAGAGTATTAATTAGTCAGTATTATTATGATGAATGTAAAAACAAATAAATTCAGGCGACAGAGTCAGCCATATGCATGTGTATGCTAAATAAAATTAGGAGGCACAACCTTCCATATGAATATGATTAACCAAGGGGCGGAGCCACCATAGATGTAAGCAAGAAATTAAACTTGAAAAAACTTGATTATTATTATAATCAACTTAGAGATTACAAACAAAAAATTTGAGACCTAGAGGGATAAGCTCATACCAATTCTAGAGAGAAATGGGAGAGTATTTTCAGATCTTGGGTAGTGAAAAGTGTGTTTACAAGTGATAGGGGAGGCTACTTACAGCCGAAAGTATTTGAATAAAAAATTACATAAAAGGTACTATTTTAGAGATAGTGTTTTACGACGTCATGCATGATGTCATTGTGTCGGCCATGATGTTACATATGATAAAAAATTGGGATATTTTAATTAAAATAGATATTCTTCGTCTTCTTCTGATGTGGCTTCAGATGAGGACGCTTGAGATTGCTGGCCTGGGGCTTTTATCTGTGCTAGAAGTTTCTCCATTTGTTTGATTAATTCTGCCTTATTGTTAGACCCTGCTAACTGAGAAGTTGCAATAGATTTTTGTTGTAGAAAGGTAAACTGGGCAGCCTCTGTGATTGGTAAAAATTGTTGGTTGACTATGAACCAATTTTCAACAGTTGGTAAATATGATTCTGATGAATTCTAGCTTTTATACCACTTGCAGTGGCCTTGAAAAGCTAACCATGGCAAACCCTTATGGCCTTCTGGCTTATGGAATGCAAACATTTGAGAATAAATCCATGGTATATGAAATCTGTGGGAAAATTGAAGGGGCATTAGCACCTGCTAATCACATGAAAATTTAGAATTGAAATAGTCATATCCATCCCTTACTGGTTGGGGAAAAATCTCTATCTTATGACCATAAATTGGCAGCCATTGATGAATAAACCATTGAGAAAATGTAGGGGTTATTTTTTTGCTCCAAAGGATGAACCATGAATGTTTTCCCATCTAATTTTGAAAGGTAAAAGCATTCATCCAAGCTGCTTGATAATCATAATAGTTAAAAAAATTGAGGGTCTAAGGGTTGAGATAGCTTTTTGTAAATGGATGGACTAGTACCCCATTCTTCGAGTGTAAGAATTTTGTTTATCCATACCATAGTATGAGTAACATAAGATTGGGTTCGTTTATCTTTGAATGGCTTGAATACACAGGATTTGGTATCTGTCAGGATAAATTCATAATATTTTTTAGAACAACCTGGAGATTTTTGCAAAATATTGGCTAAAGGTCTGAGCATATGTTTAGCTACCTCATGTGGGTTTTGATGCCAGAATTGGGGTTCAATTCTGACTATTGGGTATACATCGCCATTTTTAAAGTAGGTAGACTCTTCAGAAGAAAATTTGGGTTTTGAAAAAATGGGTCGCGGTGCTGGTGATGAGAGCATTGAATTGGGTGCAGAATAAATCATGTTGTTTGTGAGGTTTTTAGCCTCCACTGATTGTGCCATGGTGCTTTTAGCAACCATTGGTTTCAAAAGAGTTGATGTGGTGCTTTTAGCAGCCACTGATTGTTCTATGGTGCCCTTAGCAATCATAGGTTTTGATGGAGACGATGTGGTGTTTTTAGCAGCCACATGTTTTGGAGTTGATGAGGAGCTTTGTGTCATCACATTAGGGTGAAGATTTTGGTAAATTAAAAACTGATCTCTCAGTTGTCTTCTATCTGGGGTGCTTGTTGGGCTGGCCAATCCCATGAGTTTATGCCTTTGTAAAAATTCTTCACTATAAAATTGGTCAATAGGATTTATGTTTTGAGGTTCCTCTTCTTCAACAATGTTTGCCCAACTCTTTGGGTTGATCATGGAAATTGGTTATGGGTTTTTTAATAGGAAAGTTTGGAGGACTCCTTGCATAGTATAATCTGAGGGAGTCTGGCATTTGGGTTGGTTTGGTTCTTTGTCTTTAAGGAGTTGCTTGGAAGCAACATAATTTGTTTGTTGTTTTTCAACAACTGATAAAATGTCTTTTGCAGGAGAGACTTCTTCTTTCCTTTTCTGGAGCATTGCTCCGCGTATTGCATGATTGCAGTATTGTCCTGACTCACGCATATCTTTCCATGATATTTTCTCATGGTAGCCCAAGCATTTGGGCATGGGACAATGGTAGGACATTCTTGTGACCAGTAGCAGAGGTCTGCCTTTATCTATCTTCCCTGCAAAAATTCTCTCGTGAAAAAGTCTGGAATAGAGTTTGAGTTCCCTTTAATGTATTATATATCAAAATCAAATATAGATAAAATAGCTTGCCACTGAGCAAAAATATGTTTAGAGGTAAGGTTTTGGACATCTTTTTGCAAGACAGCTTTTGCAGCTCTGCAGTCTATTCTTAATAAAAAGGTTTGGTTTAATAAATCAGCTTAGAATTTTGAAATACATAAAACAATTGCTAATTTTTTTCTTTTTTATTATAGGATAATTCTGTTGGGAATTATTCCAATGTTTGGATGCAAATGCAATTATTTGTTCTTTTTCGTCTTTCTTTTGCTTCAAAATACATCCATAACCGATGTCAGAAGCATCTATCTCAACTATTTTAAAAGCAGAAGGGTCAGGTAGGGAAAGAAAAAGAAGATCCTTGACTTTTAATTTTATCTCTTTGATACCGTTGGAGTGGATATTTGTCCACGGAGGAGGGGGTTTTCAACCTATCATGAAGTGGTTTTAGCAAATTACTAAGTCCGGGAATAAAGTCGGATACGTAATTAACGCGGCCCAAGAATCTTTGGAGCTGGGTTTTATCCAAAATTTGATCAGGGAATTTGTCAGCAAATTCGATGGATCTTTGAATAGGGATGATGGTTCCTTGTTGAATATTATGTCTGAGGAATCGGATATTAATTTGAAATAGACTGTATTTAGTTGTTGATAAAACTAAACCAGTTTCCTTGATGATAGTAAGGAAACATTTTAAATGTTTAAAATACTGATCAATGTTAGTAGAAAATACTAGAACATCATCAATATAAACAATAATAAAATTTGAAAAAGGATTAAAGATGTCATTCATAATCCTTTGGAAATCTGAAGGACCATTTTTTAAATCGAATGGCATAACATACCATTCGTATTGTCCAAATGGGACTGTGAAAGCAGTTTTGTATCGATCATTAGGATTAATTTGAATCTGCCAAAAACCTGATTTTAAGTCGAATTTTGAAAAAATAGTAGAGGCATAAAGCCTTTCAAGTAAATCCTTTTTATTAGGAATATGATACCTAATCTATCGGAGGGCCGTATTCAGAGGTTTGTAATTAATAAAAGGTCGAAGGACTCCTCTTTTTTTCCAGAACTTTTATTGACATAAAAGGCAACACAACTCCAAGGGGATTTACTTGGTGAGATAATGCATTTTTGTAGGAGGTCATTGATCTCTTTTTGACAGTGAATAGTCAGTTCGTGATTCATTTAAATAGGACGGGCTTTTGTTGGGATGTTTTTTCATCAAAATCATGCTCATAAGGGAGTTTGACAATATGTTTCTTACGACTCCGGAAGGCTGTAGGAAGGTCAGCACAAAGTTCATTTTGGATTTTTTCTTCAAAATCCTTTATTTTGGTCTGAATAGAAGGATCCTGAAGTTCTTGTTGCATTCTTCTTCAAAATCCTTTATTTTGGTCTGAATAGAAGGATCCTGAAGTTCTTGTTGCATTCTTTGAAATGTAACTGCTTCTTTCAAAAAAATTGATCTGGGACTCTTTGTTTTTATGGTAGATAAAAGAAGAGTAATGGGAGGCTTATTGAATGGAAGAAGAATTTCTCTCCTTATTCTTTCGATTAGAATTCCATCATCGGTGACCATAAATGGGATAAGTCCTTCAATGAAGGGAGTGCCTAGGATTACATGATTGGTAATGTCTTTTACCAGTAGGAAGGAATTTGACTAAGAAATAGAGAAATTGTTTTCTGAAGTTTTTACTTCAACATCAGAGAGTTTAAAACTAATTCCTGTTTTTTTCAAAGAATTTTATCGGAATGAGTCCTTCTTGTATACAATTGAGATTTGTGCTTGTATCAAATAAGGCAATAGTATTAAGGATAAAGGATTTATTAACAACTAAGATAATCCTTATGTGTCATATTCAGACGGAAAATCTAGACGGGTGATTGATAAATTAGCTTGATCAATGGGCGGTAGATTGACCTGGGTAGGTTCCTCTGGTCCTGCAGAGAGTTGTTTGAGGACAAAATGGTCAAGTTCTTATTTTGATTTGATTTATCGTATCTCAAGTTTGAGGAGAGTTATCTCAGATTGAAGATCCTTGATAGTAATTTGTTTAGTTTTCTGAGAAGGAAATCTAGAAAGAACGTCAGTAATGTTGTAGGTGTTTGCTACCTGGGGATGTTTGGTAAAAATAGTAGAAGAAGATGATGTGGAAGGTTTATCTAGGGTTTGTTTGAATTATTCTAGATAATACCATTTTTTATCAGAATCCTGAAGATTGTTGATTATTTCAAGAAGAAGATCATGTTCTTTAGTGAGAACATTAATCTCAGTCTGATTGTTATGATCATCTTGTTCTGATTGGGAGGAGCACGAATTAGGATCATCATCTTCCAATTGGCGCTCAAATTCATGATCGGCAATAGAAGCATCACTATCATCTAAGTATATATGCTCTATCTGGTTGAGGATAGAATCGTCTAAATTAAGGTTTCTAACCTTTTTGGAAAATTTACAAAACTTGGCAATATGTCCTAGTTTATCACACCTAAAACATTTTCCCTTGTTAGGGCATTGGAAGGATTTGTTTTTGTTGGGAGTACCTTTGGTTTTATCAAAGGAAGGTCTTCTATACTTAAGTGTCGAATATCTTGGTTTCGGGAGATGTTTGGGTGTATGTCTTTTGTGAGGTTTCTTATTACAAGATGGCAAGCGAAATTGTTCACAGAAACTTCCTATTTCGTGGCGAGTTTGTGTTCTGTCTTTGGCTAATTATCGGATAATTCTATCCTGGCGACAGATTGTGAGGGTGACTTGTTGGATAAGGCTGGTAAGCTGTCCATAAAAAATTTGCTCAAAAGGGACAATACTATCAGTGTATTGACTTTGGAGTTCTTCTTTGACTAAATCTCGGAGTGATTTAGGCAGACCAACAAGAAATTTTTCTTTCCAATAGGGAAGGTTGCCATCAGGCCTTTCATAAATTCTTGTGAGGAAAGAATCTTTATACCAACGGAAATCAGAAAGTGTCTTACACTTGAGATTGTTGAGTATTTCAGAGGACCTTTCTCTAAAAATACCTGGACAGCCAATAAAAGTCTTGATAATGGTATAAATACGGGTATTGGTGGAGTCATGAATGGTCTGGTCATCACTGATGATTGGTTCGTAGGCTGAATCCATACGGACAGCTAAGAATATCTTTCGCTTATCATCGTCAGTGAGATGGGTATCCCACCATCCTTTGAGATGACCTGTGAAACCTGCTACTAAAACATGGGTAGTAAGTTCGTCAGAAGAGTTATTGGAGGTTCTATACGTCGTGGCTACCATTGTCATTTGTTGCAATTTGGAAAAAATATTATACTCAGAGTGACCATCTATATTCCACTCATAGATGTTGTTGGCGTTGTAATTGTTTTGTATAACATTTGCTTTTTCTTCCAAGGCTATATCTAGATGAGTAGCTCTAGGGTAGTAGAGTTTTTGAGGTTTATGTCAGTTTGGGAAATAAGCCCTAATTGGGGCGATCTCAAGTCTGGACTGGTCAGATTTTGAATCAGTATCATTGTCCATGCTAGCTTCTTCAAGTACACGTACTATAGAAGTTTCTGATGTTTGTTCTCTAGTGGGGGTATCTTCCACAACCGGAAAGAGAGTCTTTTCGATTTTGGAGATCCTACATTGTAATTCAAACATCTTGGGAGAGTCTATGGAATGTTTTGTTTGAAGTTCCTTGGTAAAAGTTGTTGGGATCTCATAAGGTCTGAACAAAGGAATAGAAGAAGTTAATGTTCCAGTACAGTCCTGATCCTTTGGTGCTGATGATCTTGGTTTTGTAATTAAATATTCACCTAATGTTTGTAAATACTTGTTTGTATAATTATTTTGTTCAAAAATGTTTTTTATGTCTTTGTTGGTAATAGCTTCACTGTCTGCTTTTAGTTTAAAAGGTGCAGCAATAATTGAGTTGTTAGCATAATTTGCGGAAAAGCCTTGTGATGGAGGAAGTTCAGACGTGACTTCGCTTCAAGTAGTAGTTTTCCATATTTTTGAAACATTAATTGATTTAGAAAATGGAAAATCTAGTTCATGGTAATCAGCATAAGTCTCGAACCATTCGCAAAAATTGATTTGTTCTTTGACTTCATTTAAAAATTCATAGTAAATATTTTAAAGATTTGTCCTTTATTGACCTTGAAAAGTATTTAAAACCCATGTTCTTTTGAAGAGGTTTTCACTTGAGTAAAAATATGTTCTTAGTATTTTTTTTATCAATTTGAAAATCTTTTGTCAAAACACATATACCTAATTCAGCACCTAAGGCAGAGTAGGTAGGAGATTGAGGTTGTTCAAAGGTAGCTTCTATTCGGGGAGATGTTTCCACCGAATATTTAGCTTGGGGAATTCGAGAGTCAAAGTTAATAGTTTCAATCCGAGAAGGAATTGAAGAAACTGAATGTCTAGCAGAATGGACTTCTGATTGGGTAGTAGGAACTGAAATTCTTTGGCTAAAAGATCTCTAAAAAGAGACAGCTACAGCTCCACTAGTATATTATTGAATTTGAGAGACCGAAGTATTTTTTGGTTTCTCGGCAGGAGTAACATCTTCCAATAGCTAGTTCTGTAGTAAAGAGACTTGACTCCAAGCAATTGGTTTTGGAATTGAGAGATAATATCTCTGTAGATCTGTTTGTAAAAGGACAGTTTCACCCTTATGGAGAGGTTTCAAAGCACCGGAATTAAAAGCTGAATTCATTGTTTTGTACTGTACTCTGTAAATTATTGCAACTGGTAGAGATCCAGTTTTTATTTTATAATTCGTCATCTTGACGTTGAGGATCAAGGAATCTAAGATGTTTTTATCTCTGAGAGATATAGTAAATTGGGAAAACATTCAAAATAAATTGAACCACTACAAAGGTTGGTTTCCACTATTCCCAAGAGGGAATCGTAAAAATCTAGAATCTCTAAGACACAAAAGTAGAGATGTATCTAGTCCTTCTCTGGAGAGAGGTTTAGCAGCGATTTGAACAAGGTCAAAGTGGAGATAGTTGTACTTTTTACTATATCTTTCAATAGTTTTCTTGTTTTGGAGCTTGATATCAACATAGTCGGTTTCGAGCGGAATAGTTTGTTCAATGGTTGAGATGTGATAATCACTAGTTAAGGACCATTTTTAGGATTTGTAAATAGCAGACTGGGGATGTTTAGGAATCTTTCAGTCATCAATTGATTGTTGTAAATTTGAAAAACTAACTTCTTATTTTAGTTTTGAATTGGAGGATGGTGAAGAAAAAGAGGTTAAAGAAGGAAAGGAGTTTTTTGACGAAAAATGCCACTATTTATAACAGTAATGATGTAAAAGCTTCCTTTTCTTGGCTCAAGAGACCATCGGGTTCCATAAGGAAAAACATTTATGTTTTTAACTTAATGCTATATAGAAAAGTTAGATCTAAATCACAGATCTGAGTCAATAATCACCACTTTATGAAAACTAAATTAATCATTTAATCCTCTTCGAAGTTCCACTTATAGTATGACCCAAAGGATATAAATAACCATCTGTAAGTTTTCCGGAAATAATCGCCATTTTCTCCGGCAACCCGCCTACAGTGCATATCCGGAAGGATTACAGTGCCATATTAAAAGAGATCCTCTCAGAGATTGAATAACTAAAATGGGATTCATAAAGTAAGGATTATAAACTTGTAGATCTGAGTTAAAGATTCATTAGTCCCACATAAAAGCAAGTTAAAGACACAAATAGTAATCCTTACTTCCTAATATATATATATATATATATATATATATATATATATATATATATATATATAACCTATCCACTGTCATTGCAAGAAATAAACCTACTAGGGCTGTTAACGGGAAGCCGAACCAAATCGAATCACTAAAAAAAATTGATTTAATTTAATTTTGGTCTTTAACTTTAAATATTACTAGTAAATTTTGGTTCGCTTTTAAGCAAAAGAACAGGAGGAGGGGGGCGGGGGCACCATATCAAACTAATTATATAAATACTCATATATATATATAAATACTCATATATATATATATATATATATATATATATATATATAGAGAGAGAGAGAGAGAGAGAGAGAGAGAGAGAGAGAGATTCTTACTCCCTCTAAGTATGTAAGTTTTATATTAAAATTTTCATATCAAAATTCAAAAGTTTGACTTTCAAAATTTGAAGTGTGCCACATAAATTGGGACAGATGAAGTTTATAACATTTTTAAAATTTTACAATGTACGTTAATTTTGAACACTATCACATAAATTGAGACGGAGAAATTACAATTTTTTCATGCTATTTGTGTATATATAATTCAATCATTTTCATGTTACAACTCGAGACTTAATAATAGCTACATTAGTTAGTTCTAAAGTGGGAATTCGCACAAATGCCCTATTTTGGGGTGGTCTTTAATTTTTGCCCTTCAAATTTGAATTCTTTAATTTTGCCCTTTATTATTTTTGGCACGGCATAATTAGAATTTCGTTCGGCATAATTAGTGTTATATCTTCGACATATACATCATACACAACCCACAGATTATGTCGGATAAGGCATAACTGTCAACACTCAACATAATAGAAAATAGGGATAAGGTTAGATTTTGGCAAGCATAATTAGCATTTAATTTCAACATATGTATCATAACATTCACACAAATTATGCCGGATAAGGCATAATTTCCAACACTCAACATAATTTTAAGAATTACTATAAAACTATGCCGGATAAGGCATAATTTCCAACACTCAACATAATTTTAAGAATTACTATAAAACTATGCCGCATAACTAAATTCCTGCATAATTTATGCTGCGCGAGGCAAAAATTCAGTTATCGAAGAAAAAAATATTATAGAGACTATGCCTTGCGAAGTAGACCTGGATATTTTCATAAAAAATAGCAAGGGCAAAAATTAAAGACCACGAATATAAAGGGAAAAAATTAAAGACCAGTGCCTTTGAGGGGAAATTCCGCACAAAAATGTTCTAAAGTAGCCTAATGTAGGAGATGTATAGACTTAAACCTGAGATTATACCGATTGACTAAAGAAAAAGAACCAAAAATAAAGAAAAAATGTAATGACCCGCTTGGTCGTTTAGCACCTTTATACAATTTTTAAAATATTCTTTTTCTCGTCTTATGTCAGTATTTATAACTTGCGGGGAGGGTTCGCATGCTTCCCAAGGAAATCGGGTTCAATTTGAAAAGAAAATCCTAAGTTAGAAGTGTCTTAAGTTTTGAAAATGAAAAGGGTTGACTAGAAGTTGACTCTGGGTAAACGTGTCAATAATTAAATTTTGTCAATTTCACTAGATTTGGAACGCCATTTATGACTTAGTAGATTCTTTGGTTCGGGTCCCGAGACGTTCAAAAATGTTTTGGATCCTTGGTTGTCTAATCTTGACTTTTGAGAAAGTTAGGAGAATTTTGCGGAAAATGTGTCTTAACTATGTCGGATCAATGTTTTGAGTGCGCGAGCAAGTTCGTAGCATCGATTATACTCTAGTAGCATATTTGGTATGCGTCCACGGAGTTTCGAATGAGTTAAGGGTGTCGAAACCACGTAATTGGATATAACTGAAATTGTTGGTATCAGAAATCCACCATCGCGATCACGAGAGGAGGATCATGATCGCAATTCATGGGCTGAAGTGGTCGCGTGATGTACTCTGCGGTTGCGTTGACACTAGGGATGGCAATGGATCAGATCTGGACCGGATCCTACTAGATCCAAATCCAGATCTGTTTTTCATACCTGAATCCAGATCCATCGGGTCCATAAAAATCAGATCCAAATCCGGATCCATCGGATCCACCGGGTCCATGTATCGGATCTGGATCCACATGTAATAAGAATGTAATCTTGCTAAGAATTTTTTTTGAACTGACAAACGATTTTTACTTAGCTAACAGTTTACTGTGTTTCAATTTTGAAATGTCCATATGAGATATTTTGTTCGTTGTCTCGTTTTGATTGTGAGCTATTAATTGAAAATGTTGGACAATGACAATATTTGTGGAAAATGCTGACTAGTATTTCCACAATGCAGAACTTGCATGTGCTTGAAATCTTTACAAATGAAATGAATATAATTTTAACTACTTGTCTATGGAGATGTTAGTCTTCACTAATATAACATTGATTTTATTATCGAAGTTACCTCTTTATTTTTTGTTTTTGAGTTAACGCGGGGATAAATTAAACTTGTTTTGAGAATTAAACTTGCAAGAATGTGCTTAGCAATTTTAAGAAAATACTTATAAAATTACTGATAAAATTCTAGGTTATGAATATATAAGATCCAGATCCAGATTTGATCCGTCAGAAATGGATCCGAGTCCGATCCGGATCCGTCGGGTCCAAATTTTGAAGATCATATCCTATAAAACGGATCTGGATCCACCGGATCCAGGATCCATTGCCATCTCTAGTTGACACGCACGTTGGGGGTAAAGAGGGAGGGGGTAAGTTGTAGGCCTTCGCATTGTGAGACACGTCACTCTATAACGAAGACCCTTGCTGGGCTGCATCGCAGAGGACTCATCACGATCGCAATAGTTTTCTCGCGATCGTGGTGAAGAAATCATTATAGCAGTGATTAAAACTCCCATTTTGAACCTAGATTTCATTAGATCATATTTTAGGTTTGAGAGCTCTGCTGGAGGTGATTTCAAGTGCTAGAGCTTCGATTATTCGTGGGGATTGGATCCTAATATCTAGTTTAGCTTTTCCCAACATTTTAATCCTTTATTTAGCTTCATTTTCATGTGGGTTAGTGTAAAAATTGGGAATTTTAGCCCTAGGAAGAAACTGATGAAATGTGTGAGCGGATTGCTATGGACTTCGTGGCAGGGATATCGAAGACCTTGGGTAAATTTAATTCTGTTTGGATTATTGTGGATAGATTGACTAAGTCTGCACATTTTATTTCGGTTCAGGCTACCTATAATTCGGAGAAGTCGGCAAAGATCTACATTCAGAAGATTATACAGTTGCATGGAGTGTCTATCTCTATTATTTTAGACTGAGGCACTCAGTTCCCCTCTCATTTTTGGAGGACCTTGTATAAGGAGATGGGGACTCAGTTGGATCTCAGTACGACATTTCACCCGCAGACCGATGGTCAGTCCAAATGGACTATTCAGGTTCAAAAAGATATGTTGAGAGCTTATGTGATCGACTTTAGTGGTTATTGGGACCAGATTTTGTCCTTAGCGGAGTTCGCCGACAACAATAGTTATCATTCGAGTATTGAGATGGCACCATTCGAGGCTTTGTATGGTAAAAGATATCGATCTCCAATTGGTTGGTTCGAAGCTTTTGAGATGAGGTCGTAGGGTACAGACTTGTTGAGAGATTCCTTGGATAAAGTGAAGTTGATTCAAGAGAAACTTCTAGCGGCTCCGAGTAGACAGAGGGAGTATTCAAATAGAAAGGTTTGTGATATGGAGCTCATGGTGGGTGAGCAGGTTTTGTTGAAAGTCTCGCCTATGAAAGACGCAATGAGGTTTGGGAAGAAGGGTAAGTTGAGCCTAATGTTTATTGGTCCTTTTGAGATCCTTCAGCGTGTTGATGACGTCGCCTATGAGTTGGCTTTACTACCGGATTTATCAGGTGTCCATCATGTGTTTCACAACTCTATGTTGAAGAAGTACCATTATGATGGGTCCTATATCATCCAATTGGACACAGTGCGTTTTTATTAGAATTTAGCATTTAAGGAGGAGCATGTGGTCATTTTGGACAGGCAGATTAAAAAGTTGAGGTCCAAAGATATTTTTCAGTTAAGGTGCAATGGAAGCACCGTCAGGTCGAGAAGTCCATTTGGGAGATCGAGGTAGAGATGTGGAGTAGATATCCTCAGTTGTTCGATCGTTCAGGTACATTTTCCCCATTCATTCCTTTATCGTTCGAGTATGAAGAATTGTTTGTTTGATATCTGATGTAATGATCTGTTTGGTTGTTTAGCACCTCTAGGCCTACTATTCCTAAGATACTCTTCCCATGGTCTTATTTCAGTATTTATAGCTTGTGGAAAGGGGTGGAACGCTTCTCAAGGAAATCGAATTCAGTTTGAAATGAAAATTCTAAGTTAGAAGTGTCTTAAGTTTTAGAAATGAAAATGGTTGACTAGAAGTTGACTTTTGGGTAAACATATCTGTAATTAAATTCGTCAATTTCATTAGGTTCGGAACGCCATTTATGACTTAGTTGAGTCTTTGATTCGATAGCGAAGCATTCGGGAACGTTCTGGGTCCTTGGTTGTCTAATCTTGAATTTTGATAAAGTTAGGAGGATTTTACGAAAAAATGCATCTTAATGATGTCGGATCAGTATTTTGAGTGCACAAGAAAGTTTGTAGCTTCGATTATACTTTAGTAGCATTTTGGTTTGCGTTCACGGTGTTTTGAGCGAGTTTCGGATGTCGAAACCATGAAATTGGATATAGCTGAAATTGCCAATTTCCTGGTCTTTGAAATCCTCATTCGATCGCGATTCATGGGTTGGGTGATCATCGCGGTCTCATGGTGTACTTCGTGGTCGCGTGGTGTACTTCGCGGTCGCATTAACACACACATCATGGGTCTAAGTCATAGGCCTTCATGGATGTGGGACACGTCACGCGATCGCGAGTCGTGGAGTACTTATCGCGATGAAGAAATCATTGTACCAGTGATTAAAACTCTCATTTCAAACCTAGACTTCATTAGATCAATTTTAGGTTTCAGAGCTCGATTAGAGGTGATTTCAAGTGCTAGGACTTTGATTCTTTGTGGGGGTACTAATCTCTAATTTAGCTTTTCCCAATATTTTAATCTGTTATTTAGCTTCATTTTCATGTGGGTTGGTGTAAAATTTTGGGAATTTTAGCCCTAGGAAGAAATTTGGGGAAAAGGAAAATTGAATGCCAAGATCTAGGCTTTTTATTTGGATTTTCTGGATTTAGACTAATTAAGATTTGAGTAACTAATTTTGAAAAAAAAATCTGGGTTTTCCCTTGGGTTTTCGAGTTTGACTATTTTAGATCTATTTTGGGTTTAGAGCAATAATATGACAATATGGATATCCTTAGATTCGTATTGTTACATATATTTCATATTTGATAGACTTCGATCGTTTGGAAACACAACGAATAGGAAAGGCGTTGGCTTGAGAGTTCCTTGCTCTTGTTTGGCTTCAAGGTAGGTTATGGCTTGCCTTTTTAAACTCCGATCGGAGATGCACATACAGAGTATAATTGTAGTCGGGGTATGGATATGAACCTTCGGGCATTGGAGGTTGTACATAAATCCACTTAGAATTGGTTTGGTTGTTGTTTAAGTGGGCTATGCTAGCCATATTTGAACTCTACGTGTAAACAGTCTTGACTCATATTCATTGCTCCGTAATTGATAATATCATGAGATAATGATCATTCTTGGACTGAATTGTTATCATGAAAAAGGTTTAACAAATGCTTACCTTTTCGTACTCCTTGATATTGTTGGCTTATGATATTATGCATACTCCATTTATTCATACATACATACGGTTGAACAAATTGCATGATTGACGTACGGTATGGTGCAATGAGGTAGTAAAAGAGGTAAGATTGATGTTTTCGCAACTCGAGAGAAAATGATTTTTGGTGCTATTTAAGCTTTGTGCTCGTATTTATGAAAATGTTAAATTTTTATGTGTAATTGGTAAAGACTTGAGCTTTAAATTTAATTAGAGTCGGATGGACTTAAAGGTGATATTAAGAAGAAAGATATAGGCTTTAATGAATTCAAACGTGATTAAACGGTGATGTAAATGATTTTTCTTCACTATGCGTGGTTTGTCAACTTTTACATTGTTTATGTGTGTTTCTTTGTTGTCGGACTATGATGCTTACGGGTACTAGTGTTGTACTCATACTACACTTGTCGCACTCTTTTGCAGATACTGATCTAGGCTCTAGCTCTAAACCTCGTGGCTGATCGCGAGGTGAAATTGTCGAGACTTTCAGGGTGAGCTATGTGGCCGCCCGTGGCTCGTGAAATTCTCATCCTTTCTTGCTTTGTGTATTTGATTTGACATACAATTTATTTCGCTTTACAGGGCATGTATTTCAGACTTGCTTTATTAGAACTCTTGTACGATTTAGATCAAATTTTGGGGATATGTACCTGTTAACTTTCTAGTAGCTATGTTATTTAAGGCTTAAAAAAATCTTGTTGATTTCAATTTCCGCTTACTTGAATATCTTGTTTTTCGAAATAGAGGATGGTTCGCCTAGCAGTGGATTAAGTGTAGGTGCCATTATGACCCACGATTTGAATCGTGATAGAAACATATAAAAATAAAGTGGAATGGAGCTCCTAAAATTATTTCAAGTAGTAGCTATTCTTTTCCAACAAAATAAGCAATTAATAATTCTTAAATTATATGGAGTGTTCCATAAAACCTATTGCAAATGTCTTAATATCCAGAGAAGCAATTTGTTCCTCGGTAGTATTGATCGGTAAAAAGTTATTTTTTACTCCCTCCATCTCAATTTAAGTGTCTTACTGTACTTTTTGATTTGTCCCAGAAAGAGTGTCATTTTTTATATTTAGAGAATTTTCCGATTTTAAAATTTTACATGGAAAATTTAAGATCACAAGATTTAAAGGACTACACATCTTTAATTTAAGACCACATAATTCAAAAGTCTCCATTTATTTCTTAAACTTCGCATACAATCAAACTAAGACACTTAAATTGAGACGGAGGGAATAGTAGTGAGGCAACTGGAAAAGCAGGGGAAGAGATATGAATTACACCGAAAATAATGCCCTTCGCATTTAAGTTTCACGGGCTAAATATGCAAGAGTACTTAAAAGGCCAAACTCATGGCCAGCCACTTGTGATCGTCCAGATTTGTCACTTGAACACCTTAACTAACGCTTGTTCCATCTAGGCACTTCAGGTGGGCCTATGTTGTGTCATTTAGACATTTTTCACTGACTTGGCAACTTGCGTGATTTTTACATAAATAAGGCGCGTAAAAAGCCCAGAAAATATATTTTTCTTTTTTTTTATTTCTTCTTCTTCCTTTTTTTCTTTTTCAAATAATTTTCGGCGAAACTCCATTATTTTTTTATCTAATTTCATTTTTTTTCTTTTTTTCCGATCTAGCAACTCCATTTTATCTCTTTGGATTATTTTGAATCAATTGGGTCTAAACATCATTAATGGGTTCTTTAAAAAGATTGAAGGTTTAAAATGGGTTACTTGATTTAATGAAAAATTTGAGAAATTAATGTTGAGGTTGTCTTCGGGTCTTCGTGGGGAATCTTTAGCTGAAGTTATAACAAATTTGGAGGAGTTTCTCTTGAAATTTTGAATTTAAATTGTGGTTGGAACAAGAATACATATGAAGATGGTGAAGAACACCAAGAACATGCTTTCTTTTCTTTTTTGAAATATTAACTTTTGTCAAAATTTATTTTTTATATTATTATTTTATCAAACGCCATATGTTCTAATTTAATTTGTCAATTTTTTCACGTCATCGGCGAGTGTGTTACACACATTTTACATATTTGACTGATGTGCAAAAATGGTTTAAATGACACAGCGAAGGCCCACCTGAAGTGTCTAGATGGAATAAACGTTACTTGAGGTATTCAAGTAACAAATCTGGACAACCACACGTGGTTGGCGATATTTGACTTACTTAAAAAAGATCTTTTACTATTGAATTTTTGCAAGCATCGATTCTTACCCAATAGAGCAATTCAAAGAGGTTGGCCAACAGTTCAGGCCCAACACCCAGCAGTGGCGGCCCACTGGCCAGTGGCCCAGCAGCAGCGGCAGTGGCAGCTACGGCCCAGCTCCATCACGGACAGGAATTCTTGGGCCCCGACCTCCGCAAGCCCATCATGCAGCAGGCCCCACTCAAACCGATATCGAGGTCGCGATGCACACACTGGGGCAAACTCAACCGGACCCAAATTGGTATAGGGACACCGGTGCCACTACTCACATAACTTCCGAATCAGGTACTCTCTCATCTTATTCCAATTTGAGCACCCCTCGGAGGATAATTGTTGGTAATGGCAGTTCTATTCCAATTCTAGGGTATGGTCAGAAAACATTGTCTCCCCCCAATCCACCCCTTCTCTTGAAAAATACTTTACATGCTCCTAAATTGATTAAAAATTTAGTGTATGTCCGAAAGTTCACTACTGACAATTCCATTTCCGTTGAATTTGATCCTTTTGGTTTCTCTGTGAAGGATTTCAAGACGGGGAGTCATCTCATGAGATGTGATAGTAGGGGGATCTGTATCCTATCATGCCCGGTTTCAGTCCATCGAGTCAAACCTTGCCGTCAGTTTTTGCAGCCATCTCTCCTTCCGTGTGGCATGCTCGCCTGGGTCATCCGGGATCTTCTATTTTATCAGTTTTAGATAAAAATAGTTTTATTTCTTGTAAGGGTACGAGTCGTACTCCAATTTGTCAGTCTCGTTCATTAGGAAAAATTGTTAAGTTGCCATTTGTAGACTCCAATTCTCATACTTCAATGTCATTTGATATTATTCATAGCGACCTATGGACATCTCCTGTTCTTAGTTCAATGGGTCATCGATATTATGTTCTCTTTTTAGATGATTATTCTAGATTTTTGTGGACGTTTCCAATTGCGAACAAATCACAAGTGTTTTCCGTCTTCATCAAATTTAGAGCGTTCATTCGTACTCAATTCGAAAGAGAAATAAAAAATATTCAATGTGATAATGGGAAAGAGTATGACAATAGGGAGTTTAGGGAATTCTGTGCTAATAATGGGATCAATTTTCGGTTTTCGTGTCCTCGTACATCTTCACAAAATGGAAAGGTCGAACGCAAAATTCGTTCCATAAATAACATTGTCCGAACTCTCTTAATTCATGCCTCCATACCTCCATACTTTTGGCATCATGCTCTACAAATGACCATATATCTTCTTAACATAATTCCTTCTAAAGGTCTGACATATTCTTCCCCCCTCCAAATACTGTATAATAAGAACCCTCCTTATTCTCATCTTCGGGTTTTTGGGTGCTTGTGTTTTCCGTTATTCACATCCACCACAATTAACAAACTTCAGGCTCGGTCTACCCCGTGTGTATTTTTGGGTTATCCGTCTAATCATCGTGGTTATAAATGCTTTGATTTATCCTCCAATAAAATCATAATTCGGGTTTTTGGGTGCTTGTGTTTTCCGTTATTCACATCCACCACAATTAACAAACTTCAGGCTCGGTCTACCCCGTGTGTATTTTTGGGTTATCCGTCTAATCATCGTGGTTATAAATGCTTTGATTTATCCTCCAATAAAATCATAATTAATCGCCACGTCATTTTTTATGAATCCCAATTTCCTTTTGCAAAAGTTCACACTCTCGAGCCTCGGTCGTATAATTTTTTGGATGAACAAATATCCCCGTATATTATTCGGCATTTTTCGGACATCTCACGCACCCAAAATCCTCCAGCGGGCCCACTGCCCGCTGGACCCACTGTGACGTCCCCAATTCCAGTTTCTGGATCAGTCCCAACAATTGGGCCAGTCCAACCCAATTCTGAAACTGGTCCAGAAGACGTCCTAGTTTACCGATTTGGGCCAGCAGGCCCACTGCCTGCTGGCCCGTCCGTCCCGAGCCCAGCAAATTCCCAAAATTTACTCAATTCTTCCACAATTCATAGACCGGTCACTCGTAGTCAGCGGAGTATTTTTACACCTAAAAGACATTTTAATTTACATTTTGATGTCTCTAAATCCCCATTGCCTCGCAATCCTGTGTCCGCACTAAATGACCCTAATTGGAAAATTGCTATGACTGATGAATATAATGCTCTTATTGATAATAAGACGTGGGAGTTGGTGCCCCGTCCATATGGTATTAATGTTATCAGGTCTATGTGGATTTTTGCTCATAAGGAGAATTCCGATGGGTCATCTGCTCGACATAAGGCGCGACTTGTTGGTGATGGTAAGACTCAGCAGTTGGGATAGATTGTGGTGAGACGTTTAGTCCGGTGGTCAAACCGGCTACCATTCGCACTGTGCTTAGCTTAGCTCTTTCAAAGACTTGGCCAATTCATCAGTTGGATGTCAAGAATGCTTTCCTACATGGTGATCTCAAGGAAACAGTCTATATGCATCAGCCGTTGGGTTTCAGGGATCCAAACCGTCTACATCATGTATGTTTGTTGAAGAAGTCCTTATATGGGCTTAAGAAGTCTCCAAAGGCCTGGTACACAAGGTTTGCTGACTTTGTTTCAACTATTAGGTTCACTCACAGTAGGTCAGATAATTCATTGTTCATTTACCGCCGTGGTTCGTCCTTGGCCTACATTCTATTGTATGTGGATGATATCATCTTGACTGCCTCTTCAGATGCCTTGCGCCAGTCTATCATGACCATGCTCAGTTCTGAGTTTGCTATGAAAGACTTAGGGCCTTTGAGTTATTTTTTGGGGATTGTCGTCAAGCGTCATTCAGGTGGCTTGTTTTTGTCTCAATGAAAGTATGCTGCTGAGATCATAGAGGGGGCTGGGATGTCATCCTGTAAGTCCACTTCCACGCCAGTTGATGCAAACCCCAAGCTGAGTACCGCAGCAGGTGCACCATACGAGGACCCAACCTCCTATCGCAGTCTTGTAGGGGACCTCCAGTATCTTACCTTTATCAGACCGGATATTACGTATGCGGTTCAGCAGGTGTGTTTATTCATGCATGATCCCAGAGTTGAGCACATGAATGCAATCAAACGCATCATTCGGTATATTCAGGGGACACTGGATTATGGTTTGCACTTGTATCCCTCATCTACATCCACACTTGTCTCCTACACGGATGCTAATTGGGGTGGTTGTCCCGACACCAGACGGTCGACTTCTGGCTACTGTATGTTCCTTGGCAACAATTTTGGTCTCCTGGTCGGCAAAGCGTCAGGAAACTCTATCACGCTCAAGTGCAGAGGTAGAATATCGAGGGGTAGCGAATGTGGTCTCTGAATCATGTTGGCTACGTAATTTGCTTTTGGAGCTTCATTGTCCCATTCAGAAGGCAACCTTGGTATATTGCGATAACATTAGTGCCATCTACCTTTTAGGTAACCCGGTTCAACACCAACGCATCAAGCATATCGAAATGGACATTCACTTTGTCCGTGAAAAGGTTGCTCAAGGTCAAGTTCGCGTATGCCATGTCCCGTCTCGTTATCAAATTGCAGACATTTTTACAAAGGGTCTACCCGCGGTACTTTCTGAAGATTTTAGGGACAGTCTCAGCATTCGAAGACCGCCCGCTATGACTACGGGGGTGTGTTAAACAAAGCAATATACCTGTGATATACACTGAATATACATAAGTATATATCACAGGTATACAAAAGCAGTGGACCAAAAAAGTAGGGCAGTGGCCCAAAACCGACAGTGGCAGAGGCTGATTCGAATCCCATCACTGGCAAAGTGGCTTGTAAAGCGATAGTGTATATATGGAATGTATATTGTTGATATATCGTAGTGTAAAGGTTACCTTAATTAGTCTTGTACACTTACCATAATTGTATAGTTAGAATTATGGTAGAATAAGGTTTTAGAAATAGAATAGGATTCTCCTATTATGGAAATATGTAACTTGTATATATAGTCTTTCAATTAATGAAAATAACCAATGGGATTATTTCTTTCAATATCATCTATATGTCCCAACTCCCATATGTTGGAACCTAGTCTTTTTCGATTTTAGTATACAATCCATTTTATTTTTCTAGAAATACCGTTGATAAAAAAAAAGTATAAATAAGGCAATATATACCTATGCAGTAAGAATATATGTATAAAAAGCAAATTTTAAATTAAAAAAGACAATGAAAAGCTAGAATAGAACTTGATCCTTTTACTTGTCCAATATGCATTTTTCCACTTTTCTTATGAAATCAATAATTACGTTCTTATTTTATTAAATTATCCATATTTATTATACCTTGAAAATCTAAATTTCACTATTAATATTCCAGTAAGTTTTAGAAAAATGGTTGCTTAATGATAAGGGTAAAAATATAAATATAAATAAATATTTTTCTTGATTTGATAAAGTGGATAAGTAAAGAAGAAAATATATTTTTAATATACTAAACAAGTAAATTTAAACATAGAGAGTCAAATAATATCATTCACTTTTAGTTGTCCACATTAATGGAATTTATGCACCCCTTAAGAAATACTTCCTCTGATTCACTTTACTTATCGTTCTTACTAAAAATAGATGATCCAAAACAGTTGTCATTTTAAAAAATTAAAATATAATTAACTATTAGTTTTCACCTTTACCCTTAGTCAATAAATGTGGTGAAAAAGAGAGTAGTATTAATTGAAATCAAAGAATAAATAAGGATAATTTAATCAAATTACCTTATTAGTTAATATTTTCATAAGAAGCGTGCAAAAAAGCATGACAAGTGATAAGTTGGTATTTTACCAACTTATCTTTTTTTTAATCTTAGATTTTTTCTATGTTTAATAGAGAAAATAGTGTATTTAATGTAGTTTACTTCTATTTTACAGATTTTATGTGATTTAGAAGTGATCGAGAAGAAACAAGTGAAAATGAGCTAAAAATGAGCTAAATTGAAGAAAATGGGAAAATTGGTTAGAAGCGCAAAAATGGATATGGATCGATTTGTAATTCCGGAAATTAGGGGCTGTTTTGGTCTTATTTTGATTGGAAAAATTCAAGACTTGGGAAAAATATCTATTATCTTTGGCCACTCTTCCAAGCTTTGGAGCAAGAAACTACACCTAGGTTTTGAAGATTTGGAGGCACTCAATGAGAATTTCTTTACTCATTTCTTCACTCGCGCTTTGTATTGTATATCTAAGTGTGTAGCATTTAATTCCATCACTTTAATCTTGTTTATGAAAATATTCATTTGCAAAGTTAGATTAACTCTCGTTTTGTTTATGTATTGAATGATTTTTATTTCTAATGAAATGGGTCTTTGTTTTTTTAATTAGTTTTGTTCTTTAATGTTTCTTAAGGGAGTAGCTAACCCTAGTACTCGTCCATTTACTTTGGTTTAAACTCGGAAGAGGTAAACTCGGAGTTGGGAAAGATTAAATAACAAGAATTTGGGGCGTTAACCCTTATCTAATGGAATCGACCTAGGAATTGACGAATCTACTTGTAGCCATATTCGGGTGTTCTTAATGATCCTAATTGCTTTAGGAGTATTCAATTAGGTAGTCTTGTTAGTCTTCGGAAGAAGCTAATTTAGAGTCATTATCCGAGGCTAATTAACATAAACTCGACATTATTTGTAAACCATGAAATACATTGGATCGTTACTTGAAAAGTGATTTCTCTTGTATCCATGTTTGTGACCATCGATCATTTTACTTGCTTTCTAAGTTAAATTTACATTTGCGCAATTGGTTTTAATTTTCTCTCTAAATCACCCTTAAGTGTTTGGCTTAGTGTAGTTGATGAAAATTTCTACTTTGCTTGATCGCCTACATATTGTTCTCTGTGGGATTCGATCCCGACTAATAGTTGAGTTAATTATATTGCATATGACCGTGTACATTTTCTCTTTGAGGAGTGGATTTGGACGTTATCAATTTTGACGCCGTTGCCGGGGAATAATTTAGCGCATTTGAGCTAGTTTGGAAAATAAGCTAACTTGCTTTGTTCCAAACTTGTGAATATTTGTGTATTTATTTGTTTTGTTTTTGTTTTTGTTTTTGTTTTTGTTTTTGTTTTTGTTTTTGTTTTTGTTTTTGTTTTTGTTTTTGTTTATTTTATTTTTATTTGAATAAAAATAGTATCATTCCATGGAAACGGATCGGATGGTAGTTGTTCATTCTTTGATGACCCTTGTTCTTATTGTGGAGTACCACACTCTTGACAAAATTGTTTCAAGTCTCCTGGGGCGGATTATGCGCACAATCTCTAACCTATGAGTGGAGTATTTGTGATAGGTGTGGTGGTCAAAATGATCATTGAGCTAATTGTGCTTATTTGTCTTTCACTTCCCCGAACTCCCACTATGACAATTCTACTTCTAGTTTTGATAATTATAAGGCTATGGAGATGGAATAAGTTGAGCATGCTCAAAACGAGAAAATAATGTTCATGATTGAGAAAATTCTTCAAAATGAGGAAAAGCAAAAATTGGCACTTGAAAAGCTGAGTCAAGAACTTCAAATGAATGATAAGTCTATTTGCACCTTGGAAGCCAAAATGAAGCAAATGTTGGGAGAAAGGTATTCGGCCCACCTTCAAGAAGAACCACAAAATGAAGATGAAAATGAGTGTCAAAATCAAGAGATCTTTGATGAAGTAGTAAATGAGAGCCAATCTTTGAGGTTGGAACAATTTCAAGAAAAAGAGTTCTCAACTCAAGAAGAAAGAATAGTTCATATGCTAGAGCAAATACTTGAAAATGAAGAAAGAAATAGCCTAGTGATGGAAAACTTGAAGGGAGCAATTAATGAAAATGATGAAGTTATTCGAAATCTTGAACTTCACTTGATTAAATTAGTTGAGGCTCATAATGCTCAAAAAATTGAGGTTGAGAATAGTCTTCAAGAAATAACCATGGTTGAACAAGTTGAAATCCAACATGAAAACCCACAACTTGAATGCCAACCATCCAACCCTTTCTCATTTGATGATGCCGATGATGAAGAAGTCATGAGAGAGTCAATTGAAGATATTGAAGACATTTGAGAGTTTGACTCTAGCTTTCTTCACTTTGTGTTTGGGTTGCAAAATGGAAGTTGAGTCATTCATTTCCAAAAGGAAGTTGAACGAAGAGGCACAAGATGCTTATATTTTAGAATTTTCGGTGCCAAAGCGGAAAAATCACATTCCTCACTTAAAAGTTAAAAAGTGCAAGATGTGACGCCAGAGAGTTGGCCTCCTTGCTTTACTACCACCACCCCACGAGCATCACCGGAATCTTGATTCAAAGTTGGGGCGACAATTCATATCCTCAAAGTGGAGAGAAAAGTTGGTACACGTCATGCCACGACATTAAATGTGGCGCTTTATGGGAGGCAACCCATATTTTTCTAATTTTTATTTCAATTATGCAATCTTCAATTTAGATAAGTTATTTTTATTATTTTTTATCAATTTGCCAAATTTCACATTTTTTGAAATTAGTTTGGACAAGTCAGGGGTTTGTAGCAGCTTACAAAACACTGAAACAGTGAAAAAGAAAAATTGTTAGCAGTGATGTGAGTTAATTTTATATGAATAGCAGGGGATTAGCACTCCACTTTGGGCATTTGGATAGAATATGTACAGAGTATATAGTCACAAGGCTTACAGGTAAATTTTAACTCCCAGACCCTTTCTCTTATTTCCCTTCTTGGGTGTTTAAGTGGCTGTACAGTGCAAAGAAAATGCACAAAACTGCTTCTGGAAATTAAATGAGCACACAAAGGGAGGCAGTGCACTATGCTTAAGTACCAGCCCTTTAACGCTTAAGGGTCATTTGGTAGGATAGATAAGTTATCACATGTAAATAGAATTGGGTAGAATATGATGAGATAACTAATTCCAATCTCTATAAGAGATAATTTGTCATATATATGGGATTGGATGAGTGATCCCGCCAACCAAACATGACATTAATTTCAATCCCATAAGACTAATAATCAAATCTCATCATATCCCTCCTAACAAACGTGCCTAAGTCCCGGGTGAGTGCACCCATCTACATCCCAAACCCCAATGAGGACGACTCTGAAAGAGGTTCACGAATACCATCAATGTCTACTGGAGGAGCCTGTGGTCCTCTTTTATATTCTGTCGAGAGTTCGGATTGCTCCACCTAAGTAGGCCTGGAACTGATGAAATTCAGGGAAAACATGTATCAATCAGTGTGAATACAGTGAACTGGTATCGAACAAACCACCTGGGAAACACCCAGTTATTTTCACTTCAGTTCTCCTCCTCTCCCCCTGCTATTCACCCTTCACGCCACCGCGACCACGCTAGGTACTTCCCTCTTTTATCCTCTTTCGAGTTTCTCCCTCATCTCAATTCTCTCTCCTCAATTTCTTTTGTTATGGCAGATTTTATTTTCTCTTTCTTTTCTTTTTTTTTCTTTTCTTTTCATGGTTGGTTTGGTGTGGAGTTGAGAGCACAGATTATATAATTCTGGTATTGTTGGCTGATTGAGATGTAATCGTGCTTCATTGAAATATAATTTCCACTTTTGGGGAGGGTAGTTCAACTATTTCAATGTGATTAATAACTTGCTCAAAGAGAGGCACACAACCTGTTCGATAAATTGTCTGGGAGGGAAATTTATTCGCTGGTGAAGTCTGAGTAACCGAGCGATATTAGGAGACATGTCAAAGTAAATGCGGGTTAGTTCGAATTGGTTTTAGAGCGTTTTGTTCAGATTGTTCGAGCTATAGCTTAAACCTGTGAATGCCCTTAATGTCTTGTGGTTAATGTTATTTTCTGTGGTTGAATTGTTCTACATTGAGTGAAAATGATGTGCGGGAAAGGTTTAATTGGTGCTCACTTGTTTCTTGATCAACTGTTGTCACACTTCAATTTTCGAGTTACATTAGCCGCCAAAGTGTGCCCATTCTTACTCTCTGTGGTTGGTGCATACGTGCGACTAGTTGAATACAATCTTGGTTTACAGTTGTATAACTACTGTTTGTTCCATAGTGTCGCGTGTGAAGTCTGAGTAACCGAGCGCTACTAGGAGTTGATTGTGAGCAAGTTGTGGGGTGTGGTTCGGGTACATGAGGGGGTTCGGACACCTCACTAGAACATAAACATGAAGAGAATGTTATGCAATGCAAAAAATGGTTTCTGAGCTCTTTAGCATCGATGTCACTGTTAGGCTGGATAATAAATTGAAATGTTGCTGTAATGTCCTTATTGTGAAACATGTGACTAATGTTTGGATGTTCTTCTTGGTTCTCTTCTGCGTGAGATGGACAGAAACTTATTAGCATAACTTATTGTGAGTAGACATGTGAAATTAAGAGAGTGAGAAGATTGAGAGATTGCCAGAACATTGTCATTGGTACTATGCTCTTATATGTTGCTTTGTATATATGTCATTTTCAACTCTTGATTACTCATGCTTTCTAAATATGCTAATTTGAGTAATTGAGTGTTGATCCTTTAAAGCAAGGAGAGAATTCAATACTTAAAATATTATGCAGTTGTGTATGCCATCTATGACCATGCCTCTTAGTATTAGAATTGGACCAAAGTGTCGGGGTGCTTTGAGGGAGCAGTAGCCAAGTTGGTACGTCTAATTCTTGGACTTCACGTGTAATTGTTTGCTTTCCTGTGAAGCAGTTCTTCTGCAATGTTAAGGTCAGGTTATACTGAAGAATGACAAAGACAAAGGTCCAGTCAAGAACAAACTAGCTTTTGATGCTAATACATTTTCAGTGAGTCCCTCTTACTTTGCTTTTATTGTTTAGTTGCCTTGAGGACAAGACAGCATTTTAAGTCGGGGGTGGAACTTAATTGTCTTTGGGGGGAGAAGCTTGATATTGGTAGATTGACTCTTTGTTTTGATTTAATTTTTTTTGTGTTAGTGACACGTTTATATTAGTATGTTTTGCTTTTTCTTTAAGCTTTCGTTAGTAATTTTTTTCTAGGGGCAATATTCTTGGCTTTTCTTTGTGCCGCGGTTCTTTTCCCGAGGATGCTAATTTTCTTTTGAACCGGATATTTTTAGGTAGCTTTTTATGTTGACTTTCCCCGATGATGGGACTTTGTTAAGGGAATTAGTCTTGTTAGGTGTAATTTTTTCCCCTTGGCCAATGTGTGGCTTGCTTGGTACCAATACGATTTAGACCTTGGCATATGAATTCTTGAACTTTAAAAAGAAAATGATTGAAGTGAGGATTCTTATTGTGACTTTTAGACTCAATGTTTGACTCTTAAATTCACTAAGTAGTCTCTTTAGGCTATGAGTGATTTTCTTTGAGGTCATTTGTTTCAATTGGATTTTAGATACATATTCTACTTGAGTTTTCATTTGTCATGTGTGACGAGGTTTTTGTGAGTTCTTTTGCATTATTTGTGGTCTAGAACTTGCCCGGAATGTATTTCAAGGCGAAATCCTAGATTACACTTGGATTGAAAAATGAAATTAGGCCTTTCTTGGACCGTTTTTGTGCCTTAAATTTCCTACCTGTGTATATTTTTCCTAATCAACCCTTTTTGAGCCTTTAACCTTTTCTTTGGCAATCATATTATAAACTTTAACCTTTTGTTCTTTATTGATCTATCTTTTGTCACCCTACATCCCTAAGTACTTTGAAAGTGCAAACATAGGCTAAAAGCCTACGTTTGGGGGTGATGGTTGGAAAATTGTGATGTGTGAGTTGCTTAAAAGGTGAATAGGTGATAATATTTAAAAAATGAGAGAGAAATTAGAAAAGAAAATAGGGAAACCTTTCTTGGTATTTTGAAAAGAAAAAGATAACAAAAAAATGAAAAAAAAAGGAAGGAAGAATAAAGAGTTGTGAGTAAAGAGAAGACCGGGCTGTGAAATGAAAAGATGAAGAAAATGGTGGAAAAGTTTTAAAGGAAGTGATTTGATTGTTGAAAATTGTAGTGCTTAGGGAGGTTTTTGAGTCTCTTACCCAAATTGTGCCCTACCTTAACCAAAAGCCTACATTACAACCCTTTAAGTCCTAATTGATTTTGAACCGAGTGTGTATATTAGTGGAGAAATACATGAAGGGCAAGCTTATAGTACTACTTGTATGCATTTGAACATCTTTGTGAGAGAGTTAATTCTTTCCATTTGATATCCCATTTGTGTTTTGAATTGCATTTTATGAGTGTGGGATCTCTCTTGATTGTGAGGGCACATGGAAATTTGAGTTGTTAATTTGTTCCATTTTCCAATTGAAAAGAATGAACAAAAGAAAGTTTTTTTGTGAGAAAAAATCAAGTTTTGAAGTTTTAGTGTCATGACTTGATTGCTACTTTGATTAACTTGGTGTTTGAGCACTTGAAATGAAATGATATTTTTGAGAAGTTGTTGGTGGTTCATATGTTTTGGATTAATTGTTGGTACCAATTAAAGTCACGTGTTTGTGCTTAAAGTAGACTTTTTGACTTGGTATGATGTTGATACACTATTGAGTTTATTCTTGGAAGGGGATTATATTTTTTTATTTGCTTGAGTACAAACAATAGTTGAAGTTTGGGGGATTGATAAGCTAATCTTAGATTTTTACTATGTTTGATTGAGAAAATAGTGTATTTAATGTCGTTTACTTCTATTTTACAGGTTTTATGTAATTTAGAAGTGATCGGGAAGAAATCAAGTGAAAACGAGGCAAAAAGGACCCAAATTGAAGAAAATGAGAAAAACTGTTAGAAGTGCAAAAATGGTTAGATTTGTAATTCCAAAAATTAGGGGTTGTTTTGGTCTTATTTTGATTGGAAAAATTGTGGGACTATAATAGCAAGACATGAGAGAAATATCTAAGGGTGGCCAGTGGGCCGGGACGGCCCGACCCCGTTCCAAGCCCGCCCCGACCCGACCCGACCCCGTCCCGAGCCCGCTCAAAAAAAAAAAAAAACGGGAGCGGGACTCGAACTCTGGACGGGACAATGTCTTGTCCCGCCAGACCCGAGCCCGCCCCAGGCCCCGCCCCGAGCCCGTCCCGAGCCCGACCCCGACCCCGCTCTCTGTCCTCCCTTTGCAAATATGGTCGTTGCACCAACGATCATTTTAGATTTTGGCCGTTGGCCAACGGCCATTTTAGGCCTCCCCCCCTCTCCCAACCCCCCTACCCCTTAATATTTATTTTTAACCCATAAGTTATTATATTTACACTTTAACCCAATTTTTCAACTATAAATAACTCATTTTCTCTTCATCTTTCTCACAAATCTTCCTACAATCTCTCAATATATCTCTCTACAAGTCTACATTGTTTGCTAAATATTCAATTTTATTTATTCATTTGGGAATTGGGAGTGAAGTTGGCAACTAGCTTGAGGATCTTCCATCGAGCAAAGTTTCAATTTTCAACCTCTCGATTACACGCCGGCGTTACGTCGGCGTTTGGTACATTCGTTCCTTCATTAAATTATTATTGTCTGTTTATTTTATTTAGCGCACTTAATTTCATTTACTTTAATTATTTGTTAGCATATAATTAAAATGGAAGGAATTAGAGGTATGTTTAAGGGTAAGGGTAAGACTTCTTCTAGTAGGGACAATCAGGGCAAGGGTACTTCTTCTAGTCATCTTATTTCTACACAGGATGATTTTGTTGATACTCAACATTTTCCTACAATACCATTAGATTTAGACGAGTAACTATTTTCTGGAACTCAAGAAGACTTTAATTTAGACGATGATCTAGATGATACACCCACTAATGTTGATGACAACACACCCACTAGTGCACCTTCAACCGAGATACCTCCTATTCCCCCTAGTATGAGACGAGGTCCAGCAAAATGACCATTAAAATCAGATGCATGGACATTTTTTGATAGGGACGTAGAGAATCAAGTAGGTATATGTAAAATTTGTAAAAATGTTTTAAAATTTAAAACTGGAAAAGGTCACGGTGGGACGGGGGGTTTAATTAGATACGTAGTAAGTGCTCATCCAGCTAGGTATGCCCAATACCAGGCTTCAAAACCGGGTGCGCAAACGCCCGCTCCATCGGGACAAGGTTCACATCACGACATCTTGTCCTGGACCAAGTACATGGTCAAATTAACCCTATGACGGGGAATTGTAGGCTCTAAATACAATAAACATAGAGATAGGGAAGCAATATCAAAATTAGTTCTTTGTGGAGGGTTTGCCTTTTTCATTTCCTTCATCTCCCGGTTTTATTCATTACATTATAGATATATATAATCCTGCTTTTAACGGTTTTCCTAGATCAACTGTTAAGAGAGATGTATTTAAATTCGCGCATGAATATCAATAATATTTACGTTTTTCATTATATCATTTTAATGGCAAAGTATCTATCACGTCTGATATAGGTCGTAGTACTAACGGCCATGATTATTTAACTGTAACTTGTCATTGGATTATAAATGGTCTATGCAAAAACGTATTTTAGCGTATAGATATATAGATGATAGGCGCACTGGTACTTTTATTGCAGATAATATTTATCAAGTGTGCCATTATTACTGAATAACCGATAAAATTATGACTATTACATTAGATAACGCTTCTTCTAACAATTACGCAATTACAATTTTAAAAAATAGTTTAACTCCATCTTTTTCAGATCATTTTCATATAAAATGCGCGTGCCATATATATAACTTAATTGTAAAGGATGGTCTATCACTTTTTGAAGACATTCTTAAATACAATTTGCTATAAACTTTATTTTTAAAAGTAATAAAGTACAACGTAAAAAAGAATATAAAAAAACTTGTCACGATTGTGGACTACCTTATAGAAAAATTCCACAAGAAGTATCCACTAGGTGGAATTCTTTATACGAGCAACTACTTGTTGCTTATGACTATAGAATACCTATAACTTTATTTTTTAACTCTCATAATAAAAATCCAGCTGATATGATTTTAGATAGTGATTGGGTAAAAAAATTCGAACTTATTGTATTTTTAGAGAAATTTTTTCAAGCAACAAAAGAATTTTCCGGTATATATTATCCTACTATTTCAACTATGTTGTTTTATATAACTCTAATATTTTTATTACTTAGTGAATATATATGAAAACCAAACTTATAAGGCTATTTATTAAAAATGTTTGTCAAAATAAAAAAATATTTTATTTCTATTCCCTCTATTTATATTATTGGTTTTGTAGTAAATCCTACTATTAAAATAGACGGTACTAAATCACTAATTGAAACTATTTACGATTGTATAGAAGTACTACCACCTCCAAGTCCCAAAAATCTAAATCACCCACCACTTATTGAACAAACTAAAGAAGAAGTGTTGTCTAGTGTAGAACACCAATGCAAAAATATATATAGATTTTATCAACAAGAAAATACTAGTAACTTGCCGGCTTCCATACCATCGTCTTCATCTTCAACACAACCTCACAAAAGACATGATGTTTCAAGGCTAGTATTGAAAGCCTCGAAATAGAATGTGTACTGCACTCTCTACTACTTAGGGGTGAGCGGTCCGGGTACCCTAACATTTTTAACTACCCTGACCCTACCCAGAAAAGATCGGTTCCTAAATTATTACTCCGGAACCTACGGACCCGCAGGTCCGGGTAGGTTTCCTGCACTCAGAAATAAAAACACAAATTAAGCAATAATTTTTAAGCCTATGAGAATAAAAAGAGTTCTAAAATAATTTCATCAAGTAGTTTTTTAGCCTCAATCGAAGTTTTTAGTACCCTTATAAGAAGTTTTAGAAAACTTATTCATTGTAGAAAAGCTAATTCATTACTCCAAACCTAAAATTGCAAGCCAAATTTGACACTCAATTAATTGAACGTGTTGATTTCAAAATAAATTTGAAAATATCTGAATTACACTTATTTTTGTGTTCATAAGATCTTCAATACAAAAGAAAAGCTTTATTATACTAGTAAATCCCTAAATTTCATCTTCACAACTACAAAAATATACACAAATTTTAAAAATAGATTTACATTTCAAATCAAAAAAGTAATACAGATTGAAGATGAGTATCGCCTAAATAGAATGAAGCATATGATATTAAAAAGAAATTGAAGAGTTAGATATGAACCCATATGCATTTTAGGAATGACGTGAACACAACCAAAGGAGAGAAAGAGGCAAAGGTGAAGCTTCAATGACGACAACGATGAAAGTACCTGAGAGAAAGCTTCAACAACGACGACAAAGAAGCTCGGTGGGGTAGCTAAAACGCCATTGTTATTGAGAGAGTTTTGGGGTGGGGAAAATCAGTGCAAAGGCGTGCAACAAATAATTTTGGAGAAAGTTAAAAGTGGTCCAAATGTTTAAAAAAATTAATATTTTATAGGTTTGGCATTTCGTCGGTCAATTGCCTCTATTTGTTTGAATCGAACCGGACCCGACATTGATCGGTTCCTAATTTTACTACCCGGATCCTACCCGTTATTATAATTTATCTACCCGGAACCTACCCATTAGTGTCGGTTCCGATCGGATATCTGGGTACCCTGTACCCGTGCTCACCCCTACTACTACTAACCAAATTAGCGAGTTGGATATTTTTGTTTTGCAGGGTTCTGTACCGTATCAAGAAGTTATCAATGAAGATGGACATGAAGACTTCTTTGAAATCTTGGAGGGAATGAGAAGACCTTTCCGACACTTTCATTGATGGCTCGAGAAGTTTTGAACATTCAAGGCCATCAATCAAGCTGAAAGCACTTTTTCTGCAGGCAGATATCAAATAGGAGACCACAGACACTCATTAGCCGGAGACAGCTTGGAAATTGCAGTATTATTCAGAGATTGGATACGAGCGGAGAGGAGAAGGTGCGGTCAACCGGAGATCAACGAAGAAGAAGATGAAAACTACAACGAAATCTTAACCGAATGTAGTGGAAGCGACGTGGATCAATTAGACCAACAAATACCAATTCCAACCGAAGAACCACAGGAAATCATCAAGCAATTAGAACAGGTTTTTTTGAGAATGTAATTTTTTTAATTGAAATTTTATTATGTAATTTGCAACTTTTGGACAACACCACAAAGTTGCAATTTAGATTTTAGACAATTGTATTTGTATTACAAAAAAAAAATCATGTCTATTAATATAAGAGGCACAAAAACAGCCTTGGGATGTTTTTATTACACTATCTTATCTTGTTTATTGAGTTTTTTTTATACATATGTTATTTTAAAAAAAAATGAAAACCCGCCGGATCCCGCCCCCGACCAGGCCACCCCGCCTCGACCCGATATCGACGGATCGGGATCGGCAGAGGCTGAGCAAGTCCCGCCAGACCCGACCCCGACCCCGACCCCTTGGCTCGTCCCGCCCCGACCCCGACCCCGCCAGACCCGAGCCCGGCCCACTGGCCACTCCTAGAAATATCTATCTTTGGCCACTCTTCCAAGCTTTGGAGCAAGAAACTACACCTAGATTTTGAAGATTTGGAGGCACTCAATGAGAATTTCTTTACTCATTTCTTCACTCGCGCTTTGTATTGTATATCTAAGTGTGTAGCATTTAATTCCATCACTTTAATCTTGTTTATGAAAATATGCATTTGCAAAGTTAGATTAACTCTCGTTTTGTTTATGTATTGAATGATTTTTATTTCTAATGAAATGGATCTTTATTTTTTTAATTAGTTTTGTTCTTTAATGTTTCTTAAGGGAGTAGCTAACCCTAGTACTCGTCCATTTACTTTGGTTTAAACTCGGAAGAGGTAAACTCGGAGTTGGAAAAGATTAAATAACAAGAATTTGGGGCGTTAACCCTTATCTAATGGAATCGACCTAGGAATAGACGAATCTACTTGTAGCCATATTCGGGTGTTCTTAATGATCCTAATTGCTTTATGAGTATTCAATTAGGTAGTCTTGTTAGTCTTCGGAAGAAGCTAATTTAGAGTCATTATCCGAGGCTAATTAACATAAACTCGCCATTATTTGTAAACCATGAAATACATTGGATCGTTACTTGAAAAGTGATTTCCCTTGTATCCATGTTTGTGATCATCGATCATTTTACTTGCTTTCTAGGTTAAATTTACATTTGCACAATTGGTTTTAATTTTCTCTCTAAATCATCCTTAAGTGTTTGGCTTAGTCTAGTTGATGAAAATTTCTACTTTGCTTGATCGCCTACATATTGTTCTCTGTGGGATTCGATCCCGACTAATAGTTGAGTTAATTATATTGCATATGACCGTGTACACTTTCTCTTTGAGGAGTGGATTTGAACGTTATCAACAAGTAAAATGGGCCGGAAGGAGCAATAATTAAAATACATATTTTATCATGATACCCATATTAGTTGATGCATAGTCTTAATGAATTTGAAAAATAATTTAAAATGAGTAATTAATGTTAATGTTAAGGGTAAAATAGAAAAAGGAAATTATTTTTCTATTGATACGGTAAAGTGAACAAGTAAAAATAAAAATATGTTTATAGTTGGAACAAGTAAAAATGAACGGAGGGAGTAGCATATTACTATAGTTATGATGCACAGATCCATAATATGTCGTAATGTATCCATATTGAATATAACATAGGCTACCAGAACATCGGATTTTTCTAATAACAACAACAACATACCTAGTGTAATTCCACAAGTGGGGCCTGGGGAGGGTAGTGTGCACGCAAGCTCTATCCCTACCTTGGAAGGTAGAGATGTTGTATCCAATAAACCCTTGGCTTAAAGAAAAATATTTCAATGAAATAGAAGTCACGGCAAAATAGTAAAGATAGCATGACAAAGCATTCTGAAAAAAAGAACAGTAGCTACAGCAAAAGTGATGAAGAGTATGCGTCCACCAAACAGTATAGAGAATCTGATTCTCTACAACTTTCTCAAGTAAAAATAGAAGGTAAATAACACAAGATATTTACGTAAAAAACTCATTGATCAAGGGATTAAAAACTACGACCTATCAGTGTAGGATTTTTCAAACTCCACTATAATTGAGCAATGTTTAGATGACAACCTCTTGCAATCTAAGAATTAATACTCTTAATCCCTCACCCCTTACAATAACTCTATTGTAATCACACTGCAATAACTCTATTACAATCTCTCTACAATAACTATATTGCAAAGACACATTCATTCACTAACTCTAGCCGAAAGTACAACTCAAAGACTTGAGAAAGCAGACTACCTACATACAGCTTTGTATATGAAGAGTAGGTTTACAAGTTTAGAGACCAAAAGACAAAGACTTACAAACTTAGGGACTTAAGACATTTTTCGTACTTAGAATCAGGTCCTTAAGTTTGTTGCAGCTTTGTTCTTGAGGAAGTCTTGAGAGCAGCGGCGGATGACACTTGAAAAGAAAATATCTTTTTAGGTTTTCAAGTGGTACATGTTGTTTAAATATGAGAGAGTGTGAGGGAGACATTGCATCGATTAGCCTAGCGGATTTGCAGTTGTGTTGCTGCATTACTGCTAGTCGGTACACTGCAGCAGCTTTTACAGTTGTAAAGTACGGCCGCTAGGGAACTGATCACATCTTGCCCTTATCTATTATGTTTGGCAATCATCAAAACTCAAAATAGAATAACTTATCAAAAATATTATCCTAATCGAAGTGCAAGAAATAATAGATAGTAACAGAAATCTAAGAATAAAAAGCTACAAGTGTAATACTATGACTACTAGTATGGAAGGATAAGCTAGACAATGCCTAACTACCTACTATCCTTCTACTCGAATATGTCCTCCAAAGCCTCCTATCTAAGGTCATGTCGTCAGTAACCTGAAGTTGCGCCATGTCCTAACTAATCACCTCTCCCCAATACCTCTTCGGCCTACCCTTACCTCTCCTTAAATCATTCATAATCAACATTTCACACCTTCGCACTAGGGCATCTATGCATCTGGCATCCGTGCATCTACTCTTCAACTCTCAAACAGGCAATAACTTATTTAAAATGACAAAACTGTATTTACACATAAGAAACAACTTGCACGAATCAACTAATTCAGACATGCAATGGTCACACTCAAGAGCATCCCTTGGGATAGGGGTGTTCATGGTTCGACTTGGGTCGGTTTTTAGTTAATACTAAAACCCAATCAAGTTAGCGGTTTTTAAATTATTAGTACCAAACCAAATCAAATATAATACATAATCATCGGTTTTGGTTGTAGTCGGTTTGATTAGGTTTGGTTTGAATTTTCGGTTTTTAAAAAAACTTAATGGTTTTTTAATAATTAGTATCAAACCAAATCAAATGTAATACATAATCATCGGTTTTGGTTGTAGTCGGTTTGATTAGGTTTGGTTTGAATTTTCGGTTTTTAAAAAAACTTAATGGTACTAATTTTTCTCTTTTATTTTTTTGAAGCATTTTTCATCATTTTCCAACTTATAATTTGTTATTACCCTTCTATTGTGATGGCTATAATTTTCTTGAATTATGTAGAAATGTCTTAAGATTTATAAGTTTTAATCAATTGAATAGAGTTTATAAGAAATATAAAAGAATTTTAGGTAAACTTTATAGTTATTTCTTTGAATAAATGAGTTTGGATTCATGGCTTTCTTTTAAGAAATGGGTTTAATTAAGGTGTAAGTTCGTTAGCCTACTAATGATAAATAAAATTTTGATGAAGAAGTATACAAAGTCTTGAAAATATCTATAAAAATAATATATTGTATATATAAATTATAAAAGTTTGTATATAAAATTTGTTAGTTTGATTTGGTTTTTCCTTCGGTTTTGTTTTAATAACCAAATCAAACCAAATGTTATCAGCTTTTAAAATTTTAAAATCAAACCTAACCCAAATAAATATCGATTTTCTTAATCTATTTGAGTTGGTTTTTCAGTTCGAATCAGTTTATAAATAAACCATTAACACCCCAACCTTGGGATTAGACTGCCCGGTTTTATGCGTAGAAGGTGCAATGAGATTTACTGGACCTTATAAGTTATAATCAATTGTCATCACAAATTACATTGATGACCAGATTCGACATTTGTTATGGTTGTTAGTTTTTCATCGTGTAAAACCAATTTAGAATGTTTTATAAGTTGTAAAGTGGTACTAGGTTTTATGATTATAGCAAGCCCTTTATTTTTTCATATTAATGTAAGAGTATTTTTGAGAAAATGTTGAAAAATTAGCCACTAGATACACTTCATAGTGGATTTGCTAAGGAAAAAACAGACCATACGACACGAACAAGCATGTTCCATTTCTCATCATTGATGGAACATTTAAATGTTCCATCATTGATAAACTTAAACTCTTATCTTTTACATACCATATATCTTATAAAAATAACTTTAAATGTAACTATCCATAAAAATAGACTTAGTAACTTGAAAATCAAAACATGTTAAATGCTGCAACAGGTTTATTTGGCTAAAAATATACTAGCAAATTAAATAAAAACTCTTCATAGTGTCAGTCATGGAAGTTAAATCAATATTATAATTTTCTAAGGTAGATTGAACAGAAAGTTATGAGTTTCTCTGGGCTTAACTTCCATCCGCCATCATCATCAACCACAGACAGATCATATTATCGTTAGACCAATTCTTGAGAGAGAAGTGAAAAATGGAGAAACCCTGTGGAACACAGCAGTAATAATTGGAAATCATGGTAACATAATAGGGAAACATCGGAAGGTAAATCCCGATAACCAAATTATAACATTTGGTATTCTCCAGGAACTAATACTCTTGAAATTTGTAGAATCATATACCTAGAGTATGGAAGGGAACACTGGGCATCCTGTGTTTGAGACAGCATATGGCAAGATTGCTGTTAATATATGTTATGGAAGGCACCATCCTCTGAACTGCTTAACTTTTGGATTAAATGGTGCATAGATTGTTTTTAACCCATCAGCTACTGTCGATGAACTCAGTGAACCAATGTGGCCCATAGAGGTACTATTTCCTTTATCTGTTATGCTACAACTGTATTCTGTTAGTGTTTAGCCTTGGAGATCACAGTAGTTTGAACAGAGAGATGTTAAATTCCAAGGAAGCATGATTAACCAATTATAACACTTATCAGTTACAAAGAATTAAACCTGAGTTTGTCAAATTTGAAAAGAAATACTCGTATTGACCAATGCCTATACTTGGGTCGTGGAAAATTTTGGAAAAAATCTAACCTTAAGAAATGAGATCACCCTTTAACGAGGCCATCGATTAACAGCATCTAGTTTCTTGATTATTATTTTTTTTGTTTGTTGTTGTGTTGGAAACAGGCTCGCAACACGGCAATAGCAAATAGTTATTTTGTTGGTTCAATTAACCGTGTGGGAACAGATGTTTTCCCCAATCCCTTCACTTCAGGAGATGGAAAGCCACAACATGCAGATTTTGGGCATTTCTATGGTTCCAGTCATTTTTCTTCACCAGATGCTTCGTGTACACCGTCTCTGGCCGTTGTGACGATGGATTGTTGATATCGGACATGGATCTCAACCTTTGCCGGCAGCTGAAGGACAAGTGGGGATTTCGAATGACTGCTCGTTATGAAGTCTATGCTGATATGCTCGCTCGTTATGTAAAACAGGATTTTGAGCCACAAGTCATTTCTGATCCCTTGTTACATAAGAATGCTTAAGTTCTGCCTTGATCATTAAGGAAGAAAATCAGGTAAATTTGCTTTCGGACAATCTGTAAAGTATCACAAAGTTTCCAGTTTATGGCCATTGTATGTTCAAGAACATATTTACAATAAATTGTGGAATTTGTACAAATGCTGACGAGCGGAGGAAGCGCAATACCAGCAATGAAAGCTTGGCACTAGAAAGAAAGAAAGGAGTGAGTAGTTGATGGTCAGACTGAAACTGACCTGTCATGGACTCCTGACAGCACCCTGAGACACCAACCACCAACAGAGAGGCTCACAGTGGTGTTAACATCATCAACTTGGAATAACTTCATGCCTGTCAAAGGGGATGCAGCGGTTGTGCATGTGATTCAGTATGTAATAATAACAGCTGAACCACCGCGGGTCTCTTGTGGTTGGCAAGATTTTTCAGTTAAACATTAAGAGGTGTTCCAATTACGCACTTACACTATCCAAAATGTTGTTTCAATTAGACATTTTTTGTACAATCAACCAAAAATGTAAAGTAAGGTAACACACTCGTGGATGACGTGGCAAAGTAGTGAATTAAATAAAGATATGTCACATATATATTCAAAATAATTATTATAAAATAAAATATGAGTAGAAAATATATTTTTGAACTATTTAGTTAATTAAAAACTTAAAAAGAATGTCCTATTTTCTAACAAAAAAAAAAAGTTTAACAGTCTTCTTCAATGAGTTAACCTGCTAACGGCTGTCGACCTTCACCGGCTGTCGCCCCACACTTCATCTTCCCGGATGAGTTATTGTCGGAGCTCCGGCGAAACTCAAGCAACGACACCATTATCAGCGTTTCCGTTCTCCTTCAGCGCTCCAAAAGAGCACTAACCATAAGCAACCCCAGCCTCCTTCGACTTTCCTTGTCACTGTCAGTCCACCACCAGCGAAACTCCGTCCAGTCACTGAAAAACTCCGTTTTTTTAGTGAGAAATCTCCATTATTGAACCCAATTTGGCCAATTTGTCGTCCCCCGTCTAGACCACCCCTGCTTTTCTTTTCTTCCCCACATTCCTCTTCGACGAACTCAACTCTCTACAACAAATGAAATCAATTTGAAGTTATAATTTGGTAATATGTTTCTTCTCTTTTGTTTCCCAGTATAAGCAAAACAGTAAGAAATACATGAAGTGCTTCTCTCTTCAATTGATGCTCGATAGAAACCACCGTGTATCCCGCGCACAAATGGTATATTTAGGATATTTAAGTTTCTTATCATATTTTATTTGTATAAATGTAATTAGAATATTAGTATTACAGTAGAAATATAGAATTTTTCATATTTAGATATTGTATATTGTATATTGTATATATAGATCTCTTAATTAATAAAATAATCAATAGATTACTTCTTTCATGGTATCAAAAGTCCAGGACAAAAATACCCTCTCCCAAAAACCTTTCGCTGCCCTTCTTCCTCGGACACCAAGAATCAGGCCGTCGGCCTATAGTTTTTTTTTCGTTTTCTCTCCCAAATTATTTCTTCCAAATCCCTAACTCTCCTCTTGTTCTTTCGTCATGTCTACATCAAAGAACATGTTTCATCCTCCCCTACAGTCTCCAACATCAAGAACTGCATCCCTCTTGTTCTTGAAATGGAAAACGTCCAATAAGCGATGTGGGCGAAATTATTTAAAGTTCACGCACGCTCGCATCAAGTCCTTCATCACATCATTCCCTCAGTAACAGTCAAGGAGAAGGTGTCTACCCCCGAGGATGACCCTATGTTATCGACAACCATTGATGCTACCGTTCTCTAGTGGATTTATTCCACTATCTCTACAGACCTCTTGCAGACGATTATTGAACCTAACGCCACAGAGATGGAAACTTGGAATAGGGTGCGTGATATATTCCAAGGTAAAAAAATTCTTGTGTTGTCACTCTTGAGCAGAAATTTTCCCATGTCAACATGGAGGATTTTCTGAATGTCTCCACCTATTATAAAAGGCTGAAGAAATTGGCGGATCAACTCAAAAACGTTGGTGTGCCCGTCACCAATG
This sequence comes from Anisodus acutangulus, assembly GCA_029783415.1. Taxonomy (NCBI): domain Eukaryota; kingdom Viridiplantae; phylum Streptophyta; class Magnoliopsida; order Solanales; family Solanaceae; genus Anisodus; species Anisodus acutangulus. The sequence goes on from CM056500.1 coordinate 31,625,123, forward strand.
ATCGTCTTATTCTGTAGATGGTTGCAGGCCTATATGATGCCTATAATGGCGTTGGGACGCTTCTTCGTCAAAGTAATCTTCTCTCACCGTTCTACTAGGCTCGTTTCATGCTCACATTAGAAGAGGCTGGCTTGGCTAAAAAGGTGGCTACCGGAGCAAATTTCGTCATGATGATGGCCACATCTGATGACCCTCACTCGTTCTCGGATAATTTTAGCCAACACCGTAACAACGGCGGCGGCAAAAAGGGCAAAATCGGAAAATAATGGCAAGAATCGCGGCGGTGGTGGAGGTAGTGGCGATGGTCGGAACAACGGGGGAGGTGGCGGACACAGTGGCAGTGGGTCGGGCCGAGATGAGTCGGGACGGGTTTGGCGAGATCGGGCTGGGGCGGGATCTGATCGAGACAGGCGGGATTCACCGAAGTCCTATCCCGATCCCGGTCCCGTCGGAATCGGGGAGGGGCGGGATCGGGTCGTGGCGAGATTTTTTTTTTGGCACTTAATTTAAAAAATAACATATATAAACAACTCAATAATTGAACAAGATAGTGTAATAAAAATATCTCAATGCTTTTTTTATGCCTCTTATATTATTTAATAGACATATAATTTTTTTTGTAATACAAATACAATTGTCAAAATTGCAACTTTGTGGTGTTGTTCAAAAGTTGTAAATTACATAGTAAAAAAGCAATTAAAAAATTACATTTTGAAAAAACCTGTTCTAGTTTCTTGATAATTTCCTGTGGTTCTTCGGTTGGAATTGGTATTTGTTGGTCAAATTGCTCCACGTCTCTTCCACCACATTCGGATAAGATTTCGTTGTATTTTTTATCTTCTTCTTCGTTGATCTCCGGTTGACCGCACCTTCTCCGCTCCGCTCGTATCTAGTCTCTGAATAATACTGTAATCTCCAAGCTGTCTCCGGCTAATGAGTGTCTGTGGTCTCCTATTTGATATCTGCCGGCAGAAAAAACGCTTTCAGACGCCGTTGATGACGCTTGAATGTTCAAAACATCTCGGGCCATCATTGAAAGTGTCGGAAAGGTCTTCTCATTCTCCCTCCAGTATTTCAGCAAGTCTTCACGTCCTTCTTCATTGAGAACTGCTTGGTACGGTACAGAACCCTGCAAAACAAAAATATCAAACTCGCTAATTTGGTTAGTAGCATTACGGCCACACATTTTATTTCTGAGACTTTCAATACTAGCCGCAGAAACAACATGTCTTTTGTGAGGTTGTGTTGAAGAAGAAGAAGATGGTATGGAAGCCGGTAGGTTGCTAGCACTTTCTTGTTGGTAAAACCTATATACTTTTTTGCATTCGTCTTCTACGCTAGACAAGACTTCTTCTTTAGTTTGTTCAATAGGTGGTGGGTGATTTGGATTTTTGGGACTTGGAGGTGGTAGTACTGTTATACAATCATAAATAGTTTCAATAAGTAATTTAGTGTCGTCTATTTTAATAGTCGGACTTAATACATCACCAATAATATAAATAGTGGGAATAAGAATAAAATATTTTTTTATTTTGATAAACATTTTTAATAGCTGCCTTATAAGCTGATTTATTCATATATTCATTAAGCAGTAAAAATATTAGAGCTATATAAAACAACATAGTTGAAATAGTAGGATAATATATACCGGAAAATTCTTTTGTTGCTTGAAAAAAATTCTCTAGAAATACAATAAGTTCGGAATTTTTTCCCCAATCGCTATCTACAACCATATCTGCTGGATTTTGATTGTGTGAGTTAAAAAATAAAGTTATAGATTTTCTATAGTCATAAGCAACAAGTAGTTGCTCGTATAAAGAATTCTACCTAGTGGTACTTCTTCTGAAATTTTTCTATAAGGTAGTTGGAAATCGTGACAAGTTTTTTTATATATTTTTTTCGTTGTATTCTATTATTTTTAAAAATAAAGTTTATAGCAAATTGTATTTTACTAAGAATGTCTTCAAAAAGTGATAGACCGTCCTTTACAACATAGTTGTGCCTTTTGGGTTGGATTTTTGAACGTTAAACCTCCATTAATCTGCACATTAATTCAGTCATTTACTTGGCTGAATAACTCCTCACTAAAGCTCCCATACGTTGCACATTAATTCAGTCATTTACTTGGCTGAATTACTCCTCACTAATTGTCATTACATGGCCATTAACAGCAATTGGTTTGGCAGTTGACAAGTCCCCTCCATGCACTATATATTGAAGCCTTTGGCTCAATTGTTGAGACTACACACAGAAACGAAAAACAGAAAATCTTCCTATTACTTTCCAGCATCATTTCATTACACTAACTTCTTCAAAGTAACATTTGAGTTTCCTTTGCTCATTTGTTGAGTTGTTGTTTTATCTTGGGAGACTATTGTCCAGAACGTAAAAAGATATATACGAGACAATCTTATCTTAAAGACAGAGTGTCATCACTCGACCCAGCAAATCAAAGTGCTTGTAATCTCAGTTTGTTGTTTCAGTTTATTGAAATTTCAGTTTGTTGTAATTTTATTTTGTTGTAATAGTTAGCAGTTACTTATTTTCCGTTTCCTGTAACTGTTGTAATCTACAGTTATCTCATCTACAAGGTGAGATAACTAATCCCGTGAGATATCCACCATTGTACCAAATGACCGCTTAAGATTATGATACGTGCAGGATCTTATATTAATTCCTAATTAACTTTATAATTAAGTTTAATAGGAGAATCGTTTAAAATAAAAACTTATTTGAAGTAAATATTTGACGATAAGAACACATATGAGGAAAGTATTAACTATCAATCAAAGACAAATCTATAAAAACTTATTTGAAGTAAATATTTGACGATAAGAACACATATTAGGAAAGTATTAACTATCAATCAAAGACAAATCTATCAAATTTCACATGGTATGGGAACATATTTGAACCTATTCCGTATTTAAAATAATGTCTAAATATTATTTTAAACTTTTAAAATCAAATCTATGTAGGCGTTTGGTCATGCATTTTCAAATCATGATTTCATAATTTGATTTCAAATTACGTTTATTTATGTAATTTGGACATAACTTCAACTTCAACTTCATGTCATGATTTGAAATCCCAAATCATCCAAAAATGTGTGATTTGAGATTCTAAATCATGATTTTAATTTTTTTTAAATATAAAACTTGACTCATAAGTTTATATTTTGTAAAAAAAATATCCATAAATTAGTAAATATACCAATTGGTCGACTTTATATTGTATTGGATATAGTTATCCAATACATAACATATATTGTAGTCGTTTATTAGAATAGAAAATTTCAGAAGAATTAAGTTCGAATAAATTTCCTGGGATCCTCTTCCTTTCGAACTACAAACATGGGAATCGTTGAAATAGCTATTTGATTGAAAGAGGATGATTCCTATAATACATTACTCTAGTCGAGTCCATTGAAATTTCAAATTTTATTTTGTTCAAAACCTGGACTATTGCTAATGAGATTTAGAAAGTCCCAAGCTGGTTCCCAATACCAACTTAGCATTCCATGGTTCGCATGATAACAATAGATGTATTTCAATAAAGATAGGTCATTCACTTGACTTATTGGAGAGGGTCTCCTTCTTTTTCTTTATTTATTTGATTTTCTCCTATTTGCCTTCTATATCTCATATGGACTTTTAGCGTATAATAATTACCAATACGGGGACTATCGACTTCGCTTTCAGCTTATAATAGAAGTGTCTCCTCTTCCTTCATTTCGTAAGCTTGCTAGCTTACCGGCTGAACCATCATCATCTGCTTGCTTGGTCACTTTCGTGATAAGACGCTTAAAAGGATTCTTGATTATTTATATTTTGGGAACTAAAAGAGTGGTTGGTTGAAGGGGAAGGGAGCCGATAGGAAAATCCTTACACAAGCCCTAAAAAAAGCATGAACTCGATCTTCAGCCCTTACCACGATTCTCTCAAAAAAAGGAAGGAAATGAATCTGCCTAAGTAAGGAAGCATGGCTCAGTTTCACTGGGAAAAGAACAAAGAAAGGGCAATCAATTGTTTAAGCTGTCAATCATTTCTTTAAATTAGTAAGTTAACTGCGAAAAGGCCTATTAAGGTCCGCTCGGGGTTATCTTCTTCATGATTCAATCAATAGCAGCTCCCTCTTTTCTTGCTAACAGGCCAAGGGCATTCAATGCATCTGATTCAATTCCTGGTCCGCCCTCTCTTTCATAGCATAAGAGTACACATCGATGAGCTTAAGTAAGCGTTTTTTTACTAATACACTTTGTTGATGCAACAAACTCTTTCTATTCCACGAGCAGAACACCAGAGATGCACAACACGTGAGCCTTGTCTAATGAACGACGACTTTCGATTCTTAATCGACATAGGTTTCTCTTTTTGTGTAATTATTTTAGATAAGAATGCGAAAGACCCTGACCCTGCCAACAAAGCCCACTATGATAGACTAAGTAAACTAAAAAAAGTTCTTATATATATACAAAGGTATGACTATAGTTATAATGCATTTAAAACGACAATTGGATACAACAGTTCAAAAATATGGCTTCAGTAAATAAAATATAAAAAGACTTTGTAGATTCAGAATACTGAAACAAGGCATGAACCATTATGATATTGATACACAAGTGACTATTGTCATGACTTGTGCAGTGTACAATTTTTTTTCAAAAATACCAAATGAGTGATGAAATATTTACGGAATATGAACATGATGATACAAGTGGTAATGATATTGACCAACAACTGGCTCAAAGTAACAAAGTAGCTTCGTCTCCTCGGTCGTCTGATTGAGAAATGCATGCTCGGAGTGAAGAGATTGTTCATACCATGTGGATGATTATATTAAAGAGTAGTTACACTATTATTCATGTTTAATTTTCCTTTTTATTGAACTAAAGTTTGATCAATTGATGTTGTATTTTTTAAAAAGGCCTTCTAGCCGCAAGTTAATTTTGTTATTAATTATAACTTGCTCATTTGGTAAGATTGCATAAGAATTAATTTTTTTAAATATTTTTCATAATTTATAAGTTTTTTATATCAATAAGAATAACTTAAGAAATTAAATTGCATATTAAAATAAAATTTTAATTTTAAATTACTAATTTTAAATAATAATTTCAGATATGTCCAAATAGCTTGTATGTACAAACCGGCTAAGTACTTCAAAAGGATTGAGAGAAGAATAAATATATATATATAAAAGGTTTTTACGGTTGAGAGAAATGAGAGAAGAATAGACATACCATGTACGGAAGACATACCATGTACGGAAGAGAAACAATGACCGCAGCAGTACAGCGAGAGAGACAGCAACACACTCATTTCGCCCACGGCGAAGACAACGACGACGACGACATCGCCGGCGGAGGCGGAGGAGGAGGAGGACTGGAGTCCATTGAAGACCCTTCTCATCACATTCACTACGACTACAACCACCACGCGCATTCTCACGCGCTCCACAACGGCGCCGCCGACGGTACTATGAATGGTGTGGAAGGCGTTCCAGATAACGCTGTGTATGTCCCTGGGCCAGAAGTGGTTGGCGGAGGAAGTAGCGATCAGCTTACGCTGTCGTTTCGAGGCGAAGTGTTTGTGTATGATGCTGTTTCACCTGAAAAGGTACTTCTTCTTCTTGTAAAAATAAGTAGGCCTTTACTTCGGAATCTTGATCGTTTTTTTGCAGTGTGCTAAAATAGTTCGTTTTTTTTCTAAGTGAATTATTTTAAGTAATTTGAGGTTAAATGTGTTTCTGGATGAAGCTTTAGGCTCACTTATCATGATGCATTCTGCTTAGTGGGCGTTTGGACACAAGAACTGTGGAATTTGGAAAAAAGTAGTACATCTGTTTTCAAGTTGAGAATTGTATTTGGACATGAATATAAATTGCAGTTGTTTCTGAATTTTCGTGAGTGATTTGGAGTGAAATTGTGAAAATAACTTTTTGGAGTTTCTCGAATTCCGGGAAATTCGGAATTCAACTTGATCCAAACAGTTTTCCGGAATAATATTCTGGGAAAAAGTGAAAACTATCCATGGTACTTAGTATGAGGTCGATACCACGTGGATTACTTGGTTTCAACAAGCATAGGATAAACTAGGTTTTTGTTGGAGAGTCTATGGCACATAAATCTAGGCTGACATCTCCCATTAATAGGGCCTTTGCTTAGTATATTCATGGATAACATCATAAGGTGTTTCGACAAGGATTGAAATAACTAGGTTTTGTAGGAAGCTCTAGGACATTTAAGTCCAGGAAAACATCTGTTTTAACGGAATGTAAGGGTCCAAACGGAGCAAAATGAATATAGAGGACCCTTATTACCGACTGTAACTAGCTTGGGATTGAGGTGTAGTTAATGTTGCTTTTGTAATTGAGGTGATTCAAAACTCAGGAATTGGTGATTTCTAAGATTAGCCTTTGAAGCAAAGCGGTCAACAAAGGTTTTTGCTTTTCCAAATATAGGAGTGACTCTTAACTTTCAAAACTTTATGGAGATGAGTGGACTTTGATCTGGCTTAGTTTGTTCGAATTAAGGTCAGCTTATCTACAAGCATCCTGATGAATCAATCTTGAATCAATTATGCCTCAATCCCGATGGGGTCAGCTAAATGTATCTTCTATGGTTTCTTCTGCTCTAATTAGGTCCTTTTTTGTTGAAATGATGAATAATTTTGTCTTTAAGGCACACACTGTTCGGAGAAGTAAATTTTTTTGGTCTCCATTGATTTTAAGGTTCAGGCAGTGCTGCTGCTATTGGGGGGATATGAAGTCCCTACTGGTACCCCTACTGTCAATATGGCTTCCCAGAGTCATAGGGTATGCATTTTTACTCCCTACCTGTAGGTTCAGCTGTTACGCTGGTTTGCAATCATTTACAGTTCTTCTCCTGCAATTTCCGTAGGCTTCAAGTGAAGGTCCTGGAAGATTGAATCAACCGCAACGGGCGGCTTCTTTGAGTCGCTTTAGGGAAAAAAGGAAAGAAAGATGTTTTGATAAAAAGATTCGATATACTGTTCGGAAGGAAGTTGCACTTCGGTAATACAGCTTCATTTATTTCCTTAAAAATCACGTTGGGTGTGTTGGAGATAAATGAAATTCTGTTATGTTTGATGTACCATGAGTCCATGACTAATCACTAGTCTTCTCCACCTATTTTCTTTATGTCTCTAATTGAACTTACCTCTAATTTAGTTGGACTTGTATTAAATACACTTATTTAATGCTTTAATTCATCACTTCTTGTTGCTCTAGATAGCAATGTGATGGAGTGTGTGAGAATTAGCAAACTGTTTCCATCTGCTACTATGAATATCCACTTCATAGAAGAAAAGTGACAACTTGCTCCTTGTAAGGCATATCGTTAGTTTATACCTTTCTGCTAGTTCTTGCTTTTTACTGAATGTTAGAAGTTCCCGTTATTGCTGTGCTGCTAATTGTACGGTATAAATGAGTTCAAGTCTCCTGATTAAGTTGGAGTAAGTAAGATTTATCAAAAGAAAAACTGGAGTGAGTACGAGAGATAAATAAGTTGTTTTTTACTTTCCCTCATGTAGCAGGTACTTTTTTCTTGATTAGATCTATTTTACTTTTGATATTTTTTATCAGGATACATTGGGTACTAAGTTATGATCCTCTTGTGTGAGATGGACTGTCCAGTAAACAGAACTGTGCAAGCTCTATAAAACCTTTTGGGAAATGTAGATACCACAGAGTTGATAAACATGATCAGTTATATGTAAACATAACAAAAGGTTAGAAAGTCATGGAGATACTCCATCTATCCAAAAATGAAAAAAAAGCCACTTAGCTCCAGTTGAAAAGGATTCAGTGACTGTAGATGGTGATGTTTTAGCCAAAGTACTATCCATCAAGTAGAGGAGGGACAGAGAGTGTCATGAGTGGCAGAGCATGGGCAAGGCCCCTTCCAAACGGAAAAAGAGGATGTATTTAGCGGAAGTGCACGTGAACTGAAGATTTTAACCATAAATAAGCCATTGCTTGACATGTGAATATGCCATTGATGTTTAATGCTCTGATCTCCTTACACTCACTGGTTATGCACTTTCACTAACATGATCATTGGAGGAAACTTGGAACGAGCCTAATGGCATTTGCATACTAATGTGACATATACCTTGTCAATGTGTTGACTAGGTGGCCAGTCTTCACTTAGAACCTGCAGGACACTTTGGTGGTAGATTATGGGTGTCAAGCTGGTCGTGGTAATATGTACAAACATTAATCTAATGGTAGTGAATGGAATCTTCCATTGGCTTATCTCTCATGTAACCAGTTGTGAATGCAATATCTTTTCTTTTTCTTTCCCCATATTTTTTGTAGGGAGGTTACTTGGTTCGTTTTCTTTTTCTAGTTGAAGCTCTAAGTTTCAGTCTTTGCCTATTCTTTGATGTGCAGGGTCTAGTTAAGGTGGATATTCAAAGTAATTTTGGTCAAAATTGATCTGTGGTCTATTGCATCTCACAGATCTTGGATTTGTTGTCAGGATGCAGCGAAAAAAGGGTCAGTTTACATCTTCCAAGTCAGTATCTGATGAAGCGGTTTCTTCTTCTGCAGAGGGGAATGCAGGCTCTAGCCAAGAAGAACTGGAAACATCGTGAGTGTCAGACTTCTCTAGTTCTGTAGTTGTATGTGGTTCTCTTCTGTTGAATAAGTCAGGCAGCAATACTGATAACCTGTTGGCTCACTATATACCAGAAGATCCAAACTTTATGTGGCGTCTGAGTTGAACTGATCAAATCAAACAAACGCAGTATCTGAGATCTTATTTTCTTTTTCTTAGCAGATGTGGACATTGTGGAATTAGTTCGAAATCCACTCCTATGATGCGTCGTGGACCAGCTGGCCCGAGGTCACTTTGCAATGCATGTGGACTTACGTGGGCCAATAAGGTTAGTACTGAGTTTGAAGACTTTACTCACCTTGGTTTTGCCACTTATCAGTTCAAATAGTGATAAATGTGTCTGACGTGTTGTCACATGTATACGAGCCTCATTATGTAGAACAGTATTGTGTGTTATGTTGTACTATTCTCTTTTTTGATTAAGGGATAAGCAGTTGTCCCTTGACCAAAGTTTGGAAGGCATTATTTGTTGATATAAAACTGGGTTAGGTAGGAAGATGTGTTTGGCACCCAGAGATACGGCCTAGTGGTCAATGAACTGGGAGGAGAACCATGAGGTCTCAAGTTCGAATCCAACATAGGCAAAAAAATACTGGGCGATTTCTTCTCATCTTCCTAAGCCTTGGTGAGCAGAGTTATCCGGTACTTGTATTGGTGGGAGGTAACAGGTACCCGGTAGAATAGTCGAGATACGCAAGCTGGCCTGGACACCACCATCTAAATAAAAGGTGGGAAGGTGGTTATTATTCCATGAGTGAGCTATGAAGTGTCAGTGTCTCAAGTTTGCATATTGTGTCTGTCACAACAAAACCTGAATAAACAGTGGAATATGGCTAAGTAGTAGCTCCCTGCTGCTTATCAACGAAAAATCAATAAAAAAGGATGAGTTAGTTCTGTCTTAACTATTTTAATTTTTTTCTTAAAGCAAACTATTATGTAAAGGTGCCATTGAAAGGTGAGTTTGTCGATTCAAGTTTGGGTCCATGCAGAGTCAGACCTCAAATCACAAGTTTTTTGGACCTTTTAGACTGCCTAGTACTTCTTGCATTGTCATCTATGATAAAGGAAGTTTGTGAATCTTTTGATCAGGAAGCACACTACACAAAACTGAAATTTTTAATCTGTATACTTAGTGAAACAGAAGTCGACATGCATACTCATTTCTCCTTTGATGGGTAATAGACTGGCAATACATACACCTGATGTCTGAGAACCTTATGGCTAAAGCTTGGATAAAAACCTGTTTGTTTCTTAACCCTGCCATCAGTTTATTGATACATGTTGCAGTCCTAAAATAAGTAAATAAAAGTGGCTCCTCTTTATCTATTTAAGCTTTTAGAAGATAGAATACACACCATATACATGTTACCGAAGTAGGTAGAGGTCTAGGGTTCTAGTTTCACTGCCTCTCATCAAAGAAATATTTGCACGAGCCTGGAACAAAAAAATAAATAAAGAATCAGGCTTGCACGTGAGAGGACATATTACATAACTAAATAAGTAAATGAAAGTGTCCCATCTATTTCAACAGTAATAAATGTTTGATGGTGGGAGGTAGCAGGTTGTGGAATTAGTCGAAGTGTGCACAAGTTGGCATGTACACCACGGTTATAAAAAAACTGCTTGATGGGCATTATAAAACAAGATTTTGAACCACTTCAAAGTTTAAATGAAGTAGTAAAGGAAACATCATAGATAATGATTTGGTTGTGCTAAACAACAAACCTGTATTAGGGTATCAAATATCAATATCAGAAGTAGGACACCTTTGACCTCTTTGAACGACTTACATATCTAATATGCCATATAGATTGATCAAATCAAATAATTGATATAGAAGTAAGCTGGCACTATCGGAAGAAATCATACTGACTTCACGTGTAACAGCCGAATGAGAAGATTTTTATCAACCTTTTTAATTCATCACCAGTAGCGCTTCTCTGGCGGAGATTTTTCTGCCCAAAGCAATGTCCTTCCACAACTTAGAAATATGTTTTTAATTTACTCGTGTAATTCCTTTTTTTTTTTAACTGAGAAATCCCTCTGGGGCCAACTCATAGGACCAACCACAACTTTCGAAACTTGGGGACAATGGGCCTGCCCCTCTACCTTTCCGTCTAAAGCGAGTGCATTATTATTTCTACCATCATAGTATGAATATCAACAATGTATAAGGCGACATGCATTAGACTAACAAGGTTGTACCATATTACACAAAAAAATGTTAGTAGTGATTACAACGAGAAAAAGCTTAAAAAAGGATGTTACGAGCTAAAAATGAAAAAATGAAGAAGCAATGGTGCAGAATCTTTTTTCACAGAAGGATATATTAAAGAAAAGAAAGGTCAAACTGGAACCTTCAAAAGGTAAGATTTTTGTTTTTTTAGTCTGTTACCTTGTCAAAAAAAAGATTTTTGTTTTTGAAAACTAAAACAAATTTGAATTATATTTAAGTATCGGAAATTTTTGGTTATTTTCCTCTGAAACCCAAGGTTCTTAAAAACCAAACACCACCTAGTTTTTGGTTTTTGAAAAACCAAATGTGCCCAAGGTTCATAGGCTGTCCCAAAGATGACCCTATAGCTCCGAAGCACATTCCATAGTTTATTAGCCACCTTATGAGGTTTCAACTTCAGATATCCTGTAATACATGTTTAATTGACCCTTAAAACTGCATATGAAAAGGTGAAGTATAGAAGAAGACGAAGAAGAAGGAAAATGAGATAAGAGTTGAAGGACAGTGAAATTAACTCTATTGTCTCCTGGTTTTGCAAGAATATTGGCTATATTATTAACTACCACCGACTTTCTTCTACATCCTCTCTCCTTTGCTCACTTTTCATTAAACTGTATCTTCTATATGCGTAGTTAGCTTTTCCCGGCAGTCTTAGTTGGTTATTTTTTCTCTTCTATGTTCTCATTTTTATTTAGCGTCACTCTATGCTTTCAAAGGATTATCTTTTGACTTACTCGCCATAGCTATTGGCTCTGCAACACTGCCAGGACATTTAAGCACCCTTTCTTGCAGTTTCTCCTTGTAGAGAATGTATTCTTTATTTTGTTGTAAATAAATAAAAAACTGCGGTTAAGCGTGCCTCTTCTTTTTCCATTAGGCTAATGAACTCAAAATTAGGAATTATCCTCCTTCCGACGGCAGTATATTTGCGCTTCTATTTGGTTGAGTGTGGATAAAACTAGACATATTACCTTTCTGTCACTGAGATCCCTTTCAGGGAATTGCTTTCTATGATGAGCTTTAAATCGCAGGATGCATACTTGCTATCCTTGTACTTCTCTGTTCTCAGTACCCTATTGGTACTATTGATAGTAAAATTACCTTGTCTTATCCCCAAAAATAATAAAACACAAACTACAAATTTAGTTCTTTAAATGACTGAAATGAGTTATATATACTTCACGCTCATCAGTAAAAATCTGCCTGATATTTTCTCGGCACTGAATGTGTAATGTTATGCTTTCGCTAATCAAGTTTTTCTAGAGATTCATTACCTCTTAGGTGGTGAGTGATCTCATTCTTTAAGTGTTTAGTAAGTTATTTCCCTTTAATGCTGGTTTATCTTTTAATCCTACTACCAAAAGTTGAATTCAAGAAGTGACTATTTGAGTATTTAGTTTTCCGCTCGCCACTTTTTGCTTCTTCTCCTCTTGTTTCTTCATTGGAAAGACCCCAGTTTCCATCAGCTAGCCCTTTGGACGCTTTCTTCAAAATAGCCCTTCGTCTACCAATCACATTTTGGGTTTTTGGTATTGTCTCTATGAAATGAAATGTTGTATTCTTATCCAGTAAGTTCATGAAATGTATGTTGTTTTGCTTTTAACACTCTTTTGCTCTCTGACTTCTATTATCAAGTTTTGATGTAAAGTTTGAATCAGAACTTGGAAGTCATCTGGTTTTATGAATGGTGATGTTGCTTTGCCCTCCTTGTGATTTTGCAGGGGATTTTAAGAGATCTTTCTAAAGTTTCAACTACAGGCGCTCAGGAGCATTCTGTTAAATCTAGCGAACAGGTGCATGTCTCTCTCTCTCCTACTGGTGGGATTACGGATATCCTTCAATATGTAGTTTGTCAGGAACCTAAACTAAACTGTCTTTGTATGATATTTTCACTGCTAGAGCAATGGTGAAGCTAATGGATCAGATGCTATGGCTGCTGCTGGTATCATCACTTCAGATGATGAGAACATGGTGCTACCGTCTGAACGATGATAGAGAGCTCTTATTTGCAGTCACCTCTGGTGGTGTGTTGAACTAAGGTGAAAGAACTGAAATATTAGGTGTCTAATATATGCAAAAGTTGCATACTTTTGTACATACGATACTGTATCTTAGGCAAATACATGAATGATCTTGTTGCTGCGGTTTTAGGTCGTTTCATCTATACTTCTATTCTGATACTCCAATGTAATTAATTTTGAATCTGTATCCCTGATATAAACAACTCATTTAACCACGAAAACATTCCAAAATAGTCTCTCATTGATCCATTATAAAAATGCAATGAAAAACTCAGCGCTAATATTCTTGAATGACTTGGAGTCGGGCTTTCTTTTTGCACTATTATAGTTGTTCACAGCAACTGTGGTATACACAAGTTATACATTATTTGAAAGAACTATAACGAGGGTGAAAGCTGAGGGTATTACAGTGAACATCAAAGTTGTTGGAGAGACTAAAGTTATTGTGATATTATGAAAAATTGAACCTACGATTTATATGTGTTACTTAAATTCCTCGTATCACGTGAAGGTAATTAGACAGAATCTGACCAACTTTTCTGTAGATTTACTTATATTGCGTTGGATCCAAATTTGACCAAGAGCCATGTTTACCTGTAAATCGGTACAGTTACATTTGCATACATGATCAAGAACACGTTGGTACATTTGCATACGTGGTCAAGGACACGTGGGTTTTAAATGACTGGACTAGCAAATTGATTAGCAAATAATTGTAACAAATAATAAATATCTAAGTGAGGTTAAAATATAGTTAGCCTGAGCCCGGAAGAAGCTTCGTGATGAGGCCTCTGGGCTAGATGTTCCCAACAATATGAAAGCACAAATATTGAGACAAGTAGTTAGAACCGAGAAAATAGTATTGTAATATCTTGAATATGGTGCCCTTACAATGAGTTAATTGGTCCAATTTATACTTCGACTCATGGGTACACATTCCATGAATTATGCCCCTAATAATATCAATACATAAATAATGTAATAATCAGACACTAAAGACAATTAGTGTCTTCATAAATGTCTTTAATGCATTCTTGGAAGGTATGCAGCCAAACAAGTAACGACTGCCCGTTGGGATTCGAACTGGCTCCCGTGACCTTTCTGTTTTCCGGTACCTTTGACTCTTTGGTACCCGCGGTGCGACTCCAACGCTAATGGTCGTTCCGAAAGCTGACTTGGATTTGACTCAACTCTCTTTGCCACATGTCATGACATAATTCGTCCATCTGTATAACACGAATTTTGCCTTATACACATAGTCCCCACATTTTTCGGGCGTCTCTTGCGCGTCGTTGAAGTGGACTTGAACTGTCAACCAATCAAAACTCCTTATTTTGGCAGGAAAACCAGAAGATGCCAACTATCCAATTCATCATACCAATCATCAGCACGCCGAATCAACGACAACCATTCGATTTCACTTGATTGATGGAAGACTGCGAAATCATGATGAGGCATGTCTATTCACCGCACCTAGTCTGACCGGCACGTGTTGCCCTATTGAGTAGTCGTCGATTGGTATTCATCCTGCCGATTACCACACCAATGATGATCTTCTGCGCCTATAAATATCGTCTATTCCTTTAGAGTTGATCACTTCATCATTTCCTCAAACATTATGCAAAAAACTTTTCCTTGCATTTTTAACTAGCATCCACTCTTCATTTGTTTTCAAAAGAAAATGTCGAACATCCCTGCTGGCGGCAACAACCTTCCAGTAACAAGGAAAAGCCCACCACCCAGGAAGAGGCTCAACCTAGATGTAATTCTCCCGCCTCATACTTCCTACCAATGACATGGCGATTTGACCATGACCTCTAGGAAAAACCTATTTCCAAGGGCCGCCCGACTGGCGGGATTCCCACGCCAGAGAATACATAATCAGGATCTCTTCTAACATACTGCTTTTGGTGAAGGTTGACTGCCGATGGACCAATGCCGATGTCTTGATTCCTTGAGAGGATTAGAGAATAACCTCATTCTGGCTAGGATAATCTTCTATTTACACATATCTATTTTCGATGAAGATTGTAAATGAAGTGGACGAAGTCATTCTGGACTTTTGATGTCGCTACAAAGTTTGTATGGCCCAGGTTGGCCCCCAGGTATGGAGAGCAGTTGTGTGCCTCCGAATTTTTGCTCGGTGTAGAGTTTACTTTGGATTACCCGATCCACTTCTATTCTTTGCATATATTTTGTTGCGGTGTCACCAACTTGCACCGGATGGGGAGCACGACCATCCTTACCAGCCTTGACGATGATCATGACCGAGGTTGGATAGAAAAATACGTCATTGTTGCTACTACCAATCTCTTTCCCCCGGGCAGCCGAACTATCCTGAAACAATGGAACCCTAATCATTAGTTCTTCCGCACACTCTGACTCTTCATCATATAATTCTAAGAATGTCATTCTTTTTGTTAAACAATGCGTTTAACAAATACTCATTTCCTAACGGCTGCCCGTTGGAAGCCTGCAGAAATACCCAATTTCATTGGTATATCCTCGACGTTTCGACCCTGGAACTCTGGACATGGAAAAAATATTCAGAGGACCAGAACTAGATCCCCAACAATCACAGTAAGATCCTCCTCATTTCAAGTTATTTATTCCAAGAAAACCTTATCTTATAATTTTCCTATCATGCCTTCCCAAATTCGTTCCTACTGCCCCGCTCCTTGAAATACCATAAAATTCGGGCATGGTTGTTCGTCTTGTTCAGCAGGCATAGGAACATAAGAGACTTCGTCAGGAATCTTCCTCTAGCCCCCGGTTGGCTTCCAAGTGAACCAAACGAAAGGTTCCAAACCGAGCTGATCGCACCCTCCCAATACTCTTGGCATGACCAGTCCGGTGGCTGGCTCCCTACCTATGGTGGACTTGGATAGTGAAGGTCCCGAGGAAGATGAGCAGCCATTGGAGAGAAGTATGTCATAAATTCCCCAACTTTTTGCAAAGATGGAATTCGTTAGTCGTGGGACCGGCCATACTAATGCATTCTTTGCTCCGATTGGATCAAGTTTTGCCGCTCGACAGCCCTCCTCAGCATTGTCTGCTGCTTTCGCTTTCTTTCTTCCTCTGACTCTAGAAGATTTTGAGCCCCCCGTTCTTCCAACTATATTTCTAGAAGATCGTCAAGAATCCCCGCCTTTTCCAGACCGCATTCCTTCCCAGCAAAGGGAGAAATTAGGGAATGAGTATCTGACGCCGACTGCAGAGCCCAGAGAATTCCAACCCATTGCTTTTCAAATTCCCTCTACTTGTCATCTCTTGTCCAAGCCTGTAGGAGTGACCAATTATATGATGCACGTGGCCTCGGAAAAAGATCAGAGGAAAGTTCGCAGGGTATCAGCGGAATATGCCATCAATGAAGGCATGCATGCTACGACTAAGGTATCAATTTCTTGCCCCTTTTATTTTCTTTTTAATACCCTACTCTCTCCTTCCTGAATCCTAAATCTGAATTTCTTGTTCAGGCCAATTTTCTCTGTCACGATGGGCTTCAACGATTAATCGAAGAGAAGGCAACTCTAGTGAATGGAGAAATAATGCGGTAGAGCATATGACGGCGACAGAAGCCAAGCTCACCAAGGTTAATAATTTAGAAGACAAACTCGCACATCTAGAGGAAGAAAAAGATGCCTTTAGGGAGCAAGCCACGCTTCACAAGGACCGTGCGGATGACTGGCAGAAAAAATGAAATGAGGCTTCCGATTTTGTGTCTAACTTGATGATGTGTTTACCCGGACTTAGGGCTGATGTGGAGACCTTTACCAAGCACATCTAAATCAAAGAAGCTGAAATTGAGGCCTCCTGAAATGAAAATGAGTCTTTACGGTCTCGTTTATCCACCATGACAGCTCAGACTGAAAAGCACCATGAGGCAATTGCAGACTTGACTAAGGCCATCGAACTTCTCCATTCAATCAGTATTAAGCTTACTCGCGTCGTTGAATCTGCAGAAACTCAGCTTCAGACCACCATTGACAACTTTACTTTATCCATGATAAGCAATGACCGTAAGATGCACCACAAGGATTTAGAGGCAGTGATGGTGGGGATCATTAATGATATTAATGAGGAGATTGCTAAAGCCCTGCAATTAGAATTAGCTTCAGCGGAAGATCTAAATGAACCCTTTTAATGGATGAAGATGATGCATCGTCCGATGGGGAAGAAGAAGATGATAATCTTCCAGAAGCAGAAATTCTTCCTCCATCCGAACCTCAAACACATATGTCGTCTGCTTCAGACAATTCCCCCGGAGCCACAACTTCTGAATTGCCTCATTTAGCCCCGACTTCTCAATATCACAACTGATAATGATAACTTTATTTTGGAAACACCCTCGTTGGACCATGGGACGAACGTGTCGTTGCCTTTCGCACATATTTCATTTTTTTGTTTTTAGAAAAGAACCACCCCTGACGGACCATGGAACAAGTGTATCTTATCCTTTCGCGCGGGTTTTTTGTCTTAAAACCGAGTCACTTTTGGGCCCAGCCTTATCTTTGGATGAATGAAATTTTACTTTCAAACTCCATTGGTTGCAAATTTTTATTCAAGGCTTTGTCTTATGATTTTATTTATAGAAGAATACCTTTATTTCCTTTATAAACTAGCCATAGTTTTTAGTTTACTACACTTTGATTTGCTAAGTAGAATCTGAGGTTTTTGAACTTCCTTAAAAAATTCTAAGTCTTGAAGTCTTTTAATGACTTCTAAAAGACTTAGAATCATCCATTAAAAGATGTATTTTTATTTAGGTTTTTCGTGACCTTATAATTGATCTCGGATTAACTCTCGTCCTGATCAACTTCTTTTTCGGGAGCTTTGAGCAGCCGAAATTTTAACCTTTCTTTCCTTTAAGTTTTTAATAAGAGAAGACCATTATTTTTAATGGTGCTATAGAAGAGGAGTCTTTCGTTTATTATGGCATAAATTTTTATATGTTTATAACAACACACGTTTTAATAATTCTTATGCTTTTAATGGCAAGAATTTTATCATAAAAGGAAAATTTAATTAATTCCTTTGACTTATAAATGTGAAAACAAATACAAGAATAGTCCGGCTGTCATCTAGCTTGGTCAGTTCGATTATACATATGCAATAATTTGCAATCCGGGAAGTCCCCGGTGATAAAATGGTTTTTACTTGAAGCTTTGATAGTATCAGCATGTGAGCAAGTCTATATGTGGTCTCGTGTACTTTAATTTTTTAAAAATTACCTCAGCCTTGAAACAGGTATAAATGCCCCCCAGTGTCTGGGTGTTCATTCTTGGAGACCTAAGCAATGGATAACACTTCAGTAGCAAGACTTTTAATACGCTTTCATCGGTGCTGCCTCATTAAAAACCTTGCCAAAAAATCCAATTGGGACAAAAAACGGACGAAGGAAAAAAGAGTGCAGCGCATATTTGCCTTGCTTAATGTAATATTTCTTCGAGTGACTTACATTCCAGTTGCTAAGAAGCTTGTTCCCTTCTTGATCTGTTAACTGGTAAGACCATTTACCAGCGATCCCTGTAATCTTGTATGGAGTTTCCCAATTCGAACCTAGTTTGCCTGCATTAGGCTCCCGAGTGCTTTGGGTCACCCTTAGGAGTACCAAGTCCCTGAGTTTGAAGTGCCTGAGTTTTGTATGACCGTTATAATATCGCTTCATTTGTTTCTTCAAGCTACTATCCGGACATAAGCAAGGTCTCGGCGCTCTTCGAGCAAATCAAGTTATACCATCATTGATTCTAAGTTAGCGTGCTCTTCTGACCGGAGGTATCGCAAGCTCGGAGTTCCTACTTTGACTGGGATCAGTGCCTCGACGCCATAAATTAGGAAAAAAGGAATTTCTCCGGTACTCGTTTTTGCCGTGGTTCTGTATGTCTACAATATCTTGGGAAGCATAGAAGGCCACTTTCCCTTAGCAGCTTCTAGCTTCTTTTTCAGATTTTGTGTTATAGTCTTGTTCGTCGACTCTGCCTAACCATTTACACTTGAATGATAGGGGGTGGAGGTGATGAGTTTGATATTCAAGTCATCCAGGAACTTGGTGACTTTTGTCCCAATAAAATTTCGGCCATTGTCACAAGATATTTCCTTTGGGATGCCAAAGCGACAAACGATATGTTGCCAAATAAAATCTATCACCTCATTTTCCTGAAGCTTTGTATAAGCTGCAGCTTCGACCCATTTTGAAAAATAATCAGTCATAAAGAATATTTGTGATACCTGTCTTGGGGCAGAAGGTAAAGGTTCAACTATATCCATCCCCCATTTCATGAACGACCACGGAGACACCAGCGAATGAAACTCCTCCCTGGTTGGTGCAGTAATTGCACATGATGCTGGCACTTGTCACACTTTCTAACAAATGCCTTTATGTCTTCTTCGATCCGCGACCAATAATATCTAGCCCTCATGAGTTCTCTCATCTGGGATTCCACCCCCCGAATAATTTTCGTAGATTCCTTCATGTACCTCATTCATCATATAGTCGGCTTCTTCAAACCTATGCATCGACCCATGGGACCATAATAAAACCACTGATAAAGCTTTCTATTGACGATATAATACAGAGCGGCAATCTTGTTGAATTTACTTCATCGTATCCCACTGGATCCAAGGCTGAGTATAGGAGTTGAACCATCGATTCAGACTTTCTACTTTCGTGCTGGAACCCAAATTTGCAAGTGCATCAGCCTCTACATTTTTCTCTCGAGGTATGTGTACCACCGTCCACTCTTGGAACTGGGAAAACATCTTAAGAACCTTTTTGAGGTATCTTGACAGGCGCTCCTCCTTGTCTTCTAACACTTCATGAACTCGGTTCACCACTAGTAGGGAATCACATTTGACTTTGATTATTTGTGACCCTAGATCCCGGGCTAATTCCAGACTTGCAATTAAAGCCTCATATTTGGCTTCATTGTTAGTCAAAGGTGAACTATGAATCGCCTGTATTAAAATTTCCCAAGTGGTAGTATGAAATACTATTCCCAAATCGTTCCTCTTAACATTGGATGATCTATCTGTGTGAAGCATCCAAACCTCAAGGTAGTTCCCGAGACCAAAGCGACTTCTTTCTCCACCTGGAGGGTTACTCCCGGACTAAAATCAGCCACAAAATCCACAAGGACCTGCGACTTTATTGCATTCCCATGTTTTTATTCAATATCGAATTCACTTACTCCACCGCCCACTTAGCCAAACACCCTAAAAGTTCGGGCTTGTGTAATTTGTTTCGTAGAGGAAACGTCATTACCACGACTATTGGGTGGCATTGGAAATACGACCGAAGCTTACGCGACGCCATTACTAAAGTAAAAGCCAACCTTTAGAGAAGCGGGTATCGAGTATCGGCCCATGGCATGACTCTACTCACATAATAAATAGGAAATTGTGTACCTTTTTCTTCATGTACTAATATCGCGCTTACCGCTCCTCTGAGACTGTAAGATATATAAAGAGATGCTCTCCGTCCTTTGAATTTGACATTTACGGAAGATTGGACAGGTAAGCTTTTAGATCTCGAAGGGCCTGCTGACATTCTGGCATCTACTCAAAGTTTTTTTTTTCAGGAGTGAAAAAAACTTGTGATATTTTTCAAAGATCGAGATATAAATCAGCTAAGAGCTGTTATTCATCCAGTCAGACGTTGTACTGCCTTTACATTTGTAAGAGTATCCGGAATATCCTCAATGGCTTTTATTTTTTCGGGATTTATTTCAATCCCTCTTTGAGAAACAAAGAACCTTAAGAATTTCCAGAGTCTACACTAAAGACGCACTTTTTGGGTTAAGCTTCATGTTGTACCTTCTCAAGACTTCGAACGTTTCTTGCAAGTGACTTAAATGGTCTCTGCTCAAATACTTTTAACAAGTATATCACATATATACACTTCCATAGTTTTTTCTATTGGTTTTTCAAATATTTTGTTTACTAACCTTTGATAGGTGGCTCCGATAATTTTTTGCCCGAAAGGCATAACATTATATCAATAAGTGCCAAAATTAGTTAAAAGATGTTTACTCTTGGTCTTCCAGGTGCATTCTAATTTGATTATACCCGAAATATGCATCGAGGAAACTCATGACCTTGTAGCCTGCCATAGCATCAATCATCTGATCTATGTTCGGTAACGGGAATGAGTCTTTGGGGCATGCCTTATTCAAGTCTTTATAATCGATACACATCCTAAATTTATTCCCCTTTTTAGATACTACCACTATATTAGCTAACAAATCCAGATATTTTACCTCTCATATTGACCCTATATTAAGCAGCCTAGTTACCTCTTCTTTTATAAACTTGTTGCGGACTTCGACAATGAGCAATTTTTTCTACCGCAGGGGAGGGAAACTAAGATCCAGATCTAACTTATGAGTTGCAACTTCTGGAGGGTTGTCTATCATATCTTTACGTGACCAAGCAAAACAATCACTTTTAGCTATAAGACAATGAAAAATTGACTCCCTAAGCTCCAGAGTTAGCCCCGTGCCCAGGTATATCTTCTTGTCGGGAGTTTCCTCACGCAAGTCTATTTGCTCAAGTTCTTCAGATGTGTATTTGATGGCATCCAATTCGTCCGGTATCTAGAAATATCTAGGCACTTGATACATGTCTGAGAATTCTTCTTCCGGATATGCTTGTTTTACTTCTGTTGGAGGAGCCTGGTGTAACTCATCTGGGGATGACTCTGCTTCTTTTAGTTGTTATTTTGGATTCGCAGTTGCCTCTGTCTTTTCTATGGCAAACATTTTTTTGACTGCGGGTTGTTCTCCTCTAATTTGTTCGACTCCTTCTGGCGTTGGAAATTTGACTAGTAAATGTAACGTAGAAGGAACCGCCTTTATGTCGTGAATAACATAACATTTTATCTCATGTCACCATCAATAACATAACATTTTATTTTCTTTATGACTCCCTAGGCATCTACCGGCAAATCGATCTCCTCTTTAGTGGTTTCACTTGACATATTAAAACCTAAAAGTATTCTGGTGGTTAGGACAATTCCATCCAACATCTTCATTTCCTCGACTATTTTTAGTCGGATAATATTAGTACAGCTTCGGGGGTCGATCAAGATTATTTTTACCTGAAAATAATGAATGGGTACAGTAATGAATAGAGCGTCATTGTGCGGGAAAATGACATCAGCTGTGTCTTCATCAATAAAAGTGATAGTATATTCGTCTGGCATCTCCCGGAATCTTTTCTCCTGGATAACCGAAATCTTCGTCTTCTTAGCCATCATAAAGTATGTGTCGGCGATCATAGACCCATAAAAATCATGTTTATCACATAAGGTGGCACATTCAGATTAGTTTTGCATGCAGTAGGAGGTCCTCGTTTGTAATTGTGCGGGCGCTTTCGCTTAGGTACTCTTACAGATGGCCCTTGCTTAACATTCTTACCACCTTCTCTCAGAGGTGTTTGAAATTCGTGATTTTATGTCAGTGAGTTCTATAAAAGTCACACCAAACGGTTTGATCCATGGAACTTAAGCTTCGCGATGTGTCCGTGAGTTCCAAGAGATTTTCTTTAAGCTTCACGAGGCGTCCGAACTTAAGGGGTTCAAACCCTTGGTAAAAACCTCAGTATCCTACTCATCTAGGACCGCAGGTAACAACACTCGCTCCTTCAGAAACCGCATAATAAAGTCCCCAAGGAGTTTAGACTCTCCTTGTGCAATTCTGAATATATCTGCTATCCTCGTCTTTACCTTTCGTGCTCCTATGTGGGCTTTGATGAACATATCAACTAGCATAGAAAATGAACCGATTGAGTGCTCGGGAAGAAGTGACTACCATGTCAGGCCTCCCATAGTCACTGTCTCAGCAAACTTCTTGATTAGCACTGATTCTATCTCGTGTTCTTTTACGTCATTTCCTTTAATGATCGTGGTATAGGCATTTATGTGCTCTTGTGTGTCTGTTGCTCCATCGTATTTGGGTATGAACGACATCTTGAACCTTTTGGGAATCAGCTCAGGCGCAGCCACTGGCTTATACGCCAACTGAATCTATATTTTCGTGTCTGGACCTTCTATCACCAGAGGAGCTCCTGATATCTGATTCAACCGGTGCTAAAATTCCTTGGCATTATTTTCTGCCTCTTGAGCATTCGTATCTACTTTTTTTGTCATCTCCTTTATAAATTTTAGCACCTGCTCCTGAAACAAATTTTTAGGAACTGTTTTGCTTCCCGAAGCGTCATCATTTCGCTACTCGTTTTGGCTGTTCCTCACAGCATTTTGGGACGTTTGTCAGCGGTGCTGTTGTAGTGCTACCAACGAAGTTGGATGCGAACTTAGAGAAAAACCACTTTATACTACCAAACTTTTCTCTCATCGCAAAAATATGTCCTTAGGATCTGCATAGCCTTCTAGGGCATTTTGTCGGTGGTAACCTCATCTCCCCGGAGCTGTCCGCCTCCTGATGTGGCTACGTTTGCGACCGTCGAATATTCTGGTATCGGATTTGCGATCGGAAGGCCGTCTAGTCCGATTTGATTATTTTCGGTATTTGTTCCCTGTGATGCGTTTACCCTTAAGTCTTTCCATACCTGACATCTGTTTCTTAAACAAAATAAAACTGAAGAAATGATTAGATTAAAAGAGAAGGGGTCACTTGTCACACTACTACTGTCCAGGCCCTACGGTGGGCGCTAAACTATTTACCCATAAATTGGTACAGTTGAATTTATATACGTGGTTAAGGACACATATGTCTCAAGTGACTGGATTAGCAAATTGATTAACAAATAATAAATATCTAAGCGAGGTTAGAATATAGTTTGCCTAGGCTTGGAAGAAACTTCGTGATGAGGCCAGTCCAACAATATGAAAGCACAAATATTGTGACAAGTAGTGAGAACCGAGAAAATAGTACTGTAATATCATGAATATGGTGCTCTTACAATGAGTTAATTGGTCATATTTATACTTGGACTCATTGGTACACATTCCATGAATTATCCCCATAATAATATCAATACATAAAATTTGTAATAATCGGACAATTAGTGTCTTCATAAATGTATTTAATGCATTCTTGGAAGGTTTGCAGCGATGCAAGTAACGACTGCCCTTTGGGATTCGAACTGGCACCCATTACCTTTCTGCTTTTCGATACTTGTGACTCTTTGGTACCCCGGTGCGACTTCAACGCTACCGGTCGTACCGAAAGCTGACATGGATCTGACTCGTCTCTCCCTCCCACGTGTTATGACATAATTCGTTCACCTGTATAACACGAAATTTGCCCTATACAAGTCTGTTAGAATGAGCTTATGACTTTTGACTACTTATAAGTTATAAGTTAGGAATTCTAATTTATGGTTTTTAGCTTATTTTTATTATTTTAATTTAAAATAAGTGTTTAAAAGCACTTTTTTATTTTAGTCAAAATATTACAAAAGTGTTCAAAAGCTATTTTGGCTTACAAATACCCAAAATAAGCCAATCCAAACCGGCTCCAAGTTGGACCAATTAATTATATATATTCGTTCACATATATCGAGACACGTACATACATATGTGTAAATAGGGGTGAGCACGGGTACAAGGTACCCAGATACCCGACCGGAACCGACATTAACGGGTAGGTTCCGGGTAGATATATTATAATAACGGGTAGGGTCCGGGTAGTTAAAATAGGAACCGATCAATGTCGGGTCCGGGTCCTGCTCCAAAATAGAAACAGTGGTACCGGACTTAACCGATACCCGGAACCTATAAAATATTAAATATTTTTACTTTTTTTAGACTCATTTGGACCACTTTTAACTTTCTCCAAAATTATTTGTTGCACGCCTACACATTGATTTTCCCCACCCCAAGACGTAAATATTTTAGCTTTTTCACCCCTTTATTCTAGAATACTCTTTGTGCCCTAAGAGAAAACACTCAAAACTCTCTCAATAACAATGGCGTTTTAGCTACACCACCGAGCTTCATCGTCGTTGTTGAAGCTTTCTCTCAGGTACTTTCATCGTTGTCGTCATTGAAGCTTCACCTTTGCCTCTTTCTCTCCCTCGGTTGTGTTCACGTCATTCCTAAAATGCATATGGATTCATATCTAACTTTTCAATTTCTTTTTAATAACATATGCTTCTGTTCTATTTCAGGCGATACTTTTCTTCAATTTGTATTACTTTTTTATTTGAAATGTAAATCTATTTTTAAAATTTGTGTATATTTTTATAGTTGTGAAGATGAAATTTAGGGATTTACTAGTATAATAAAGCTTTTCTTTTGTATCGAAGAGCTTATGAACACGAAAATAAGTTTAATTCAGATATTTTCAAATTTATTTTGAAATCAACACGTTCAATTAATTGAGTGTCAAATTTGGATTGCAATTTTAGGTTTTGGTTACAAAATTAGCTTTTCTAAAATGAATAAGTTTCTAAAACTTCTTATAAGGGTACTAAAAACTCCGATCATGTGCTAAAAACTACTTGATGAAATTATTTGAACTCTTTTATTCTCATAGGCTTAAAAATTGTTGCTTAATTTGTGTTTTTATTTACTGAGGTGGGAACCTACCGGACAGGTCCGGTAGGTTCAGTAATGATTGCTACGGGTAGGTTCCGGGTAATGATTGCTACGGGTAGGTTCCGGGTAGTAAATTTAGGAACCGATCTTTTACCGGGTAGGGTCCGGGTAGTTAAAAAATGTTAGGGTACCCGGACCCGCTCACCCCTATGTGTAAAGACCAACCTTTCTTGATTTTTCTCATCTTTGAGTGGATGAGGACGGAATGGTGAATTCGAAGCTAAAATAGATTCGGATGGCTAGTCAAATATGTAGCCTCCTTTTATTTGATTGGCTCATGCTCAATAAGAACTTCATGGTTATTATTTCATGATGTACTATAAAATGTAAATTTAACCTATAAATTAAAACATGAATAATGGTTCGGTATTTGAATTTCTTTGTATTGAATGAACATCAAAACCAAGTAAGATAAGTTAGATGGAATAAAAGAAGAACTAGAACGATAAAAGTGAGATTTGTGAATTGTACAGACAAAATTATATGCCTCTCATTTGCCATAGAACAATTAGTTCACTCTTAATTATGTAAAATAATACATTTTACAAGATATATCTACCCATGGAACTGATATCAACTATTTATATATCTAAAATTAGTTGGAATCAGTCTTTTTGTGTTCTATTCTCTTTTATTCTTACCTTTCAATTCAACTATTTCACCCATTTTATTTTATATAACATTATTTGATTTCGAGTTTGTTCCAAAGTAAATCTCTTTTTATATTTGAAAATAGTTTACCTGAAAATTTTCATTTATAACGTGATTTTAGAATCAAATATCTTTGACATATTTAGCACCACTAATTCTAAAAATATTCTTTAAATTCAATGTCCAATCAAATATTCAAATAAAATCTTTGATCGTTAAAGGGAACAAAAGGCTTATGACAAATATCGAACTAAATAATTGATTTCTTTAGAAGGAGATGATTCAATTTTGAAAAGAAGAAAATAATTCTGCAAAGATGTATTTTATTTTTAGATTTTTTACGTGTAAAAATAAAAATCTCTTCGGAGATTTGATAGAACATGACAAAAATGATTTCTTATGTTTGGGGATAAGATAAAGTAATCCCTTAAATATATTTCTAAAGAAGCTAACTCGAATGAAGAATCTTTTCGCATTTTTAATTCCGTTAAATAGGTACAAACTCAATATGTTAGATCTGATGAAAAATGCGATAAAAAGATTTAATTATAAATATCATGCAAGTTATTTCAAATTCTTGAAAACTACACTATACATCAAAAATAGGCAAAAAAATAAAATAAAATTGCACCTCGAAAAGTTGCATATAAACTTACAAAATAAAAGCTGAAAAAATAGATAGTTAAATATGAGTTTCCGTTAATTTTTTTTATTGTTTTCAAATCTAACAAACACATTGTTAAATAAACTTAAAAGTGCTCACATTGATAAACTTAAAAGAATTAAAAGTGCTCATTAGTAAATTTATTTATGAGATTACTTTAAACCTCTCCAAACATAAAAGATTATTTTTGTTAATTTTTCGAAGATATTTGACACATTTGTTTTTTGATTTCTAATTGTGATGGATGTTTAATCGAGACATCAAATAAAACATTTTCTGGTAATCAATGCGGTGAGCTTCAGCCCTACTCGTTCTATTAATAACACATCAACCATTGAAATACTGACACGTATCATCAACACCGATAATATTTCCCCCCAATATAAATATATATTTTAGGAAGAACATCATCGTCATTTCTAGGGTTTTCGCCGCCTCTATCAGGAAATCATGCCTCGCCGAAGCTCTGGTAATAAGTCGATTTTCTGTTGTTATGTTACTTATGGAAATGGATTTTCCTTACAGTGAAATCGAAGAATTAATCTTCTTTTCATTTTTATTCTTTGGGTTGACTTCGTATTTGGAGGTAACTGATTTGATTCATCATAAAGTTTTGATTTTTCTTTATATGCTTTTTACGACAAAAATAATTATCCCCTACGTCCATCTATTTTTACTTGTCGAGTATACTAAGAATAGATGTCCACTGTTTGGAAAATCAAGAGATAATTTACCATTTCATACCTGTTTTATCCTTGTTATTAATTATTGGGTTGGAAACTTCAAGGAATTGTTAGTAGCTGCACAACTTTTAAAGTATGTTTGATTGATTTTAATTATTTTAGATGATTCATAATAATTAGAGGTGATATATTAAAATTGTCATTTTATTTATTGCTCCTTAAGCTGTGTGCCAAGTCAAACATGTACAAGTATAAATGGACAGAGGGAGTACTAGTTGTAAATTTTAAATATGTAACTTTTCTGTTAAAAAACAAATTAGGTACTTTGAAACTCCCTCATTCTTTTTGTGATGGACTAGATATATGTTTTCTTCTCTTAGAACTTGCAAGTATGCTTATGTTATGAAGAAAACTGTAGAAGGTTTAAATGTTGATACAATATTTGGTGCCTTAATTGGATCTTATTTCACAATTATTAATGTTTCATGGGCTTAATCATGTGACAGTTAAATAATCTCAATTGAGCTCATGTTAGGTGTAACTCGGAAATCCTTTCTGCTAAGATTGATTCTATTTCTAGCTTTGTGGGTTGAGAAGAAAATAAGTTTCAGTTGCATTGAGAAGCTAATTGCAGCATTGATTCTTTGCATTGCTTTTTCACCGAAGAGCCAGTGTCTATTTGTGGTTGCATCGACACAATTTTTATTTTTAATTGTGTCCTCTTGATTTGTGTATCTGGTATTAGACCAGAAAGTTTGACATGAGATTCAGCAATTGCTAAAAGTAATGGAATTTTTAGAGTGAATTTCTTAAGTAAGAAAGGGTAGAGCGCTTGCCGAATTGCTTAAATCTGAATTCTAGGAATTTTGTTTTAATGCAACGTTCTTCCTGTTCAATGTATAGGATCGAGGTAGTAATATTTTTCCAGTTGTCTTTGGACTATGGTTTCCCTCCAATTCTGTAATATTATTGTTTTATTAGTTGGTTGCTCTAGTTAATCTTTATTTTCTATCAATGTTTACATTGACACTTTACCTTTTGTGCTGTAGTCTTCTTTTGTAATTTATTAGTTTCTTTCTTCGCTAAAGGAAAAAAGGCAACTTTTGTACCCCCTTTATTCTGGTTGATGATTTTAGATTTTCCTTGTTTTGTTGTTTAGGAAGATCTGCTCCTCGTCCTGCCCCTCGTGCAGCCTCTCGTCCTACTTCAGCCCCAGGTTGGTTTTTTGATAGTCAGACTTTTCTCTTGGCAACTTATTTATGTTATTTGGTTGGCAGTCTTTTGGTCGATGTGGTTTGATCTTCCTTCCTTTGCTTATGCATTTTCGTATTCCATGTCATTTTTTGCAGTACAACATGCTCCTCCACCAGCTCCCATGCAAAGTAGTGGCGGTGGCATGCTTAGTGGTATTGGTTCTACCATAGCTCAAGGTATGAGTATGTCCTGTAGTATGTAGAAAACTTAAATCACAGTTCTTCAATTATATTTTGTTGCGCAAAGTTGGTTAAAGATGTCTCTTGTCTGTTTTATGATTATTATGTTTTACAGGGATGGCCTTTGGTACTGGAAGTGCTGTGGCACACAGGGCTGTAGATGCTGTCATGGGTCCACGCACCATTCAACATGAAGCTGTTGTTGCTGAGGCAGCTGCTGCTGCTCCAGCATCCACTACAAGTGGTGCAGGTTCTGATGCCTGCAATATGCACAATAAAGCATTCCAAGATGTAAGTATTAATTTCACACCTTTTAACTGCTTTAATTTGCAAATTGGAGGTGGTTCTTTCAGCAAGTCGGTATGACCTGTCTTGTTTTCACAAGAAGATTCTGATGATTTCATTGTTTGTGGTTCAACTCGCAGTGCATTAGTAGCTCAGGAAGTGACATTGGCAAGTGCCAGTTCTACATGGACATGTTGTCCGAGTGCAGGAGGAACTCAATGCTGAATGCCTAAGCTTGTTGGTTGGGTGTCATTTTAATAATTGTGAACTCATTCTTAATGTGATTGTTGATGAATTATGATCAAGAACTAGTTGGCATTGTGATTTGGCAAGTCAATTTGGTTCTTGATATACCGTGCCTCCAATAATTATTGGCTGAAGCCTGAAGTATTGAGATTTAATAGACCTGTCCATGATACTATATTTCAGTTTGCTTTTTATGCTATGAGGTGCTGCCTTGGCTTCATTGATTATTATCCAATTGTTAAAGATACGAGAACTCCAAGGTCTTTTGTGAGTATAATTTAATTTACTAACTAGCTGACATCTTTAAAAATGCCATGATACTAGAATATCGGCTCTAGGCATCGCCTGTCTCTATGGACTAGGGGTGCTGAGTCCCAGCTTGCTGCTATTCTCCTTGAGTTTTCTTGTTCCGGTGCGCATTTCCATGAAAGATTTTTGTTCAAGTGCAGCTAAGTATAACTCTCTTCTGCTGGGGGAATTTCATCTCAAGTAAGCTTTTCGTATTAGGAAATCTACGTCTCAAATGAAAAAACATAAAAGAACCTCTCAGAATAAGGATTTGTTCTGTTACCCGCTGGTATGGGTTCTGAAGAAAGGACAGAGAAGCCGTGATATGATCGTGTACTTATAGTGACAATTAGTTGAGTCAATTGGTTATGGTAATTTGTCTCTTTGCTTATTTCCTAAATAATTTGTAGGGGATTGATGTGTATTGACTATTGAGTAACCTTGCCAATTGATTAGTTCACAGTTTGTAACAACTAACATAGTAACAAGTATTATGATTGGCTATGCTTTTATCGTCTAAATTTTCTTCGAGGCTTTAATTCGGTGCTACTTCCAAATTGGTAGGCTTACCTTTGTGTCCTAGACTTTTCAATCAGTAAAACCATCAAATTAGCACGCAAAGGTAGAGGTAGTGAGGAGTATTAAATTTAACATTCACACATCTGTCGTCATTCAGCACCACTCAAAATCAGTTCGTTTTTTCAAAAGTTAAACTATCTCTCCATGTTTACTTGTGAGTAGGTGGAATTTCTTATTGGTCAGTCACAAATACGTTAGCAAAGAAGAGAATTGGGAAAAAAATTCTGTGTATTTTTTTTTATTGAATACACTAATTTATAAAAGAATGAGTATGAAAACTACACCTATTATTCGTACTCTTGTCACTATTCTATACGCTAATGCCTAACAAACTATAACAAATTAATTATTAGCTAAGAAAGGAATACACACAATCTAGAATATACAAGAAAATCTGATTCCTCTATTCGGCCAATTGAGAAGTTGAAGGGACATTGATATGATCATAGAAAGCTCGAGGGTGATTATGAGAGCTAAGAATTGTGATGGATCTCGGCCTCAAATCAATTACGGTCCATGGAGAATTTGCATCATATTTGAGGAGCTTCAAGGAGTCTCAGGTGTGTCTCCACACTACACACTCATTGATGATAGAAGGTGAGCATTTGAAGGCCATTAGAGATCCATGTGTGAGGATGGTCAAGTTATGGGAGATAGCATGGAAGACTTTGAAGACAATTGAGTACTCGCGGATCAAGCTATAGGAGATAGCATGGATGATATGAGTTGACTTAGGCTATGTGTGCAAAGAAAGGGTGGTTATTAATGGAAAGAGGATATTATTTGAAGACAAGCCATCATTCCTTTGGAAGACTACCAAACAAGGCCCGTACTTCATTAAGGGTATAATTGTAATAGCTTAGTAGGCTTCTTATCTCAAGTAGTATAAATAATACATTTACTATTTCATTATGTAGTTTTTGAGAGTTGATGAATATTCATAGAGAGTGATTCTCTAATATCTAGAGTTAGGGTAGTACTCCTAGTGAGTGTAGGATTAGCCTTAATCTCTTCAATTGAACCTCTTTTGAATCTATCCAACTTAGTAATTCAAGCATGAGTTCAAGTCTCCTCTCCATTGGTTTGTGATCAATTACTTGATTTCAATCTTTTCTCTTTCTTTTATTTTCATCTATATTTCTCCTATTCAATCTATCTTACTTTGTGTTGTTTAATTTCACATTTATTTCAAGTCGAATCGTATCATTTGGTATCAGAGCTTGGTAGAAGAATTGTTCCATCAATTCTTCGTCCTTGGTTTTACAAAATTCAAAACAAAAAGAAGAAATCTGAAAAATCCTCCCCAATTTCGGATTCGTGACCTTCTTCACTAGGAGAACAAAACCCAATAATTTTTAGGCTTCAATTCTCACTTCCTCTGCAATAGTTTTATGTAAAAAGGAAAAAAAGGTAAATTACACACCACATGTGTTTTATGCCTTAACCACGCGCCCCCTACAGGCGCGTGGACCCCACTTTCAGAGAGCAAATGCTTTGTTTTCAGCCCCTGTTTTGCCCCATTTCAGCCCATTTTCGACGTGGCTTTCACTCAAATTTCCCCCGTTTGATTTTTTATCCTATTCTTAATACTTTAATACTTCTAATTAATTAACAACAAGTAATTAAACCTACTTATTTATTAATTAATTCTTGAATTTCATCTTTTTTTCACCCTAATTCTTCCAAAAAATTCCAAGTGTTGAAAATTGATTTTTCTTCTTTCATCCTCATTTATTTAATCCTCTAAGCTAATTAACAATTAGTAATTATTCTTACTTGATTGTTAACTAGTTCTTGAGTCCGCATTTTCATTTCGTGCCAATTTTTTTTTGCTTTTCTCTTTTATTTCGTTGTGAATGGATTGACTATTGTCTATTTGCTTTGAGTGTCCGTTCTTGTGTCACCTAACTTCCACTCCGAACTGATGCTTGGATACTACTAGGGTATGACTTGAGATTGTAGGTTCTTGATGAGCTTAAGGATAATATATTGAGCGAGAAAAAAACAAGAGTGGTGAGAACAATAAAGTGGTGCTAGCCAAGCACAAACGAGTGCAAATACGAGCGTTGGTGAGGAACTCTTACTACTAACATTGTTTGTTCATTTTGTAGGTACAAAAAGAGGAGTTATAAGGAATCATGTCGCCGATAGTCTCAGATCCTTGTGATGATGACTCGTGAGGCTTGATAGTGATGGAAGGTATGACCATGGTGACGATGGATCTTATAAAGTCGATGATGGTCAATACGACTATAAATAATATGGTGGAGAGTACTACTACTCCGGGAATGACTACGAGGCCAATGATTCCCATGTATCTTATGACAAAGAAAAATGAGTAGGAAAACTGCATGAGGACGACTTTGGTGAAGATGAAGGTTCATATGCTACACACCATGAATATGAGGACAACATGAGGTACAACACTTTTATGCGCTTTTCCTATGAACCAATTGGTGTTGAATTTTATGGGAGTAAAAGTCGTGATGAGCTTGATAGTTCTTGTACATATATACCTTGTGAGGGATATGTCCATGAAGATAATGATCGTGCATATGTTGACTATGAGAGGCCTTATCACAAGTATTCATATTCATTGTCTTATCCTATGTCATATCCTAATCAAGATGGTGTATATGCTTTTGATGGGAGGAATGGAAGTCGTCCTAGGAGAGGAGGTCCAATGTTTCAAGGGAGGATTGAACTGGAGAGGCAAATTCTTGACATAAAACTTTCCTTTCTAACCATACCCACCAAAGAAGATGCAAGTGCAAGTGAAACACCTCCTAGAGTGAGAAATCTTGATCTTTCATGTTTTGAAAGGTTCAAACAAAGCATTGATTGAATTACAAGAGCTCTCCAACAAATAGAGGCTTAACGATTGGCCAAGGAGCAACCAAAATAAGTGGAAAGGGCCACCCCAAGTGAAGCCAAATGAAGATTGAAGTGAAGCATCCTAACCCTTCGAAAGGAATCTTGGGAGCTCATCCCTCTTTGAAAGAACATGAGAGATACAAAATTGAGAGGAGTAAGGGAGAGTCATTTGACAACTCTAGAGTGGAGAAATGAGAGGTTATGTGGAGTGACGTGAGAGAATTATCACAACTTCTTTCTAACCTTTGTACTTCGTCTAGTTTTCTTGGTCCTTTTGTAGGTACTCATGGACGCTCGAAAGTATCCCAAGTTTCTTTAGGAAGTGAAGTAACCTAAACCTCTTCAAAAGAGAAAAACCAGTGCAAGGCACTTGGTCGAGGTAACTAGGGCTATGTACATGAGCTACAAAGTAACAAAACTAATACTTGTACTCTATTGAACTTGGAAGAACATGTTGTGACTAATTAGCAATTGAGTAGGGATGAAGTTTTATCTTGTGTAGAGCATAGTGATTGTATGCTATATAATGATGATGTCCTAATTGGGAGTGTTCACACACTAGTTGATCCTTTTGATGACCGAATTAATTCTTCTTGCAAGATCAATTTGTGTCCACCTAATGTGTACACTTGTTATTCTACACTAGTTGACTTTATTTGTGATAATCATGTGAGTAAATCTTGTGAGCTTGACATGTTACCAACTAGTATTATTTGTGTTGATCGACTTGATTGTAATGTTAATCCACTATTCGAGGAATCTTATGATGTGCTTAATGAACATCTGATTAGTGATGATATTGATAAAGTTGATCACTTGAATGAGTATGCCACACCACCCCTATTTGACACCTATGAATATGAGTCCTTTAATCTTATTTTGTTGACTTTTGATGAGGCTCAAAGTGAGGATAGTGTTGTGTGCCATGTAAAGAGTCATGATAATGCTTTATTCGATAATGACATGATTGTTGACGATGATGTGCATGCGTACATGTCCTGTGGTGTAGGAGATGTAGCCACATTTAGGGCTACAAAGTCTATGAGAATCCATTATGGAATGATGATGCCCTTCCTTATGATGAAGATTTTTCCTTAGGGGTTGGTAATTTACTTGCGGGAAGTATTTTGAAAAGGGAGGTGAAACTTATTTATCAATTGTTAATTCTTCCTTATGTGTCCAATACCTTAGTAGCATGCTTGATCTTGCTCTTGAACCCAATAGTGAGGCTACATTTGAGGACACTATAAATGAAGAAGTTATTTTGATTGACACCTTTCTTTACTACCTATTGGCATATGATGACACTTATACTTGTGTTGAGGGTGCATCTTATGTTAGGAGGGGTTCTATTGGGGTATATATTTGACTTCTTGACCCTCTCCCTTGTGATGGGAACCTCCTCGTGGAAGGACATAACATATTTGTTGGGAAGAAATTGTTTTGGAAAAGAGAGTGACACTTGCTTATTGATACTACTTCTTTATGTATTCCAACTTGTAAGCGTATGCTTGAATATGGTCTTGAGTCTAGTGGTGATCTTACTTGTGAGGACCCTATTTTTAGTACCTCTTTTCTCTACTATCTTTTTGCATTTGATGATGCTCATACTTGTGTTTGGGAGATTATTCTTCCTAAGAGTGGTCGATGTTTGGTTATACCATATGTTTGTGCATCATTGGCATGTTGGTTGTTGTGTTTATTCTTCCACTAACCCTCATGGTTTGAGGTCCTTATTTTTGTATTTCCTCCTTATGGTTTTGCAAGGTTCGGATTCGAGGTCGAATCCTTTTCAAGAAAGGGAGGATGATATGATCCTAGGAAGCTCGAGGGTGATTTTGAGAGCTAAGAATTGTGATGGAGCTCGGCCTCAAATAAATGATGGTCCATGGATTATTTGCACCATATTTGAGGAGCTTCAAGGGGTCTCAAGTGTGTATATCCACGCTACACACTCATTGATGATAGAAGGTGAGCCTTTGAAGGCCATTAAAGACCCATGTGTGAGGATGGTCAAGTTATGGAGATAGCATAGAAGACTTTGAAGACCATCGAGTACTCGCGGATCAAGCTATGGGAGATAGCATGGATGATATGAGTCGACTTAGGTTATGTGTGCAAAGAAAGGGTCGCTATTGATGCAAAGATGATATTATTTGAAAACAAGCCATCGTTATTTTGAAAGACTACCAGACAAAATCCTTACTTCATTAAGGGTATAATTGTAATAGCTTAGTAATCTTCTTATCTCAAGTAGTATAAATACTACCTTTATTATTTTATTATGTAGTTTTTGAGAGTGGATGAATATTGATAGAGAGTAATTCTGTAATATCTAGAGTTAGGGTGGTACTCATAGTGAGTGTAGGATTAGTGTAAGGACCTCTTTTGAATCTATCTAAGTTGGTAATTCAAGCATGAGTTCAAGTCTTTTCTCTCTTAGTTTGTGATCAATTACTTGATTTCAATTATTTTTTTCTTCTATTCTCACCTATATTTCTCCTATCCAACCTATCTTACTTTGTTTTGTTTAATTACGCATTTATTCCAAGTCGAATCATATCAGACATAGTTGAGGGAAATGAGTCCGGTAAGGTATTGTTGTCACACGAAGTGACAATCGAGGTCCATGTGCTTTGTGCGCTTATGAAAGACCGGATTTTTTGCGATGTGGATCGCAGCCTGACTATCAGAGTGTAGAGGAATTAAGAGAGGTGAAGGAACAGAGAAATCATCAAGTAATCGAACCAACCATGTTATCTCAGCCACAACCCTTCGCATAGAGCGGTATTCCGCTTCTGCAGATGAAAGAGAGACCAAAGATTGTTTCTTGGACTTCTATGAGATGGGAAAACCTTCGAGTGTGATGTAATATCCACTAATGGAATGATGAGAATCTGGACAATGACCCCAATTGGAGTCGCAAAATGCAATTATATCAAATGATGAGGTTGAATAAAGGAAGATCCCAGTCCTGGATCTAAAAGAAGGTATCTGAGACATCTGAAAGCAGCATCAAAGTGAGGTTTGCAAGGGGTTTGCATAAATTGACTTAGATGTTGTACAACAAATGTGAGATCTGGACATGTGTGGGTAAGGAAGTTCAGCTTCCCCAATAGCATTCGGTAGAGAGTTGGGTTTGATAATGGTTCACCTTCATACAATCGAAGTTTTGTGGTTGGATCTAGTGGAGAAGACACTAGCTTGAGATCCGTACAACCAAATTTATTCAACAAGTCCAAGGTAAACTTTATTTTTCCCAAAATGAAACCATGTAGTTCTCTGATTATCTCCATACCAAGAAAATAATGGGCTACCCCTAAATCTTTAATTTTGAATTCAGAGTTGAGGAAACATTTGAGTGACTCAATTTCCATAGGATCATCACTTGTCAACAGTATATCGTCCACATAGACTGCCAATATAGATACTGTTCCATCCAACTTCTTGAAAAAGAGAGGATAGTCATTTAGGGAGTGCGAATAGCCTTTGAAATTCAGGGAAACAGTTAGCCTTGCGTGTCGGATATTGTAAAGCAGTACGGGAAGTAAATAAGTATTACAAGTGTTCGAAAGGATAAACGAATTGCCAATATTCTGAACTGCCGCAAAGTTGTTGTGTCTTGAATCTTGATAACCTGAAATCAAGAAACACTAAATCTGGATTGTTACAACTGTGTGCTGAGTCGAGTGATGGCACTCTGTCCTTAAGACAAGATTGCCCCGTATATATGCTTTTACGTTAACGGGCAATAGTCTCCCAAGATAAAACAACACTTTAATCTCAACACTACAAAACAAATAGGTTGAGTCTGATGAAGAAAATAAATACGAAACGCATTGTTGAAGAAATGGAAAAGGAAGGAAGAGTTTATGTTTTTGTCCAACGTTTTTGGACTGACTTTCTCTTCTGTTTTATCTCTATGTATATAGTGTGTCTCTATTTCTGTGTCACAGTTGAGCCAAAAGGCATCAATATATAACATGAGGGAGGGACTCTTCAACTGCCAAAACAAGGCTGTTACTAGCCATTAGTGAGGGCTGTTAATGGCCATTAGAGAGAAATCAACTCCAACGGTAGGCAGAAACTTTCTGCCTTCCGTCGTTCCCAAATTCAACTTCCCAGAAACTTTAGGAACCAAACTGTAAATATTAAGCAATT
Organism: Anisodus acutangulus; assembly: GCA_029783415.1. Taxonomy (NCBI): domain Eukaryota; kingdom Viridiplantae; phylum Streptophyta; class Magnoliopsida; order Solanales; family Solanaceae; genus Anisodus; species Anisodus acutangulus. Next base: position 31,662,441 of record CM056500.1, read on the forward strand.
TGGAGTCCAAAGAGATAATATCAGAAAGTCCCACGACCCACGACCCGTGACCCGTGACCCAAGCTCGAGCCCGGATGGGACAGGACGGGCGGGCGGCGGCGGCACGCGTGTTGGCTTAGCCTTGAACCCAAGCACATCTAGGTCCTCCCTCCTTTAAACACATGGGTTACCCCTTGGGGTCCCAAACCCTTAACCAATTTAGAGACTTATAAAGAGAACAATTCTTTCTTTTTCCACAGATGTGGTAGATTTGTCCCACACCATATTTCCATGCCTCAAACACCTTACTTTGTGGACCAATATCTCTTTCATTTCTCAATGAAATTTGACGATCATTGGCCCTACGGTCATCTAATCACTTAGTAGATTATGCACGTGAGAGGAGACAAAGCATTCAATATGCGGAACCCTAGTGTTTAATTCATTAAATATGGGTGGACGCACCTCCCCACTAAAGACAAATTTCCAACATTGTGTACCACTGCCTTGAGGCTTAACGTAGACCATATAGTGACTTCCTTAGTCTACAAACATGTGATGGACTAGGTGCTTTCATATCAATTAAAAACTTCATATATACCTCATCCTGCAAATCACCATGCAAGAAGACATTATTAACATATGGATGTGATATATTCCAATTTTTCTTGACTGTCATAGCTAATAGACATCGAATTATTGTCATCTTGACAACAAAGTGAGTATGTCTTTGTAAAAACAATTCCCTTTATGTGAATGTCACCCTTGACAAATTAACCTTGCTTTGAACCTCTATACTAAGCCATCTTACTTGTATTTAATTTTATACACTCACTTGCAAGACAAAGCTTTTTTGTCTTTGGGTAAAGTAACTACTTCCCATATGTTATTGAATCCAAGAGCCTCAAACTTTTTGGTCATAGCTTGCTGCTATCCTGGTGTAAACAGGCTTGGGAATAATGTGTGGGTTCAATAATGTAGGAATTTAAATTTAGAAAGGATTTATTGGGACCAAACTGTAAATATTAAGCAATTTAGGATCCAAAGAGATAATATCATAAAGTCTCACGACCCACGACCCACGACCCGTGACCCAAGACCCGAGCCCGAGCCCTGACGGGACGGGATGGGCTGGCGACGGCGGCGCGTGTGTGGGCTTAGCCTTGAACCCAAGCACATCTAGGTCATCCCTCCTTTAAACACATGGGTTACCCCTTGGGGTCCCAAACCCTTAACCAATTTAGAGACTTATAAAGAGAGTAATTCTTCATTTTCCCACCGATGTAGTAGATTTGTCTCACACCATATTTCCCTATCTCAAACACCTTACTTCGTGAACCAATATCTCTTTCATTTCTCAACGAAATTTGACGATCTTTGGCCCTACGGTCATCTACTCACTTAGTAGATTATACACGTGAGAAGAGACAAAGCCTTCAACATGCGGAACACTAGTATTTAATTCATTAAATATGGGTGGACGCACCTCCCCACCAAAGGCAAATTTCCAACAATCCCATCTTGAAAGAGAGATTTTGGCGCACACACATGGTGCCTACTTTCAGCGAAAAAATATTGCATCAGGAGAGGTAGCTTCTGCTTTGAACCTTCCCTAGTTGAATACCGCCGGACTTACTTACTGCGCGGTGAACGTGATGTCTTGAACCGTCAGTGTTTAGTGTAAGCCAAGACAATGATACCAACACAATAACTCTCCTTATTCATTTTCATTCTTATGGTTTTGTCCGTTGTGGCCGTGGACACACTTGGATTCTTAAGTGCGTTCATTTGAGGCGGCATGTCCTCGCACTTAAATAGGTGATCTCCTATAAGGTATCCTGCTATACCCTACTTCACAAGTGTTAGGAATCATTAAAAGTTTCCCCAACCTTAACCTCAACCGTTTGAGGATCGTTAAAGGTTTGGAAGCTTAACCTTTACCCATCATGCATGTATCACTTTAATTTCTATCGCGGGAATAGCTTTGGATTCATGTTTCTCTACAGAAATCATCATCTAAAGTGTTCTTGCTTCTACCGAAGCGCTCAACTGAATCTTTTTACAGCTTAGTTTTCTCATTGAACCAAATTCTTGGGATCTCCAATCAGTATGGTTGGGTTTCCACCACAAAGGGTCGCATTGTTTGGGTTTTAAGCACATTCCCCTAGACATGCAGAACACTTGATCTCCGGATAGTCCCTTAGTTAAAAAGGCTGCGCTATATCCTTTTATTAGTAATCAAGAAAGTGACACCTGTGATGATAAATTGCCATACAGTCTTATGTCTCCGACAGATCTTGACAGATATGTCCAAACGCCGTCATCCGTGTCCTTCCTAAAGATGACCGGCTAGTCATAGTGTATAACTGCTGAAGCACGAGTTTCTCCCAATAAGGGACGTCCTCTAAGGAGTCATGAAGTTACTCAACTTCTTTCATGCTTTGTATAAAGCGATAAACTCTGATTCCATCATGAATCGGCCGATGCAAGTTTGTTTAGAGGTTTTTCCAAGACACACCATACACATTTACTTGTGCCTTTGGTGTGTTTTACATCTGATGTCCAGTTTGCATCAATGTGTTTTCCCAGAACCGCTGGACATCCAGAATACCATAATCTGTATATAAGCGAATATTTCAGATATCGTTATATCCGACTTAACGCCTTCTACCAATCATTTTTAGAATCATCAGTGAACCTTAGTTCACCTGATCTATTTTGTAGGCCGATACCAGGTCGGTTGTAGTGTGTAACATACATTGAACTACATGTGACCTGCGCATATCGCTCTTTGTATATGGGTGCACCATGATTTCAATCAGTTATATGATTCATATCCATTGGTGGCTTCAACGAGACTGTCAACTATCTCACAACTGAGTTTGAAGTTAGACCAGTCCGTTAGATGTCTTAGAAATCTAATTCCTAAGATGTTATTTGTGATACCCATATCTTTTGTTTCAATATAATTTCCACTCTCAGACTATTGGTTTTCCAACTATTGGCTTTCTAACTTCAGAGTCAATATTTCTGTGGTCAGATTCATTATTTCTGTTTTATCTGAAACTTTCAGGACCAAAATGTAAACATTTCAAGGACCAAAGTGAAAGTTCAGGAAGAAGCCCAACAGTCCAGCAAACCAACTCTGATTCTCCCCTTCCAACTCTCCAGTTAGGAAGGCTGTTTCAACATTCATGCCACGCAAGACTGCAATGGCCCTGGATGTTTAGCTACTCACAGGGGAGCACATGTACAAGTAGCCGATGCCTTATACTCGTCAATAGATCCATCTCCTTTGTACTCACTTTTAAGTATCCACTTTTACAACCCAAAGGTTCTTTTTCCGGAGGAAGATCAACCATTACACAAGTATGGTTCTATATGATGAAATCTATTTCTTTCTTTGTAGGTTCTTTCCAAAGCAGCGCTTCTAGAGATGACAATTATTTGTTAATTGTCCATGGTTCATTCTCAACCATACAAGCTAGAAGGCATGAAACAAGTCTTTGTCCCCTCTTTGCTCTGTCTCGGTTAAATATCTAGCATCCCTGAGTTCTGTAGATCTGGAATATTGAGTTCTGGATAGACAACAACTTTTGAGTCCTGTAGATTCGGAACGTCTAGTTTCGGACAGTCAAGTCCTCACGGGTTCTTGTTAACCTCGAGCAATTACTCATTTTTCCTTTTCAAGGAAAGTTATCTTCAAAGAATTCAACATTCTTTGACACCAAGAGGCGATAATCACTACTGTTATTTGCAGATCCAATGGAAATGCAATTTACAGTCTTAGGTCCAACTTGACATGTTTCGGTACTCCAACTTCTACTAAGCCACCCCACATCATAAAATTTATATGTGAGATCATTTCCATGTCTCACACGGAGGGTTATCCTTATCCTTATGCGAAGTTCTGTTGAAAATCACATTAGCGGTAAGGATCGCCTTGCCCCACATAATTTGGGTGTACGGCTTTGCGCTTGGCTAACACCGTTAGACTAAGGTGAGTAATGAGCAGTCGTTTAATAAATGATGTTTCACATTCTCCTCCTCTATCACTATGAATTTTTCAATTCGTAGGCTTAGTTGATTTTCAACTTCTGCTTTATAGCGGTTATACGCTTCAACAACTTTATCTTTGCTTTTCAACAAACAAAGGATACAATACGTTGTACCATCATCAATGAAGGTCACAAAGTACTTGTCTCCCCCTCTATTTTGTATAAACTTCAAATCACCCAAGTAGGTGTGACTAAGTTCTAGAGGAGCGGTGCTTCTTTCGCTATTCCTTTGACGGAACTTGGAAATGTGATTTTGCCACTTCGCCTACCTCACATTCAATTTTTAGGGTTTATGTCGAAAGAAGGCAACAATCTCGACTTCGCTAGCTTTTGAATGACTTTCTATTTATCGTGTCTTAATCTATAATGACATTAGATGCACGGATTACAAATATATCATTCATTTGGCTACAGACATACTGTACCATTCTTAGTTATTACAGACATGTTGGACTAGTCTCAAACCAGCTTGACCAACAACGTCCCTTAAACCAAGTTTGGGACATGTATCACCTCATTTTAGAGTGATCCCATTCCCTGAAGTCCTATTGAGGACAACATCTCCAACCCCTTTTACATTAGAGGTGGCGTTGCTTCACATGAACAACCTCTTGCCCGTGGTTAGGGCGTAACCGGATCATATGTGATCTGGATACTCTGGCCCACTCCAGTTGTTTTGGCAAATTGAGTGTCCAATTTCTTTTCTGTCTTTCTTTAGGCCTTCAGATCATTTAAGACCTGGAAACTCTGGCCCACCACACTAGGTGTCCATTACTTTTCCTATGACATGAATTCTGGCCCCACTCCAGTCGCACGGAGGCTTTGTATGACTGAGTGTCCAATATCATCCTATGAAGGATCTTCTGCCAAATAGTGTGACAGGCTCAACGTCTTTAGCTTTTAGTCTTCTTCCCTTATGATTGGTGCCCACAAATTCTTGGCGCTTACTTAAGAGTGGTAACAGTTTTCGCAGAGTCATTGGATCTTTCTCCTTCGTATGTGCGAACATACTTTACACACTTTTAATAATTACACTTAAAAGAATGGATCTTTTTAAGTCGTTTACAAAATCCAATCTTTAAACGGGAAGGAAGATGAGATTAAACTTCTGATTTTAAAGCGTAAGGAATATAAATTATTTCGTAAAATATTTTCATATTCCTCCTTACTTTAAGCCATTTTTAATCAAACATCATTTAATCTTATTCTTGACAAGGAAGAAAAATTACTTATCCCAAATTTGGATTTTGGCCCACTACAGTCACTTGGTCGGACTGAGTGTCCATTTCCTCCTTACCATAAATCGGATCCTTTGTCTGGAACAAATGTATGTCTTCTGCTACAAGATAGAACCACATCTTCAGTCTTTTCCTCTTGTCCCAGTTGACATCCTCAGCCTCTCATGGGCGCTTGTTCCCATCACTCTCAGGAGCAGTGATACCATGAACACGTTGACCTTCAACAACATAATCACAAGTCTCTTCTACCAGAAAACCACAACCATCTCCAGATTTGGTCACACAACTTTCGACCGACATCTTTCGAACACTAATACAAATCTTGTCTTAAATTGTCGGATATTGCAAAGCAGTACGGGAAGTAAATAAATATTACAAGTGTTCGAAAGGATAAACGAATTGCCAATATTCTGAACTGCCGCAAAGTTGTTGTGTCTTAAATCTTGATAACCTGAAATCAAGAAACACTAAATCTGGATTGTTACAACTGTGTGCTGAGTCGAGTGATGACACTCTGTCCTTAAGACAAGATTGCCCCGTATATATGCTTTTACGTTAACGGGCAATAATCTCCCAAGATAAAACAACACTTTAATCTCAACACTACAAAGCAAATAGGTTGAGTCTGACGAAGAAAACAAACACGAAACGCCTTGCTGAAGAAATGGAAAAGGAAGGAAGAATTTTGTTTTCGTCCAACGTTTTTGGATTGACTTTCTCTTCTGTTTTTTCTCTGTGTATTTAGTGTGTCTCTGTTTCTGCTGTATATATTTTGTGTTTTTTTCGTCTATATTTCTGTATCACAATTAAGCCAAAAGGCATCAATATATAGCATGAGGGAGGGACTCCTCAACTGCCAAAACAAGGTTGTTAATAGCCATTAGTGAGGGTTGTTAATGGCCATTAGGGAGAAATCAACTCCAACGGTAGGCAGAAACTTTCTGCCTTCCGTCGTTCCCAAATTCAACTTCCCAGAAACTCTAGGGACCAAACTATAAATATTTACCAATTTGGAGTCCAAAGAGATAATATCAGAAAGTCCCACGACCCGTGACCCGTGACCCGAGCTCGAGCCCGGACGGGACGGGCAGGCGGCGGCGGCACGCGTGTGGGCTTAGCCTTGAACCCAAGCACATCTAGGTCCTCTCTCCTTTAATAACATGAGTTACCCCTTGGGGTCCCAAACCCTTAACCAATTTAGAGACTTATAAAGAGAGCAATTCTTCCTTTTCCCACCGATGTGGTAGATTTGTCCCAGACCATATTTCCATGCCTCAAATACCTTACTTCGTGGACCAATATCTCTTTCATTTCGCAATGAAATTTGACGATCCTTGGCCCTACGGCCATCTACTCACTTAGTAGATTATGCACGTGAGAAGAGACAAAGCATTCAATATGCGAAACCCTAGTGTTTAATTCATTAAATATGGGTGGACGCACCTCCCCACCAAAGGAAAATTTCCAATATTCCGTACCTCTGCCTTGAGGCTTAACGTAGACCATATATAGTGACTTCCTTAGTCTACAAACATGTGATGGACTAGGTGTTTTCATATCAATTAAAAATTTCATATATACCTCATCCTGCAAATCACCATGCAAGAAGACATTATTAACATATGGATGTGATATATTCCAATTTTTCTTGACTGTCATAGCTAATAGACATCGAATTATTGTCATCTTGACAACAAAGTGAGTATGTCTTTGTAAAAACAATTCCCTTTATTTGAATGTCACCCTTGACAAACTAACCTTGCTTTGAACCTCTATACTGAGCCATCTTACTTGTATTTAATTTTATACACTCACTTGCAAGACAAAGCTTTTTTGTCTTTGGGTAAAGTAACTACTTCCCATGTGTTATTGACTCCAAGAGCCTCAAACTTTTTGGTCATAGCTTCCTGCTATCCTGGGTGTAAACAGGCTTGGGAATAATGTGTGGGTTCAATAATGTAGGAATTTAAATTTAGAAAGGATTTATTGGAATAATAAAGAGTAGTAAAAGGAAGAGAAGAGTGTGAAACAGAAGAAGTGAAGCAATGCTGAGTGAGATCTGTAAAAAGACTGAGTTGCAAATGTAGTCTTGTAAATATTTAGGTCTTTGAATTGCTCTAGAAGATTGTCTTGTAGGTTGAGTAGGAGGTGGTACATCTGTTTCTACCATGTCTTGATGATTAGGTGTGGGAACATTACCAAGGGAACCTGAAGAATTAGAAGAACTGGCAGGACTAGAGAGATTAGTAAAATGAATAGTTGGAGATCTTGGTGTTGAAGTTGATAGAGTAAGAGGAGTAGAAGTAGTAGAAGGGTGTGAGTTTTTGACAGCGGAATGAATGTCATTAGAATCTGAAATATGATCTGTAGAAGGAAAAGTAGGATGTAAGGAAATATTGGATGAGAAAGGAAAAATATTCTCATGAAAAAACTACATTCTTAGAGATAAAAATATGGTTTGTTTCTAAGTTCAATATCGTGTATCCTTTCTTTCCAAAAGGATAACCTACAAACACACATTTAAGTGACCTAGGGTCCACTTGATTCTTTGAACTGATGAGGTAGAAACATAGCAAAGACACCCAAAACTTCTCAAAAGAGAATAGTTTGCTTGATGTCCAAATAAAAGTTCATAAGGAGTTCTCATTTTTAGAGTCTTAGAAGGGAACCTGTTAATCAAATAAGTGGTTGTTAAGAGGCACTCTCCCCAGAATTGTATAGGTAATTTGGATTGAAACAAAAGGGCTCTACAAGTTTCTAACAAATGCATGTGTTTCCTCTTCACGACTCCATTTTATTGTGGGGAGTAAGCACAGGAGGTTTTGATGAATTATCCCTTCAGATTTCAAAAAATTAGAACCCTCTTTACTACTTCCCAGCTCTAGTGCATTATCACTCCTGATAACCTTTACTCTAGTGTGAAACTGAGTTTGGATCATTACTAGGAACTGTTTAAAAATAGTGAAAGCATTCGATTTGGTACTTAGCAAGAAAGTCCATGTTCCCCTACTATAATCATCAACAATGGTGAGAAAATATCTAAATCCATCATGTGTGTGAGTTTTGTAAAGTCCTCAAGTGTCCACATGAACTAGATCAAATACATTAATAAATACAGAATTGCTTGAAGTGTAAGATAATTTAGTTTGTCATGCTTTTGCACAAACATCACAATGAGATAAAGTAAAAGTAAAGGGATCATCAAAACAAACATATTTCATATTAGATAAAGGCATGTGACCAAGTCTACAATGCCAAGTGGTTACATCAACTGAAATTGAACCTAAGAACAAAGATGAATTTGAAACTTGTGCATCAGCACTTTGATTATAACCAGTACGGAAATCATTGTTTAAACTAGAAATAGTAGCTCTAGGCTTGAGTTAACTGGAACTGGCTGAATGCATAAGGTAGAGACTCTTGGTAACTTTACCAAGTATCAGTGGGCTCTTCATTGAAGGGCCCTGCAGAATAGCACAAAAAATGGAGAAAGTGAGAATTGAATTGAATTGCAATCACAATTTGTAAACTGACATGAGCTTATAATGAAAATAAGGCACAAATAGCACATGTTTAAGAGTGTAACCAGGTAGAATGGTGTCATTAAACCTGATTGATAAACTAAAGCTCTAGTTGAGGTTGGAAGGTTAACATAAATAGGTTTAGGAAGGTTCTTGATATCAAATAATAGATTAAAATATGAAGTCATGTGCTCAGATACACCAGAATCCAAAATTCAAGTAATGAATTTGAAACAAATAAAGTTATAAGATTTTTGAAGAGGAGGGTAAGATATTGTTGGTTACAATGGTGCAGGAAACGAAAATAAGTAACTGCTAAGTATTACAACAAACTGAAATTACAATAAATTGAACAAGAAAGCGCAGCTTGATTTTGGTATCTTTGAGTCGAGTGATTGCACTCTGTCTTTAAGACAAGATTGCTCCGTATGTATCATTTCTACGTCCTGGACAATTGTCTCCCAAGATAAAATATCAAATGAACAATTGAGCAAAGGAAACTCAAGTGCTACCTTGAAGAATTTTGAGTAATGAAATGATGCTAGAAGATAGTGGGAAGAATCCGATTCATTTGTATGTTTATGTGTGTCTCAACAATTGTGCAAAGGCTCTTTTATATAGTTCAAGGAAAGGACTTACTAACTGCCCACATAATTGTTGTTACTGGCCAAGTAATGACAATTATGGAGGTAGTAATTCACAAAAATAAATGGTGAATTGATGTGCAACGGATTGGCCTTTAGGGAGAGTAATTCAGCCAAAATAAATGGTTGAATTGAGTGCAAATTAAGTCTGGTTGACGTTCCAATAACCAACAGAAAGTTCTCTGCCCAATTTTGACTTACTTGAAACCCAGGGGACCAGCTGTAAGTGCAGAAACAGTGCAGGTCCAAAAAGATAATATCAGAAGAAGCCACAGCCCACAGCCCACGACCCACGACCCGTGATCCAAACCCCAAGCCAACTTTGAGACTTATTAACTAAACAAATCTTTCTTCCCCCACCGATGAGGAATGATTGCTCTTTACCACCTTTTTCCATGCTTCAAACACCTCACTTCGTGGACCAATATCTCTTTAATTTCTCAACAAAATTTGATTATCCTTGGCCCTACGGTCATCTACTTACTTAGTAGATTATGCACGTGTGAAGAACCGGATTCTCCAACATACGGAACACTAATGTTTAAGTCATTAAAGTTGGATGGACGCAACTCCTGCCAAAGTCAAATTTCCAACAATCCCCTCTTGAAAGAGATTTTGGCGCACTCACATGGTGCCTTTTTTTCTTTCCAGCAATATTTCAGCGGACCGATGTTGCATAAGGAGAGGTAGCTTCAGCTTTGAACCTTCCATAGTTAAATATCATCGGACTTACTTACTGCGCGGTGAACGTGATGTCTTAAACCGTCAGTGTTTAATGTAAGCCAAGTCAATAGTACCAACACAACAAATTCTCTTACTCTCTTCTTCGTAATGTTTTGTCCGTTGTGGCCGTGGACAACTTCTTGGATTCTTAAGTGCGTTCATTTGAGGCAGCCTGTCCTCGCACTTAAATAGGTGGTCTCCTATAAGGTACCCTGCTATACCCCACTTCAAGAGTGTTAGGAACCATTAATAGTTTCCCCAAACCTAACCTCAACTGTTGAGGATCATTAATGGTTTTGAAAACTTAACCTTTACCTATACTGCAGATAGCACTTAACGTCTATTGCGGGAACGGATTTGGATTTGATGTTTCTTTAAGGAAATCACTATCCGAAGTGCTCATGCTTCCACTGAAGCGATCAACTGAACTTTTACAGCTTAGTTTTCCCATTGAACCAAATTACTGGGATCTCCAGTCAGTAAGGTTGGGTTACCACCGTATTGGTTCTTATACTTTGGGTTTTAAGCCCATTCCCCAAGACAGGCAGGCCATCTGATCTTTGGGTAAGCCCTATGTCAGGGGGTCTACTATATTATCCTTTGACTTTATGTAATGAATGGATATTATACCCGTGGTGATCAGCTGCCTAACGGTCTTATGCCTCCGTCGAATATGACGAGACTTGTCATTGTACATAGCATTCTGTGCCCTTCCTAAATCCGACTGGCTATCGCAGTGGATCATTACAGAAGGTACGGGTTTGTTCCAATAAGGAACATCTTCTAAGAAGTCGTGAAGCCACTCAACTTCTTCTCCTGCTTTGTCTAAAGCGATAAACTCTGATTCCATTGTGGATCGGGCGAAACAAGTTTGCTTAGAGGATTTCCAAGATACAGCCCCACCACCAATTATAAATACATACCCCCTGGTGGACTTGGTGTTCTCTATATCATATATCCAGTTTGCATCATTGTACCCTTCTAGTACAGCTGGATATCTCGAATAATGTAACCTGAAAGTTAATGTGTATTTCAGGTATTGTAATACCCGATTCAACGCCTTCCAGTGATCATCACTCGGATTACGGGAAAACCTAGCCAACTTATTGACTGCATAAGCAATATCAGGTCGGATGCAGTTTGTTATATACATCAAACTACCGATCACCTGTGCATATCGCTCCTGGTATACAGGTGCACCAAGATTTTTATCAAGTTTTTGATTTGTATCCATTGGTGACTTTATCGGTGAACTGTCAAACATCTCGAACTTTCTCAAAACATCTTCGATGTTGTGAGACTGAGATAAGACCAGTCTGTCAGATGTCTTAAAGATTTTTATCCCTAAGATGACATTTGCGATACTCATATCCTTCATGTCGAAGCATTATTTTAACATGTTATTAGTCTCTAGGATTACCATAGGACTGCTTTTTGTGATCTACATGTCATCTACGTATAGGCATATCATGACGAATGAGTCAGAGTTACCTTTCGTATAGACACTTATCACACTCATTAATGGCGAAACCCTTCGATAGTAGAGTACTATCAAATTTTTTGTGCCATTGCTTCGGGGCTTGTTTCAGCCCGTACAGAGATTTGACAAGCCGACAGACTTTCTTCTCTTGCCCTTGAACCACATACCCCTCGGGTTGGTCCATATAGATTTCTTCTTCCAAATCACCATTTATGAAAGTTTTCTTGACATCCATTTGATGTATCTCAAGGTCACGCAAAGCTGCGATCGCAATAAATACCGTGATGGATGTAAATCGAGATACCGGGAGATGCGTGTCAAAGTAGTCAAGACCTTCTTTACGCTAATAGCCCTTGACTACCAACCTGGCCTTGTACTTATATATAGACCCATCTACGTTATACTCCGTTTGAGTATCCATTTACACGGTTTATTTCCCCAAAGGAAGATCAACCAACTCCCCAGTATGGTTATGCATAATGGAGCCTATTTCACTCTCGATAGCTTCTTTCCAGGCGTTATACGGAGTTGACAATGCTTTAGCAATTGTCCTTGGTTCATCATTAACCATATAAGCTACAAAGTCAGGACCGAATGATTTATCCTTCCTCGCCCTTTTACTTCGCCTTAGTTCCATCTCTGGGGTCTCCATGTTCTGAGAATCTGGAACACTAGATTTTGGATATTCAGCCACTTCGAGATCCGCTAGATCTGAACCATCTAGATCCGGGCCGTCAACGACTCCCGGTTCTTGAGAGCTTTGTTCATAACTTCGTTTGCGAGAGGTTATGTCTTTTTCCTTTCTAGGAAAAGTACCTTCAAAGAATTGAGCATTCCTTGATTCCATGATTGTACCCGGGTGGATATCTGGAATATCTGACTTATGCACTAAGAAGCGATAAGTACTATTGTTATTTGCATATCCGATTAATATGCAATCTACAGTCTTAGGCCCAATCTTGACTTGCTTTGGCTTGGGTACTTCAACCTTTGCCAAACAACCTCACACCTTAAAATATTTGTAGGTGGGTTTCTTTTCCTTCCATGATTCATATGGAGTTTTGTCCTTACCCTTATGTGGGACTCTGTTAAGAATCGTATTACGGTAAGGAGGGTTTCTCCCCACATATTTTGGGGAAGACCGGAGTTGATGAGCAAGGCATTCATCATTTCCTTCAATGTGCGGTTCTTACGTTCCGCTACACCATTCGATTGAGGTGGGTATGGAGTCGTCTTTTGATAAACAATGCCTTCTTTGGCACAATATTCCTCAAATGGTGCTACGTATTCTCCCTTTCTATCGCTACGAATGGATTCCGCAGGCTTAGTTGGTTCTCAACTTCTGCTTTGTAACGTCGGAATGCTTCAAAGGCTTCAACCTTACTTTTCAACAAGTAAAGGTAACAATACCTTGTGCTATCATCAATGAATGTCACAAAGTACTTGTTCCCCCCTCTAGTTTGTGCGAACTTCAAATCACATATATCTATGTGAATAAGTTCTAGAGGAGCGGTATTCCTTTCGACGGATCGAAAAGGAAGCTTGGTGAGTTTTTCCTATATGCACACCTCACACTTATGTTGGAGGTTTACGTCGATAGACGGCAACAACTCCAACTTTACCAGCCTTTGGATAGACTTGTAGTTAACGTGTCCTAATCTATGATGCCATAAATTAGAATACTCAAGCAAATAAGAAGAAGGTTCAATTTTATTACTTGGACGCATTATAGACATGGCATTCACTTTGAAGAGGCCTTCACAGACGAAGCCTCTCCCCACAAAAGTGCCATTCTTAGTGAGTACAAATTTATTGGATTCAAACACTAGCCTAAAACCAGCATTAACCAATAAAGGTCATGAAATTAAATTATTCTAATCTCAGGGACGTGCATCACTTCCTTCAGAGTGAGCTCCTTTCCGGAAGTCATCTTCAGGACCACATTTCCTACCCCCAGCACGTTAGAGGAAGCGTTGTTGCCCATGAGAAACATTCAGGGTGCGTGTGCGTGGAGAAGGCATCTCTGTTGGAGCGGATGTGTCTAGTAACTTTGTGTCCACCCACCGCCTCCAGTTCTCGACAAGGTTTGTAGCACCTTGCGCCAGAACTCCTCAATCATGTCATCCGAGAGCATATCGCCCAGCGACGTTAGCATGTCTTGCCTTTTGCCTTGGCTTTTCATTGTTGCTCGATCTTGAGCTTGCAGCATTCCTTGATCTTATGACCAGGTTTCCCCGGTGGTGGTGATTACCTCTGAACATCTCTGCGTGAGCCTTAGTCTTCACGGAACTTCGCTTCTTGCTTGGGTTCCCTTTGGCCTCAGCCAGATTTGGCTTTGCCTCAGCAAGTTGTTTACCCCTAGGCAAGGCCTTCTTATTATCTTCTTGAATTTGGAGTTTGATAATAAGCTCTTCAAAGGTCATCTCTTTTGTCTTGAGTTTTAAGTAACTCAAACTCATTCCACGAAGGAGGTAACTTTTCAATCAGCGATGCAACCAAAAACTGCTAATTTGGTTTCATTCTTTCCAAATCCATCTAATATAGAATCATTTGGAATTCCTGAACTTGGGACATCACTGTCTTACTATCTACCATTTGAAATTTTAGAAATTTCTCAACGATGAACTTCTTAGTACTTGCATCTTGTGCATTGTACTTCTTTTGCAGTTTTTCCCACAGCTCTTTGGCAGTGCCAACGGTGCAATAGACCGTGTAGAGAGGGTCTGCCAAGCATTTCAATATGTAATTCTTACACATGAAATCGCTATGATTCAATGCATCAAGAACCATATTTATGCCATTAATGACATGGATACCAAGGCCCCCTTCACCCGTTTTAGAAGATGAATGGTCCATTTCATCTCCAGCTTGTGGAGGATCTTCCGTTAGGAACCGGGCTATGCCCATAACAGTTAAGTAGAACATCATCTTCTGTTGCCATCTATTAAAGTTTGAGCCCATGAATTTTCAGGCGTCATGAGTGAATCACGAATGATGGAGCGAAAAGGCAAGAGACGTGCCTTGGCAAGAATGTGAAAGCGGTGAGTTGCTACCTTGGATAGTAGCGGCAGCCAGGAAGAAGTGCACTGCCTTGATTGAGGCGGCGGCATCAACAGCGATGTTTCGGTCATGTTGCGGCGATTCGATGGCAATATCTTTTCTTAAACTTGTTGGTTACAATGGTGCAGGAAACGGAAATAAGTAACTGCTAAGTATTACAACAAACTGAAATTACAATAAATTGAACAAGAAACTGGAACAGTTTTGGTATGCTGAGTCGAGTGATTGCACTCTGTCTTTAAGACAAGATTGCCCTGTATGTATCCTTTCTACGTCCTGGACAATTGTCTCCCAAGATAAAACATCAAATGAACAATTGAGCAAAGGAAACTCAAGTACTACCTTGAAGAATTTTGAGTAATGAAATGATGCTAGAAGATAGTGGGAAGAATCTGATTCGTTTGTATGTTTATGTGTGTCTCAACAATTGTGCAAAGGCTCCTTTATATAGTTCAAGGAGAGGACTTACCAACTGCCCACATAATTGTTGTTACTGGCCAAGTAATGACAATTATGGAGGTAGTAATTCACCAAAATAAATGGCGAATTGATGTGCAACGGATTGGCCTTTAGGGAGAGTAATTCAGCCAAAATAAATGGCTGAATTGAGTGCAAATTAAGGCTGGTTGACGTTCCAATAACCAACAGAAAGTTCTCTGCCCAATTTTGACTTACTTGAAGCTTTAGGGATCAAACTGTAAGTCTGAAATAATTATGGGTCCAAAAGATAATATTAGAATAAGCCACAGCCCACGACCCACGACTCGTGACCCGTGACCCAAACCCCAAGCCAACTTTGAGACTTATTAACTAAACAAATCTTTCTTCCCCCACCGATGAGGGAGGATTGCTCTTTACCACCTTTTTTCATGCTTCAAACACCTCACTTCGTGGATCAATATCTCTTTCATTTCTTAACGAAATTTGACGATCATTGGCCCTACGGTCATCTACTTACTTAGTAGATTATGCACGTGTGAAGAACCGGATTCTCCAACATGCGGAACACTAGTATTTAAGCCATTAAAGTTGGTTGGACGCAACTCCCGCCAAAGGCAAATTTCCAACAGATATACCGGCACAATTGACAGTACATTTTTCTCAAGAGTTTGGTTGACTCTTTGAACCAAGTTTCACATGTTGAAGCAGTTGGTATAGACTATGGTACTGTTCCTGTGTCATGGGCTTGTCCCCTGAGTTGGTATCAATTTCTTCTATTGAATATGTTGCATTACTCTTAGCTGGAGCACCTAACTTGTTAGTCTTAGTAATTTGAAATCAACAGGGAAACCAATCAACCTACA
This sequence comes from Anisodus acutangulus, assembly GCA_029783415.1. Lineage (NCBI taxonomy): Eukaryota > Viridiplantae > Streptophyta > Magnoliopsida > Solanales > Solanaceae > Anisodus > Anisodus acutangulus. Next base: position 31,678,448 of record CM056500.1, read on the forward strand.
ACAATTCTCAATAGTATGATTAGTCTTTTTGGAGTAAGTACAAAACATGTTTGAAAAGTTTTTCCTTTATTTGAGAGATTCATGTCTGAGTTGTACCTCTGTGCAACAGTAGGTTGTTTACCAGACCTACCATTAGAACTTTGTCCAACATTAGATTGTTTCCCAGCATACCTGATTGTTGAGAGATTTGTAGTTCCCTCTGTTTTTCATCTCTTATCAAAAGGGAATAAGCATAGTTCACAGAGGGTAAAGGAGAAAATAAGATAATGTTACTCCTTGGACTTGCATAACCCTCATTCAGACCGATTAGGAACTGAATAAGTCTAGCATCTTGCTCAGATTTGAAGGTTTTAGACTTACCTCCACAAGAGCAGGTTTAACATGAGTCAAGGCTATCTAGTTCATCACACAAACTTTTAAGCTTAGTATAGTATGTGTCAATGGTCCAGATTACCTTGTGCTGATTCACTCATCTCCTTTTACAGTTGATAGAGAAGACGTCCATTGCTTTGTCCAAACCTCTCCTCAAGCGCTGTTTTGGAATACAAGACACTCTCAGCAAACTCCAGAGAGAGAGAGAGAGAGAGAGAGTTCAATAGTCATGAAATCACCATATCATTGCATCTAGTCCAACATCTGTAAGTTTCAGACTTGACAGTTGGTTTGATAATAGTTTCAGCAATGAAGGCTATCTTGTTTTTTTTGTTGATAGAGCTATCAAGATGCCTCTAGGCCAACCATCATAATCTTTTCCATCGAAAAATTATGTCTTCATTGAACACTGTACACTACACTAATAATGAGTATGAAAACTATACCTCCTATTCGTACACTTGGTTATTATTCTATATGCTAATGCCTAACAAACTAATTATTAGCTGATTCCTCTATTCTTCTTTCACTGGTTTGCACGATTCATTTATTGGGTTGGCCCAAAGTCTGTGGTGTCAAACAATACACATGTGAGCCCAAATATTCTTTCTTCTTCATTTCGTGTGAAAATATGAGTGAGATGAGATCCCAACAAAATAGTCACAACTTTGACAAAGTAAAATTTAGGAGGGATTGTTACAGTCTCAGTCATTCGGCCTAGTCTTACTATCAATTCAACCCTTATTCGGATTGGCCCATATTATGTATAATGTGAAAGTTAGGACACTTCCCCTATTTCTCTTCTCAATACGATTAGCTTTTTACCCGCAAGGGTAGCCAAGTTGGTGTAGCAGTAGAGCGCGGGACCGCAAGGTCACGAGTTCGATCCCCTGCATAAACCTTCTTGGTTGAGCCTGTCACACATGGCTTGCCAAGTGTGGTTAATCGGCTGACGTAGTTTGCAGGCTATTGCGTCAGTCCGGGGTTTACCCTGTGCGCACTCGAAAGAGTAGCGGCTGCGGGTTCCTTCGTCAACAAAAAAAAAAAAATACGATTAGCTTTTGATTGTTAGTTACATATCGATTTGATGTTGGTTTAGGAGCTCAAATTGTGGTTAGAGAAATTGTAATGTTTGACCAGTTAAAATTAGGTAAATCACTATTTTCAAACAAGCTTGAAGTAGTGTTGTTGAATTTTGAATGTGATTTTGTGAGAAGTTTAGACTGAATGTGTTTAGACTTGTTGAAAATAGTTTAAGGAGGTTGTTTATAAAATTCATAGTCATTTAATGGAGATTTAGACTGGTTGAAGGAGAATTACAACAACAACATACATGTGGTCTGGGGAGGGTAAGATGTACGTAGATATTATCTCTACTTTTATCACACAGAGAAGTTGTTTCCGATAGAACCTCGGCTCAAAACACGTAGTCGGTAGAAGGAGAATTGCAACTACAAATCACAAAAAAAGTTCATAATTTTAATTAATGACGTGTTATACACTTTAATATTCTATATTTTTATACTTTTATATAAGTTAAATATATTTTGTTATGTAAGCATATAAATATTTTACAATAATGTATAAGGGCGTATAAACACTATTATAAAAAATAGATTATGCGAGTATAAACAAAAAAATATGACCACGTTGGTGCAAAGTATTACGTTATTTTAAAAACTTTAATTAAAAAGGTAGTTATTAAATCCTAGGGAAAGTTTAGATGGTGGCCTTGATGGAGGTGGTAAAGTTATCGGAGAAGTATTTGTAGTGTAAATTTAAATCTTAATAAAAGGTTTCAAGTATATTTAATAAAATTAACTTCTGAATGTATTATGTGTGTGTCACACGTGCATTCCGTACATCACGTGAGTCACACGTGCAACCCATCTCAATTAGTAAAAGACTTTAAAAATTACATATGTATTGTTAAATTATGTGTGTGAGGTATATAACAATTTTAAAAAGTTAGTGCAAGCTCAAATTTATGAGGATGATCATATTTCACCAATTTGATAGTTAAACTCAAAATTATTATACATTGGGTAAATCTATCAAGATAGAGCAATTATAAATTAGAGTAGGTTGACTTATATATAAAATTGTCTTAACAGATTAAATGAATGTAAAAATAATAATTAGGTAGACGTGGTAGATTAGCTCTTTAGAGGAAAAAATAAGAATGATAAAAGAATAATTGAGTTATACTTACGATAAGAGAAAGAAATTTATCAACAATTAATATATGAATAAAAGATTAAAAATAAAAATCATATATATAACGATAATAACTTTTGAGGCCTGAGAATTTGCTAGGCCTAAAGCAAGTGCTTCACTTGTTTGGGGGTTGAGTTGGTCTTGACTTTAACCATAAAAAAGTGTTATTAATTTATTAATTATTACGTTGCATGCAATGCAACAATACTTTCTTCATTGATCTGATGACTAGTTATTTCTTTTTCTCTTTTAAGGGGTAAATGGATAAGGCTTCATAGAGCGAGATATCACTTTTCCAAATGTGGGTGGAGCTAAGAATCAATAGGTAGTAGCTTTAAGTGCAACTGTTGATCTCTACACCTTCTATAAGTGTCAATTCTATGATTTTTAAGACACCTTATACACATTGACAAGCACTTCTACAGGGAGTGGACACCATTAACTTTATTTACGGCGATGCAATTGCTGTGTACCAAAATTACTTAATTGAACTACCTATGTAACTGTTTTACCAATACATTACTTCACAACGCAACATAGAGATACTAAGAATAAAATAACTGACCTTGTGTTGCAAAATTGTACATTAAAATTAGCAACCTCGAATGCGGGTAATGTAACTATGTACTTAGGTCGTCCATAGGGCAACTTTTCACGTATTGTGGTCATCCAAGAGGATGGATAGAGTTCGACTTCGCATCAAATCTCACGGTTAGAAATTTTATAAACGGTGAAAATGGATATACTCCACAATATCTCATTAATTAAACCTATAAATAGAACTAGTACTGTAATTAGTTAAATCCGATTGCATAGTATATTACTAATATGCTTACTACTTTTTCTCTTCCAGCAAAATATATACTTATGTAGTAAAACGTTAAAGACTTGTTTTCAAATTGCCGACGCGATCAAAGAGCATAGGTATTTTCAGCTCGTACTTTATCAAATTTTAATATAATTTAAGATATCGTGCCACAGAGATTGAAATCACTTAGACTACAGATTTGTATTGTCTTAGTTACTATTTGAGATAATCAAATTGATGAAAAATTTATTTTAAAATTATGAAGTACTTAAATAAATAAATAATTTCAGAATCTATTTTTAAAAAGAGTTGGGAATTATCGAATTCACTTGGTAATATTATCATAATAAAATCTCAATTTCAACATGTATTTCTCTAAAGAATAATTGATTATTTCTAATAATATTATATTTTCACTAAAAATTATCAATTAACAACACTCCGTAAGGTTATGTAAATTAATTGATCTATTAGTAGTGAAGATTGAATCAAAAATATTTTTCTTGCTTTAATTGTGCTAAAAGGTGTAAAGACCTTTTGCCATTAGTCTTTAAAATTATAAACTTATTTGATTCAATTCCTCGGTGAGAATTGACCCCTTTAAAAGGAGAACAGACGGAATGGGCTCGACCCAAGAGAGTGATTTTTTAGCCTTTCATAAATCATTTTTGACGACTGTTTTAAGGCAAACTTTGAAAAAGCAAATCAGTTTATTTGATCAAAAGACCAAATTTCAGAAATAAATTGAGGAAGTTTATAAAAAAACATTGCTTAATTGTGATCATGGCTAAAAGCAACAAAGACAGAGGATTTTGTGAAATATTTCCCAAGTTAAAACACTTGTTGCCAATTAATTTAAAGATTTTTCATATCTTTTGAGTTTTAAACAAGTGGATTCATTAACGGATTGAAAAGTTTTAGTTACTACATATAATTCAAAATCTTAATACACCATACACATTTTGAAGAGATTTATTCCTTCCTAATTAGCCTTATAAGTTAATTCACTCTTTGAGTTAATGACATAATTAAAACACTCAACAAAAAAATTTCAAACTAAACATCCCTTAAGTTCTTTTTCTAAACAAGATATACTATATTCTTGCCATAAATATTCAAATTCGTTGGTCAACAATATTTAGCGGATTTTCCGAGATGCCTAAAAGCTTTTTCGAGAGATCACCAGAACCTTCCTTCAAACGCAAAGACTGTCCCTAAAATCTTCAAAAAGGACCGAGGGAAGACCCTTTGTAAAGATGTCGGCAATTTGATATCTTGACGGGACATGGCAGACGCGTACCTGACCACGAGCAACCTTTTCGCGGACAAAGTGAATGTCCATCTCGATATACTTAGTGCGCTGGTGCTGAACCGGATTAACAGAAAGGTAGATGACACTAATATTATCGCAATAAATCAATGTTGCTTTCTGAATGAGACAATGAAGCTCCAAAAGCAAATTACGTAACCAGCATGATTCCGAGATCACATTAGCTAACCCTCGTTACTCGACCTCGGCACTGGATCGGGATAATGTTGTCTGACGTTTTGCCGACCATGAGACCACGTTATTACCAAGAAACATACAATAGCCAGACGTAGACTGTCTGGTGTCCGGATATCCACCCCAATCAGCATATGTATACGAGACAAGTGTGGATGTCAAAGAGGGATATAAATGTAAATCATAGTCTAGCGTACCCTGAATATACCGAATGATGCGTTTGAGTGCATTCATGTGCTCAACTCTGGGATCATGCATAAACAGACACATCTGCTGGACAACATACGTAATATCTGGCCTCGTGAATGTAAGATACTGAAGGGCCCCTGCAAGACTGCGATAGCGGATCAGATCCTCGTATGGTACACCGGCTGTGGCACTCATCTTGGGCTTAGTAGCAACTGGAGTGGAAGTGGACTTACAGGATGACATCTCAACCCTCTCAATGATCTCAGCTGCATACTTCTTTTGAGATAAGAACAACCCACCTGCATGACGAGTGACAGCAATCCCCAAAAAATAGCTCAAGGGCCCCAAGTCTTTCATAGCAAACTCAGAGCTGAGCATTGTCATGATAGACTGGCTTAAGGCATCGGAAGAAGTAGTCAAAATAATATCATCCACATATAACAGAATATATGCCAAGGATGAACCACGACGGTAGATGAACAAAGAATTATCCGACCTGCTGTGAGTGAACCCAATAGTCGAAACATAGTCTGCAAACCGTGTATATCATGCTCGTGGAGACTGCTTAAGCCCATATAAGGACTTCTTCAACAAACAGACATGATGAGGATGTTTGGGATCCCTAAATCCTAAAGATTGATGTATATAGACTGTTTTCTTGAAATCACCATGTAGGAAAGCGTTCTTTACATCTAATTGATGAATAGTCCATGCTTTCGAAAGAGCTAAGCTGAGCACAGTGCGAATGGTAGCCGGCTTGACCACTAGACTAAACATCTCACTACAATCCACACCAACATGTTGAGTCTTACTATCGCCCACAAGTCGCGCCTTATGTCGGGCAAATGGCCCATCTGAATTTTTCTTATGAGCAAAAATCCACATAGACTTAATAATATTAATATCATATGGACGGGGCACCAACTCTCACGTCTTATTATCAATAAGAGCGTTATATTCATCGGTCATAGCAATTTTCCAATTCAGATCATTTAATGCAGACACGTGATTTCGGGGTAAGGGTGATTTAAGAACATTAGAATGTAAATTAAAATGTATTTTTAGTGTAAAAATCCCCCGTTGACTACGGGTGACTGGTCCATGACTCGGGGCAGAGGCGGGTGGATTTTGGGAATTTTCGGGACTCGTGACGGACTGACCAGCAAGCAATGGGCCTGCTGGCCCAAATCAGAAACTGAGCCAATCTTTGGAGCGAAATACAAGATTGAATCGGGCCGAATCGGGTAGAATGGATGACCAGTTCTTTGGACCCATATTTGAAGACGACACTGTGTGGGGAGTACCAGCGGGCAGTGGGCCCGCTGGAGAATTTTGGGTGCGAGATACGTCCGAAAAATGGTGAATAATATACGAGGACATACTATCATCCAAAAAATTATACGAACTAGGCACGAGAGTATTAACTTTAGCAAATGGAAATTGGGTTTCATCAAAAATTACATGGCGATTAATGATGATTTTATTTGAGGATAAATCAAAGCATGTGTAACCATGATGATTAGACGGAAAACTCAAAAACACACACGGAGTAGACCGGGCCTGAAGTTTGTTAATTGTGGTGGACAGGAATAACATATAACACAAGCACCCAAAGACCCGAAGATGAGAATAAGAAGGAGTTTTAATATATAAATGTTGAAGATGAGAAGAATATGTCAGACTTTTGGAAGGAATTATATTAAGGAGATATGTAATCATTTGAAGAGCATGATGCCAAAAAATATGGGGGTACGGAAGCGTGAATTAATAAAGTGCGGACAATGTTATTTATGAAACGAATTTTGCGTTCGGCTTTCCCATTTTGTGAAGACGTATGAGGACAAGAAAAATAAAAATTAATTTCATTATTAGCACAGAATTCCCGAAACACCTCATTGTCATATTCTTTGTCATTATCACACTGAATATTTTTTTATTTCTCGTTCAAATTGGGTTCTAATGAATGCTCTAAATTGTAAGAAGACGGAAAAACATGAGATTTTTTCGCTATCGGAAACGTCCATAAAAACTTAGAATAATCATCTAAAAAGAGAACATAATACTGATGACCCAAAGAGCTAAGAACAGGAGACGTCCATAGGTCGCTATGAATAATATCAAATGACATTAAAGTATGAGAATTTGAGTCTACAAATGGCAACCTAACAATTTTTCCTAAAGAACAAGACTGACAATTTGGAGTACTACTCGTACCCTTACAAGAAATAAAATTATTTTTATCTAATGACGACAAAATATATGATCCCGGATGACCCAGATGAGCATGCCACAAGAAAAGAGAAAGGGCTGCAAATGCGGATGGCAAGGCTTGACTCGATGGACCGGAACTAGGTGTGATAGGATAAAGATCTCTCATACTATCACACCTCATGAGAGGACTCCCCGTCTTGAAATCCTTCACATAGAAACCAAATGGATCAAATTCAATAGAAACAGAATTGTCAGTAGTGAATTTACGGACAAAGACTAAGTTTTTAATCAATTTGGGGGCATGTAGGGTACTTTTCAAGATAAGAGGAGGATGAGGAGGAGATAACGTTTTATGACCATAACCACAAATTGAAATAGAATTACCATTACCAGCAATTATGTCGCGAGGGTTGTTCAAATTGTAATAAGACGAGAGCGTACCTGAATCAGATGTCATGTGGGTAGTGGCACTGGTGTCCATATACCAATTAGGGTCTGGAGGATTTAAACCAAGCGTGTATATTGCGGCTTCGATGTCGGTAGACGTGGGTGCCGCTGCGTGATGGGCCTGCGGGGGCCGAGGCCCAAGTACCCTTGCTTGCTGCCTCGGCCCAGACGACTGGCTGTATGTGGTCCAGGCAGAATTGGGCCTGGACTGTTGCTGGGCCGCCCACTGCCAGTGGGGCGAAAACTGGCCTGGCCCAAACTGTGGTTGTGGGCCCCACTTCTATAGCATAGGGGCCCATTGTGGGGCCCAGAACTGCTGTTGTTGTTGCTGACCGCTACGGGGACCACCACCACCATTCTGTCGGCTGTCGCCGTTGTTGCCGCCGCGGTTCTTGCCATTATTTTTCTTATTTCCTCCCTTTTTTCCGCCACCGTTGTTGCAATTTTGGTCGGAGTTGTTGGAACCAGTAAGATGAAAAGTGGATTCGGTCATCATGACTACGGGACTAGCACCGGTAGCCGCTCGTTTCGCCATGCTTGATTCTTCAAGTGTAAGCATAGAACGAGTCTGATAAAATTGCGGAAACGAATTGCTTTGCCGAAGAAGCGTTCCAACACCACTATAGGCCTCGGAGAGGCCGGAAACCATTTGGAGGACCAAACGATCGTTCGAAACTGGCGCGCCAACGTTGCGAAGTTGGTCCGCCAATTCCTTAAATCTTTTGCAATAAACCGAAACATTAGGGAAATCTTCCATAGTGACGTGGGATAAATCCTGCTCAAGAGTAACGGCTCTAGAATTTTAATTATCTTGGAATATATCACGTAGTCTATCCCAAGTTGCATGTGCCGTAGCGTCAGGCTCAGTAATCATTTGCAAAAGGTCGGTAAAAATTGTGGAATATATCCACTAGAGGACAGTGGCATCAAGAGTCGTCCATAACTTTGGATCATCCTCGCATTTTGGCACCTCCGTATCCTCAGGAGTCGTGGGGATTATGTGATGGATGACTGGATGCGAGCACGCGTGAATTTTGAACAGTTCGGCTCACGTCGCATATTGGACGTTTTCTATTTCAAGAACAAGAGGAATGTTATTCTTGATGTTAGAAACTGTAAGGGCAGGATGAAACGTGTTCCGGGATATAGACATATTGATAGAACAATGTGTGATTGAGGGATTTGGAAGGAAAATTTGGGAAGAGAGGAGAGACCGTCGGTACGAAAAATGAGACAAAGAGGGCTCGAATTTCGAGGAGGCGACGGGAGTAGGAGGTGTTTTTAGAGAGAGGATTTTAAGACCTAGACTTCTGATACCATGAAAGAAATAATCTATTGATTATTTTCATTGATTGAAAGACTATTTATACAAGTTACATATTTTCATAATTGGAGAATCCTATTCCTATTCTACTTCTAAAACCTTATTCTACTTGGATACTAACTATACATTTATGGTAATACAATTATTATGGTAAGTGTACAATACTAATTACATTACATTACCTAAACTAGGATACTAATTATTTACCTAAACTACACGGTACAAAGGGTTGAAATTCGAGAGCCAACTGAGAACCAAATATACACATGTATATTGTGTGTATATTGTGTATATTGAACACAAAATCTCTATAGCAGAGTTGGAGGAAAAATAATTGGGAATTGCCTTCTCCGAATTGGAAGGAGAAATTGAAGAATCTTCGAAATCAGGCTTTTGTGTACGTTCTTGCGAGTTGCTATACGATTATAGTAGAAAATTATAGAAAATCGCCAAAAATCTTCGAACCAATTTTCCATAGCAGAATTGTGGGTGAGCTTCCTTCTCCATCGCATGCATAATTGGAAGGAGAAATAAGCATCTTATTTTCTAATTTAATATTCAAACCCTTTTATAGATGTTTTCTTAGGCCATATGATTGTAATGTATTTTGAGGTTGTTTGGTATGATGTATTAGAGAAAATAATGTATGTATTAATTTTTGTATATTATTAATATTTTGTTTGGTATTCTTTTTCAATCAATGTATAAGTAATACAAGTATTAATTATGTTGAAAAATAATGTAATATCTCAAAAAGAATATTATGTGAACGATTACAATAATTTGAAAGACAATTGATTCTATAGTCTTAATAGCTGACATTTATTTTCATCCCTTGAATAGGTTATTTATTGACTATTATTTCTAATTCAATTCCTCCAATATTTTGACCAAATATAACTACCTTTTTTTGTCTTCATTATTCCCCATTTATGGTCATCAATTTCTGTGACCATTGGAGGATGAATCCATCTCAAGATGTTTATATTTCTCATCTGTAAATCAATATAAATTCTTCTTCTTTGGAGATATAGATCAATACTTAATCTTCCTATCATATTGTGGTTTTGCTGAATTAACTTGTGAGATCTTTGTTAGATTCTTATTTCTAATTTTATACTAGAAGAGTTTGTTTAATCTTTGGGGATACATCTATATCGTGTGAAATATTCTTAAGAATATTGTCTTTGAACACCTAAAGCTACGAAGAATTTTCAACAATGTTCGTGATCGAGTATTTTTTGTAAGATTTCCAACAAGTTATACACCCTATTTAGAATTATCCTATGCATAACTAGGCAGCTCGATGCACTAAGCTCCCGCTATGCGCTGCATTCGGGGAAGGGCCAGACCACAAGGATCTAATGTAGCTTTACCTTGGATTTCTGCAAGATGCTGTTTCTACGGCTTGAACTCATGACCTCCTGGTCACATGACAACAACTTTACCAGTTACGCCAATGCTCCCCTTCATCCTATGCATAACTAATACATAACAAATTATATTTTTAGCAATACAAGAATTTTTAATATATGTATAAGCATGATTAAAGATAAAATTACACTTGAAGTCCCTCGCATAGTATAGTATGGATAGTATTTTTGTAAGCAACCTTTTTTTAAAAAAAAAATGCAATGCATGTTATTTTTAATACACAAAAGCAGACAGTGAATAAAAAATAATATCAACATAACTAATTTCAGCATTACTAATACATCATATTTAACATTATTCTTATACACTCTACCAAACATCCTTTATAGACTATGAAATTGTAATTTTGATTATTAGATTGTTTATTAATGAAATTTTTCCAGAAAAAAATAATCTAAAGAAGAGATTGTTTAGTTGATGCAACAAATGAAAGCTTATTCTGGAAAAACCAGCCAGATAATCAAATGCCGTGACCTCCATCCTCCACTTGAGCTTCAGCATTGATTCATTCAATTAATAAGTCATCAGCCATTCAAATAGTGACACGTAGCATCGCCACCGATAATTTCCCCCCAATATATATCTATTTTACGGAAAGATATATATATACGTGCATTTTTAGGGTTGATCGCAATTTTCTCTCTAGGGTTTCGCCGACAAGAAATCATGGCTCGCCGAAGCTCTGGTACTAAGCATATTCCATCTACTTTTATCTTTTCAATTTCAATGTTAATTTAGATCTACTTTCCACGCTGCTCATCGTCATTGTTTGTTACTCCTGAAAATGGAAATGGATGTTCCTTACACTAAAATCATTCATATTTCTAGAGGCAATTGATTCATCATAAAGTTTTGATTTTTCTCGTGTTTGAGTTTATAAAAAATCCTGCGTTTGTGACATTATGATTTATTCCCTACATTCCAAATATAATGATACTATTACTATTTGGGAAGTCAAAAGGTATTTTCTCTGACTAATTTTATTTTCAGACATGTAAGAATTTTCTCACTGTATAAATTGCGATTGTGGTAGTTGTAATTTCTAAATGTGTAGCTTTCTTTTTTTATTAAAAGAATTAGTCACTTTTAACCCCCTTCTTATAGTAGTTGTAATTCTAAATATGTAGCTTTGAGTTTTGATTAAACTAATTCTGCTCTTAGTACTTGCAAGTATGTTTATCCAATGAAGAAACTGTAGAAGGTTTAATTATTGATATGATATTTGGTGCCCTAATTGGAGGTTTGTTTCCCAATTATTTATAGTTCACTTTCATGAGCTTATTCATGTGTCAGTTAAATAGTCTCAAGTTAGGTGGATATCAGGATGATTGTATTTCTGGCTCTGGGTTTGAGAAGAAAACAAGCTTCAGTTACATTGAAAACCTAATTGCACATTGATTTTTTTGAATTGTATTTTCACCAAAGGACAGCAGTTTATTTGTGGTTACGACTTACGAGACAATAGTTTTATTTTTTATCGTGTCCTTTGATTTTTGTACTGGGTATGAGGCCACAAATTTTGACATGAGATCCAACAATTGCTAAAAGGGACAGGATACAGACTGAATTTCTTACGATAGAGCATCTATAAATGCGTAAAATCTCAATAAGACATACTTCCTGTTAGTGCAACGTTCATCCTGTTCAATCTATTTGATGGAAGTAGTAAATTTTTTTCTGGTTATCCTTATAATATGGTTTCCACTCAATTCTGTACTATTATTGTTGTGTTGGCTGCTCTAGTTCATCTTAATTCTCCATCAATGTTTGCATTTGGCACTTTACATTTTGTGCTATAGTCTTCTGTTGTAATTGTAGGAAAAAGGGAAACTATTAGTCCTCCTTTATTAAGGGAAACTATTAGTCCTCCTTTATTCTGGTTGATGATTTTAGATTTTCATTGTTTTGTTGTTTAGGAAGATCTGCTCCTCGTGCAGCCCCTCGTCCTGCTCCAGCCCCAGGTTGGTTTTTGGTAGTCAGACTTTTATCTCTTGGCAAATTATATGTCATTTGGTTGGCAGTCTTTTGGTTGAAGTGGTTTGATTTTCGTATTCCATGTCATTTTTTGCAGTACAACATGCTCCTGCACCAGCTCCCATGCAAAGTAGTGGTGGTGGCATGCTTAGTGGTATTGGGTCTACCATAGCTCAAGGTATGGGTATATCCTGCAGTATGTAGAAAATTTAATCACATTTCTTCAATTATATATTGTTGGGCAAAGTTGCTTAAAGATGTCTCTTGTCTGTTTTATGATTATTATGTTTTACAGGGATGGCCTTTGGTACTGGAAGTGCTGTGGCACACAGGGCTGTAGATGCTGTCATGGGTCCACGCACCATTCAACATGAAACTGTTGCTTCACAGGCACCCGCTGCAGCTGCTCCAACAACAAGTGGTGCTGGTTCAGATGCTTGCAGTATGCATTCTAAAGCATTCCAAGACGTAAGTGTTAACTTCACCTTCAATTATTAAAGTTTTAACTTCCACCTTTTAACCGCTTATTATTTGCAAAATGAAGATTACTCTTTCAGCCTTCCTAGTCTGTATTACCTGTCTTTTTTTCACTAGAAGATCCTGAAAATGTATTGTTTTTGGGTTCAACTTGCAGTGCATTAATAGCTCTGGAAGTGACATTGGCAAGTGTCAGTTCTACATGGACATGTTGTCCGAGTGCAGGAGGAACTCAATGCTGAATGCCTAGGCTTGTCGGTTGTGTCATTTTATTGACTTTAAACTCATTCTTAATCTGATTGTTGAAACAATGATGAAATTATGATCAAGGACTTGCTGGCATTGATTTGTCCAGAGTATTTGGTTCTTGATATACTGTGCCCCCAATAATTATATGCTGAAGTATGGACTTTATAGACTTGTCTGTTATACTATATTTCAGTTTGCTTTTTATACTATGATGTGTTGCATTTGGCTTCATTGATTACTAATCCCATTGTTAAAGGCACGAGAACTCCAAAGGTCTTCTGTGAGTGAACTTTAATTGACTGATTAGCTCGCATCTTTTAAAATGCCGTAAAACTAGAATATTGACTCTATACTTTGCCTGTATATGCGGACTGGGTGTGCTGATTCCTAGATGGCTGCTTATTGTCCCTGATCTATCTTTTTTTGCCACTTATTCCATGAAAGTGTTTTGTCAGCTAGGTGTGTCTCTTCTGCTCGGGTGGGGGCGGGATTTTATCTTAAATAAGCTTTCGTATTAGAAATTATACTACACCAATGAAAAACATAGTAGAATGTCAGATCAAGGATCATGTTCAGTACCCTTTTTATCAGTGCTATGTCTAATTACTCGCTATTTAGTGTATTCTCTTAAATGTTCCATTCTATATTCAAGTCTGAGCCTGAATTGGATAATCCGATGTTTGTTGCATAGATCTGGATCACTTTTCCTGTATGGGTGCATCACAATTCACGTCGGGTTTTATCTTTTATCTACTGGCCATTGTACTGTTGATTGTGATATCAGTCTTATGTAGAGTAATGACTTTATGAATTTGAATCTTGTCACCCCATTTATATTTGACTAAAGAAAGGGCAGATAAATGGTGATATTAGTTGAGTCATTGTATGATGGTGATTCATCTCTATGAATGTTGAGTTACCTTTACAGTTGATTCGTTGAGTTCGTAACAAGTTTTATGGCCAGCTATGCTCATATTTTTTTAACTTTCTTTGAGGCTTTAATTTGGTCCTACTTCCAGATGATTAGGCTGACTTTTTACTCCAAAAGTTCTCCGTCAGTAAATTACTTAGAGAAATTTACGTAGCTTGGCAATTCTCAACAGAATACTTGGCCATTTTGGCTCAAATCTCAACTTATTGTTCATTTTAGCCCTATATTTTTTTTTATAGTATCCCTAATTCCTCTTATGTCTTCCAATAGTATACCATATTATTGATCCCACCGTAATGACCACCTCCACCATTGTAACTATCACTATTGACCGCTGACACCTCTCTATTGTCGGCACTGCGGGAGTTTGTTTGTGATACTTTATTCTAATTTGGTGTTTGTGTTGAAGAAGTGATTTGCGTTGTTTCAGTGTATTGAAGTTGAGATTGGGTTTTGATTTCGTATGTGGATATGTTGTTTGGATGTTTGTTGGAGCGGGATTATTGATTGAAAATAGAAGTTTTCATTGTTGTTCGTAAATCTAACCTAACTGAGGTCATTCCACCATAATGGGTAAAATAGTAAGCTCGTTATTCAATGGTTTAAGAAAAGCTTGGAGAAGTTAAAAAAGTGTCTAGAGGAGTTACTTGGCGTATTTTGAGCATGCCGGACAACAATGAAAACTAGCACCGGTGAGACCTCATTTTCTCTTGTATATGGTGTAGAGGCGCTTGCCCGGTCGAATTGGGGAACCAAGCTTAAGGGTTTTCATGTAACTGAGGATTCCAATAATAAGTCTATGGCATCAGAGTTAAAATTACTCGAGGAGAGATGAGATTAAGCCTTGATCAAGATGACTGCACAAAATCAAAGGATGAGTAATATTTCAATAGCAGGGTGAATCTCTGTACTTCAAAGTCGGGGATTATGTTTTACATAAAGTGATGACAGAGACTAAAGAAGTTAATTCCGGGAAGTTGGGCCTGAAATGGGAAGGACACTATAGAGTCACCGGGATAGCAAGCAAGGGTCATACCAGCTCGAAGATGAGGAAAAAGTGAAGCTGCCAACCAATAGGAACGTCAGCCACCTGAAGCTAGTACTTTTGAGGAAGGTCCACGTTGCTATTAGTTAATTATTTAAATTTATTTATTTTTATTAACGTTACGTTTTATTATAAGACAGGCATAACAGACCAACCAGACGTGATGACCGAACTGACTCCAAGATAAATATAAGAACTCAAATAGTTCTATCGTTGGGTCGCGTATATCTGATCAGTAGGTTAATGCGCCAGCTGTTAGAAGTCTCTTTCCCTATCCCACTAAATTCCTCTTTAGGAAAAGAACCAATGGGAATAAGGAATCAATACTTTATGGAGCAAGGAGATATAGTGAAGGCTCCAGTGCAACAATCGTCACACATCACACTTGAGCGTTGGTGGACTACCACTGAGTGCAAATATATTAACATCACTGAGTACTGCCTCCAAATACAAGACATTCTAGTAACATCGAAGATTGTTGCGTAACACTGGACTATTTCAAGACAATTCTAGGAACTGCACGGGTCGTCTGTCCCCCTAAAAAAGGCAAAGATATGGCAAACGGAAAGCACAAAACCGATCGGATGCATAAACATAAGTCTGGTCAAAGTTCATCCAATGTATTTATGACCTATTACTTGTGTTAACTTTGTATGAAATCAAAGTCATGAACTTAGAAGTTATTTCATCTGCTCCAAACTCTAAGTTTGCAGAAATTCTAGGTTAGAGTTCATAAACTTGGTAATGTAATGTACATTAATATACTATGTCTATGTGTTACACCCCATAGTTTGGTATGGAAAGAGAGCATGATTAGACGACATGAGCCGGTGATCCGAGATCCTTTTCGAAGGTCCCTTACGATTTAGAGGGACGTTACGAATGTGTATGGAAGGTTGGAAGCCATCGGGGTTGAAGGGATCATTCCTCGACGGAGTTTGACGAAAATTGGATGATACGCTAAGCGTTTCGCGTAGTGGATGTGATCCGCCTCGCAGAAGGAAAGCCGAAAATTGGGAAATTTCTGGAAGGATTGCGACCTCATATGCGGCTAGGGGTGAGCACGAGTACAAAGTACCCAGATACCCGACCGGAATCAATACTAATGGGTAGGTTCCGGGTAGATATATTATAATAACGGATAGGTTCGGGTAGTAAAATTAGGAATCGATCAATGTCGGGTTCGGTTTCGGTTTCGGCAAATAGAGACAGGGTACCCGGAATCGATACCCGAAACCTATGAAATATTAAATATTTTTACTTTTTAAATTCCATTATTTTTTAGTTAAGAAAAAAAAGAAAAAAAAAGTCATACTAAAGTACACTATTTAAGGGGGGGGGGAACCAAATGTAGAACAATCACTTTCACCATAAAAAAATAAATTAAATAATACAAAGTGACAATCATAAGCAGAGAAAAAGCCAAAAGTGGTAGAAAACTGAAAAATTGATTTTTTTAAACTATGTACTCCTTTAAGTTATTGAAAAAGAAAGTTGAAACGAAAACCAAAGCAAATCTTTGAAACATTCTTGGGATATTTGCTCCGAAAGGATTCTTTATGAGTTTTGTGGCACTAACTTTCAGAGGATAAGCAGACGAGTTTATTTCTAAACCAAAACTGTTATACGAATGCATTATTTTGCACAAAGAAACACCGATTCCGGGAACCTACCCCGAACATACCTACCCGAAATCGCAGGGTCCGAGTAATGATTGCTACGGGTAGGTTCCTAGTAGTAAATTTTGGAACCGATCTTTTACTGGTAGGGTCAGGGTAATTCAAAAAATTTAGGGTACCCGGACCCGCTCACCCTATATACAGCCGCATATGACCATATGCGACCGCAGATAGTCTCACATACGGGAAGCAGTGGCCGACTTTCTTTGGTTATTTAAGCGGTGGATCGACTTTGGGACTTCATTTCTCACCATTTCTGATCCTAAACACCTCCAAAATACTTCCAAGACATCTCCCTATCATCTAAGTAAAGTTCTACAAGAGATTGAAGTGATTTTTCCCTTGAAGATCATAGAAGTGCAAGTATAAGCTTGTTTTTTCCTTGTTATGGTGAGTTTGAGGTTCCTTCAAGTTGAAGCAAGATATAAGTGGATTGATTTCATGTAAATAAGGTAAGACTTACCCTCTCCTACATGTATAAGGTTTTTTTTTGAAGCTTTTGAAGTGTCGTTTGGTTAATAACTTGTGGGATAAAGATTAGGAATAATTTTTAAGGTGTTGTGTTGTAGTGGACTATTTTTAAGCCATGGTTTTGATATGTTGCGACTAGAAATTGATGGTATGGCTGGGATATGATGTTGTTATTGTTGTTCTTGTGTTGTTGATGTTGTTTTGAACAAAGGGAAAGTAGAGGGAAAGATGGGAGGTGCTGCCCAATTTCGTATAAGAAAGTTTGCCGCTTATCGGCTATCGTTAAGCTTTTTAAATTATTAAAAGATTGTGTTTCCATCTTGTAGACCAGCGTATTGGTGAGTCACTTGTGGGATTGTGAAGGACGACTACGGTTGAAGGTATGCTAAGGCTAAACTCTTCTTTATTTTGGCATGTTGGTTGAAATGACGACGTATCACGAAACGTCCGCAATAGAGAATTCTACTCTTGTCTATTGAAGATATACTTGTTTCCTTACTTTTGAAAGGATTCCATAATTCTTGATTTTCCCTTATCGGGAGTACTTTCCATATTCTATAGCGTCCCGTCGTGTTGACATCTTATGGTTCCCTTGTTGGTCTTATGAACACTAGGAATGCCATGTCTTGACTTGTGAGTCTACATAAAAGGATGAAATGGTTATGGTATTTACTCTACTGAATAATGTTGTTGAATCTTATGGAAGAGTAGAAGGGAAATGATAGGTCGTCTTCATAGTGATAGCCAGAAGTGCAACGACTCTTAATGGGTTAAGAAGCTCTTACCTAAGGCCTCGTATGATGTACATATTCATGGTAAGAGGAATCTCTTAGCGTTAAGATGAGATTGATGTTGTTGGTGATGATCTTCAAAAGTATATCATGAGTCTAACGATCTTATATCATTTTGACAAGTTCATAGAAGACTCTTATGACGCTCTACGTACGTATGTGAGTAATACCCATAAGGGCACGAATACGATAGTATGATTTACCGCTGGTTGGGCATCGTTATTTACCATCGGTTGGGCAGACTCGTACTTACTACCGGGATACGACCGATCGGGCAGTTACCACTAGTTGGGTAGTTATGTATCGTTATTTACCACTGGATAGATAGACACGTTATTTACCACCGGTTGGGCAGTTACTACTGATCAGTGAGGCAGTCGAGCAGTTAGAAATACGACAATGTTATAAAGGTATACAATAAGGTTATAAGGTAAGAATGGTTATGATGTATGTTATGGTCTTTGATGACATTTCAAAGGTTCAGGTTGATTCGTATCTCTCTCTTTTATAATTACGTAACAATGTATTTTAGTTTCGCCTTACATACTCAGTACATTATCTCGTACTAATGTCCCTTTGTTTGGGACGCTGCGTTTCATGCCACGCAGGTTCAGGTAGGCGATGAGAGGACCCACCCTTGTAGTTCGTGTTCAAATATCAGCTTTTATTGGTGAGCTCCATTTCCTTCTGGAGTATAGCTGTGTCTGGGTTTTATTTATGTTCTGTTGGTATTTTGAGTATGTCGGGGGCCCTGTCCCAACTTATGTACTATGTCGACGTTCTGTTGGAGCCTTTGTAAATATGTCATGTGTTGTTAGTACGATCTCGTAGACCTGAAGGTTGGTTAGAGATTATATTAGCCTTGTTGGCCTTAGTATGTATATATATGCGTGAGTTTGGTTTTTCTGTTTGCAGGATTTTATGTTGGGTTGTGTTACAGTTATCATTCTGAGGCCTTGTCGGCCCAGACGGTTATACGTTCACATGATGATATCTAGGTGATTCGCTCGGGCCGTCCAGGCGCCGGGTGCCGGCCACCCCCAAAGTTGGGGTATGACACTATGAAATGAAATTGTCGTTCATAACTCCCCTCCCTTATCCACATCCTCTTTCTATCCTGCTTTCGCTGTCTCAAATATCAAAAATTTCATCCCATTAATTCTTGATAAAAAAGACGATCAATACTCTTTGTGGGTTGAACTCTTCACCATTCACGCTTGTGCGTACAACGTACTTGATCATATCGACAACTCCATCCCTCGCCCTCTAGATATTGTAGACTTGACATGACATCGTCTTGATGCTATTGTCAAACAATGGGTCTATGACATGATCTCTAAGGATTTACTCTACACTATTATGAAAACAGGCGCCTCCGCTCGTGACTTGTGGACGCGTTTAGAAGAACTCTTTCAAGATAACAAGAACACTCACGCAGTGTACTTGGAAGAGCAATTCAACAACACCCGTCTGGAAAATTATTCCAATATGTCCGCATATTGCAAAGAGTTAAAACTTGTGGCAAACAAATTGTCAAACGTCGGAACATCTGTTTCTGAAACAAAAATAGTTTTACAATTGGTCGCAGGCCTACCAAAGGGTGAATATGACACTCTTGCCACAATGATACAGCAGGTTGACCCTCTACCCAGTTTTGACAAGGCTCGTTCACAATTGCTATTGGAAGAAACACGTTGTGCGAAGCAAGACGAGCACAACCAAAAGGCATTGGCAGTTGATGCATCTACACCTAGCAGCGCTGCCGCCGGCCATCCGCCACTGCTGGAAAACAGTCAGCCGTGGCAGAACCGCGATGGCAGGGGCGGCAGAGGCCGCGACAGTGGTCGTGGCGGAAAGTGTTGCAGAAAAGGAGGCATGGGACAACATACATGCCAACAACAGCAACAGGCCAATCTGCCTGCTTCGTTCCAAGGCCCAGTACCAAGTTCATCAGCCGGGTCTCTTGGGCCCAGCACCAACGCACCGACATGCCCAGTTCTAGCCTCATTAGGCCCACGTCGCCCAGTCCTATTACCCGCAGCAGCCCAGCAGTCTGTCCTCATCTGAGTTGGGCTAGGCTTTCAACAGTCTCAACTTGCAGCAGATACATTGATACGGGGGCCACTACTCACCTCACTCGCTCTACATGTAATCTTCCCAAACTATTTCGTTTAAAGCATCCTCAACATATAACTGTCGGAAATGGTCACCGCATTCCAATCCAGGGATATGGTACCACTTACACTCAACCACCCCATCCACCATTTTCCCTTACCAATGTCATGTATGCCCCGAACATCATTAAAAACCTAATTTCTGTCCGACAATTTACTCGTAATAATTTTGTCTCTGCTGACTTTGACCCGTTTGGTTTTACTGTGAAGGATCTTCGTACGGGGATACCTCTTATGAGATGTAAAAGCACGGGGGATCTTTATCCATTCTCATCCACCTCCGTTGCCAGATCTTGCTCTCCAATTTCTCTCGCTGCTATCTCTCCGTCAACTTGGCATAATCGGTTTGGCCACCCAAGAGCACTAGTTTTTAATTTTCTTAGAGCAAATAATTTTATTAAATGTAATAATGGAAAACTTGTCCATCACTGTATTTCTTGCTCTTTAGGCAAACATGTTCGACTTCCCTTTAAATCATCTTCAAGTGTTACGTTTTTTCCTTTTGATATTATTCATGATGATTTGTGGACGTCTCCTATTTCTAGTTCACTGGGTCATAACTATTATCTTATCTTGTTAGATGATTTTCTCAGTATATTTGGATCTACCCACTCAAATTTAAATCCAAAATGTTTGCCATATTTTTTGAATTTCGTACTTTGATCAGAACACAGTTTGAAAAATGCATAAAATTATTTCAGTGTGATAATGGTCGTGAGTTCAATAACTTCATGTTTCACCGATTCTGTAAAAATAATGGCATGGTTTTTCGCTTCTCATGTCCCCACACATCGCCTCAAAATGGTAAAGTCGAACGAATCATCCGCACCATTAATAACATGGTTCGTACTCTCCTACTTCATGCCTCACTTCCTCCGTCTTTTTGGGTCTATGCAGTCAAAATGGTAGAATACATCCTTAACATTTTACCTACCAGTACCCTTCATAACATGACCCTAACCGAAATCTTATACCATCGGACCCCCTCTTATGACCATCTTCGCATTTTCGGTTACCTCTGCTATCTAAATCTGGCAGCTACTGCCCCTCATAAATTAGCACCCCGAACCACTCAGTGTGTCTTCGTAGGTTTTCCATCCAATCATAGGGGCTACCCGTGCTATGACTTCTCTACTTGTTAGATCCACGTCTCACGTCACGTCACATTCGACGAGAACACGTTTTCTTTCGCAAATATTCACAAATTCCGTACCACATATTATACCTTTCTAGATGAATCCGACATGTCCCCAGTCATCCTTCACGAACTTGCTCGATCTACCAACACAGTGGCGAAACCACTGTCACCCACCACTACTACAGTACCCACGTTACTGCCGTCATCCACCATCCCCGTCACACATCTAACGGAACCATCGTCTCCTGTGCCCAGTCCACCGTATGTCGTCACCCACTGCCACAACTCAGTCCCGGTGCACTCGACCCCACACCACCGTCTCGAGCCTGAACCCAGAAGCCCCACCGTCACCAACCCAACTAGTCGCCACACTACACCCACTCCACCGCCGACTTCGTACCCCACAACTTCTCACCAAACCCCCATCGACCTACCCAGTACAACTACGTCAATCCAACCACTGTCAAACCCCGAGTCAGTTATCCCAACCCCCAATACTGAGTCAGTCCTCCCGATAACCCAACCCTCTACCGACAACCCGCAGATCCCATCGAGCCCCACCCAACACCATACTCTGCCATCAAATACCAATAACACCCCTGCCCCAACCCACCGTATGGAAACCCATGGCCAACACGATATTTTCAAACCCAAAGTCCACTTCAATTTGTCTACCCAAACCGTGTCACCAATTCCCAAAAAAA
Organism: Anisodus acutangulus; assembly: GCA_029783415.1. Classification (NCBI taxonomy): domain Eukaryota; kingdom Viridiplantae; phylum Streptophyta; class Magnoliopsida; order Solanales; family Solanaceae; genus Anisodus; species Anisodus acutangulus. Next base: position 31,700,587 of record CM056500.1, read on the forward strand.
CATAATTAGCCAAACTAGACCCTAACTGGAATGCAGCTACGTATGAGGAATTTAATGCTTTAACGAAATAGCACACTTGGGATTTGGTTCCTCAATCGGAGGGGGTGAATGTGATCCGATGCATGTGGCTTTTTCGTCACAAATATAGAGACAATGGTGAGCTAGAGAGGTATAAGACACGACTTGTAGTTAATGACACTAATTAGCAGGAGGGTATAGATTGTGGAGAACATTCAGTCCGGTTGTTAAACCGGCCACCATTCGCACAATTCTAAGTATTGCTATGGGTAAGCACTGGCCTATTCACCAGTTTGATGTAAAAAATACATTTATACATGAGGATTTGAAAGAAACGGTTTATATGCATCAACCGCCTGGTTTTGCCCATCTAGTCGCCCCTCAGTATGTATGTCGTCTCCGTAAGTCATTGTATGACTTGAAATAGGCCCATCGAGCATGATATGATTGCTTTGCATAATATATTTTGCAGATTGGGTTTGTATGCAGCAAGTGTGATAATTCTCTGTTTATTTTTCATCGAGGTAGTAGCATTGCGTATATGTTATTGTATGTGGACGATATTGTGCTCACTGCCTCATCTGAGATGCTAAAAGATGAGATCATTGCACGGCCCAAAACAACATTTGCTATGATTAACTTGGGCATTTCAGTGACTAGATCTGCCGACACTATGTTTCTATGTCAACGTAAGTATGTAGAGGAGATTGTGTACAAGGCTAAAATGGCAAATTGCAAGATCATGGCTACTCCAGTTGACTCTATATCAAAGCTTAGTGCTTTGGATGGTGATCTGGTGTCCGATCCCACTCTTTACATGAGTCTCGCAGGTGCACTATAGTACCTCACCTTCACCAGACATGATATTGCTTATGCTGTTCAGCAGATATGCTTATTTATGCATGCCCCTAGGGAGCCTCATTTTACTACTCTCAAACGTATCATTCGATATGTTAAGGGCACACTTGACTATGGTTTGCACCTATACCTTTCATCTCCGACCAGGTTGTTGTCATATACGGATGCTGATTGGGCAGGTTGTCCGGACACGCGACCTCAGACTACTGTGTGTTTCTAGGGGATAATCTTATTTCTTGGTCTGCCAAGAGGCAACCCACATTGTCCCGTTCGAGTGCAGAAGCAGAATACAGATGTGTTGCTAATGTTGTTGCTGAGATTTGTTAGCTTCAAAACCTTCTTTTGGAGCTTCGGTGTCCATTATGTAAGGATTCGTTGGTTTATTGTGTTAATATATCCGCTGTATACCTGTCTTATAATCTGGTTCAGCATCAACGAACCAAGCACATTGAGATAGACATCCACTTTGTTCGTGAGAAGGTTGCTCTTGGTCCTATCAAGGTATTGCCTGTGCCTTCCTCATATCAGTATGCAACACATATTCACAAAGGGCCTTCCTAGACAACCCCTTCTTTGACTTCAGATCCAGTCTTAGCGTCCGGCCTCCTCCCGCTCCGACTGAGGGGGTGTATTAGCACACATGTAGTTTGTATTCTATTAGGGTACATATTTACCATATTTTGTATTGTATAATTATGATAGGATTGAATCATTATTAGAGAAAAATTCAACATTGTACACATATATATTTATTTTAATGAAAAAGACTCCCAAACAAAATTAATACAATATTACAAATATAAATGTGTGAAGAGGAACGAATTTGAATATTCTCATTCCCCCAAAATTAAAGTAAAATTCCCTTCATCATTAAGGATATGAGAGGACGAGCATTTTGGAAGTCAGTCGTACGTATGTGAGAAGAGAGATGAAAAAAGAAGAAGAAAGGAATAGAAAACGAAAGTTGAAAAGAGTATGGTGACTGAACTTCCATTAATTAGGGTATTGCTAATAATTCGTCAGAATTGCATTAAAATTAGAAAAATAAAATGAAAAAACTTAATGCTTTTATTTGATTGGAACATAAAAAGACGGGTCAATTTTTTTAATTTTCCAAAATTGGCCTTCCCTTTCCACTTCACGACTAGGGGTGAACATATATCGGTTTATATTTATTTTGTATCCGAAAAATATGAATCGAATAAAAATAAAAATTGAATACAACTTTTTTTTTAAAAACCGATATGTTCGGTTTATATCGCCGAACGTATCGGATTATATCGGTTTTTTTAGTGGGCCGGGCCGGGGATTTTTTTTTAAAATTAAATTTCCAAAACTGAAATTGACATTCACACCTACACTATCATGAAATTTCGACGTTGAAATCTATTGTATATCGTGAGATGTTTACTAAAGAAAAAAGAAAATTATAAATCGATTTGGGAGAAAACACAAATTGATCGGGAAAAATGATGTATTTCTAAAAATTGGCTGCGCCAAACCGCCTTGTGGAAGTTTGACCGGCCCCGTCTCTAAAAAATACCCAAAATCAAAAAAATAATCAGGTAAAAGGGACATCCGAACGCAGAGTTATGACCATTTAAAGTTTTACCAATTTACAACTACTTTCTCTCCCTACATTTTATATCAATGCTTCTGTGATATGTTAATCAAGTTCATGCCACATGCGACTTCCATAAAAGCTTCATAGATTGGCTTCAATGTCTATGATTCAAGAGATAGTAGTAGCCTAAAATAAAAAAATAAAAAAAATTATATATTTAATTCAATTTTTCGGTTCGGTTCGTATCCAAAAATAAAAAACTGAACCGAATACTAAATTCTGATTTGGTTCGGTTTTTCAAAATATTCGATTTTTTCTTTTTAAAAAAATCGAGAAAAAACCGAATTAAATTTCGATTCGATTCGATTTTTTCGGTTCTCTTGTTTTTTTTGGCCCACCTATTCACCACACACTATTAGTAGGGTATTTCTGTTATTACAGGAAAAGAAAGACATATTTTGAAACAGGTTTACTGCAGTCTCTGTTCCTTTCCCTCAAGAACTTGACAGCAGAGGAAAGTGTAAGAAGAGAAATGGGTTTTCTCAGATTGATCGATTTCCTCGCTTGGTAAATTTATTTGGTTAAAAATGAAAATGTTGCAAAGGCTTTGTCTCTTTCTTTTTTGCATGTATTCATACTCTCTACCTTATTTGCAGCAGGCTGGTACTTGCTCTGGTCTATCCTTTGTAAGTCCCCATTACTTTTTACAAGTCTATTCTGCACATTGAGGTGATCTTACAATTTCGTATTGTTGTCACCCACAATAACAACATACCCAGTGGAGTCTACCTAATTTTCTTTACTGTAAGCATTTTCTATGTGAAACATTTTACTCCAAGCCAAATGCGGTGCCGTATCCAAGAATTTGAACAAGGGGATTAAAGAAAAAGTAAAAGTTGCATCTAAGATTTTATCATATGTCCGAAGGATTCAACAATTTATATATATATGCCCAAAAAAGTTGTTTTTATCCTTGTAGTATAGTGTAATATTCAGGCGGAGGGGATTCAATTGAGCCCCCTTCACTAAAGGTAGCTATGCCCCTGCGCACCCTAAGGCATAACAAAGTTTCAAGTGTTGAATGCTTTCATTTCCAACATTGGTTACTGGTGAAATATTTTTTCTTGTTTCTGTCAACAATTACCAATTCTTTTTGTGGAACCGCAGATGTGCTTCAATCCGAGCGATTGAGACTGGCTCCAAGTATCACATGAGGAAGCTAGTCACATATTGGACCATCTTTTCCTTTATTTCTCTGTTCGAGCACCTATTTGAGAAACTTATCGAATGGTAATGTGGTGTACTCTTAACTGGTTACGTTAACTATTATTTTACGTGTATTCCTTTCATAATCCTCTCTAAATCATATGGAAATAGGATTTCTCTGAATTATTGACATTTGTTAATTATATTAACTTCCAGTAAGATCATTGGGCAAATTTTTTCTGTCTTGAAGGAAAATAAGGGCAAATCAAATTCATTAATTGTTAACGAACTTATGATATCCTCAATTAGTTTATCTACTTGATACTAAACCCAACAAAACAAGTATATGCTTCATATGCAAATTCTCGTGCTTGTACACCACTCATGTAATTACACGTTGTGTCTGGATCCATACCCTTATATTGACTCATTGAATTGTGACAGAATCTTTTTCAAGTGAACCTCAATGTCTTATAATGCACTTTTTCAGTTACTCGTCTATGTTTGTAGTTATATGATTGTTCTTGCTCGTGTTTCTTAAAACATCCTTGGTGAGAAGTTTGAGGATTTCAAGAGCTAGAGTTTTTTTTGAAGCATTTGGGGAAATTTGTGCAACATACATGAACATGAGAAACTACTCCTGTTGCATATACTAATGTCTTTCCATTTACTTTGGCAGGGTTCCTTTGTGGCCATATATAAAATTGATAACCATATGTTGGTTGGTGATACCGCAGTTTAACGGCGCATGTTATCTTTATCAAAATCTTATTCGTCCATGTTTTCCGGTTAAACTGCATGACAGTATCAGTCAGTTTAATAGTTCTTGTTATGCTTACAAACGCCTTCTATATTTGTGCTTGTCTCTCAAACTTCAAACTGTCACTGACTGGTTTAACAAGCCAATGGAGGATCCATCTCTCAAGAATGAAACATTTCTGGCTGTGGCAGAGAGGTATCTTGAAGATAATGGATCTGATGCTTTGGAGAAACTTATTGCAAACAAGGTATATCAGACATTACTTCAGCAAGGAGTAGCCAGTTCATTACCGAATTAGACATACTACATCAGTTAGTTATATACAAGTTGAGACTGCTAATCCGTTTCAGTAGCCAAAAGTTAGATTGCTACCATCAAAGCAAATGTATAATTACATCTTGAGTATTGATTTTTTCTCAACAAGCATTATCAGTGTACTTAACATGATCTCCTGTGTTTGCAGTCAAAGGATGATAATTCGAATCGTCATGCAGAAGATATCAAGCCTACTGATACTAGTGATGAAGCAGGAACGCCTACTCCCAACCAGGTGCCTCGCCCGTTGTTCCTTGCTCCCTGTATACTGTATGAAACATTTTTTAACTTCTTGTGCTGCTGCTACACTGTCGTTTTCACCCCATAATGATTAGAAAAGTTGCATTAGCAGTTGAGTACAAGTTAAATGGTTTGCTTATTTCCATCAAATTTGTGAATGCTTGTCTGCATATATGTTGTCAACCTTCCAACCCTTAAACTGTTGTATGTACATGAGGAATAGGTTATTGTAATTACATTATGCAGTTATCAGTTTTCTCAAGTAAAGCATCAAGGAGTCCAAATTTTCCTTTTGTTGGAAACAGAACTAATTACTTGTTCTTTTTTAGTGAAAATCTTTTTTTCTTTTCACATGCTTTCATTCCTTAAAATCCCATAAATAACAATCATAGTGCCCCTAACAGATATTGTACGAAGAGGGTGGTCCTGTTTGGGAAGATTTCAAAGTGATGGAGCATATGGCAAAACATGAAGCAGCTGGGCCCAAACAGGTTATATTTTTCAACCCTTGAATTCCCTTAGTTACTGTTTTTGGAATATTATGCGTTCACAAGTACTGCTCTGGATGCCTTAATAAATGAAATATTAAACAAGCTGCTAATTGAAGATTGATGACAAGAGAATAGCTTGACATGAAAATTTACTGTATATGATGGAAAAAGATTAGGCTTACCTGAAAGTTAAACTGGTGCGTTCTGTAAAATGAATCCTTTTTGAAGTTTGCATTAGATTAACATATCTTAGTATGGTCTCGCGCCTCTGTTTCTCCTGTAAATATTTGAAGCCATTAGGAAAGGGAGAGAATTCATGCTCTTAAATATTTTTAAACATCAGTACCACCTTTATTCTAGCCTAGTTTTTGTGTGTATATATTCAAGCAAAAGTAATCTTATGCCAGTGATTAAAACGTCCTCTGTGGACTGCAGGTTAAAAATGTGAAGGAAAATGACGTCCAGATTGAGAAGAAAACAACAGCAGTGCAGATCAAAGAAACATCGGTTCCAGCAGATGCCGGGGAGATTAAACTCCCAGAGACTAATTCTGTAAAGAACGTTCAGACAGAGTGGACTTGTGCGGTATGTCAAGTGACAACCAACTCAGAGCATGACTTGAAGTCTCATCTTCTAGGGTGGAGACATAAAGCAAAGTGTGAAGGGCTGAAAACTTGCAAGCAAACGGCCAAAAGTGAAGAAAGATCAAATGATACAACAAAGTCAAATCAGCTTAATCAGGAGCAAGTAAAACATGCAGCTACAGCACAATCAGAGCACAGTGCTAATAAAGCAGCTGAGCCCAAGCAGGTTATTATTTTTTAACCCTAAAACTTCCTTGGTCCTTTTTGGGATATTATACCTTAACAAGTATTGCTCGGGATGCAATTGTTGAGCAACCAATAGATGAAGATCTTAAGCAACTGATTGATCAAAAGAGGAGAACTTGATGTTCCCACGAGAATAGCTACTTAGCCGCTGGTGAATGTGATACTCTTGGTGGTCAAGTTAGAAAAGTACAGGATGAGGCTTAGCTGAATATGAAGCTAAATGTGGAAGATGTCAATTGATAATGCACTATGAGATCAAGTGCATTATCATTTAAACTTAAGAAGAAACTCCGTGTATGCTAAAACAATCACCAAGCAACCCAAAAATTGAACTGGTGCACTTTGTAAAATTTGTCCTGTTTGAAGTATTCATTTATCTTAGTATATTCTCGAACCTCAGTTTCTTCTGTGAACATTTTGAAGCCACTAAAAAGGGGAAAGAGTTGAAGCTCTTAATTCTTTTTAAACATTAATACTACCTTTTATTCCAGCCTAGTATTTAATTTTCTGTAGTCTAGCAAAAGTAATCCTATGCCAGTGATTAAAACGTCCTCTGTGGACTGCAGGTTAAAAATGTGAAGGAAAATGACGTCCAGATTGAGAAGAAAACAACAGCTGTGCAGATTAAAGAAACAGCGGTTCCAGCAGATGCCGGTGAGATTAAACTTCCAGAGACTAATTCTGTAAAGAACGTTCAGACAGAGTGGACTTGTGCGGTATGTCAAGCGACAACCAACTCAGAGCATGACTTGAAGTCTCATCTTCTAGGGTGGAGACATAAAGCAAAGTGTGAAGGGCTGAAAACTTGCAAGCAAACGGCCAAAAGTGAAGAAAGATCAAGTGATACAACAAAGTCAAATCAGCTTAATCAGGAGCAAGTAAAACATGCAGCTACAGAACGATCAGAGCACAGTGCTAATAAAGCAGCTGAGCCCAAACAGGTTATTATTTTTTAACCCTAAAACTTCCTTGGTCCTTTTTGGGATATTATGCCTTAACAAGTATTGCTCGGGATGCAATTGTTGAGCAACCAATAGATGAAGATCTTAAGCAACTGATTGATCAAAAGAGGAGAACTTGATGTTCCCACGAGAATAGCTACTTAGCCGCTGGTGAATGTGATACTCTTGGTGGTCAAGTTAGAAAAGTACAGGATGAGGCTTAGCTGAATATGAAGCTAAATGTGGAAGATGTCAATTGATAATGCACTATGAGATCAAGTGCATTATCATTTAAACTTAAGAAGAAACTCCGTGTATGCTAAAACAATCACCAAGCAACCCAAAAATTGAACTGGTGCACTTTGTAAAATTTGTCCTGTTTGAAGTATTCATTTATCTTAGTATATTCTCGAACCTCAGTTTCTTCTGTGAACATTTTGAAGCCACTAAAAAGGGGAAAGAGTTGAAGCTCTTAATTCTTTTAAAACATTAATGCTACCTTTTATTCTAGCGTAGTATTTAATTTTCTGTAGTCTAGCAAAAGTAATCCTATGCCAGTGATTAAAACGTCCTCTGTGGACTGCAGGTTACAAGTGTGAAGGAAAGTAACATCCAGATTGAGAAGAAAACAACAGCTGTGCAGATTAAAGAAACAGCGGTTCCAGCAGATGCCGGTGAGATTAAACTCCCAGAGACTAATTCTGTAAAGAACGTTCAGACAGAGTGGACTTGTGCGGTATGTCAAGCGACAACCAACTCAGAGCATGACTTGAAGTCTCATCTTCTAGGGTGGAGACATAAAGCAAAGTGTGAAGGGCTGAAAACTTGCAAGCAAACGGCCAAAAGTGAAGAAAGATCAAGTGATACAACAAAGTCAAATCAGCTTAATCAGGAGCAAGTAAAACATGCTGCTACAGAACGATCAGAGCACAGTGCTAATAAAGCAGCTGAGCCCAAACAGGTTATTATTTTTTAACCCTGAAACTTTCTTGGTCCTTTTTGGGATATTATGCCTTAACAAGTATTGCTCGGGTTGCAATTGTTGAGCAACCAATAGATGGAGATCTTAAGCAACTGATTGATCAAAAGAGGAGAACTTGATGTCCCCACGAGAATAGCTACTTAGCCGCTGGTGAATGTGATACTCTTGGTGGTCAAGTTAGAAAAGTACAGGATGAGGCTTAGCTGAATATGAAGCTAAATGTGGAAGATGTCAATTGATAATGCACTATGAGATCAAGTGCATTATCATTTAAACTTAAGAAGAAACTCCGTGTATGCTAAAACAATCACCAAGCAACCCAAAAATTGAACTGGTGCACTTTGTAAAATTTGTCTGCTTGAAGTATTCATTTATCTTAGTATATTCTCGAACCTCGCTTTCTTACGTGAACATTTTGAAGCCACTAAAAAGGGAAAGAGTTGAAGCTCTTAATTCTTTTTAAACATTAATACTACCTTTTATTCTAGCCTAGTATTTAATTTTCTGTAGTCTAGCAAAAGTAATCCTATGCCGTTGATTAAAACGACCTCTGTGGACTGCAGGTTAAAAATGTGAAGGAAAATAACGCCCAGATTGAGAAGAAAACAACAGGGTGCAGATTAAAGAAACAATGGTTCCGCAGATGCCGGTGAGATTAAACTTCCAGAGACTAATTCAGAAAGAACGTTGACAGAGTGGACTTGTGCGGTATGTCAAGCGACAACCAACTCAGAGCATGACTTGAAGTCTCATCTTCTAGGGTGGAGACATAAAGCAAAGTGTGAAGGGCTGAAAACTTGCAAGCAAGCGGCCAAAAGTGAAGAAAGATCAAATGATACAACAAAGTCAAATCGGCTTAATCAGGAGCAAGTAAGACATGCGACTCTGAGACGATCGAGCACAGTGCTAATAAAGCGGTGAGCCCAAACAGTTATTATTTTTAACCCTAAAACTTCCTTGGTCCTTTTGGGATATTATGCCTTAACAAGTATTGCTCGGGATGCAATTGTTGAGCAACCAATAGATGAAGATCTTAAGCAACTGATTGATCAAAAGAGGAGAACTTGATGTTCCCACGAGAATAACTACTTAGCCATTGGTGAATGTGATACTCTTGGTGGTCAAGTTAGAAAAGTACAGGATGAGGCTTAGTGAATATGAAGCTAAATGTGGAAGATGTCAATTGATAATGCACTATGAGATCAAGTGCATTATCATTTAAACTTAAGAAGAAACTCCGTGTATGCTAAAACAATCACCAAGCAACCCAAAAATTGAATCGGTGCACTTTGTAAAATTTGTCCTGTTTGAAGTATTCATTTATCTTAGTATATTCTCGAACCTCGCTTTCTTACGTGAATATTTTGAAGCCACTAAAAAGGGGAAAGAGTTGAAGCTCTTAATTCTTTTTAAACATTAATACTACCTTTTATTCTAGCTTAGTATTTAATTTTCGTAGTCTAGCAAAAGTAATCTTATGCCGCTGATTAAAACGTCCTCTGTGGACTGCAGGTTAAAAATGTGAAGGAAAGTAACGCGTCCAGATTGAGAAGAAAACAACAAATTTGTGCAGATTAAAGAAGCGGTTCCAGCAGATGCGGTGAGATTAAACTTCCAGAGACTAATTACGTAAAGAACGTTGAGACAGTGGACTTGTGCGGTATGTCAAGTGACAACCAACTCAGAGCATGACTTGAAGTCTCATCTTCTAGGGAGGAGACATAAAGCAAAGTGTGAAGCGCTGAAAACTTGCAAGGAAACCGCCAAAAGTGAAGAAAGATCAAATGATACAACAAAGTTAAACCAGGTTAATCGCGAGCAAGTAAAACATGCGACTACAAGCGATTAGAGCACAGTGCTAATAAAGTTGCTGAGTCCAAACAGGTTATTATTTTTTAACCCTAAAACTTCCTTGGTCCTTTTTGGGATATTATGCCTTAACAAGTATTGCTCGGGATGCAATTGTTGAGCAACCAATAGATGGAGATCTTAAGCAACTGATTGATCAAAAGAGGAGAACTTGATGTCCCCACGAGAATAGCTACTTAGCCGTTGGTGAATGTGATACTCTTGGTGGTCAAGTTAGAAAAGTACAGGATGAGGCTTAGCTGAATATGAAGCTAAATGTGGAAGATGTCAATTGAGAATGCACTATGAGATCAAGTGCATTATCATTTAAACTTAAGAAGAAACTCCGTGTATGCTAAAACAATCACCAAGCAACCCAAAAATTGAACTCGTGCACTTTGTAAAATTTTTCCTGTTTGAAGTATTCATTTATCTTAGAATATTCTCGAACCTCACTTTCTTCTGTGAACATTTTGAAGCCACTAAAAAGGGGAAAGAGTTGAAGCTCTTAATTCTTTTTAAACATTAATACTACCTTTTATTCTAGCTTAGTATTTAATTTTCTGTAGTTTAGCAAAAGTAATCTTATGCCAGTGATTAAAACGTCCTCTGTGGACTGCATGTTAAAAATGTGAAGGAAAATGACGTCCAGATTGAGAAGAAAACAACAGCAGTGCAGATCAAAGAAACATCGGTTCCAGCAGATGCCGGGGAGATTAAACTCCCAGAGACTAATTCTGTAAAGAACGTTCAGACAGAGTGGACTTGTGCGGTATGTCAAGTGACAACCTCCTCAGAGTACGTCTTGAAGTCTCATCTTCTAGGGAGGAGACATAAAGCAAAGTGTGAAGGGCTGAAAACTTGCAAGCAAACGGCCAAAAGTGAAGAAAGATCAAATGATACAACAAAGTCAAATCAGCTTAATCAGGAGCAAGTAAAACATGCAGCTACAACACGATTAGAGCACAGTGCTAATAAAGTTGCTGAACCCAAACAGGTTATTATTTTTTAACCATAAAACTTCCTTGGTCCTTTTTGGGATATTATGCCTTAACAAGTATTGCTCGGGATGCAATTGTTGAGGAACCAATAGATGAAGATCTTAAGCAACTGATTGATCAAAAGAGGAGAACTTGATGTCCCCACGAGAATAGCTACTTAGCCGCTGGTGAATGTGATACTCTTGGTGGTCAAGTTAGAAAAGTACAGGATGAGGCTTAGCTGAATATGAAGCTAAATGTGGAAGATGTCAATTGATAATGCACTATGAGATCAAGTGCATTATCATTTAAACTTAAGAAGAAACTCCGTGTATGCTAAAACAATCACTAAGCAACCCAAAAATTGAACTGGTGCACTTTGTAAAATTTGTCCTGTTTGAAGTATTCATTTATCTGAGTATATTCTCGAACCTCGCTTTCTTACGTGAACATTTTGAAGCCACTAAAAAGGGAAAGAGTTGAACCTCTTAATTCTTTTAAAACATTAATACTACCTTTTATTCTAGCCTAGTATTTAATTTTCTGTAGCCTAGCAAAAGTAATCCTATGCCAGTGATTAAAACGTCCTCTGTGGACTGCAGGTTACAAGTGTGAAGGAAAGTAACATCCAGATTGAGAAGAAAACAACAAATTGCGGCAGATTAAAGAAACAAATGTTCCAGCAGATGCCTGAGATTAAACTCCCAGAGACTAATTCTCAGAAAGAACGCTCGACAGAGTGGACTTGTGCGGTATGTCAAGCGACAACCAACTCAGAGCATGACTTGAAGTCTCATCTTCTAGGGTGGAGACATAAAGCAAAGTGTGAAGGGCTGAAAACTTGCAAGCAAACGGCCAAAAGTGAAGAAAGATCAAGTGATACAACAAAGTCAAATCAGCTTAATCAGGAGCAAGTAAAACATGCGCTCTGAGCGATCGAAGCACGCAGTGCTAATAAAGCGGTGAGCCCAAACAGTTATTATTTTTAACCCTAAAACTTCCTTGGTCCTTTGGGATATTATGCCTTAACAAGTATTGCTCGGGATGCAATTGTTGAGCAACCAATAGATGAAGATCTTAAGCAACTGATTGATCAAAAGAGGAGAACTTGATGTTCCCACGAGAATAGCTACTTAGCCATTTGGTGAATGTGATACTCTTGGTGGTCAAGTTAGAAAAGTACAGGATGAGGCTTAGTGAATATGAAGCTAAATGTGGAAGATGTCAATTGATAATGCACTATGAGATCAAGTGCATTATCATTTAAACTTAAGAAGAAACTCCGTGTATGCTAAAACAATCACCAAGCAACCCAAAAATTGAACTGGTGCACTTTGTAAAATTTGTCCTGTTTGAAGTATTCATTTATCTTAGTATATTCTCGAACCTCAGTTTCTTCTGTGAACATTTTGAAGCCACTAAAAAGGGGAAAGAGTTGAAGCTCTTAATTCTTTTTAAACATTAATACTACCTTTTATTCTAGCCTAGTATTTAATTTTCTGTAGCCTAGCAAAAGTAATCCTATGCCAGTGATTAAAACGTCCTCTGTGGACTGCAGGTTACAAGTGTGAAGGAAAGTAACGTCCAGATTGAGAAGAAAACAACAGCTGTGCAGATCAAAGAAACAGCGGTTCCAGCAGATGCCGGGGAGATTAAACTCCCAGAGACTAATTCTGTAAAGAACGTTCAGACAGAGTGGACTTGTGCGGTATGTCAAGTGACAACCAACTCAGAGCATGACTTGAAGTCTCATCTTCTAGGGAGGAGACATAAAGCAATGTGTGAAGGGCTGAAAACTTGCAAGCAAACGGCCAAAAGTGAAGAAAGATCAAGTGATACAACAAAGTCAAATCAGCTTAATCAGGAGCAAGTAAAACATGCTGCTACAGAACGATCAGAGCACAGTGCTAATAAAGCAGCTGAGCCCAAACAGGTTATTATTTTTTAACCCTGAAACTTTCTTGGTCCTTTTTGGGATATTATGCCTTAACAAGTATTGCTCGGGATGCAATTGTTGAGGAACCAATAGATGAAGATCTTAAGCAACTGATTGATCAAAAGAGGAGAACTTGATGTCCCCACGAGAATAGCTACTTAGCCGCTGGTGAATGTGATACTCTTGGTGGTCAAGTTAGAAAAGTACAGGATGAGGCTTAGCTGAATATGAAGCTAAATGTGGAAGATGTCAATTGATAATGCACTATGAGATCAAGTGCATTATCATTTAAACTTAAGAAGAAACTCCGTGTATGCTAAAACAATCACCAAGCAACCCAAAAATTGAACTGGTGCACTTTGTAAAATTTGTCCTGTTTGAAGTATTCATTTATCTTAGTATATTCTCGAACCTCAGTTTCTTACGTGAACATTTTGAAGCCACTAAAAAGGGAAAGAGTTGAAGCTCTTAATTCTTTTTAAACATTAATACTACCTTTTATTCTAGCCTAGTATTTAATTTTTTGTAGTCTAGCAAAAGTAATCTTATGCCGTTGATTAAAACGTCCTCGTGGGACTGCAGGTTAAAAGTGTGAAGGAAAGTAACGCGTCAGATTGAGAAGAAAACAACAACTGCAAGTGCAGATTAAAGAAACAATGTTCCAGCAGATGCCGGTGAGATTAAACTCCCAGAGACTAATTCAGAAAGAACGCTCAGACAGAGTGGACTTGTGCGGTATGTCAAGTGACAACCAACTCAGAGCACGACTGGAAGTCTCATCTTCTAGGAGGAGACATAAAGCAAAGTGTGAAGGGCTGAAAACTTGCAAGCAAATGGCCAAAAGTGAAGAAAGATCAAGTGATACAACAAAGTCAAATCGGCTTAATCAGGAGCAAGTAAAACATGCAGCTCTGACACGATTAGAGCACGGTGCTAATAAAGCGGTGAGCCCAAACAGTTATTATTTTTTAACCCTAAAACTTTCTTGGTCCTTTTTGGGATATTATGCCTTAACAAGTATTGCTCGGGATGCAATTGTTGAGGAACCAAAAGATGAAGATCTTAAGCAACCGATTGTGCAAAAGAGGAGAACCTGATGTCCCCACGAGAATACCTACTTAGCCATTTGGTGAATGTGATACTCTTGGTGGTCAAGTTAGAAAAGTACAGTGATGAGGCTTAAATGAATATGAAGCTAAATGTGGAAGATGTCAATTGATAATGCACTATGAGATCAAGTGCATTATCATTTAAACTTAAGAAGAAACTCCGTGTATGCTAAAACAATCACCAAGCAACCCAAAAATTGAATCGGTGCACTTTGTAAAATTTGTCCTGTTTGAAGTATTCATTTATCTTAGTATATTCTCGAACCTCGCTTTCTTCAGTGAACATTTTGAAGCCACTAAAAAGGGAAAGAGTTGAAGCTCTTAATTCTTTTTAAACATTAATACTACCTTTTATTCTAGCCTAGTATTTAATTTTCTGTAGTCTAGCAAAAGTAATCCTATGCCTGATTAAAACGCCCTCTCGTGGACTGCAGGTTAAAAGTGTGAAGGAAAATGACGCCCAGATTGAGAAGAAAACAACAAATGCAAGTGCATCAAAGAAAGTGGTTCCAAAGAGATGCCGGGGAGATTAAACTCCAGAGACTAATCAGAAAGAACGTTCAGACAGAGTGGACTTGTGCGGTATGTCAAGTGACAACCAACTCAGAGCATGAGTTGAAGTCTCATCTTCTAGGGAGGAGACATAAAGCAATGTGTGAAGGGCGGAAAACTTGCAAGGAAACGCACAAAAGTGAAGAAAGATCAAGTGATACAACAAGGTCAAATCGGCTTAATCAGAGCAAGTAAAACATGCAGCTACAAACGATCGTGAGCAGTGCTAATAAAGCGGTGAGCCCAAACAGGTTATTATTTTTTAACCCTGAAACTTTCTTGGTCCTTTTTGGGATATTATGCCTTAACAAGTATTGCTCGGGTTGCAATTGTTGAGCAACCAATAGATGGAGATCTTAAGCAACTGATTGATCAAAAGAGGAGAACTTGATGTCCCCACGAGAATAGCTACTTAGCCGCTGGTGAATGTGATACTCTTGGTGGTCAAGTTAGAAAAGTACAGGATGAGGCTTAGCTGAATATGAAGCTAAATGTGGAAGATGTCAATTGATAATGCACTATGAGATCAAGTGCATTATCATTTAAACTTAAGAAGAAACTCCGTGTATGCTAAAACAATCACTAAGCAACCCAAAAATTGAACTGGTGCACTTTGTAAAATTTGTCCTGTTTGAAGTATTCATTTATCTGAGTATATTCTCGAACCTCAGTTTCTTCTGTGAACATTTTGAAGCCACTAAAAAGGGGAAAGAGTTGAAGCTCTTAATTCTTTTAAAACATTAATACTACCTTTTATTCTAGCGTAGTATTTAATTTTCTGTAGTCTAGCAAAAGTAATCTTATGCCAGTGATTAAAACGTTCTCTGTGGACTGCAGGTTAAAAGTGTGAAGGAAAGTAACGTCCAGATTGAGAAGAAAACAACAAATTGCGGCAGATTAAAGAAACAGCGGTTCCAGCAGATGCCGGTGAGATTAAACTCCCAGAGACTAATTCTGTAAAGAACGTTCAGACAGAGTGGACTTGTGCGGTATGTCAAGTGACAGCCACCTCAGAGCATGACTTGAAGTCTCATCTTCTAGGGAGGAGACATAAAGCAATGTGTGAAGGGCTGAAAACTTGCAAGCAAACGGCCAAAAGTGAAGAAAGATCAAGTGATACAACAAAGTCAAATCAGCTTAATCAGGAGCAAGTAAAACATGCAGCTACAACACGATTAGAGCACAGTGCTAATAAAGCAAATTGAGCCCAAACAAAGTTATTATTTTTAACCCTAAAACTTCCTTGGTCCTTTGGGATATTATGCCTTAACAAGTATTGCTCGGGATGCAATTGTTGAGGAACCAATAGATGAAGATCTTAAGCAACTGATTGATCAAAAGAGGAGAACTTGATGTCCCCACGAGAATAGCTACTTAGCCGCTGGTGAATGTGATACTCTTGGTGGTCAAGTTAGAAAAGTACAGGATGAGGCTTAGTGAATATGAAGCTAAATGTGGAAGATGTCAATTGATAATGCACTATGAGATCAAGTGCATTATCATTTAAACTTAAGAAGAAACTCCGTATGCTAAAACAATCACCAAGCAACCCAAAAATTGAACTGGTGCACTTTGTAAAATTTGTCCTGTTTGAAGTATTCATTTATCTTAGTATATTCTCGAACCTCGCTTTCTGTGAACATTTTGAAGCCACTAAAAAGGGGAAAGAGTTGAAGCTCTTAATTCTTTTTAAACATTAATACTACCTTTTATTCTAGCCTAGTATTTAATTTTCTGTTGCCTAGCAAAAGTGATCCTATGCCAGTGATTAAAACGACCTCTGTGGACTGAGGTTACAAGTGGGAAGGAAAGTAACGTCCAGATTGAGAAGAAAACAACAATTGCAGGCAGATCAAAGAAACAATGGTTCCAAAGAGATGCCGGTGAGATTAAACTTCCAGAGACTAATTTCAGAAAGAACGTTCAGACAGAGTGGACTTGTGCGGTATGTCAAGTGACAACCAACTCAGAGCATGACTTGAAGTCTCATCTTCTAGGGAGGAGACATAAAGCAATGTGTGAAGGGCTGAAAACTTGCAAGCAAACGGCCAAAAGTGAAGAAAGATCAAGTGATACAACAAAGTCAAATCAGCTTAATCAGGAGCAAGTAAAACATGCAATTCTGAGCGATCGTGAGCACGCTGCTAATAAAGCAGCTGAGCCCAAACAGGTTATTATTTTTTAACCCTAAAACTTCCTTGGTCCTTTTTGGGATATTATGCCTTAACAAGTATTGCTCGGGATGCAATTGTTGAGCAACCAATAGATGAAGATCTTAAGCAACTGATTGATCAAAAGAGGAGAACTTGATGTTCCCACGAGAATAGCTACTTAGCCGCTGGTGAATGTGATACTCTTGGTGGTCAAGTTAGAAAAGTACAGGATGAGGCTTAGCTGAATATGAAGCTAAATGTGGAAGATGTCAATTGATAATGCACTATGAGATCAAGTGCATTATCATTTAAACTTAAGAAGAAACTCTGTGTATGCTAAAACAATCACCAAGCAACCCAAAAATTGAACTGGTGCACTTTGTAAAATTTGTCATGTTTTAAGTATTCTTTTATCTTAGTATATTCTCGAATCTCAGTTTCTTCTGTGAACATTTTGAAGCCACTAAAAACGGGAAAGAGTTGAAGCTCTTAATTCTTTTTAAACATTAATACTACCTTTTATTCTAGCTTAGTATTTAATTTTCTGTAGTCTAGCAAAAGTAATCTTATGCCAGTGATTAAAACGTCCTCTGTGGACTGCAGGTTAAAAGTGTGTAGGAAAGTAACGTCCAGATTGAGAAGAAAACAACAGCTGTGCAGATTAAAGAAACAGCGGTTCCAGCAGATGCCGGTGAGATTAAACTCCCAGAGACTAATTCTGTAAAGAACGTTCAGACAGATTGGACTTGTGCGGTATGTCAAGTGACAACCAACTCAGAGCATGACTTGAAGTCTCATCTTCTAGGGAGGAGACATAAAGCAAAGTGTGAAGGGCTGAAAACTTGCAAGCAAACGGCCAAAAGTGAAGAAAGACCAAATGATACAACAAAGTTAAATCAGCTTAATCAGGAGCAAGTAAAACATGCAGCTACAACACGATTAGAGCACAGTGCTAATAAAGTTGCTGAGCCCAAACAGGTTATTATTTTTTAACCCTAAAACTTCCTTGGTCCTTTTTGGGATATTATGCCTTAACAAGTATTGCTCGGGATGCAATTGTTGAGCAACCAATAGATGGAGATCTTAACAACTGATTGATCAAAAGAGGAGAACTTGATGTGCCCACGAGAATAGCTACTTAGCCGCTGGTGAATGTGATACTCTTGGTGGTCAAGTTAGAAAAGTACAGGATGAGGCTTAGCTGAATATGAAGCTAAATGTGGAAGATGTCAATTGATAATGCACTATGAGATCAAGTGCATTATCATTTAAACTTAAGAAGAAACTCCGTGTATGCTAAAACAATCACCAAGCAACCCAAAAATTGAACTGGTGCACTTTGTAAAATTTGTCCTGTTTGAAGTATTCATTTATCTTAGTATATTCTCGAACCTCAGTTTCTTCTGTGAACATTTTGAAGCCACTAAAAGAGGGAAGAGTTGAAGCTCTTAATTCTTTTTAAACATTAATACTACCTTTTATTCTAGCCTAGTATTTAATTTTCTGTAGCCTAGCAAAAGTAATCCTATGCCAGTGATTAAAACGACCTCTGTGGACTGCAGGTTACAAGTGTGAAGGAAAGTAACGTCCAGATTGAGAAGAAAACAACAGCTGTGCAGATCAAAGAAACAATGGTTCCAAAGAGATGCCGGGAGATTAAACTCCCAGAGACTAATTCAGAAAGAACGCTCAGACAGAGTGGACTTGTGCGGTATGTCAAGTGACAACCAACTCGAGCATGACTTGAAGTCTCATCTTCTAGGGAGGAGACATAAAGCAAAGTGTGAAGGGCTGAAAACTTGCAAGCAAATGGCCAAAAGTGAAGAAAGATCACATGATACAACAAAGTCAAATCGGCTTAATCAGAGCAAGTAAAACATGCACTACTGACGATCGAGCACAGTGCTAATAAAACATCCGAGCCCAAACAAAGTTATTATTTTTTAACCCTAAAACTTTCTTGGTCCTTTTTGGGATATTATGCCTTAACAAGTATTGCTCGGGATGCAATTGTTGAGCAACCAATAGATGAAGATCTTAAGCAACTGATTGATCAAAAGAGGAGAACTTGATGTTCCCACGAGAATAGCTACTTAGCCATTTGGTGAATGTGATACTCTTGGTGGTCAAGTTAGAAAAGTACAGGATGAGGCTTAGTGAATATGAAGCTAAATGTGGAAGATGTCAATTGATAATGCACTATGAGATCAAGTGCATTATCATTTAAACTTAAGAAGAAACTCCGTATGCTAAAACAATCACCAAGCAACCCAAAATTGAACTGGTGCACTTTGTAAAATTTGTCCTGTTTGAAGTATTCATTTATCTTAGAATATTCTCGAACCTCGCTTTCTTCGTGAACATTTTGAAGCCACTAAAAAGGGAAAGAGTTGAAGCTCTTAATTCTTTTTAAACATTAATACTACCTTTTATTCTAGCCTAGTATTTAATTTTCTCGTAGTCTAGCAAAAGTAATCCTATGCCGTTGATTAAAACGTCCTACGTGGACTGCAGGTTAAAAATGTGAAGGAAAGTAACGCCCAGATTGAGAAGAAAACAACACCGTGCAGATCAAAGAAACAATGGGTTCCAGCAGATGCCGGGAGATTAAACTCCCAGAGACTAATTCTCAGAAAGAACGTTGAGACAGAGTGGACTTGTGCGGTATGTCAAGTGACAACCAACTCGAGCATGACTTGAAGTCTCATCTTCTAGGGTGGAGACATAAAGCAAAGTGTGAAGGGCTGAAAACTTGCAAGCAAGCGGCCAAAAGTGAAGAAAGATCAAGTGATACAACAAAGTCAAATCGGCTTAATCAGAGCAAGTAAAACATGCAGCATTTCTGAGCGATCGAAGCACGTGCTAATAAAGGTCTTGAGCCCAAACAGGTTATTATTTTTAACCCTAAAACTTCCTTGGTCCTTTTTGGGATATTATGCCTTAACAAGTATTGCTCGGGATGCAATTGTTGAGCAACCAATAGATGAAGATCTTAAGCAACTGATTGATCAAAAGAGGAGAACTTGATGTTCCCACGAGAATAACTACTTAGCCGCTGGTGAATGTGATACTCTTGGTGGTCAAGTTAGAAAAGTACAGGATGAGGCTTAGCTGAATATGAAGCTAAATGTGGAAGATGTCAATTGATAATGCACTATGAGATCAAGTGCATTATCATTTAAACTTAAGAAGAAACTCCGTGTATGCTAAAACAATCACCAAGCAACCCAAAAATTGAACTGGTGCACTTTGTAAAATTTGTCCTGTTTGAAGTATCCAGTTATCTTAGTATATTCTCGAACCTCAGTTTCTTCTGTGAATATTTTGAAGCCACTAAAAAGGGGAAAGAGTTGAAGCTCTTAATTCTTTTTAAACATTAATACTACCTTTTATTCTAGCTTAGTATTTAATTTTCTGTAGTCTAGCAAAAGTAATCTTATGCCAGTTATTAAAACGTCCTCTGTGGACTGCAGGTTAAAAGTGTGAAGGAAAGTAACGTCCAGATTGAGAAGAAAACAACAGCTGTGCAGATTAAAGAAACAGCGGTTCCAGCAGATGCCGGTGAGATTAAACTTCCAGAGACTAATTCTGTAAAGAACGTTCAGACAGAGTGGACTTGTGCGGTATGTCAAGTGACAACCAACTCAGAGCATGACTTGAAGTCTCATCTTCTAGGGAGGAGACATAAAGCAAAGTGTGAAGGGCTGAAAACTTGCAAGCAAACGGCCAAAAGTGAAGAAAGACCAAATGATACAACAAAGTTAAATCAGCTTAATCAGGAGCAAGTAAAACATGCAGCTACAACACGATTAGAGCACAGTGCTAATAAAGTTGCTGAGCCCAAACAGGTTATTATTTTTTAACCCTAAAACTTCCTTGGTCCTTTTTGGGATATTATGCCTTAACAAGTATTGCTCGGGATGCAATTGTTGAGCAACCAATAGATGAAGATCTTAAGCAACTGATTGATCAAAAGAGGAGAACTTGATGTTCCCACGAGAATAGCTACTTAGCCATTTGGTGAATGTGATACTCTTGGTGGTCAAGTTAGAAAAGTACAGGATGAGGCTTAGCTGAATATGAAGCTAAATGTGGAAGATGTCAATTGATAATGCACTATGAGATCAAGTGCATTATCATTTAAACTTAAGAAGAAACTCCGTGTATGCTAAAACAATCACCAAGCAACCCAAAAATTGAACTGGTGCACTTTGTAAAATTTGTCCTGTTTGAAGTATTCATTTATCTTAGTATATTCTCGAACCTCAGTTTCTTCTGTGAACATTTTGAAGCCACTAAAAAGGGGAAAGAGTTGAAGCTCTTAATTCTTTTTAAACATTAATACTACCTTTTATTCCAGCCTAGTATTTAATTTTCTGTAGACTAGCAAAAGTAATCCTATGCCAGTGATTAAAACGTCCTCTGTGGACTGCAGGTTAAAAGTGTGAAGGAAAGTAACGTCCAGATTGAGAAGAAAACAACAGCTGTGCAGATTAAAGAAACAGCGGTTCCAGCAGATGCCGGGGAGATTAAACTCCCAGAGACTAATTCTGTAAAGAACGTTCAGACAGAGTGGACTTGTGCGGTATGTCAAGTGACAACCACCTCAGAGCACGTCTTGAAGTCTCATCTTCTAGGGAGGAGACATAAAGCAAAGTGTGAAGGGCTGAAAACTTGCAAGCAAATGGCCAAAAGTGAAGAAAGATCACATGATACAACAAAGCCAAATCAGCTTAATCAGGAGCAAGTAAAACATGCAGCTACAGCACGATCAGAGCACAGTGCTAATAAAACATCTGAGCCCAGACAGGTTATTATTTTTTAACCCTAAAACTTCCTTGGTCCTTTTTGGGATATTATGCCTTAACAAGTATTGCTCGGGATGCAATTGTTGAGCAACCAATAGATGAAAATCTTAAGCAACTGATTGATCAAAAGAGGAGAACTTGATGTTCCCACGAGAATAGCTACTTAGCCGCTGGTGAATGTGATACTCTTGGTGGTCAAGTTAGAAAAGTACAGGATGAGGCTTAGCTGAATATGAAGCTAAATGTGGAAGATGTCAATTGATAATGCACTATGAGATCAAGTGCATTATCATTTAAACTTAAGAAGAAACTCCGTGTATGCTAAAACAATCACCAAGCAACCCAAAAATTGAACTGGTGCACTTTGTAAAATTTGTCCTGCTTTGAAGTATTCATTTATCTTAGTATATTCTCGAACCTCGCTTTCTTCTGTGAACATTTTGAAGCCACTAAAAAGGGGAAAGAGTTGAAGCTCTTAATTCTTTTAAAACATTAATACTACCTTTTATTCTAGCGTAGTATTTAATTTTCTGTAGTCTAGCAAAAGTAATCTTATGCCAGTGATTAAAACGTTCTCTGTGGACTGCAGGTTAAAAGTGTGAAGGAAAGTAACGTCCAGATTGAGAAGAAAACAACAGCTGTGCAGATTAAAGAAACAGCGGTTCCAGCAGATGCCGGTGAGATTAAACTCCCAGAGACTAATTCTGTAAAGAACGTTCAGACAGAGTGGACTTGTGCGGTATGTCAAGTGACAACCACCTCAGAGTTCGTATGGAAGTCTCATCTTCTAGGGAGGAGACATAAAGCAAAGTGTGAAGGGCTGAAAACTTGCAAGCAAACGGCCAAAAGTGAAGAAAGATCAAATGATACAACAAAGTCAAATCAGCTTAATCAGGAGCAAGTAAAACATGCAGCTACAGAACGATCAGAGCACAGTGCTAATAAAGGTGCTGAGCCCAAACAGGTTATTATTTTTTAACCCTAAAACTTCCTTGGTCCTTTTTGGGATATTATGCCTTAACAAGTATTGCTCGGGATGCAATTGTTGAGGAACCAATAGATGAAGATCTTAAGCAACTGATTGATCAAAAGAGGAGAACTTGATGTCCCCACGAGAATAGCTACTTAGCCGCTGGTGAATGTGATACTCTTGGTGGTCAAGTTAGAAAAGTACAGGATGAGGCTTAGCTGAATATGAAGCTAAATGTGGAAGATGTCAATTGAGAATGCACTATGAGATCAAGTGCATTATCATTTAAACTTAAGAAGAAACTCCGTGTATGCTAAAACAATCACCAAGCAACCCAAAAATTGAACTGGTGCACTTTGTAAAATTTGTCCTGTTTGAAGTATTCATTTATCTTAGAATATTCTCGAACCTCAGTTTCTTCTGTGAACATTTTGAAGCCACTAAAAAGGGGAAAGAGTTGAAGCTCTTAATTCTTTTTAAACATTAATACTACCTTTTATTCTAGCCTAGTATTTAATTTTCTGTAGCCTAGCAAAAGTAATCCTATGCAGTGATTAAAACGTCCTCTATGGACTGCAGGTTACAAGTGTGAAGGAAAGTAACGTCCAGATTGAGAAGAAAACAACAGCTGTGCAGATCAAAGAAACAATGGTTCCAAAGAGATGCCGGGAGATTAAACTCCCAGAGACTAATTCTCAGAAAGAACGCTCAGACAGAGTGGACTTGTGCGGTATGTCAAGTGACAACCAACTCGAGCATGACTTGAAGTCTCATCTTCTAGGAGGAGACATAAAGCAAAGTGTGAAGGGCTGAAAACTTGCAAGCAAGCGGCCAAAAGTGAAGAAAGATCAAGTGATACAACAAAGTCAAATCGGCTTAATCAGGAGCAAGTAAAACATCTTTCTGAGCGATCGAGCACAGTGCTAATAAAGCGGTGAGCCCAAACAGTTATTATTTTTTAACCCTGAAACTTTCTTGGTCCTTTTTGGGATATTATGCCTTAACAAGTATTGCTCGGGATGCAATTGTTGAGGAACCAATAGATGAAGATCTTAAGCAACTGATTGATCAAAAGAGGAGAACTTGATGTCCCCACGAGAATAGCTACTTAGCCGCTGGTGAATGTGATACTCTTGGTGGTCAAGTTAGAAAAGTACAGGATGAGGCTTAGCTGAATATGAAGCTAAATGTGGAAGATGTCAATTGATAATGCACTATGAGATCAAGTGCATTATCATTTAAACTTAAGAAGAAACTCCGTGTATGCTAAAACAATCACCAAGCAACCCAAAAATTGAACTGGTGCACTTTGTAAAATTTGTCCTGTTTGAAGTATTCATTTATCTTAGAATATTCTCGAACCTCAGTTTCTTCTGTGAACATTTTGAAGCCACTAAAAAGGGGAAAGAGTTGAAGCTCTTAATTCTTTTTAAACATTAATACTACCTTTTATTCTAGCTTAGTATTTAATTTTCTGTAGTCTAGCAAAAGTAATCTTATGCCAGTGATTAAAACGTCCTCTGTGGACTGCAGGTTAAAAATGTGAAGGAAAATGACGTCCAGATTGAGAAGAAAACAACAGCAGTGCAGATCAAAGAAACATCGGTTCCAGCAGATGCCGGGGAGATTAAACTCCCAGAGACTAATTCTGTAAAGAACGTTCAGACAGATTGGACTTGTGCGGTATGTCAAGTGACAACCAACTCAGAGCATGACTTGAAGTCTCATCTTCTAGGGAGGAGACATAAAGCAAAGTGTGAAGGGCTGAAAACTTGCAAGCAAACGGCCAAAAGTGAAGAAAGATCAAATGATACAACAAAGTCAAATCAGCTTAATCAGGAGCAAGTAAAACATGCAGCTACAACACGATTAGAGCACAGTGCTAATAAAGCAGCTGAGCCCCAACAGGTTATTATTTTTTAACCCTAAAACTTCCTTGGTCCTTTTTGGGATATTATGCCTTAACAAGTATTGCTCGGGATGCAATTGTTGAGGAACCAATAGATGAAGATCTTAAGCAAGCTGATTGATCAAAGAGGAGAACTTGATGTCCCCACGAGAATAGCTACTTAGCCATTTGGTGAATGTGATACTCTTGGTGGTCAAGTTAGAAAAGTACAGGATGAGGCTTAGCTGAATATGAAGCTAAATGTGGAAGATGTCAATTGATAATGCACTATGAGATCAAGTGCATTATCATTTAAACTTAAGAAGAAACTCCGTGTATGCTAAAACAATCACCAAGCAACCCAAAAATTGAACTGGTGCACTTTGTAAAATTTGTCCTGTTTGAAGTATTCATTTATCTTAGTATATTCTCGAACCTCAGTTTCTTCTGTGAACATTTTGAAGCCACTAAAAAGGGGAAAGAGTTGAAGCTCTTAATTCTTTTTAAACATTAATACTACCTTTTATTCTAGCCTAGTATTTAATTTTCTGTAGCCTAGCAAAAGTAATCCTATGCCAGTGATTAAAACGTCCTCTGTGGACTGCAGGTTACAAGTGTGAAGGAAAGTAACGTCCAGATTGAGAAGAAAACAACAGCTGTGCAGATCAAAGAAACAGCGGTTCCAGCAGATGCCGGGGAGATTAAACTCCCAGAGACTAATTCTGTAAAGAACGTTCAGACAGAGTGGACTTGTGCGGTATGTCAAGTGACAACCAACTCAGAGCATGACTTGAAGTCTCATCTTCTAGGGAGGAGACATAAAGCAATGTGTGAAGGGCTGAAAACTTGCAAGCAAACGGCCAAAAGTGAAGAAAGATCAAATGATACAACAAAGTCAAATCAGCTTAATCAGGAGCAAGTAAAACATGCAGCTACAACACGATTAGAGCACAGTGCTAATAAAGCAGCTGAGCCCCAACAGGTTATTATTTTTTAACCCTAAAACTTCCTTGGTCCTTTTTGGGATATTATGCCTTAACAAGTATTGCTCGGGATGCAATTGTTGAGGAACCAATAGATGAAGATCTTAAGCAACTGATTGATCAAAAGAGGAGAACTTGATGTCCCCACGAGAATAGCTACTTAGCCGCTGGTGAATGTGATACTCTTGGTGGTCAAGTTAGAAAAGTACAGGATGAGGCTTAGCTGAATATGAAGCTAAATGTGGAAGATGTCAATTGATAATGCACTATGAGATCAAGTGCATTATCATTTAAACTTAAGAAGAAACTCCGTGTATGCTAAAACAATCACCAAGCAACCCAAAAATTGAAATGGTGCACTTTGTAAAATTTGTCTGTTTGAAGTATTCATTTATCTTAGTATATTCTCGAACCTCGGTTTCTTATGTGAACATTTTGAAGCCACTAAAAGGGAAAGAGTTGAAGCTCTTAATTCTTTTTAAACATTAATACTACCTTTTATTCTAGCCTAGTATTTAATTTTACGTAGTCTAGCAAAAGTAATCCTATGCGGTGATTAAAACGTCCTCTGTGAATTTGCAGGTTACAAGTGTGAAGGAAAGTAACGTCAGATTGAGAAGAAAACAACAAATTGCAAGTGCAGATCAAAGAAATGTGGTTCCAAAGAGACGGGTGAGATTAAACTCCCAGAGACTAATTGTAAAGAACGTTGACAGAGTGGACTTGTGCGGTATGTCAAGTGACAACCAACTCAGAGCATGACTTGAAGTCTCATCTTCTAGGGTGGAGACATAAAGCAAAGTGTGAAGGGCTGAAAACTTGCAAGCAAACGGCCAAAAGTGAAGAAAGATCAAATGATACAACAAAGTCAAATCATCTTAATCAGGAGCAAGTAAAACATGCAGCTCTGAGCGATCGAGCACAGTGCTAATAAAGCAGCTGAGCCCAAGCAGGTTATTATTTTTTAACCCTAAAACTTCCTTGGTCCTTTTTGGGATATTATACCTTAACAAGTATTGCTCGGGATGCAATTGTTGAGGAACCAATAGATAAAGATCTTAAGCAACTGATTGATCAAAAGAGGAGAACTTGATGTCCCCACGAGAATAGCTACTTAGCCGCTGGTGAATGTGATACTCTTGGTGGTCAAGTTAGAAAAGTACAGGATGAGGCTTAGCTGAATATGAAGCTAAATGTGGAAGATGTCAATTGATAATGCACTATGAGATCAAGTGCATTATCATTTAAACTTAAGAAGAAACTCCGTGTATGCTAAAACAATCACCAAGCAACCCAAAAATTGAACTGGTGCACTTTGTAAAATTTGTCTGTTTGAAGTATTCATTTATCTTAGAATATTCTCGAACCTCGGTTTCTTATGTGAACATTTTGAAGCCACTAAAAAGGGAAAGAGTTGAAGCTCTTAATTCTTTTTAAACATTAATACTACCTTTTATTCTAGCCTAGTATTTAATTTTACGTAGTTTAGCAAAAGTAATCCTATGCCAGTGATTAAAACGTCCTCTGTGGACTGCAGGTTACAAGTGTGAAGGAAAGTAACGTCCAGATTGAGAAGAAAACAACAGCTGTGCAGATCAAAGAAACATCGGTTCCAGCAGATGCCGGGGAGATTAAACTCCCAGAGACTAATTCGTAAGAACGTTGAGACAGTGGACTTGTGCGGTATGTCAAGTGACAACCAACTCAGAGCATGACTTGAAGTCTCATCTTCTAGGGAGGAGACATAAAGCAATGTGTGAAGGGCTGAAAACTTGCAAGCAAACGGCCAAAAGTGAAGAAAGATCAAGTGATACAACAAAGTCAAATCGGCTTAATCGGGAGCAAGTAAAACATGCCGCTCTGAGCGATCGAGCACGCAGTGCTAATAAAGCGGTGAGCCCAAACAGGTTATTATTTTTAACCCTAAAACTTTCTTGGTCCTTTTTGGGATATTATGCCTTAACAAGTATTGCTCGGGATGCAATTGTTGAGCAACCAATAGATGAAGATCTTAAGCAACTGATTGATCAAAGAGGAGAACTTGATGTCCCCACGAGAATAGCTACTTAGCCATTGGTGAATGTGATACTCTTGGTGGTCAAGTTAGAAAAGTCTGAGGATGAGGCTTAGGCTGAATATGAAGCTAAATGTGGAAGATGTCAATTGATAATGCACTATGAGATCAAGTGCATTATCATTTAAACTTAAGAAGAAACTCCGTGTATGCTAAAACAATCACCAAGCAACCCAAAAATTGAACTGGTGCACTTTGTAAAATTTGTCTGTTTGAAGTATTCATTTATCTTAGTATATTCTCGAACCTCAGTTTCTTACGTGAACATTTTGAAGCCACTAAAAAGGGGAAAGAGTTGAAGCTCTTAATTCTTTTTAAACATTAATACTACCTTTTATTCTAGCCTAGTATTTAATTTTCTGTAGCCTAGCAAAAGTAATCCTATGCAGTGATTAAAACGTCCTCTGAATTTGCAGGTTAAAAGTGTGAAGGAAAGTAACGTCCAGATTGAGAAGAAAACAACAAATGTGCAGATTAAAGAAACAATGGTTCCAGCAGATCTCGGGGAGATTAAACTCCCGGAGACTAATTACGTAAAGAACGTTGACAGAGTGGACTTGTGCGGTATGTCAAGTGACAACCACCTCGAGCATGACTTGAAGTCTCATCTTCTAGGGAGGAGACATAAAGCAAAGTGTGAAGGGCTGAAAACTTGCAAGCAAATGGCCAAAAGTGAAGAAAGATCAAATGATACAACAAAGTCAAATCGGCTTAATCAGAGCAAGTAAAACATGCAGCTACAAAGACGATCGAGCACAGTGCTAATAAAACATCCGAGCCCCAGACAGGTTATTATTTTTAACCCTAAAACTTCCTTGGTCCTTTTTGGGATATTATGCCTTAACAAGTATTGCTCGGGATGCAATTGTTGAGCAACCAATAGATGAAGATCTTAAGCAACTGATTGATCAAAAGAGGAGAACTTGATGTTCCCACGAGAATAGCTACTTAGCCATTTGGTGAATGTGATACTCTTGGTGGTCAAGTTAGAAAAGTATGAGGATGAGGCTTAGCTGAATATGAAGCTAAATGTGGAAGATGTCAATTGATAATGCACTATGAGATCAAGTGCATTATCATTTAAACTTAAGAAGAAACTCCGTGTATGCTAAAACAATCACTAAGCAACCCAAAAATTGAACTGGTGCACTTTGTAAAATTTGTCCTGTTTGAAGTATTCATTTATCTGAGTATATTCTCGAACCTCAGTTTCTTCTGTGAACATTTTGAAGCCACTAAAAAGGGGAAAGAGTTGAAGCTCTTAATTCTTTTAAAACATTAATACTACCTTTTATTCTAGCGTAGTATTTAATTTTCTGTAGTCTAGCAAAAGTAATCTTATGCCAGTGATTAAAACGTCCTCTGTGGACTGCAGGTTAAAAGTGTGAAGGAAAGTAACGTCCAGATTGAGAAGAAAACAACAGCTGTGCAGATTAAAGAAACAGCGGTTCCAGCAGATGCCGGTGAGATTAAACTCCCAGAGACTAATTCTGTAAAGAACGTTCAGACAGAGTGGACTTGTGCGGTATGTCAAGTGACAACCACCTCAGAGTTCGTATGGAAGTCTCATCTTCTAGGGAGGAGACATAAAGCAAAGTGTGAAGGGCTGAAAACTTGCAAGCAAACGGCCAAAAGTGAAGAAAGATCAAATGATACAACAAAGTCAAATCAGCTTAATCAGGAGCAAGTAAAACATGCAGCTACAACACGATTAGAGCACAGTGCTAATAAAGCAGCTGAGCCCAAACAGGTTATTATTTTTTAACCCTAAAACTTCCTTGGTCCTTTTTGGGATATTATACCTTAACAAGTATTGCTCGGGATGCAATTGTTGAGGAACCAATAGATAAAGATCTTAAGCAACTGATTGATCAAAAGAGGAGAACTTGATGTCCCCACGAGAATAGCTACTTAGCCGCTGGTGAATGTGATACTCTTGGTGGTCAAGTTAGAAAAGTACAGGATGAGGCTTAGTGAATATGAAGCTAAATGTGGAAGATGTCAATTGATAATGCACTATGAGATCAAGTGCATTATCATTTAAACTTAAGAAGAAACTCCGTGTATGCTAAAACAATCACCAAGCAACCCAAAATTGAACTGGTGCACTTTGTAAAATTTGTCTGTTTGAAGTATTCATTTATCTTAGTATATTCTCGAACCTCGGTTTCTTACATGAACATTTTGAAGCCACTAAAAGGGGAAAGAGTTGAAGCTCTTAATTCTTTTTAAACATTAATACTACCTTTTATTCTAGCCTAGTATTTAATTTTTACGTAGCCTAGCAAAAGTAATCCTATGCGGTGATTAAAGCGTCCTACGTGGACTTGCAGGTTACAAGTGTGAAGGAAAGTAACGTCCAGTTGAGAAGAAAACAACAAAGTGCGGATCAAAGAAACAATGGTTCCGGCAGATGCCGGGAGATTAAACTCCCAGAGACTAATGCAGTAAGAACGTTGAGACAGTGGACTTGTGCGGTATGTCAAGTGACAACCAACTCGAGCATGACTTGAAGTCTCATCTTCTAGGGAGGAGACATAAAGCAAAGTGTGAAGGGCTGAAAACTTGCAAGCAAGCGGCCAAAAGTGAAGAAAGATCAAGTGATACAACAAAGTCAAATCGGCTTAATCAGAGCAAGTAAAACATGCGCTCTGAGCGATCGAACCGCAGTGCTAATAAAGCGGTGAGCCCAAACAGGTTATTATTTTTAACCCTAAAACTTTCTTGGTCCTTTTTGGGATATTATGCCTTAACAAGTATTGCTCGGGATGCAATTGTTGAGCAACCAATAGATGAAGATCTTAAGCAACTGATTGATCAAAAGAGGAGAACTTGATGTCCCACGAGAATAGCTACTTAGCCATTGGTGAATGTGATACTCTTGGTGGTCAAGTTAGAAAAGTACAGGATGAGGCTTAGTGAATATGAAGCTAAATGTGGAAGATGTCAATTGATAATGCACTATGAGATCAAGTGCATTATCATTTAAACTTAAGAAGAAACTCCGTGTATGCTAAAACAATCACCAAGCAACCCAAAAATTGAGCTGGTGCACTTTGTAAAATTTGTCATGTTTTAAGTATTCATTTATCTTAGTATATTCTCGAACCTCGGTTTCTTACGTGAACATTTTGAAGCCACTAAAAGGGGAAAGAGTTGAAGCTCTTAATTCTTTTAAAACATTAATACTACCTTTTATTCTAGCTTAGTATTTAATTTTCTGTAGTCTAGCAAAAGTAATCTTATGCGGTGATTAAAAGCGTCCTCTGTGAATTTGCGGGTTAAAAGTGTGAAGGAAAATAGCGTCCAGTTGAGAAGAAAACAACAGTTGTGTAGATCAAAGAAACATCGGTTCCAAGAGATCTGGGAGATTAAACTTCCAGAGACTAATTCTGTAAAGAACGTTCAGACAGAGTGGACTTGTGCGGTATGTCAAGTGACAACCAACTCAGAGCATGACTTGAAGTCTCATCTTCTAGGGAGGAGACATAAAGCAAAGTGTGAAGGGCTGAAAACTTGCAAGCAAACGGCCAAAAGTGAAGAAAGATCAAATGATACAACAAAGTTAAATCAGCTTAATCGGGAGCAAGTAAAACATGCAGCTACAACACGATTAGAGCACAGTGCTAATAAAGTTGCTGAGTCCAAACAGGTTATTATTTTTTAACCCTAAAACTTCCTTGGTCCTTTTTGGGATATTATGCCTTAACAAGTATTGCTCGGGATGCAATTGTTGAGCAACCAATAGATGGAGATCTTAAGCAACTGATTGATCAAAAGAGGAGAACTTGATGTCCCCACGAGAATAGCTACTTAGCCGCTGGTGAATGTGATACTCTTGGTGGTCAAGTTAGAAAAGTACAGGATGAGGCTTAGCTGAATATGAAGCTAAATGTGGAAGATGTCAATTGAGAATGCACTATGAGATCAAGTGCATTATCATTTAAACTTAAGAAGAAACTCCGTGTATGCTAAAACAATCACCAAGCAACCCAAAAATCGAACTGGTGCACTTTGTAAAATTTGTCTGTTTGAAGTATTCATTTATCTTAGTATATTCTCGAACCTCGGTTTCTTACATGAACATTTTGAAGCCACTAAAAAGGGGAAAGAGTTGAAGCTCTTAATTCTTTTTAAACATTAATACTACCTTTTATTCTAGCCTAGTATTTAATTTTTACGTAGCCTAGCAAAAGTAATCCTATGCAGTGATTAAAGCGTCCTCTGTGAATTTGCAGGTTACAAGTGTGAAGGAAAGTAACGTCAGTTGAGAAGAAAACAACGGTGTGCAGATCAAAGAAACATCGGTTCCAGCGAGATCCGGGAGATTAAACTCCCAGAGACTAATTCTGTAAAGAACGTTCAGACAGAGTGGACTTGTGCGGTATGTCAAGTGACAACCAACTCAGAGCATGACTTGAAGTCTCATCTTCTAGGGAGGAGACATAAAGCAATGTGTGAAGGGCTGAAAACTTGCAAGCAAACGGCCAAAAGTGAAGAAAGATCAAGTGATACAACAAAGTCAAATCAGCTTAATCAGGAGCAAGTAAAACATGCTGCTACAGAACGATCAGAGCACAGTGCTAATAAAGCAGCTGAGCCCAAACAGGTTATTATTTTTTAACCCTGAAACTTTCTTGGTCCTTTTTGGGATATTATGCCTTAACAAGTATTGCTCGGGTTGCAATTGTTGAGCAACCAATAGATGGAGATCTTAAGCAACTGATTGATCAAAAGAGGAGAACTTGATGTCCCCACGAGAATAGCTACTTAGCCGCTGGTGAATGTGATACTCTTGGTGGTCAAGTTAGAAAAGTCTGAGGATGAGGCTTAGTGAATATGAAGCTAAATGTGGAAGATGTCAATTGATAATGCACTATGAGATCAAGTGCATTATCATTTAAACTTAAGAAGAAACTCCGTGTATGCTAAAACAATCACCAAGCAACCCAAAAATTGAAATGGTGCACTTTGTAAAATTTGTCTGTTTGAAGTATTCATTTATCTTAGTATATTCTCGAACCTCAGTTTCTTACTGTGAACATTTTGAAGCCACTAAAGGGGAAAGAGTTGAAGCTCTTAATTCTTTTAAAACATTAATACTACCTTTTATTCTAGCATAGTATTTAATTTTTACGTAGTCTAGCAAAAGTAATCTTATGCAGTGATTAAGCGTCCTCTGTGGACTGCAGGTTAAAAGTGTGAAGGAAAATAACGTCAGATTGAGAAGAAAACAACGGTGTGCAGATTAAAGAAGCGGTTCCATGCAGATGCCGGTGAGATTAAACTCCAGAGACTAATTACGTAAGAACGTTGAGACAGAGTGGACTTGTGCGGTATGTCAAGTGACAACCAACTCGAGCATGACTTGAAGTCTCATCTTCTAGGGAGGAGACATAAAGCAAAGTGTGAAGGGCTGAAAACTTGCAAGCAAGCGGCCAAAAGTGAAGAAAGATCAAATGATACAACAAAGTCAAATCGGCTTAATCGAGAGCAAGTAAAACATGCAGCTACAACACGATTAGAGCAGTGCTAATAAAGCGGTGAGCCCAAACAGGTTATTATTTTTAACCCTAAAACTTCCTTGGTCCTTTTTGGGATATTATGCCTTAACAAGTATTGCTCGGGATGCAATTGTTGAGCAACCAATAGATGAAGATCTTAAGCAAGCTGATTGATCAAAGAGGAGAACTTGATGTTCCCACGAGAATAGCTACTTAGCATTTGGTGAATGTGATACTCTTGGTGGTCAAGTTAGAAAAGTATGAGGATGAGGCTTAGCTGAATATGAAGCTAAATGTGGAAGATGTCAATTGATAATGCACTATGAGATCAAGTGCATTATCATTTAAACTTAAGAAGAAACTCCGTGTATGCTAAAACAATCACCAAGCAACCCAAAATTGAACTGGTGCACTTTGTAAAATTTGTCTGTTTGAAGTATTCATTTATCTTAGTATATTCTCGAACCTCGGTTTCTTCGTGAACATTTTGAAGCCACTAAAAAGGGGAAAGAGTTGAAGCTCTTAATTCTTTTTAAACATTAATACTACCTTTTATTCTAGCCTAGTATTTAATTTTACGTAGTCTAGCAAAAGTAATCCTATGCAGTGATTAAAGCGTCCTCTGTGGACTGCGGGTTAAAAGTGTGAAGGAAAATAGCGTCCAGATTGAGAAGAAAACAACGGTATGCAGATCAAAGAAACATCGGTTCCAGCGAGATCTGGGAGATTAAACTCCCGGAGACTAATTCTGTAAAGAACGTTGACAGAGTGGACTTGTGCGGTATGTCAAGTGACAACCAACTCGAGCATGACTTGAAGTCTCATCTTCTAGGAGGAGACATAAAGCAAAGTGTGAAGGGCTGAAAACTTGCAAGCAAATGGCCAAAAGTGAAGAAAGATCACATGATACAACAAAGTCAAATCGGCTTAATCAGGAGCAAGTAAAACATGCTCTGACACGATCGAGAGCACAGTGCTAATAAAGCGGTGAGCCCAAAGCAGGTTATTATTTTTAACCCTAAAACTTTCTTGGTCCTTTTGGGATATTATGCCTTAACAAGTATTGCTCGGGATGCAATTGTTGAGCAACCAATAGATGAAGATCTTAAGCAACTGATTGATCAAAAGAGGAGAACTTGATGTCCCCACGAGAATAGCTACTTAGCCATTTGGTGAATGTGATACTCTTGGTGGTCAAGTTAGAAAAGAAATCTGAGGATGAGGCTTAGCTGAATATGAAGCTAAATGTGGAAGATGTCAATTGATAATGCACTATGAGATCAAGTGCATTATCATTTAAACTTAAGAAGAAACTCCGTGTATGCTAAAACAATCACCAAGCAACCCAAAAATTGAAATGGTGCACTTTGTAAAATTTGTCCTGTTTGAAGTATTCATTTATCTTAGAATATTCTCGAACCTCAGTTTCTTCTGTGAACATTTTGAAGCCACTAAAAAGGGGAAAGAGTTGAAGCTCTTAATTCTTTTTAAACATTAATACTACCTTTTATTCTATCTTAGTATTTTATTTTACGTAGTTTAGCAAAAGTAATCTTATGCGGTGATTAAAGCGTCCTCTGTGAATTTGCCAGGTTAAAAATGTGAAGGAAAGTAACGTCAGATTGAGAAGAAAACAACGGTGTGCAGATTAAAGAAACAAATGGTTCCAAAGAGATGCGGTGAGATTAAACTCCAGAGACTAGTGCAGAAGAGCGTTGACAGAGTGGACTTGTGCGGTATGTCAGCGACAACCAACTCGAGCATGACTTGAAGTCTCATCTTCTAGGAGGAGACATAAAGCAAAGTGTGAAGGGCTGAAAACTTGCAAGCAAGCGGCCAAAAGTGAAGAAAGATCAAGTGATACAACAAAGTCAAATCGGCTTAATCGGGAGCAAGTAAAACATGCAGCTCTGAACACGATTAGAGCACAGTGCTAATAAAGCGGTGAGCCCAAACGAGTTATTATTTTTAACCCTAAAACTTCCTTGGTCCTTTTTGGGATATTATGCCTTAACAAGTATTGCTCGGGATGCAATTGTTGAGCAACCAATAGATGAAGATCTTAAGCAGCTGATTGATCAAAAGAGGAGAACTTGATGTCCCCACGAGAATAGCTACTTAGCCATTGGTGAATGTGATACTCTTGGTGGTCAAGTTAGAAAAATGCAGGATGAGGCTTAGTGAATATGAAGCTAAATGTGGAAGATGTCAATTGATAATGCACTATGAGATCAAGTGCATTATCATTTAAACTTAAGAAGAAACTCCGTGTATGCTAAAACAATCACCAAGCAACCCAAAAATTGAACTGGTGCACTTTGTAAAATTTGTCTGTTTGAAGTATTCATTTATCTTAGTATATTCTCGAACCTCAGTTTCTTACGTGAACATTTTGAAGCCACTAAAAAGGGGAAAGAGTTGAAGCTCTTAATTCTTTTTAAACATTAATACTACCTTTTATTCTAGCCTAGTATTTAATTTTACGTAGCCTAGCAAAAGTAATCCTATGCGGTGATTAAAAGCGTCCTCTGTGGACTGCAGGTTACAAGTGTGAAGGAAAGTAGCGTCAGTTGAGAAGAAAACAACAGCAGTGCAGATCAAAGAAACATCGGTTCCAGCAGATGCCGGGGAGATTAAACTCCCAGAGACTAATTCTGTAAAGAACGTTCAGACAGATTGGACTTGTGCGGTATGTCAAGTGACAACCAACTCAGAGCATGACTTGAAGTCTCATCTTCTAGGGAGGAGACATAAAGCAAAGTGTGAAGGGCTGAAAACTTGCAAGCAAACGGCCAAAAGTGAAGAAAGACCAAATGATACAACAAAGTTAAATCAGCTTAATCAGGAGCAAGTAAAACATCAGCTCTGAGCGATCAGAGCACAGTGCTAATAAAGCAGCTGAGCCCAAACAGGTTATTATTTTTTAACCCTGAAACTTTCTTGGTCCTTTTTGGGATATTATGCCTTAACAAGTATTGCTCGGGTTGCAATTGTTGAGCAACCAATAGATGGAGATCTTAAGCAACTGATTGATCAAAAGAGGAGAACTTGATGTCCCCACGAGAATAGCTACTTAGCCGCTGGTGAATGTGATACTCTTGGTGGTCAAGTTAGAAAAGTACAGGATGAGGCTTAGCTGAATATGAAGCTAAATGTGGAAGATGTCAATTGATAATGCACTATGAGATCAAGTGCATTATCATTTAAACTTAAGAAGAAACTCCGTGTATGCTAAAACAATCACTAAGCAACCCAAAAATTGAACTGGTGCACTTTGTAAAATTTGTCCTGTTTGAAGTATTCATTTATCTGAGTATATTCTCGAACCTCAGTTTCTTCTGTGAACATTTTGAAGCCACTAAAAAGGGGAAAGAGTTGAAGCTCTTAATTCTTTTTAAACATTAATACTACCTTTTATTCTAGCCTAGTATTTAATTTTCTGTAGCCTAGCAAAAGTAATCCTATGCCAGTGATTAAAACGTCCTCTGTGGACTGCAGGTTACAAGTGTGAAGGAAAGTAACGTCCAGATTGAGAAGAAAACAACAGCTGTGCAGATCAAAGAAACAGCGGTTCCAGCAGATGCCGGGGAGATTAAACTCCCAGAGACTAATTCTGTAAAGAACGTTCAGACAGAGTGGACTTGTGCGGTATGTCAAGTGACAACCAACTCAGAGCATGACTTGAAGTCTCATCTTCTAGGGTGGAGACATAAAGCAAAGTGTGAAGGGCTGAAAACTTGCAAGCAAACGGCCAAAAGTGAAGAAAGATCAAATGATACAACAAAGTCAAATCAGCTTAATCAGGAGCAAGTAAAACATGCAGCTACAACACGATTAGAGCACAGTGCTAATAAATCAGCTGAGCCCAAACAGGTTATTATTTTTTAACCCTGAAACTTTCTTGGTCCTTTTTGGGATATTATGCCTTAACAAGTATTGCTCGGGTTGCAATTGTTGAGCAACCAATAGATGGAGATCTTAAGCAACTGATTGATCAAAAGAGGAGAACTTGATGTCCCCACGAGAATAGCTACTTAGCCGCTGGTGAATGTGATACTCTTGGTGGTCAAGTTAGAAAAGTACAGGATGAGGCTTAGCTGAATATGAAGCTAAATGTGGAAGATGTCAATTGATAATGCACTATGAGATCAAGTGCATTATCATTTAAACTTAAGAAGAAACTCCGTGTATGCTAAAACAATCACCAAGCAACCCAAAAATTGAACTGGTGCACTTTGTAAAATTTGTCCTGTTTGAAGTATTCATTTATCTTAGTATATTCTCGAACCTCAGTTTCTTCTGTGAACATTTTGAAGCCACTAAAAACGGGAAACAGTTGAAGCTCTTAATTCTTTTTAAACATTAATACTACCTTTTATTCTAGCTTAGTATTTAATTTTCTGTAGTCTAGCAAAAGTAATCTTATGCCAGTGATTAAAACGTCCTCTGTGGACTGCAGGTTAAAAGTGTGTAGGAAAGTAACGTCCAGATTGAGAAGAAAACAACAGCTGTGCAGATTAAAGAAACAGCGGTTCCAGCAGATGCCGGTGAGATTAAACTTCTAGAGACTAATGCAGAAAGAGCGTTGACAGAGTGGACTTGTGCGGTATGTCAAGTGACAACCAACTCAGAGCATGACTTGAAGTCTCATCTTCTAGGGTGGAGACATAAAGCAAAGTGTGAAGGGCTGAAAACTTGCAAGCAAACGGCCAAAAGTGAAGAAAGATCAAATGATACAACAAAGTCAAATCAGCTTAATCAGGAGCAAGTAAAACATGCAGCTACAACACGATTAGAGCACAGTGCTAATAAAGCAGCTGAGCCCCAACAGGTTATTATTTTTTAACCCTAAAACTTCCTTGGTCCTTTTTGGGATATTATGCCTTAACAAGTATTGCTCGGGATGCAATTGTTGAGGAACCAATAGATGAAGATCTTAAGCAACTGATTGATCAAAAGAGGAGAACTTGATGTCCCCACGAGAATAGCTACTTAGCCGCTGGTGAATGTGATACTCTTGGTGGTCAAGTTAGAAAAGTACAGGATGAGGCTTAGCTGAATATGAAGCTAAATGTGGAAGATGTCAATTGATAATGCACTATGAGATCAAGTGCATTATCATTTAAACTTAAGAAGAAACTCCGTGTATGCTAAAACAATCACCAAGCAACCCAAAAATTGAACTGGTGCACTTTGTAAAATTTGTCCTGTTTGAAGTATTCATTTATCTTAGTATATTCTCGAACCTCAGTTTCTTCTGTGAACATTTTGAAGCCACTAAAAAGGGGAAAGAGTTGAAGCTCTTAATTCTTTTTAAACATTAATACTACCTTTTATTCTAGCCTAGTATTTAATTTTCTGTAGCCTAGCAAAAGTAATCATATGCAGTTGATTAAACGTCCTCATGGATTTGCAGGTTACAAGTGTGAAGGAAAGTAACGCGTCCAGATTGAGAAGAAAACAACGGTGTGCAGATCAAAGAAACAGCGGTTCCAAGAGATGCGGTGAGATTAAACTCCAGAGACTAATTACGTAAGAGCGTTGACAGTGGACTTGTGCGGTATGTCAAGTGACAACCAACTCGAGCATGACTTGAAGTCTCATCTTCTAGGAGGAGACATAAAGCAAAGTGTGAAGGGCTGAAAACTTGCAAGCAAGCGGCCAAAAGTGAAGAAAGATCAAATGATACAACAAAGTCAAATCGGCTTAATCGGGAGCAAGTAAAACATGCCGCTCTGAGACAATCGAGCACGCAGTGCTAATAAAGCAGCTGAGCCCAAGCAGGTTATTATTTTTTAACCCTAAAACTTCCTTGGTCCTTTTTGGGATATTATACCTTAACAAGTATTGCTCGGGATGCAATTGTTGAGCAACCAATAGATGCAGATCTTAAGCAACTGATTGATCAAAAGAGGAGAACTTGATGTTCCCACGAGAATAGCTACTTAGCCGCTGGTGAATGTGATACTCTTGGTGGTCAAGTTAGAAAAGTGCAGGATGAGGCTTAGCTGAATATGAAGCTAAATGTGGAAGATGTCAATTGATAATGCACTATGAGATCAAGTGCATTATCATTTAAACTTAAGAAGAAACTCCGTGTATGCTAAAACAATCACCAAGCAACCCAAAAATTGAACTGGTGCACTTTGTAAAATTTGTCCTGTTTGAAGTATTCATTTATCTTAGTATATTCTCGAACCTCAGTTTCTTCTGTGAACATTTTGAAGCCACTAAAAAGGGGAAAGAGTTGAAGCTCTTAATTCTTTTTAAACATTAATACTACCTTTTATTCTAGCCTAGTATTTAATTTTCTGTAGCCTAGCAAAAGTAATCCTATGCCAGTGATTAAAACGTCCTCTGGACTGCAGGTTACAAGTGTGAAGGAAAGTAACGTCCAGATTGAGAAGAAAACAACGGTGTGCGGCAGATCAAAGAAACAGCGGTTCCAAAGAGATGCTGGGAGATTAAACTCCCGGAGACTAATTACGTAAAGAACGTTCAAACAGAGTGGACTTGTGCGGTATGTCAAGTGACAACCACCTCGAGCATGACTTGAAGTCTCATCTTCTAGGAGGAGACATAAAGCAAAGTGTGAAGGGCTGAAAACTTGCAAGCAAGCGGCCAAAAGTGAAGAAAGATCAAATGATACAACAAAGTCAAATCGGCTTAATCGAGGAGCAAGTAAAACATCTTTGCTCTGAGCGATCGAGCACAGTGCTAATAAAGCGGTGAGCCCAAACAGGTTATTATTTTTTAACCCTGAAACTTTCTTGGTCCTTTTTGGGATATTATGCCTTAACAAGTATTGCTCGGGTTGCAATTGTTGAGCAACCAATAGATGGAGATCTTAAGCAACTGATTGATCAAAAGAGGAGAACTTGATGTCCCCACGAGAATAGCTACTTAGCCGCTGGTGAATGTGATACTCTTGGTGGTCAAGTTAGAAAAGTACAGGATGAGGCTTAGTTGAATATGAAGCTAAATGTGGAAGATGTCAATTGATAATGCACTATGAGATCAAGTGCATTATCATTTAAACTTAAGAAGAAACTCCGTGTATGCTAAAACAATCACTAAGCAACCCAAAAATTGAACTGGTGCACTTTGTAAAATTTGTCCTGTTTGAAGTATTCATTTATCTGAGTATATTCTCGAACCTCAGTTTCTTCTGTGAACATTTTGAAGCCACTAAAAAGGGGAAAGAGTTGAAGCTCTTAATTCTTTTTAAACATTAATACTACTTTTTATTCTAGCCTAGTATTTAATTTTCTGTAGTCTAGCAAAAGTAATCCTATGCCAGTGATTAAAACGTCCTCTGTGGACTGCAGGTTAAAATTGTGAAGGAAAGTAACGTCCACATTGAGAAGAAAACAACAGCTGTGCAGATCAAAGAAACAGCGGTTCCAGCAGATGTCGGGGAGATGAAACTCCCAGAGACTAATTCTGTAAAGAACGTTCAGACAGAGTGGACTTGTGCGGTATGTCAAGTGACAACCAACTCAGAGCATGACTTGAAGTCTCATCTTCTAGGGTGGAGACATAAAGCAAAGTGTGAAGGGCTGAAAACTTGCAAGCAAACGGCCAAAAGTGAAGAAAGATCAAATGATACAACAAAGTCAAATCATCTTAATCAGGAGCAAGTAAAACATGCGACAAAGACAATCGAGCACAGTGCTAATAAAGCGGTGAGCCCAAGCGAGTTATTATTTTTAACCCTAAAACTTCCTTGGTCCTTTTTGGGATATTATACCTTAACAAGTATTGCTCGGGATGCAATTGTTGAGCAACCAATAGTTGCAGATCTTAAGCAACTGATTGATCAAAAGAGGAGAACTTGATGTTCCCACGAGAATAGCTACTTAGCCGCTGGTGAATGTGATACTCTTGGTGGTCAAGTTAGAAAAGTACAGGATGAGGCTTAGCTGAATATGAAGCTAAATGTGGAAGATGTCAATTGATAATGCACTATGAGATCAAGTGCATTATCATTTAAACTTAAGAAGAAACTCCGTGTATGCTAAAACAATCACCAAGCAACCCAAAAATTGAACTGGTGCACTTTGTAAAATTTGTCTTGTTTGAAGTATTCATTTATCTTAGTATATTCTCGAACCTCAGTTTCTTCTGTGAACATTTTGAAGCCTAAATTTTCAGATGCTTCAAAAAAAAGCTAAACCTAAATTTCTTCATCAAATATATTGAGTTTGAGAGACGCCATTTTTTCTCAATTATTTTTTAAATGGAACTCAGCTGAACAGTTTGATCTCATTCAGAAACAGTTGACATACTCTACTATTTGGTAGAGAAAGAATTGTACCCAAATTGTGAAAAAGGGACAGAAAGAGCAACCAATGAATAAATTAAAGATAAAACCATTTCAAAAGAAAGCACCAGGAGTGAAATTAACGAGAACCAAGGACTAAACCTTACACAATACCTCAAAGGTTAGTTCGTGAATAGAGAAACACACCCCCCAACAGATGAAGAAACCAGTAGTTGTTGCCTTCACTCCATGAGTCGTTCCAAAAGTGAAAAAAAGAAAGAACAAAATCACTGAAAATCCTTTTACCTGAAGAACTCGTGAATTTGATCTCTGAAAGGAAACTGAAGAAGAAGATGATTCAGCTAAAATCACCGGTGCTTTTCCACGGCTAAATTGTAACAAAGTGTGCCGTTTCTACAAAAAATATGGTGGAAAAGATTTGGAACAACTTTTGAGGGATTTCAGGTGGAAAAATATATAGTTAAGTGATACTCCTTATAAACATAATGCAAAATACCA
Organism: Anisodus acutangulus; assembly: GCA_029783415.1. Taxonomy (NCBI): domain Eukaryota; kingdom Viridiplantae; phylum Streptophyta; class Magnoliopsida; order Solanales; family Solanaceae; genus Anisodus; species Anisodus acutangulus. The sequence continues at coordinate 31,742,379 of CM056500.1, forward strand.
ATGTGATGCATTAATTTTTCATGCACCAGGTGGGTCTGATGGTTTCAAGACAGCAGCACTACCAGCAACAATAGCTCCAATTACTGGATCAAGGGACAACACTGGAATAGAATGAAGGGGAAGGGAAGAACATAGTATCAATACCTGATTAATACATCCGCACTGTAACTTTTCATCTAAAGGTATGCTCAAATATAATAAAACAATCAGACAGTAGCAGTAAACCACTGATAAAGGATACATGGAAAACTCGCCATCAATTTGTTGGTTGTATTAAAATAATCCTAAAGGAATATGTTCCCTGATTTTATTCATTAATGATTTACTATATATATAGTATTACAGATGAACAGGATCCCTGAAACCTTTCATAGATTGATGCATATATACCGTTTCATAAAAAGATCTCATGTAAGAAGGCATTTTTGACATCAAGCTGATGAATGAGCCAAGTCTTGAATAGGGAAATGCTAAGGACGGTCCGGATGGTTGCGGGTTTTACGATCGGGCTAAACGTTTCATCACAATCCACTCCCACATGTTGAGACTTGCCATCACCTACAAGATTGGCCTTGTGCCGCTCAAAAGAACCATCAGATTTCCTTTTATGTCTAAAAGTCCACATAGAACGAATAATGTTAGCATCAAGTGGATGGGGTACTAGGTTCCACATCTTATTATCAATAAGAACATTATATTTGTCAGTCATTGCGGCTTTCCAATTAGGATCAGACAAGGCATCCTTTGGATTACGAGGAACGGGGGAAGGGGCAACTGAAACGGATAGGTTAAACAACCATTTAGGTTTGGAAATGCCGTGCATAGCACGAGTTTCCATCATTTGTGGGTGTACCTCGGGACGCTAGACAGGAGGAGAGGGAGGTGCTGCGGGACTGCCGGGAAGACGAGAAGGGCAGGTGTTGCGGGTTCGACTGACCGAGACTCGATTTGCCGAGGGTTGACTGAGGAGCAACCTTGAGACGGGCTGGTCCGAGCCTCCATCGGCGAAACCGGAGGGCTTCCTGTCCCCGTCTGGCCGTGGTGGGGTCGGGTGTCGTTGACTAGTACGTCGGATTATGTAAATGATGGATTAGAAGGGGGTTTAGGCCTTCATTTAGAAAGTCGTAGGAATACCTAGGTGGCGAATTTAGTGAGGCAAAAAGGAATTGAGACTCATCAAATAGGACATGTTGAGAAATAATTACTTTACGGCTTGATAAGTCATAACAAGAGTAACCACGATGATTGGGGTAGCCCGTAAACACACACGGAGATGACCGGGGTTGGAGTTTGTGAGTGGTCGGATGTAGAGGATAACAGAGACATCAACATGCAAGTGTTGATAGGAGGGGTTCCTACAAAACAGAACTTGAGTGGGTGACCGTTGAGCTAGAGACTTGTTTGGGATTATGTTGAGGAGGTAGGTGGCCATGGAGAGTGCGTAATGCCAGAATTGAGGGGGAATTGAGGCGTGGGAAAGTAGAGCACGAATTAAGTTGTTTATGGTGCGGATTTTCCGTTCGGCCTTTTGGGAGGAGGTATGAGGGCAGGAAAAATGAAAGGTAAGATCGTGTTTGGTGCAAAACTGTTTGAATTGGTTGTTATTGAATTCTCTGCCATTGTCACATTGAAAACATTTAATGCTCTTTTAAAATTGACTTTTTACGAAAGCACTAAATGATGAAAAAATGGGGTAGACATGGGATTTAGTACCAATTGGAAAAGTCCATAGAAAGTTGGAATAATCATAAAAAAATAACACATAATATCGATGGTCGACGTACTTAAAATGGGAGAAGTCCACAAATCACTATGTATTATGTCAAAAGGCATTAGAGTACAATTTGTGGATGCACAAAACGACAATTTAACATGTTTTTCCAAAAATGCAAGATTTACATACAAGATTCTTAGACACAGTTGCATTGAATACAATTATTGTTTCTAAGGGAGCATAATACAAAATCTCCCGGATGTCCTAATCTAGAATGACATAAAGAAGACGAAAGAACATGAAGGATTGATGGAACTGAGGCTGTGTTGTTGACGGTGTTGGAAATATGGTAGAGATCTACGGTGCTGTCACATCTCATTATTTGCCTCCCTGTCATAAGGATCAAAGTCAAAGGAAAATATTATTATCAGTTGTGAAACATCGCACAAAGATTAGATTCTTAATGAGTTTCGGGGCATGAAGAACATTTTTGGAATTAGTGGTGGATGTGGCGGGGATAGAGAAGAATGACCAAAACCACGAATTGGATTGCCTTGTCCACTACCAACAATAATATTCCGATTTAAATTACTCAAATTGGAATAAGACGAGAGAATACCTTGTGATGCCGTCATGTGAGAGGTGGTGCCTGTGTCCATATATCAATTTTCATCCGGAGCGTTGAGGGACATCGTGTTCATAGCTGCCTCCCACCCCACCTTGACCTTTTCCGATTTTAAATTTATAAACTTTTTTACAAACTTTACATCTATCTACTTGATTCTCTTGGTTCCTATAAAAAAATCCCATGCAGTTGATTTTAATTTTCGTTGTGTGGGGCTTCGACTCATACTAAGGGGAATATGAGGCATACCAGTTTCAGTTTGAGGTTGAGACTCAGTCTGAGGTTGAAGTTGAGGTTGAGGTGCACTAGTGGGTGTGTCATCTACATTATCGTCAAAATTAAAGTCTGGAGAATATACCTCATCATGTAATGGTATATCATTAAAAAATCAGTTTCATCTATATGAGTGAAATCAATCAAATAATCGGGACTATGAATATGATTACTAGAAGAAGTACCCTTACTCTTGTTACCCCTACTAGAAGAAGCACTATTACCCTTACCCTTAATCATACGTCCAAGGCGTTCCATTATAATTATACAAATAAATAATTAAAGTAAATGAAATTAAGTGTGATAATTAAAATTAAGTAACAATAATAATTTAAAGAAGGAACGAAGGTACTAAACGCTGACGTAACATCGACGTGCAATCGATGTTGAAAATTGAAACTTTGCTCGATAGATGATCCTCAAGCTAGTTGCCAACTTCACTCCCAATTTTTGAACTTTGATATAAATGAGCAAAAAATATATAATATTTAGTAGGCAATGTGGAATTGTAGAGAGATAAATTGAGAGATTAGAGAGATGGTGTGAAGTTTGTGAGAAACAAATAAAGGAAAATGAGGTATTTATAGTTAAAAAATAGGGTTAAAGTGTAAATATATTAACTTAGAGGTTAAAAATAAATATTAAGAGGGTATGGGGGTTTATGAGGGGGGGAGGGCAAAAATGATCGTTATAGCCATTGCACAACGGTCAAAATGATTATTTTTACAAAGGGGGAGGGGGCTGGCGGGGCGGGGCAGGATGGGGGAGGGACGGGGTCGAGTTGGGGCGGGTCGGATCAGGACGGGCGGGATGAGCCCAGGTCCTATCCCGAGTTAGAACCCCAACACTTTTTTTTTAGGATCGGGCGGGGTGGGTATCGGGCTGGGCCGGTTCTGGATCGGGCCGACCCGGCCCACTAGCCAACATTAGTTTTAACCCCATATTTTAAGAAAATGACAAAATGCCCTTATATTTGGGACTTAGTTCAAAACTCACTCTTAAATATAATTTTAAATAATTTTGATCCTCTAAGTTTAATTTGCCAAAGTAAGCAATATCTTTTTGTCTCCATCAATAGTTAACAAACTTTGTCTGTTAGATTTATGAAATTATAAAAAGAAATTAACCAGAAACACTAAGAAAATCACGTCAAATTTTAGAAATTGCAACACTAAAAACTGCACCAAAGACCAAAATTGATAAAAAGTAGCAAAAATAGCACCTCAAGAAATTGCATCAGATTCCAAAAGTAAACAAAAAAATAGCAAAGTTTATGTCACACCCAACCTTGGGGGTGTGGCTAGCACCCGATACCTTACGGCCTGAGCGTACCATTTCTCATCTGACTCTGAATATGGGCCGACAAGGTCATAATCAATAAATGTAATATATATATGCACATACTAGGACCGACAAGGTCATACACGACTTCTATACACATGACAACTGTTTACAAGCCTCTAAAGATTATATGAACACTATCAGGTCGGGACAGAGCCCTGCCATACCCATTAATATATACATAGTGTCATACCGACCCAGATTAGCATCTCCGAAACAAGTGAAAAGATCTGACACTGTAGTTGAACTGAGGTCCTACTGAAGGTGGACGTCGCTCCATCTATCTGAACTTTTAATGCCAAACCTCTACCAACGGTGTCGGGATCAACCTCCTCTACCTTAATCCCGAATCCATCTTTAAGTGACTATAATGATTCAATCCTTCCGAAAGACGTCTAACCATGGATGCTCATACAAGCTCGTAGACGAGGAATCATATTTAAGTCGCCTTCATAAAAGCTTCTCATTATCTTACTTCACTACAAAGTAGTCTCCTATTTGTTTTTAAAGAACTTGCGGAAAATTTCATAAAAATGAAACCCTGAATTTATGTTGCTGCTCCACTTAGTTGATTAAATTTGTTTGGAAACAAAAGAACCATTCGGTTGCTGCATATATATAGGTCTACAAGTGATATTTTGCTTAAGCCCAAATGGAAAGGAACAAAATTAATACGTACTATGGCCCACTAATCCCAACATTTGGCAGAGTTGCCACCATCTCCTTATCTGCATGTATACATATATATTATCTATATGTTTATATATTGGCTTGTTCTTTCCATTCATCCATTTTAACTCCGTAATGCTCTTAATGCATTGATGTACTATATTAGATGATAAGTTTGTTACAATTTTCCATGCATATTTTTGTCCAAGCTTTCAAGGCTAAGCTTGTCAAATTGGTGGCAGCAATTAACTTTTAGGTGCAACGCGTGTTTAGACTTGTACAATCATGATAAGGATCATATGATATGTTATTAGTTTACAGTCTCTTTTTGCGCATATAAAATATTATTTTCAATTATCATTGTCATATTTTTATGTTTTAAATTATATCGGGACCTCATCATTTTATACACTAAACTCTTGATCTGCATACTTGAACACAATCTCATTCTGTATATCAATAGCAAATGTAAATCTTGACTCAAATTCTTACGACTCAACTTTATGGTACGATTTAGATTTGAAAGAAAGGTGACACACTTTTAAATGCCTTGTAGCTTTCCGTTATATAACGTGGTGAACAACACATTTATAAATAAGGTTCTACTAGACATGACTTATAGACTCCCTAGGAAAGACCAACTCTGGTTCCAAATTTGTCACACCCCAATCTTGAGGGGTGTGGCCGGCACCCGGTACCTTACAGCCCGAGCGTACCATTTCTCATCTAACTCTGAATATGGGCCGACAATGTTATAATCAATAACCATAAAGGGATATAACCATACATCCTGCAAGCAAAAAAGATCCAACAATATATATATATATACACATACTAGGGCTGACAAGGCCATCATCAGTCTAACAACCCATATGAACGGTCGACAAGATCATACACGACTTCTATACACATGATAATTGTCTACAAGCCTTTAAAGATTATATGAACACCATCAGGTCGGGATAGAGCCCTGCCATACCCATTAATATATACATAGTGTTATACCAACTCAGACTAACATCTCCGAAACAAGTGAAAAGCTCTGACACTGCAGTTGAACTGAGGTCATACTAAAGGTGGACGTCGCTCCATCTATCTGAACCTTTAATGCCAAACCTCTACCAACGGTGTCGGAATCAACCTCCTCTACCTTAATCCCGAATCCATCTTTAAGTGACTATAATGATTCAATCCTTCCGAAAGACGTCTAACCATGGATGCTCATACAAGCTCATAGACGAGGAATCATATTTGAGTCGCCTTCATAAAAGCTTCGCATTATCTTACTTCACTACAAAGTAGTCTCCTATTTGATTTTAAAGAACTTGCGGAAAATTTCATAAAAATGAAACCCTGAATTTATGTTGTTGCTCCACTTAGTTGATTAAATTTGTTTGGAACCAAAAGAACCATTCGGTTGCTGCATATATATAGGTCTACAAGTGATATTTTGCTTAAGCCCAAATGGAAAGGAATAAAATTAATATGTACCATGGCCCACTAATCCCAACATTCGGTGGAGTTGCCACCACCTCCCTATTTGCATGTATACGTATATATTATCTATATGTTTATATATTGGCTTTTTCTTTCCATTCATCCGTTTTGACTCCATAATGCTCTTAATGCATTGATGTACTATATTAGATGATACGTTTGTCACAATTTCCAATGCATATTTTTGTCCAAGCTTATCAAGACCAAGCTTGTCAAATTGGTGGCAGCAATTAACTTTTAGGTGCAACACGTGAATAGACTTGTACAATAAAGGATCATATGATATAATATTAGTTCATAGTTTTTTTTCATATATAAAATATTATTTTCAATTACCATCATCATATTTTTATGTTTTAATTTATATCAGGACCTCATCATTTTATACATTAAATTCTTGATCTGCATATTCGAACACAACCTCATTCTTGCGGGTTCAGATAAATTTACTTATATTGGGCGGTTCAATCCTAGTCCGAATATACGGGGTATTATAAGGCCATATCCTGATACTATAGTGTATTACACCAATGCTAATGTATGGGGTGTTACATGTTTGGCCTCAACTTTAGTTTAAACTATTTCTAACCTTGTGTGAGTTCTTATGCTCCCCGGATAACTTAAATTATGACAACGTAATCTAACGCGAAAAACTCAGGGTGTTTCATCATTTTCCCCTTACGAACATTCCTCCTCGAATGTAGGGTGTGACTCCTACGCAACTAATGGTAGGAACACTGGCCATATTATCTAGAACTTCTCCCTGCTAGTACCCTTATCTGCTGCTGTAATAACCCTCTGACTAGATATAATCTTTTTGATCGCAAACATCTCTGTGTATTAATAGCAAATGTAAATCCTGACTCAAACTCTTATGACTCAGCTCTACAGTACGATTTAGATTTGAAAGAAGGGTGACATACTCATAAATGCCCTGTAGCTTCCCGTTATATAATGTGGTGAACAACACATTCATAAACAAGAATTACTAGACACGACTTGTAGACTCCTTAGGACAGACCTGCTCTGATACCAAGTTTGTCACACCCCAACCTTGGGGGTGTGGCCGACATCCGGTAACTTATGGCCCGAGGGTACCATTTCTTATCTGACTCTGAATATGGGTCTAAAAGGTTATAATCAATAGCCATAAAGGGATATGACCATACATCCTGCAAGCAAAAAAGATCCACCAATATATATATATATATATATATATATATATATATATATATATATATATATATATATATATATATATATATATATATGCACATACTATGGCTGACAAGGCCATCATCAATCTAACAACCCATCTGAACGGCTGACAAGGCCAAACACGACTTCTATACATAGGACAACTGTCTACAAGCCTCTAAAGATTATATGAACACGATCAGGTTGGGACAGGACCCCGCCATACCCATTAATATATACATAGTGCCATACCGATTCAGATTAGCGTCTCCGGAACAAGTTAAGAGCTTCGACACCGCCGCTGAACTAAGGTCCTACTGAAGGTGGACGTTGCTCCATCTATCTGAACCTTTAATGCCAAACCTCTACCAACGGTGTCAGGATCAGCCTCATCTACCTTAATCCTGAATCCATCTTTAAGTGACTATAATGTTTCAATCCTTTTGAAAGACGTCTAACCATAGATGTTCATACGAGCTCGGAGATGAGGAACCGTACTTGAGTCGCCTTCATAAAAGCTTCTCGTTATCTTACTTCACTAGAAAGTAGTGTCCGATTTTCTTTTCAAGAACTTGCGGTAAATTTCATAAAAATGAAACCTTGAATTTATGTTGCTGCTCCAGTTAGTAGGTTATATTTGTTTGGAACCAAAAGATCCATTCAGTTGCTGCATATATATAGGTCTACATGTGATATTTTTCTTAAGCCCAAATGGAAAAGGAGCAAAATTAATACATACTATGGCTCCCTAATCCCAACGTTCGGTGGAGTTGCCACCACCTCCTTATCTGCATGTATACATATATATTATCTATATGTTTATATATTGTCTTGTTCTTTCCATTCATCCATTTTAACTCCATAATGCTCTTAATGCATTGATGTACTATATTAGATGATAAGTTTGTCACAATTTCCCATGCATGTTTTTGTCCAAGCTTTATCAAGGCCAAGCTTGTCAAATTGGTGGCAACAATTAACTTTTAGGTGTAACACGTGTTTAGACTTGTACAATCATGATAAGGATCATATGATATGTTATTAGTTTATAGTCTCTTTTTGAGCATATAAAATATTATTTTCAATTATCATCGTCATATTTTTATGTTTTAAATTATATCGGGACCTCATCATTTTATACACTAAACTCTTGATCTGCATACTTGAACACAACCTCATTCTGTATATCAATAGCAAATGTAAATCTTGACTCAAATTTTTATGACTCAAATTTACGGTACGATTTAGATTTGAAAGAAGGGTGACATACTTTTAAATGCCCTATAGCTTCCCGTTATATAACATGGTGAACAACACATTTATAAATAAGATTCTACTAGACACGACTTGTAGACTCCCTAGGAAAGACCAACTCTGATTCCAAGTTTGTCACACCCCAATCTTGAGGGGTGTGGCCGGCACCCGGTTCCTTACAGCCCGAGTGTACCATTACTCATCTGACTCTGAATATGGGCCGACAAGGCCTTTAATCAATAACTGTAAAGGGATATGAACCTATGTCATGCAATATATATATATATATATATATATATATATATATATATATATATATATATATATGCACATACTAGGCCTGACAAGGCCATCTTCAGTCTAACGACCCATCTGAACGGCCGACAAGGCCATACACGACTTTTATACACAAGACAACTGTCTACAAGCCTAAAAAATGTATATGAACTCTATCAGGTCGAGACAGAGCCCCGCCATACCCATTAACATATACATAGTGCCATACTAACTCAGACTAGCATCTCCAGAATAAGTGGAGAGCTCCGAAACCGCCGCTCAGCTGAGGTCCTACTGAAGGTGGACGTCGCTCCATCTATCTGAACATTTAATACCTAACCTCTACCAACGGTGTCGGGATCAACCTTCTCAACACTAATCTCGAATTCATCTTTAAGTGACTATAATGAGTCAATCCTTCCGAAAGACGTCTAACCATGGATGTTCATACGAACTCGTAGAAGGTCGTAGATGAGAAATCATACTTGAGTCGCATTTATAAAAACTTCTTGTTATTTTACTTCACTACAAAATAGTTTTCGATTTGCTTTTAAAAAACTTGCGGAAAATTTTCATAAAAATGAAATGTTTAATTTATGTCGCTGCTCCACTTAGTCGATTAAATTTGTTTGGAACCCAAAGAACCATTCGATTGCTGCATATATATATATATATATATATATATATATATATATATATATATATATAGCTCACTAATCCCAACATTCGGTTGAGCTGCCACCACCTCCCTATTTGCATGTATATATATATATTATCTATATGTTTATATATTGGCTTGTTCTTTCCATTCATCCATTTTAACTCCATAATGCTCTTAATGCATTGACGTATTATATTAGATGACAACTTTGTCACAATTTTCAATGCATATTTTTGTCCAAGCTTATCAAGACCAAGCTTGTCAAATTGGTGGCAACAATTAACTTTAAGGTGCAACACGTGTATAGATTTGTACAATCATGATAAGAATCATATGATATGATACTAGTTCGTAGTCTCTTTTTACACACACAAATATTATTTTCAATCACCTTCATCACACTTTTATGTTTTAAATTATATCAGGACCTCATCCTTTTATATATTAAATTCTTGATCTACATATTTGAACACGACCTCATTCTTGCAGGTTCAGATAAATTTATTCATGTTGGGCGGTTCAATCCTAGTCCGAAAATATGGGGTATTATAAGGACATATCACTAATCGTACTTCATTTTCTTGCATCGAATTTGTTACATCCCGTAGTTTTGCACGCTAAGTTTCGTCATGAGTTAGTTGGCGTAAGCCCATAATCGAAATCATCTTTGAAATTATAAATGAGTTAAGGTGAATATGACATGGAGGAGAAATGAGATTTTTGACAAATAAAAATATGTTGCTTTCTTACTCGTCCTACTTGCTTGAGTTACTTGACACATGTATTAATTATTAATGAGGATGAGACATGTGTTTAAAGATAGAATAAGAACCAGCACGTATCACCTACTAAGAAAGTAGGTGACAAATAGGTGATAAGTAGGTGCATCACCTACTTGCTTAGAAGGAAAGGGGATTGTAATAGCCCGTACTTTTGGGGTAAGACTAGAAATGATTAATAAATTGAGAAGGTCTTGTTATGAAGTATTGGACGTATACAATAGTCGTATTTTAATATTTGAAGTCAAGCAAGTTGTAAAACAAAAGTCGGTGAAAGTTATCGCAAGTTACTTTCATAATTTTACTGAAATTTGAGTCTAATGTCACTGAGCTTTTCGCTCAATATACTTGGATTTATGGGCTGGTCCATCTGCCAAATTGAAGGTCTACGAGTACAATTTCCAATGCATTAAACCGTTTGTCGATATGACATCGGAGTAGAGAGATATTTGCAATTTTGCGAGATTATGCAGACAACCCCTTTTGGGACCTAATGGGGCGGTGACAGACCTTGAAACGTTTTAAAGTGATTCTAAGGCTCATTTTTGGTCATTTTCGACCAAGGTCAGTTCCCACACTCTCGAAACACCTCTCTAAAAGTTCTCCAAGATTCCAAAGTGAATCCAAGGTGGTTATACCTAAACCCAACCTTAAAATCTAGTTTAAGTGAATAAAAGTATGTTCATGGTGTTGTGATGGATTTGAGGGTGCTTGTAAGATAAGGGAAACTTTGGTTCCAGGTTGTTCTGACTATTTAAGGTAAGTATAACACTCTATTTTTTGTGCTTAAGATTATCCTGGTGTTGGTTATGCTGTTTGGGTGAAGAATCTACAAAATAATACTTGAAATAACATAAGATGTTATTGTCTTTTGTTGGACTATTTTGGTATATGACTTCTTACGGAAGGAAATTATGGAAAATAGCTTGGTTATGTTGTGATTGTTGTTGTTATGCTTGTCTTTTTGTTTCCTGTGAATATGGTGTTATAAGCTAGAAGGAGAAGTAGCCATATTACACCTAGAAGTTGGTCATGTTGTTGTTACCCCTGTTGGGCTATTTGATGTTACTTGTAAGATGGATATAAGGCTGAAATTTCATATCAATACATATGTTTATATGTTGGAACTATTGATGGTGTTGTAAGTATGGGGGAGATGGGAAAAAGAGTTGGGTTTTGGTTCAAACCCAAGTTTGCCACTCGTCGTGATAATAGTTTTGTTGGTGACGTCTGTGCAATTGTTGTTATGTAGATTGATTTGTGTTGTTGCACTGTTGTGTGTGTTATGGTGGTGCAAGTATATAGTTAAATATTGTATGTGTTCTTTTTATTTTTATGGACTTGGGAAAGTAAGAAAATCAAGGGAGGTGTTGTCCATTTTAATATAGATTAAGCTTATCGATCGTTATATGATAGTTATATCTTTCATAACTTAACGATTGCATCATTATCGTTGTTGTAGATTAAGGTGCGACGAGTTGAGTTCAATGTGGTTATTGGACAGATTGTTATAAGATACGTTAAGGCTAATCCTTTCTTCTTTTGGCATGTTCCAAGTACATGAAACATGAACATAATGTATTCCATAGATGGTTCTATTCTTAGTTGTGAAGGTTGTTCATCTTATTTATTCCCATGAAATGTATCTCAAATCATGTCTAAATATGTTCTTAAGTCCCTATTGAGGCGTATGACAACGATGTTAATGTTCAAAAAGTAATCGAAGAGCGAACGACTATAGACATTCCGAAAGAAGTTCTAATGATCCTGAAAGGCATTTCATGCATTGTCTCTGTATAGATAAATGAATAATGGCGTTACATTCACATATACAGTACCTACAAGAGCATGTCTTTGGTATTCTTACTTTACCACCGAGCTACATCTAGTGTGGCAGTTATGTATTCCTACTTACCGCCGAGCTATGACTAGTTGGGCAGACATGTATTCACCATCGAGCTACGGCCAATTGGGCAGTTATATAGTTACCATCGAGTTATGGTTAGTCGAGAAGTTATCACAGATCAGTTGGGCAGTTAAAGTTTATGAAATTGATATTAGCCCTGAAGAATGGCTCAATATGAAATGATATAGCTCCGTAAAGTGGCATTACATATAAGTATAATCATTTTGCATTTTATGGCCTTCAGTGGCAAGTCCGAGTTACAGGTAGATCCTTCTTGATTTTTTTACATTAATGTATTACTTATGCTTTTACTGCCTTACATATTTAGTACATATTATGTACCGACGTCCCGTTTGTTGGGGGACACTGCGTTTTATACCCACATGTTTAGATAGATGAATTGACGACCTCACTAGTAGGTTCTCATATCATCTATGATTGGTGCACTCTTTTTGTTTCGGAGTTGCTTCTTCTGAATCGGTATGATGATATGTTCATATTACGGGCAGGCCGGGGCCCTGTCCAGACTATGTTATTTCAGTCATATGTTCTTAGAGAATTTTGTAGATGCATGTATGCCTGTGGTCATGTTTAGTATGTTGGTACAATATCTGTATATGTCTAGGCCTCGTAGGCCCATGCGCATGATATATATATATATATATATTGTTGGAAGTTTTTGCTTGCATATGTGTAAATGCAGTAAGTTTAATGGTTTTATAAGATGGGTCACTCACGTACGTCAGGCATTATGTGCATGTCCACCTCACGTAGGTTGGGGTATGAAAAAGTGGTATCAAATCAAGTCATGTCCTAGGGAGTCTACAAAGTCGTGTCTAGTACAATCTTATTTAATGATGTGTTGTGCACCACATTTATAAACTGTAGGCTATAGGGCATTTAGGATTTGTTACCTTTCTTTCTGATTTCTAGTCATTCTATAGAGCTAAGTCATAAGAAGTCGGGTGTACTCATGTTTGATGTTCTTCAAAGATGTCGATGACCAAAAAAGCTATGGCCAACCAAAAAGGTAAGACAATTGAAGGGGATAAGTTATGAATGTATTAGAAAATAAGGTACGAGGTTCAAATGTAAATGATATAGAAGTGAAAAAGGTACGATATACCTAAGTACAGAAGATTTTGAATAGGTCACACTTCAGGTAGGCCCAGAATCGTCATTATTCAATATCCAGAAATGATAGTGGTACCATTAGAATCATGTCTTCCAAATTATGGTTTTCATGTACCAGAATGTTTAGCTATGAGAGTAAGGAGAAGTTAGAAGAGATGTGATGTCTTACTTTATGTTTTGGAATAATATAAGAAATTTTATGATGCTAGCAGGATAAGTGAAATGTTACAAATGGTATGAACAGAATAGGTGTAGGTCGTAAGCCAAAGTATGGTAGTGTGATAATGTTTTTTGATGGATAAAAGTAAGGGTAAGAGAAAGTAAGTAAGGAAGTGACGAGGATAGGTAAAACCTTGGGATTAAGCCATCAGGACCAGTGAGTTGACGGTTTTCATAAGTTATACAGAGACCGATATAGCCTGAATGAATCAGTGGAGTTTTAAGACTATATGAATTTAAAAGAAGTGGAATGCTGCCCTTGATAACAAAACTTGTGAGTAAGATGATAAGCGATAAGAGAATAGCATTTGAAGATATAAGTTTACGATTGAAGTAATAGTTCAACGAGAAAGGAATTCAAGTATTACATGGGATTAGAATGCCTCCTCTAAGATGAGTTATGTTGATGTGTTATGGAATACTATTATGGACATATAGTATCGTCCCTAAGGTGAATCATGTAATAACTTCGGATGTTCGCCGACAAGATATGAGCCCTAATGTAAGTGAATTACGTAAATAGTTCAAGTTTCCATTAATGAATTATAGATTGTCATTAAGATGAATCAATAATTAATAGATGTAAGTTTCAAAGTATGATATGAGGTTGGAATGTTTCACCCGAGATGGATCGTAACGAGGTGACTTGAGATGATATGGATCCTAAGTATAAGTTGTAAGGTAAAATGAGCTACCTAGGTATAAGGATACTCTGAAGAGAGACATATAGGCTACATAACAAATGTAATAATAGTCGTAAGCTCGAGGATTTTCAAGTGATATGTATTTGCATAAGAATGTAATCTAAGGAGATAAAATTATTTAACTAATGGTTTGACTAGTCATGAGAGTAGTACAATGCTCATGAGAGTAGTACAATGCGCGGGTAAGCCGAACATTCAAGGACGAATTTTTTTAATGGGGGGAGATGTTACACCCCATACTTTTGACGTTGATTGCGTTGCGAGTTAACTAACGTAACCCTGTAGAGGTTAAGATCCCTTTACAAGGTTTAAAAAGGTTTATTGAAGTGTTAAGTAATTTTTGGGAAAGTATTACACCCCGTACTTTGTACGTCATGTCCGTCATAAGTTAGTTTACGTAAGTATGAGAAAAGTTTATCTTTGAGGTTATAAAGGAAATAACAATGTCAAGTGAAAAGCTACGAGAGTTAAAGGTTCGATAAGTAGTTCCTACTTCATTTTCTTGCATTGAATTTGTTACATCTTGTAATTTCGCATGCTAAGTTTTATCATGAGTTAGTTGGTGTATGCCGGAAAATGAGATCATCTTTGAAATTGCAAATGAGTTAAGGTGAATATGACTTGGAGGAGAAATGGGATTTTGGACAAATAAAAATGCATTGCTTGCTTACCCATCCTACTTGCTTGAGCTACTTGTCATATGTCTTAATTATTAATGAGGACAAGACAAGTGTTTAAAGATGGAATAAGAACCAGCATGTATAACCTACTAAGCAAGTAGGTGACAAGTTGGTGCATCACATACTAACTTAGAGGGAAAGTGGATTGTTATAGTCCGTACTTTCAAGGTAAGACTAGGAGTGACTAATAAGTTAAGAAGGTCTTATGAAGTATTTGACATATATACTAGTCGTATGTTAAGATCTAAATTCAAGCAAGTTGTAAAACAAAAGTCTGCGAAAGTTATCGCAAGTTACATTCATAATTTTGCTAAACTTTGGGTCTAATGTGACTGAGCTTGTCTCGCAATATACTTAAATTTACGGGGTGGTTCACCCACAAAATTGAATATCTATGAGTATAATTTCCAACTCATTAAACCGTTTATCGATACAATATCGGAGTAGAGAGATATTCCTATTTTCGCGAGACTGCGCAGACACCTTTTGGGACCCACTGGGGCGGTGGCCGACCTTGGAACGTTTTAAAGTGATTGTAAGGCTCATTTTTGTCATTTTCGACCAAGGTCAGTTCCCACACTCTCTCAACACCTCTCTAACAGTTCTCTAAGGTTCCAAAGTGAATCCAAGGTGGTTATACCTAAACCCAACCTCAAAGGCTATTTTTAGTGAAAAAAAACGTATTTCCATGGTGTTGTAATGGATTTGAGGGTGCTTATAAGCTAAGGGAAGCTTTGGTTCCAGGTTGTTCTGACTATTTAAGGTAAGTGTAACACCCTATTGCTTGTGCTTAAGATTATCTTTGTGTTGGTTAAGTTGTTTGGGTGAAGAATCTACAAAATAATACTTGAAATAGCATAAGATGTTATTATCTTTTGTTGGGCTGATTTGGGATGACATATAGACTTCTTATGGCTGGAAATTAGCTTGGTTATGTTGTGGTTGTTGTTGTTATGCTTATCTTTTTGTTGTTTAAGAAGATGGTGTTATAAGCTAGAAGGAGAAGTGGTCATATAACACCTAGAAGTTGGTTATGTTGTTGTTACCTCTTGTTGGGCTGTTTGATTTACTTTTAAGATATATATAAGGTTGGAATTTTATGAAATACATATGTTTATATGCTGGAACTGTTTATGGTGTTGTAAGTATGGGGGATATGGGAAAAAGAGTTGGGTTTTGGTTCCAATCCAGCTGCCGCTCGTCGTGATAAATAGTAGTTTCATTGTCGACGTTTGTACACTTGTTGTTGTGTAGATTGATTTGTGTTGTTGGGTGTGTAGTGGTGCTGCAAGTATATAGTCAAATGTTGTATGTGTTCTTGCGTTTTGATGGACTTGGAAAAGTAAGAAAATCAAGGGAGGTGTTGTCCATTTAATATAGAATAAGCTTATCGTTCGTTGTATGATAGTTGTATCTTTTATAACTTAACAATTGCATCATCGTTGTTGTAGATTAAGGTGCGACGAGTTGAGCTCAACATGGTTATTACATAGATTTTTATAAGGTATGTTAAGACTAATCCTTCATTCTTTTGGCATGTCCCAAGTACATGAAACATAAATGTAATGTATTTCATAGATGGTTTTACTCTTAGTAGTTAAGGATGTCCATGTTATTTATTCTCATAAAATATATTTCAAAGCATGTCTAAATATTTTCTTGTCCCTATTGAGGCATATGATAAATATGTTAATGTTCATAACGTAATCGGAGAGTGAACAACTATAGACACTCCGAAAGATGTTCTAATGATCCTGAAGGATTTTTCATGCATTGTCTGTGTATAGGTAAATGATTAATGACGTTACATACGCATATACAGTACCTATAAAGGCATAACTATGATATTCCTACTTTACCACTGAGCTACAGCTGGTTTGGCTGTTATGTATTCCTACTTACCACTGAGCTACGACTGGTTGTGCATACATGTATTCACCATCGAGCTACGACCGATTGGGCAATTATGTAGTTACCACCGGGTTACAGTCGGTCGGGAAATTATCATTGATCAGTTGGGCAGTTAAAGTTTATGATATTGATATTAGCCTTGAAGAATGGCTCAATTTGAAATGATATAGCTCTGTAAAGTGACATTAAATATAAGTATAGTCATTTTGCATGTCATGGCCCTTAGTGGAAAGTCAGAGTTATAGGTTGATCCTTCTAACTCTTTTACATTGATGTCTTACTTATGTTTTTACTGTATTACATATTCAGTACATCTTTTGTACTGACGTCTCTTTTATTTGGGAACACTGCGTTTCACAGCCACATGTTTAGATAGACAAATTGACGACCTCACCAGTAGGTTCTTAGCTCAGCTATGGTTGGTGCACTCTTTTTATTCCAGGGTTGCTGCTTTTGAGTCAGTATGATGATATGTACATGTTACGGGTAGGTCGGGGCCCATTCCCGACTATGTTATTTCAGTCAGACTTTCTTAGAGGTTTTTGTAGATGCATGTATGCCTGTGGTCAAGTTCAGTATATTAGTACAATATCTGTATATGTCTAGGCCTCGTAGGCCCATGCGCATGATATATATATATATTTATATATATATATATATTGTTGGAAGTTTTTGCTTGCATATGTGTAAATGCAGTAAGTTTAATGGATTTATAAGATGGGTCGCTCACGTACGTAAGGCACTAGGTGCCTGTCCACCTCACCTTGGTTGGGGTGTGACAAAGTGGTATCAGAGCAAGTTATGACCTAGGGAATCTACAAAGTCGTGTCTAGTAGAGTCTTGTTTAAGGATGTGTTGTGCACTTTATAAACGGGAGGATATAATGCATTTAGGATTGGTTACCTTTCTCTCTAATTTCTAGTCGTGCTATAGAGCTAAGTCATAAGAAGCTGAGTGTAACTCGTGTTTGATGTTCTATAGAGATGCCGATGACTAGAAAAGCTACGACCAGCCCAAAAGGTAAGACAATTGAAGGAGATAAGTTATGAAAGTATTAGAAAATAAGGTACGAGGTCCAGATGTAAATGAGATAGAAGTGAAAAAGGTACGAGATAACTAAGTACAGAAGATTGTAAATAGTTCAGACTTGTACGAGATAACTAAGTACAGAAGATTGTAAATAGTTCAGACTTTAGGTAGGGCCAGAAGCGCCATTATTCAATAGTCAGAAATGATAGTGGTACCATTAGTATTATATCATCCAACTTATGATTTTCATGTACCATTATGTTTAGCTACAAGAGTAAGGAAAAGTTAGAAGTGATATGATATCTCGCTTGAGGTTTTGGAACATTATAAGAAAGTCTATGATACTAGCAAGATAAGTGAAAGGTTACAAATAGTACGAATAGAATAGGTGTAGGTCGTAAGCCAAAGTAGGGTAGTGCGATAAGGTTTTAGATGGATAGAAGTAAGGGTAAGAGAAAGTAAGTAAGTAACGAGGATAGATAAGACCTTTGGATTAAGCCTATTAGGACTAGCGAGTTGACAATTTTCGTAAGTTATAGAGAGACTGATATAGCCTGAATGAATCAGAGGAATTTTAAGACTAGAAGAACTTAAAAGAGGTGGAATGTCGCCCTTGATAACATAACTTTTGAGTAAGATAATAGGCGATAAGAGAATAGTGTTTGAAGATATAACTTTACAATTGAAGTAATAGTTCAACGAGAAAGGAATTCAAATATTACATGGGATTATGATGCCGCCTCTAAGATGAGTTATACTGATGTGTTATGGAATACTATTATGGACATATAATACCGTCCCTAAGGTGAATCATGTAATAACTTCGGATGTTCGCTGACAAGCTATGAGCCCTGATGTAAGTGAATTGCGTAAATAGTTCAAGTTTCCATAAATAGATTATAGATCACCGTTAAGATGAATCAATAGTGAATAAATGTAAGTTTCAAAGTATGAAATGAGGTTAGAATGTTTCACCCGAGATGGATCGTAATGAGGTGACTTGAGAGGATATGGATCCTAAGTATAAGTTGTAAGGTAAAATGAGCTACCTAGGTATAAGGATACTCAAAAGAGAGACAGATAGGCTACATAACAAGTGTAATAATAGTCGTAAGCTCGAGGATTTTCAAGTGATATGTCTTTGCATAAGAATGTAGTCTAAGGAGATAAAATTATTTAACTAATGGTTTGACTAGTCATGGGAGTAGTACAATGCGCGGGTAAGCCCAACATGCAAGGACGATTTTTTGAGAGGGGAGATGTTACACCCCGTACTTATGACGTCGATTGCATTGCGAGTTAACTAACGTAACCCTGTAGAGGTTAAGATCCCTTTACAAGGTTAAGAGAGGTTTATTGAAGTGTTAAGTAATTTTCAAAAAAGTGTTACACCCCATACTTTGTACGTCATGTCCGTCATAAGTTAGTTGACGTAAGTACGAGAAAAGTTTATCTTTGAGGTTACAAAAGAAATAACAACCTCAAGCATTGAAAATCTTCAAGAGTTAAAGGTTCGATAAGTAGTTCGTACTTTATTTTCTTGCATTAAATTTGTTACATCTTGTAATTTAGCACGCTAAGTTTCGTCATGAGTTAGTTGGTGTAAGCCGAAAACGAGATCATCTTTGAAATTACAAATGAGTTAAAGTGAATATGACTTGGAGGAGAAATGGGATTTTGGACAAATAAGAATGTGTTGCTTGCTTTCCCATCATACTTTCTTGAGCTACTTGACACATGTCTTGATTATTAACGAGGATGAGACACGTGTTTAAATATGAAATAAGAACCAGTATGTATCACCTACTAATCAAGTAGGTAACAAGTAGGTGCAACACCTACTTGCTTGGAAGGAAAGTGGATTGATTGTAATAGCCCGTACTTTTGGGGTAAGACTAGGAGTGATTAATAAGTTAAGAAGGTCTTGTTATAAAGTATTTGATATATACAATAGTCGTATGTTAATATTTGAAGTCAAGCAAGTTGTAAAACAAAAGTTAGCGAAAGTTCTCGCAAGTTACGTTCATAATTTTGCTAAAATTTGGGTCTAATGCGCTGAGTGTTTCTCTCAATATATTAAATTTATGGGGTGATCCACTAACCAAACTAAAAGTCCTTGAGCATTGTTTCTAACTCATTAAACCGTTTATCGATACGACATCAGAGTAGAGAGATATTCACATTTTAGCGAGACTGCGCAGGCAGCTCCTTTTGGAACCAACTAGGGCAGTGGCCAACCTTGGAACAATTTAAAGTAATTGTAAGGCTCCTTTTTGGTCATTTTCGACCAAGGTCAGTTCCAACACTCTCTCAACACCTCTCTAATAGTTCTCTGAGGTTCCAAAGTGAATCAAAGGTGGTTATACCTAAATCCAACCGCAAAAGCTAGTTTAAGTGAAGAAAAGTATTTTCATGGTGTTGTGATGGATTTGAGGGTGCTTGTAAGATAAGGAAAACTTTGGTTCCAGGTTTTTCTGACTAGTTAAGGTAAGTAAACACCATATTGCTTGTGCTTTAGATTATCTTAGTTTTGGTTAAGTTGTTTGGGTGAAGAATCTATAAGATAATACTTGAAATAACATAAGATGTTATTGTCTTTTGTTTGACTGTTTTGGGTGACATATATGACTTCTTATGTTCCAATTCAAGATTGCTGCTCGTCGTGATAAATAGTCATTTCGTTGGTGACGTTTATGCACTTGTTGTTGTGTAGATTGATTTGTGTTGTTGGGCTGTTGTCTGTGTTGTGGTGGTGTATGTATATAGTTAAAGGTTGTATGTGTTCTTGTTATTTTTTATGGATTGGGAAAGTAAGGAAATCAAGGGAGGTGCTATCTATTTTAATATAGAATAAACTTATCGTTTGTTGTGTGATAGTTGTATCTTTCGTAACTTAACAATTGCATCATTATCGTTGTTGTAGATTTAAGGTGTGACGAGTTGAGTTCAACATGGTTATTGGACAAATTGTTATAAGGTATGTTAAGGCTAATCCTTTCTTCTTTTGTCATGTTCCAAATACATGAAACTAAATGTAATGTATTCCATAGATGATTCTACTCTTTGTAGTTAAGGATGTCCATGTTATTTATTCCCATGAAATGTATTCCAAAGCATGTTTAAATATGTTCTTAAGTCCCTATTGAGGCGTATGAGAAAAATATTAATGTTAATAATGTAATCAGAGAGTGAACAACTATAGGCACTCCGAAAGATATTCTAATGATCCTAAAAGGCATTTCATGCATTGTTTGTGTATAGGTAAATGAGTAATGGCGTTACATACACATATACAATACCTATAAGGGCATGGTTATGGTATTTCAACTTTACCACGGAGCTACGGCCGGTTTGACAGTTATGTATCCCTACTTACCATCGAGCTATGGCCGGTTGGGCAGACATGTATTCACCATCGAGCTAAGGCCGGTTGGACAGTTATGCAATTATCACTGAGCTACAGGCGGTTGGGCAGTTTCCACTGATCAGTTGGGCAGTTAAAGTTTATGATATTGATATTAGCCCCGAAAAGTGGCTCGATATGAAATGATATAGCTCCATAAAGTGGGATTACATGTAAGTATAATCATTTCACATGTCATGGCCGTCAGTGTTAAGTCTGAGTTACAGGTTGATCATTCTTAACACTTTTACATTGATATCTTACTTATGTTTTTACTACCTTACATATTTAGTACTTCTTTCATACTGATGTCCCTTTTGTTGGGGGACACTGCATTTCATTCTCGCAGGTTCAGATAGACTGATTGATGACCTCACCAGTAGGTTCTCAGCTATGGTTGGTGCACTACTTTTATTCCGAAGTTGCTGCTTTTAAGTCGGTATGATGATATGTACATGTTACGAGTAGGCTGGGGGCCAGTCCCGACTATGTTATGTCAGTAAGATGTTCTTAAAGGCTTTTATAGACTCGTGTATGTCTGTGGTCAGGTTCAGTATGTTGGTATAATGTATGTACATATCGAGGACTTATAGGCCCATGCAGATGATATATCTATATTGTTGGAATTTTCTGCTTGCAGGTATGTAAATGCAATAAGTTTAATGATTTTATAAGATGGGTCGCTCACATACGTAAGGCACTAGGTGCCTTTCCACCTCACTTAGGTTGGGGTGTGACAACGAAAATATCCTTCAAAACTTAAGTGACACTTTTACCCTTTAGCAACAATATTTTCAAACGTTTGTTTTGGTTTTATTAATTGTGTGAGATTCAATACATTAATTTATTACATTATATGCACTTAACTCCACATAATTTCCAGAGTTAATGTCTCATAATTTTTATCCACGATTTCATGTCTTAACTAGCTAACTTTTGCAATTCCTGATGTTTATCTTTTGCTTTTGCTTACTAATCCTTTGGCTTTTCAAGTTCTAACTCAGCAGAAGTTGTCCTATAAATATAATTATTTATTTCTTTGGACCTTATTCCGGATGTGCATACAACGAAGATAGAGTTTATCAACAACAAAGATGTGGATTACTCACACAATGATTCAGATAATTTTTTCCAAAGGGAATCATGTCGCATTTGCTTCTTGGTTTATGAGCACTGTGTCATAGCTAAGTTATATTACCTTTTTAACAGTCTTCTCCTTTACTACGTCATCAAAACTTTTAATTTATCTTTTTATTTGATAGATCGATTGCTCTTCATTTAAATTTCACTGCATAGAATTTTCTGAGTGTTCTTCTATATTATACAAATTATCTACTGCTATCTTCATTTCATGTTCTCTTATAACGCTGTGTCTGTCTCTAAAATCTTCAAACAGAACCGAGGGAAGACTCTTTGTAAAGATATCTGCAATTTGATATCTTGACGGAACATGACAGACACGTACCTGACCTCGAGCAACCTTTTCGCGGACAAAGTGTATGTCCATCTCGATATGCTTAGTGTGTTGGTGCTGAACCGGATTACCAGATAGGTAAATACACTAATATTATCGCAATTTGTCAAGGTTGCCTTTTGAATTGGACAATGAAGCTCTAAAAGCAAATTACGTAACCAACATGATTCCGAGACCACATTGGCTACCCCTCGATATTCAGCCTCGGCACTTGAGCGGGATAGAGTCGACTGACACTTTGCAGAACAGGAGACCAGGTTGTTGCCAAGGAACACACAATAGTCAGACGTAGACCATCTAGTGTCGGGACAACCACCCCAATCAACATCTGTATACGAGACAAGTGTGGCCGTCGAGGAAGGATATAAATGTAAACCATAGTCAAGTATTCCCTGAATATACCGAATGATGCGTTTGAGCGCATTCATGTGCTCAATTCGGGGATCATGCATGAACAAACACACCTGCTGGACAGCATATGTAATATCTGGTCTCGTAAAGGTAAGATACTGAAGGGCCCCTGCAAGACTGCGATAGCGGGTCGGATCCTCGTAGGGTACGCCAGCCGCGACACTAAGCTTGGGTTTTGTATCAACTGGAGTGGAAGTGGACTTACAGGATGACATCCCAGCCCTCTCGATGATCTCATCTGCATACTTCCGTTGAGACAAGAACAATCCATCGGAATGACGAGTGACGACAATCCCCAAAAAGTAACTCAAGGGCCCTAAGTCTTTCATAGCAAACTCAGAGCTGAGCATGATCATGATAGACTGGCGTAAGGCATCTGTAGAGGCAGTCAATTATATCATCCACATACAATAGAATGTAGGCCAAAGACGAACCACGACGGTAGATGAACAAAGAATTATCCGACTTGCTGTGAGTGAACCCAATAGTCGAAACATAGTCAGCAAACCTTGTATACAAGTTTCGTGGAGACTGCTTAAGCCCATATAAGGACTTCTTTAACAAACAAACATGATGAGGATGTTTGGGATCCCTGAATCCCAACGGTTGATGCATATAAACTGTTTCCTTGAGATCACCATGTAGGAAAACATTTTTTACATCTAACTGATGAATATGACATGTTTTTGAAAGAGCTAAGCTGAGTACAGTGCGAATCGTAGCCGGCTTGACCACCGGACTAAATGTCTCACCACAATCCACCCCAACCTGTTGAATCTTACCATCACCCACAAGCCGCGCCTTATGTCATGCAAACGAACCATCTGAATTTTCTTTGTGAGGAAAAATCCACATAGACCTAATAATATTAATACCAGGACGGGGCACCAACTCCCACGTCTTATTATCAATAAGAGCATTATATTCATCGGTCATAATAATTTTTCAATTGGGGTCATTTAACACAGACACAGGAGTACGGGGTAAGGCTGATTTAAGAACATTAGAATTTAAATTAAAATGTCTCTTTGGTTTAAAAATACCCCGCTGACTACGAGTGACCGGTCTATGACTTGAGGAGGAAGATGGCGGATTTTGAGAATTTTCTGGGCTCGGGATGGACTGGCCAGCAGGTAGTGGGCATGCTGGCCCAAGACGGTGTCAGCCTGAGGCTGGACCAGTTCGAGTGGGGCTTTGGCCCAATCGGGCCCGATCTGTGACGGTAGGGTGTGGTGATGATAGGGCCAGTGGGCGATGGGCCATTGGAGAATTTTGGGTGCGGGACATGTCCGAAAAATGGTGAGTAATATACGGGGATATACCATCATCCAAAAATTTATACGAACTAGGATCGGGAGTATGAACTTTAGTAAATGAAAATTGGGTTTCATAAAAAATTACATGGCGATTAATGATGATTTTCTTGGAGGATAAATCAAAGCATTTGTAACTACAATGATTGGACGGAAAATCCAAAAACACACACGGAGTAGACCGGGCCTTAAATTTGTTAATTGTGGTGGACGGAAATAACGGATAACACAAGCACCCAAAAACCTGAAGATGAGAATAAAGAGTCTTATTATATAAAATTTGAAGGGGGGAAGAATATGTCAGACCTTTGGAATGAATTATGCTAAGGAGATATGTAGCCATTTGAAGAGCATGATGCCAAAAATATGGGGGTACGAAAGCATGAATTAAGAGAGTGCAGACAATGTTATTTATGGAATGAATTTTGCGTTCGGCTTTCCCATTTTGTGAAGACGTATGAGGACAAGAAAAATGAAAATTGATCTCATTATTAGCACAGAACTCCCGGAACACCCCATTGTCATATTCTTTGTCATTATCACACTGAATATTTTTTATTTCTCGTTCGAATTGAGTTCTAATGAATGCTCTAAATTTTAAGAAGATGAAAAACACTTGAGATTTATTTGCAATCGGAAACGTCCATAAAAACTTAGAATAATCATCCAAAAAAAAGAACATAATACCGGTGACCCAGAGAACTGAAAACAGGAGACGTCCATAGGTCGCTATGAATAATATCAAATGACATTAAAGTATGTGAATTCGAGTCAACAAATGGTAACCTAACAATTTTTCCTAAAGAGCAAGATTGAAAATTTGGAGTACTATTCGTACGTTTACATGAAATAAAATTATTTTTATGTAAAGACGACAAAATAGAAGATCCTGGATGACCAAGCCGAGCATGCCACAAGGAACGAGCAAGGGCTGCAAACGCTGACGGCAAGGCTGGACTCGATGGACTAAAACCAGGTGTGATAGGATAAAGATCTCCCCTAATATCACACCTCATGAGAGGACTCCCCGTCTTGAAATCCTTTACAGAGAAACCAAAAGGATCAAATTCAACAGAAACAGAATTGTCAATGGTGAATTTTCTAATAGACACTAAGTTTTTAATCAATTTGGGGGCATGTAAAGTATTTTTCAAGATAAGGGGAGGATTGGGGGGAGACAATTTTATGACCATACCCCTGAATTGGAATACAATTACCATTACCGATAATTTTACCACGAGGGTTGCTCAAATTGGAATAAGACGAGAGAGTACCTTGATCGGAAGTCATGTGTGTCGTGGTGCCGGTGTCCATGAACCAATTTGGATCCGGTTGCGTCAACCCAAGTATGTGCATTGCGGCCTCAATGTCGGTGTGAGTAGGTGTGGGGCCCACTACCGAGAATGCTTGTGTGGGCCTAGGCCCAAGCAGTCCACCCTGCTGCCCCGGCCCAGTGCTGAACCGAGAAGATGACTACTGGTTGTTGGGCCTGAATTGAGGCTGTCCAGCCCACTGCCCATTGCAAGGGCTTGGAAAATAGGGGTTGAACGCCTACGACTCATTGCCCCAGCCCCACTGCTATGGGCCCCACGACTGGGACCAGTAGGGAGAAGGCCCACTATTGACTGAATGGGGCCCACTTTCGGACTGCTGACCACTGGAACCACCCCCGGAACTGTCGCGTTTGCCCCCGCGGTTTTTGTTATTATTCTTACGATTATTTTTGCCGCCACCATGAGTACGGTTTTGGCCCGAATTATCAACAAAACCTGAAGAATTTATGGAGGACGTCATTAGGATGACGGGGCTTGCTCCGGTAGACGCCTTCTTAGCCAAACGCCTTCTTCCAAAGTAAGCATGGAGCGGGCTTGATAAAAAGCGGGAAGTGGGTTGCTTTGACGAAGGAGAGTCCCAACGCCATTATAGGACTCAGAAAGGCCAGCAACCAATTGTAGAACCAGATGATTATTTGTCACAGGTGCGCCAACGTTACGAAGTTGGTCCCCAACTCCTTGAGTTTCTTGCAATATGCAGATACGTTTGGAAATTCTTCCATGCGAACTTGAGAGAATTCCTACTCGAGTGTGACAACACGTGAATGTTGGTTATCTTGGAATATGTCACGCAATCTATTCCAGCTAGCCATAGCCGTAGTATCCGGCTCAATGATCGTATGTAAGAGGTCAACCGAAATAGTGGAATAAATCCACTGGAGAACGGTAGCATCAAGAGTAATCCATAATTGAGGATCCTCCGCGGGAATAGGTGCAGTGGGAGGAATTATGTGATGGATGACTTGATGGGAGATAGCGTGAATTTTAAACAATTCTGCCCACGTCGCATATTGGACGTTTTCCATCTCAAGAACAATAGGGATGTTGTTCTTGATGTTAGAAACCATGAGGGCATGATGAAAATTGTTCTTAGACATAATGAAAGAACAAAGGGAGAGGAGGGGAATTTTGGGAAGAGTGGAGGTAAATAATATCACGAATTCCGGTGAAGGGGGACGGAATTCGACGACGGTTGTGGCCGAGAAAGGGCACAAAAACCGAGAGCAATTTGCAGAAGCAAGACCTAGTCTCTTGATACCATAAAAGAAATAATCCCCTTGATTATTTTCATTAATTGAAAGGTATATATACAAGTTACATATTTCCATAATAGGAGAATCCTATTTCTATTCTACTCATAAAACCTTATTCTACCATAATTCTAACTATACAATTATGGTAAGTGTATAAGACTAATTAAGGTAACTTTTACACTACAATATTACATCAATATACATACCTAATATACTATCCTGCCCGTGATGGGCTGAAGGGCCACTGCCGAGATGGGCCATTATGGGCCAGTTCTGCCCGTGACAGTTCCTAAAGTACCCGTGATATACACTATGTATACCAAGTTTATATCACGAGTATATACCTTGTTTAACACTTATGTTGTGCCTGATTAGATAATATCTTTTTATTGACTTTATTCAAGTATCATTTGTTTTTTTAATCTAAAAATTTATCAAAAAGGAAAACATACTGATTCATGCAAAAATTGATGCGGTCAACAAAAATGCTTCGCAACAAAAATTTCTTGCTAAGTATTTTAGGATAAACATGCAACACACGTTTTCATAAACTATTTCATGTTAAATCTAACAAAGAATTTGTTATACACATTTGATAAAGACCAAAAGCACTCCAAGTTTTGACAAATTTAAATGTTCAAAGTTACTAAGGAATGTAAAAGGACTATTTTGAATCTACTCTCAAATATAAAAGATTTGTTTTTGTAATTTTCTGCCTGTACTTTTGGCTTTAATTTCAAGTGGACTTGGAAATCCAGTCGAGCCCAATTGAATTCATTACCTTTTTGAATCGAGTTGATGAAGGTCAGTGATAACATTAAAAATGCAATAACAAGGATAACGAGACAAAACTAAGAGGATAACGATAACATAAGAAATTAGACTGGGGAGAACAAAAATTATAAGAATGAATGAATAATCTAATAATTAAACTAATATTTAATTATTATAACTAATTTCAGGGAGAAGAGATTGAATACATGAAATTTTATATAAAGATGAATCCAAGAGAGGTTCAATGTATCACATCTGATTTTCACATGAATACTAAAAGCTCTCTATATTGCTCTGTAAAAGACGATCGTTCAATACTAGTTCTTCAATAATATTCGGGCTGAAGTGGATAAAACACCTCTAAACTTGGCGTGGATTGCAATTTTAGTGCTCAAACTATTACTAGTCTTTAAGACACCCTTAAGCTTCGCTAATTGAATTTTAATATACCCCAGAGCTCATAAACCTTAAGAGAGTGTAGTCACTCGTGGGTCCAGCTGTAATTTTCAGCTGATGTGACCTCCACGTGTATAATCTTAACGTCAAATAATAAAGGAAAATTAAATCCAGATAAATAACCCGATCCGATAACCCATGTTCAATTAAATCACCCTAATCTGTCTAGAACTATCAATTTGAACCAAAATCAAATTACATTGTTAATCAACATACTTTCTTCAACCTAATTAATACAAATAGAACTTTCAACCATAACCAAATTGTGTTCTAGGATAAAACATCAAATTAAATAAAACACTAATACATAGGAAAATCTTTAATGTTCTTGACCACTTCAACTCTTGCTCATGTTTGTTTTTCTTCTTCAACAACCCCAAATAATAATTTTAGCTTGCTATGGAAATGGTGGCTCATGCCACTCGAAAAACTTGCAAGAACATCGACCTCTCACCTATACAATGTGAACCAAAATCAGTGACAAACCCAACACATTAGATGCAAAATTGATCCAGTAAAATCAGTTACAAACCCAACAAATTAGATGTAAAATTGATCCAGTAAAATAAGTTACAAATCCAACATATTAAATTCGATGCAAAATTGACCCACCAAACCCAACAAAAACAAAAATTACATACCTTGTAGTTTTGACAACCCCAAAATTTTCTTTCCGGATTGTCATCGGACTATGAAATTCTCACCACCGCATGAAATCCACATATACAAAATTTAGTCATGAACCCAATTGAGATAGAAATCAACTAAGAAGACAAAGAAATTTAGCAATTACATAAAAAGTTGAATAGAAAATATGGACTTTAAGTTGTTGGAATTTTAATGGAATATGTTTAAATATAGGAGAAATTGGCTTCATGATCGTTGAGATAGGGAAAAGAGTTTAGGAAAAATGAAAATTTGGCTTTTATTGAGGGCTGATGTGGAAGCTCTTACTCGCCTAGTGGAGTTTGAGCACACTTGTGTCATGTGGCAGCTCGAGGTGTATTAAAATTCATTTAGGCAAGATTAGAGGTATCTTGAAGACTAGCCATAATTTTGGGGATTAAAGTTGCAAATCGTGCCAAATTTAAGAGTGATTCAACCACTTCTCTCGAAAATATTCCTGATCCAGAAATTTGGCAATGTTTTTTATCTTTTGCTATAGAATTCTTCGTTATTGCTTATTATATCATTCATTATTTCAATCGTAATTTACTAATTTGATTGCATAATCAGAGATTTCATATTATTTGAGGTAATTACGTTGTTTTAAATATCTTTCAAATAAGTTTAATTCATTTTCTAATAAATAAATTTTAGGTTAGACAACAAACAAAGTAAAAGATAGTGGACTGGGTCAAGTAACCGTCACGCTTTTCACGCAATTGGCATTTGTACCTTTTCTTTTGCGCGGATTCCTTTCAAAGGCACTAGTCTTTAAATTTTGCTCCTCAAATTTAAATTTTTTAATTTTTTCCATTCGCTTAAAAATACCTTTAGGTTCCGAGTTCGAACCAAACAAAAAACAAATAGTTAGGTTGAATTTGGATTCGCAAGGTAGAGTTTATTTTATGCCTAAAGACAAACTCTGCTTTAAGGTAGATTTTGAAACTCTGTCTGTAGAATTTGAAATTTTACCTTGCAAACTCTAAATTATGTCTTGCGAATCTTTTTTTAGTTTTTGCCTGAGAGGTGATTCGAACCCAAAATTTAAAAATTTTAGACGAAAAACAAAAATTAAAAATTTACAATTTAAGAGATAAAAATTAAAGACTATCCAAAATAAGGAAATTCATGCAAATTATCCCATTTGCACTACATATCGTCAAAACTCTAATAGGCCCCACAAAAGTCCACGTTGATGCGCATACATTGTAGAATTATATGTGAATTATCCTTTTTACGTGCCCAAGCTCTTGTAGTACACACAGCAAAAATTGCGGAAAACGTTTCTCACAGAAGATGTATATTCAAAAGTGAAAATTTGGATTTTACAAAAGCACAAAAACAAAAAAGGGAAAAAACTTCTTTACCGATATAAAGTAAGTCATTATTTTCAATTTATATGACATACTTTTTTAAATCAATCTTAAAAGAGAAATATATTTTTTTATTTAATAATAATTTAATTTCAAACTTACCTTTTATATTTAATGAAATAATTTATAACCACGTAAATAATTTAACTTGTATTATATTACAAGATTTTAAAATGTACCTTTATTTTTTAAATAGACACACAGTAGTATTTTTATTTGAAAAGTAGAAATGGTTAATGGTTGAGCTTTGTGAAGCGGTGGTAGTTAGAGAAGCATATGAGTGGATCACTAGACAAGATGCTTTGAATTGGTGACCAATAAAGAAAACAAACAAATACTCCTTGTAGTATATCTTATCTTGATGGGTTCTCAGATTCTCAAAATCTCACCTTTTGCATCTTCAAGACCTCTGATTTTCAATGCCACCACCCCATTATTGAGATTCCATGTCACTATTTCTGGCCATCCCACAAAGACCCAATTCAGATTTTCATCATCAAAGAACCTCATTTCAATTTCATCATCTGGGTTTGTTCCTTCATCAAGTAAGAGAGGGTTCAGAGGTGGGTTTGTTTCCATGGCTTCACCAGGTTCCGTTCAGAAGTCAGAAGATGACTGGCGTGCAATTCTCTCCCCTGAGCAATTCCGTATTCTAAGACAGAAAGGCACAGAGTATGCTGTTTTTTCTCCCCCTCTTTTACTTCTTCTTTATCTGTGTAAGCTTTTCTTTAATCAATGGGTTCATGTCCTGTCTTTGTTAGTTTTAAGTAGGAATACAAGTAGTTTTTATGGTGTTACTAAAAAGGGCAGCCCGGTAACTAAGCTCCTGCTATGCGGTGTTGGGAAGGGCCGGACGTACATTCTACCCTCCTTAGACTCCAACCCCACTTGTAGAATTATACTGGGTATATTGTAGTTGTTGATTTTCTCATTATTAGAATTTTTCTGTCATTTTATTGTTGTTATAAGATTTTCTGGTTTAGTGAATTTGTTGTTTGATGACAAAAATTAGCAGTTATTGCTGTTGGTCCAAGCTCATTGCCTATGACTAAATTTGTGGTGTTCAATACTTTTAGGTCTAGGAGGGACCCTTGGAGAGCAACGGTAAAGTTGTCTTCGTGTGTCCTATAGATCACTTGTTCGAGCCGTAGAAGCATGAATTAGAGTAGGCTGTCTTGAGGTACGGCCCTTCCCAGGATCCTGCTAACATGGGATGCACGGGATGCTTTGTGTACCGGGCTGCCCTCTTCTTTTTGTTTAATATTTTTAGGTCTAGGTTTATTCTCTGAATGTGGAGGGTTATGAATGGTCATTTTTAGGTATTTGTTACCAAATTCATGCCCTTATTTACATACTGAATTTTGTTTTTCCTTTTTCTGTCGATTCAAGTTTTCTGGTGCTGTTGTACTTATTATAAGAAATGCTTGTCATTTCAAGTTTACTTTTAAGCTTATAAACTGATGTCAGTGATCCGTTCTAGGATTTTATACCTTCAAGAATTGTTGTACTGTTTTAAATTGCTAGATACCTTGATGAGCTTCTGCAGTTTTGTCACTCCAGTTAGTATTTTCTATAACTTCGACTGAATAATTTGAAACTCAGTTCTAATATTTGTGTAAAGTAAGTGAAGAAAGTGTGTAACTTGACCATTTTAATTAAGGATAGAATGCAAGTTTATGGGTGTTACTTTCTGAATTCACCCAATCTCTTCTTGAAATGACAAGAAATCTTGAAAAATGTCAGAAATTTAATGACATTTACTAAAAGGAATTGCTTTTTGTTCTTGATAGAAAAAATGAATTGCTTTGGAAATGAAAACTCCCCGCGAGAATCATTTTCATTCGAAGAGCACTAGATGGATCTTGTGTATAATAGGAGTCATCAATTGCAGAGGTTCTTCACACAATGTTTGATTTCCCTGGACATTTGTTCTGTTCCTATCTCTTTCCTTAACATGTGTGTGGGGGGGGGGGGGGAGATGTGGTGTATGTTGGTGCTTACCAGACTGCTCTTAGCTCCCTCAAACAAGCATTGTGGAGAATTTGTTCACCGCTTTGGCGTGAGGATTAACTCAATTTTGCGTTGCTTAGCATTTAACTCATTCCTGTGTTACCTTTGAAGTGAATGTTGTCGTGCCTGTGTTCAAAAATCAGGAAAAACAGAAACCAAACGGAAAGACAAAAACCAGAAAAAACAGAAACTGGAAAAATAATACAGAAGTAAGAAAATATCCGAGACCACAGAATTCACTGTGTGTCCTTAAGGAATTTAATCCCTTTGCATCTGAGGTTATGGATTACTTCCTCCCAGGATAAAGCGGATATACTGCCGCAGGGTAGCGATGCGTCAAGCGCCGACTTCGGCGAACTCAAAGTTGGCAAGCGAAACACAAGTAAGACTTCGATAGTTTTATTTGTGAAAAAGAATGCACGAATTTGGATGCGAGAAATTTTTGGTGTTGGTATCTTTAAAATGAGGCATTGCCTTAGTTTATATAGCGAGGTGCCTCTTACCGGAATAGGTTGGTATTTGTTCGGAAGGTTGCCTTCCATTTCTCATTCACCCAACTTGGCTAGTGTTATTCATTAACTAGCTTTAACAATCCCCACATGAATGGGGAATGGCTATATGATGAAAAACATGCATGACAAAAAGCGTGTGATTAAATAGCAAGGATTAATCGCATCTGGATAAGTAGATTTCTCTTTGAACTTTCCGTAGTGAACATATATCGGATATACTCGATTGGCCAATCGGTTAGATGTGATATCCTTGAACCGTCAGGCTTTGGTGTATACCTAGACAACCACATGTCACACAATTAACCACTTTAACCGTCTTTGGTTCTCGTTGTTTTGTTCGTTTGACCATGAACACGTTCATAAGTCGTAGAGAATTGACGCCTTACATAATTCTCCTTGAGCGGCTTACACTTCACACTTACATAGGTGATTCCTAAATGTGTCATCAGTAGATACACTATTTGATATACCAGTACCAAACTTAGGAACCATTAAAAGCCGCAATGCTTTATCACAGTGTGAACATTGTCTAAATCACGAGAATGGACAAAGAGTTATTGTGACAATGTTGAACCGTCATTAATGACTTTGTTTGATCTCTTTGAACCTAGATCTTGGGATCTCGGTCTTCTAGGTAGAGTTCTGAGATCACGATGACTTGTCTCGGCCATAGTCCCGTTCCGCGATGATCTTTCAACTACCTCTCTAGTTAGGCCTTTAGTTAGTGGATCGGAGCCACATTATCTCTTGACTTAACATGGTCAATTGTGATAATTCCACTAGAGAAGTAGTTGTCTAACGATATTATGTCTTCGATGGTATGTGACGAGACTTTCAGATTGTACATAAAGGCTCGACTCTTCCTATTAACTTTGCAGCTATCATCGTGAATGTATGCATATAGGAGCCAACGGTTTTGGGCCAAATGGAATATCTTCTAAGAAATTAGAACCATTGACTTTCTTCATAGAACTTTGTCTAAAGCTATGAACTTCGAGATTCCATTGTAGCGGGCGATACATGCATTTGGATGACTTCGAAGACACTTGCTCCTCCACATGGTAAAAACATATCCACTTGTGGATTTAGTTTTGATTGAGCCGTGATCAATTTGCATCCGTATCCTTCAATAGCTCAGGATACATTATAATGCAAAGCAAAGTTTTGAGTATGTTTAAATACCCCCAAAACTTCGTTTCATTGCCCGACAATGTTTTTGGTCGGGATTACTAGTGTAGCGACTTAGTTTACCCATAGCACATGCGATATCGGTCGCGTCTGAGTTCATGATATACATCAAACTTCCCGACACTCCGGCATAATCCAGGTGAGAATGACTTTCACCTTTATTCTGCAAGAGCAAGGTTCATATCAATTGGCGTCTTTAACTTTAAAGTCCAAATACTTGAACTTTTCAAGTACCAGTTTCAATATAATGAGATTGAGACAATGCTAGACCTTGAGAGTCTTATGGATTTTAATTCCAGAAATTAAATCGTGACTCTAAGTCTTTCATATCAAACTTACTAGACAGCGTAAAGACTTTAGTAGCATTTATGTTAGCAATGTCGCTACTCATTATCGACATATCATCCACGATACAAACAAACAATGACTACGTGGTTTGAGTGTTCTTAATGTAGACACATTTATCACACTCATTTATCTTGAATCCATTTAGCCCATTGTATGGTCAAATTTTGCATACCTTATTTGGGTGCTTGTTTTAGTCAGTAAAGAGACTTAACAAGTCGACACACCTTCTTCTCTTTCCCTGAACTACAAACCCCTCAGGGTTGTTCCATGTAAATTTCTTCCTCTAACTCTCCATTTAAGAAGAATTTGTTTTCACATCCATTTGATGGATTTCAAGGCCGATACGTGACTAAGCTACTAACACCAGAATAGATGTAATCCTCGTTCTGGCAGTATGTATCAAAGTAATCAAGACCTTCGTTGTCTAAACCCTTTAACAACTAGTCTTGCCTTATATTTATCAATAGTACCATCGACTTTCATTTTAAAGCGAAAATCCATTTGGAACCAAAGGTTTATTTCTGGAGGAAGATTCGACCAATTCCCAGTATGGTTGTTTAAGATGGATTCTATCTCACCTTTATTGATTGCCTCTTTCCAAAATTGAGCTTCCGATGAAAGACATAGCTTAGTTGAAGGTTCGAGGCTCATTCTCGACAAAAATGTTAGAAATTCTGGTCCAAATGAAGTAGGCGTCCTTTGGCGTTTCTTGTCGCGTCTCGGATTTTCCTCATCGGAATATTTTCCTTTGTTTCTTCCCAGGTCGTTAGATTCTTTGCTAGGCGACTCACATTCCTTTTATACGGATATATGGTTTCAAAGAAGTCGAACATTATCGATTCAATTACGTATTTACTCGAATGTGGGATTTTACGATTTGTGAATCCGAAATCGATATGCCTTACTATTTGTGGCATATCCTATGAAAACACAATCAATGGTTTTAGGTCCTATTTTTACCCTTTTGGGTTTAGGAATTTGCACCTTGGCCAAACACCCACACTTTGAAGTATCCCAAATTGGGCTTCCCATTTCCACTTTTAGTATGGAATAGATTTTGTTTTGCTATGGGGCACTTTCGATTGAGTATTCGACTATTTGTTAGAATGGCTTCCCACATGAGTTACGGGTAAACCAGAACTTAATGTGAGCATTCATCATTTCTTTGAGGTTCTATTTTTCCTTTCCATGATTAGTTTGATTGTGGCGGTAAGAGGCGATTGTTTGATGAATAATGCCATATTCCAAACATATTTGTTCAAGGAGATTCAGTATTCACCCTTACATCACTCTTATCATTTTAATCTTTTGTTGAGTTGAGTCTCAACTTGATTTTGTATTACTGAATGCTTCAATTGCTTCATCTTTACTATTAAGTAAATAAGCGTAGCAATACAGCGTACTATCGTCAAGAAAAGTTATGAAATACTTCTTTCCTGCATGAGATGGGATTGACTTCATGTCACAAATATACGTATGGATTAAGTCTAAAGGACTTGAATTCCTTTCAATGACTTATAAGGATGTTTAACATACTTAGACTCAACACTGATTTGACATTTTGATTGATTGCATTCAAACTTAGGCAATACTTCCAAACTAATCATTTTCATAAGGTTACGTAATTGACATGTCCTAAGCGTGAATGCCATAAATTATTTTGACCTTCAAGTAAGTAAGGCGAAGAAGAAACTTTATTATTATTGTAGCGACCATTACATTCGTTTGAAAAGGCCCTCTGTGAGGTAACCTTTTTCCTATGTACATCTCGTTCTTACTTATTACAACCTTGTCGTAAACAAAAACACACTTAAAACCAGTTCTTTACTAGAAGTGGTAGATACTAGATTTTCCTAATTTCAGAACATGTGAGCGTTGTTAAGAGTCACCACTTGCGAGATGTAAATCTTGCGATATCTTTCCATAACCTTCAATTTTGGCGTTAATTTCCCATATATATGGTATCGTCGGGCGTGAGCATATGAAGCAAAACTTCTCTAGCAACCTGAAATGTGGCGAGTGGCGCCAGTCAATCCACCACTCTTTTCTGATTTCCCACTAAGTTGCACTCGACAACATAGCGCTGAAGTCATCAACCCTCGTTTGTTTCAACCATATTAGCGACTCTTCTTACCTTTTTAGAACCTGACGATGCCCGCAACTTTGTGTCAGATTTTCCACAATGTGGCAGTTTCCCTTGAATTTCTTCTTGTTGGGATAGCTCCTGGTCCCGATGCATTTTTCCTCTTTTGATTAGTTGGCGACTTCAACAATATGTGCTCCCACATGGTTGATCTCGCATTTGCCTTCTTCTCATTGCCTTGTTATCTTCCTCGATTCTCGAAACGGACGATGAGATCCTCGATGTCATCTCCTTTCGCTTGTGTTTCAAGTAATTTTTGAAGTCCTTTGTGAAGGCGGCAAACTTCTCTATTGCTATGAAACGCCCCACTAATCACCAAACCGATTGAGTAGATCGTGGATGATAACCCGCAACTCTTGAACTTGAGTAACAAGGACTTGCCATCTACCATTTTGTAGTCGAAACTTAGCGGCGATAAATTTCTTTAATCGATCTTACGTTTTATATTTCTTTTCCAACGCGTCCATAGATCTTTTGATGTTTCCACATTACTATAGGCGTTGTAAAGATCATCCTCGATTGCTAAGAATATAATTCTTGCACAAAAAATCCCAGTGCTTCCATGCCTCGGTTACAACAAAACGTTCATTCTCAGGTGTTGATTAGGCAAAATCGAACGACCTCCTTAATAAACTTTTGGAGGTTTAAAGTAGTTAAATAGAAGAACATCTTTTGTTGCCATCGTTTGAAATCAATTCGGTGAATTTTCCAGGGCTTTCAGGAGCGGTCTTTGATGCGTTGACGGCCGGAGGACGCGGCATTGCTCGTAGAACCAACCATGGGGGAGCTAGTGTGGCGTGTGATAGCATTCAAATTTGGAGTCATGTCTCCCATTTCGTCATAAGCGAAACAGCAGAAAAAGTTTAATAAGCGGTGAAGACTTCAAACCGAATCGGTTTTGACTGACGGATGTAATACACAATGGTGAAGATTTTATTTCTTCAAACTTGAATCAAGGTTACACAAGCAGATTTAAAATCCTATGAAGCAATGCAAGATAATTGTATGTTGTATACTTGATGAAGTTTTTATATCTTCAAATCAAGTACCCAAATGAGTAGAAAATTATAAAAACTTTAATCTCAACCGGAGTAAAAAATTCGAAGATTTTAGTCTCCAAACAACATATTAGTTCGTTACACCGAAACAACAAACACCTTTTTTTTTTTTTTTCCAGTAAATTGTATGTTGTATACTTGATGAAGTTTTTTATATCTTCAAATCAAGTACCCAACGGAGTAGAAAGTTATGGAAACTTTAATCTCAACCGGAGTAGAAAATCCGAAGATTTTAGTCTCCAAACAACATACAAGTTCGTTACATCGAAACAACAAACATACACCTTTTTTTTCCAGTAAATTGTATGTTGTATACTTGATGAAGTTTTTATATCTTCAAATCAAGTACCCAAAGGAGTAGAAAGTTATGAAAACTTTAATCTCAACCGGAGTAGAAAATCCGAAGATTTTAGTCTCCAAACAACATACATTTTTTTTCTTTTTTTCTTTTTTAAGACAGCAGTGCGTAATTGTTAAACAAGAACAAATGAACACGAAATAATGAGTAAATTCCTTAAGCTTGTTGTCGTACTGTTCAAAAATCGGAAAAGCGAAAACCAAGCGGAAAGACAAAACCAGGAAAAAGCGGCGGAAAAATAATCTGAAGTAAGAAAATATCGAGACCGCAATTCCACCGTGTGTCCTTATGAATTTAATCCCTCACTGCCCAGGGTTATGGATTACTTCCTCCCGAGGATAAAGCGGATATACTGTCGCGAGAGTAGCGATGCGTCAAAGCGCCGACTTGACGCGAACTCAAAGTTGGCAACGAAACACAGTAAGACTCGATAGTTTTATTTGTGAAAAAGAATGCAGAATTTCAGATGCAGAAATTTTTGGTGTTGGTATCTTTAAAATGAGGCATTGCCTTAGTTTATATAGCCTTGAAGGTGCCTCTTCGGAATAGGTTGGTGACTGTTCGGAAAGGTTGCCTTCCATTTCTCATTCACACCAACTTGGCTAGTGTTATTCATTAACTAGCTTTAACAGTGAACACCGTTGCCAATGTCTTACATGCAGCATTTAGAAACAGACTATGCACAAGGACAATAGCTCCTAGTTGTAGAAGGCTTGTTATCCAAGTTAATCACTTTTTAAGTGTGCACGTTATATGCTGATTATCAGAATCTCATCTTTCTAGTTGGATATGATACAAGATTAGAGCTTCTTCAAAGAGAGTTGCTTGAATTTGTTCTCCTCGTGTATGCTCAGCATGTTTGTTTATAAAAGTTCAACACAAACCTTGTGGTTCAAAATATTTTTTTTTCTTCTACTTTCAAGACTCAAATATTCGACAAGGAAAAAGAACATAGTTATACCATGATGCTTATTAATTGATTAAGATGAAGAATTTACCATAAAGGATTACATCACAGGTATCCAGGTACTGGAGAATATGATAAGTTCTTTGGTGAAGGAGTCTACCAATGTGCAGGATGTGGTACTCCCCTCTACAAGTCCACAACAAAATTCAATTCAGGCTGTGGTTGGCCAGCTTTCTTTGAAGGGCTTCCTGGAGCTATTAATCGCACTGTGAGCTTCTGTCTCTTCTCCTCGCCAGATCAATATGGTTTTGTCATTTTTAATATCTTTAGATCATAATACTCATTTTGTAGGAGAGCTATTGTTTTTGGGAGGGGTCATCACTCCCCCTTAACTTATGGATAGAATATTTGAGTTGTTATATGTCCCTGCCGTTGAGACGAAAAGTAGAGTCTAGCCTTTGATTTTGGGAGGTCTGCCTCCTTATGTTAGCACCTTCTTTTAACTTCCTTTTGCTACCTTCCATTGTTTCTCTTTCTTCCTTCCGTTTCCAAATGATGCTGGAGTAAGAAGTAAAGACAGTCTGTTTGTCATTCATGAAGCTATTTAATAGTTAGATTTTTTGAATTTGAGAAAGAAAGCACCACCCCTTTAAAAATTGACAATGTAAAGACTACGACATTTTGTTCCATTACTCTTTCTAGTTTGAACCTTTTGCATTTATACTTGTTCTTGAAATTTTTCAAAAGGCAGTCGACACACATGGGGTTATTCAGTTGATTTTTCTTGAATGTATTTGGTAATGAGATTGCTTCTTCAAATTTAAATGTTTTGTCTGGGTCCTCCTTAGCAATTTTTCTAGATTTGACATTGTGGCACTGTCTGATGCGTGATATAATTATGCTTTTTCAGGCTGACCCTGATGGCAGGAGGATCGAGATTACTTGTGCAGCATGTGGTGGCCATCTTGGTCATGTTTTCAAGGGTGAGGGGTTCCCTACCCCAACAGATGAGCGCCACTGTGTCAATAGTATTTCCCTCAAGTTTACACCAGCAAATTCTTAATCCATCGCACTTAATGTGATGGTTATTACAGCTTTATCTCTCAAGCATAGTTAGTTTATATAGATGCTGTGTTAACTACTGATGACAGTGTTGTGTTATGGAAATAAAAGTTACTTTTAAGTCTTGCCCTTTCTGGGAAATGATTCTTGACCTTTTGTAATGTAGCTTCAATATATATAGGAAAAAATAGACGAATTTGATATAAATATTTCATGACTGAGATATAACTAACCGCTGTTCAATACAATCAGAAGCAGTTTCAGAAAGCCCCAATCTGGAAAGTTGGGCTGATACGAGTAGTGTTTTTTTTTTTTTGAGGTTTTCATGTAGCTAATTATTTCTAAGACCTTGTCATCATCCCTCTGTAATGTTCACAATGAACTTTTAACCTTTCTATAAATGACCACACATGAAGTGGGGCGCCTTTATCAGTTTCGCATTGTGCTCTTCATTCCCACTTCTTGAATAGTTTTTATCTCTGATGTTCTCCTATCCCGCTGTGCATAATATACTAGGCAAAGTTTGTTGCGAGCCAAGTTTCTCGAAGCTGTAGGAAGCGAGTCAGTCCTTTATGTCAAGATCCTTAAACCAGTTATAGTAGTCAAGCCAAAAAGGAAACTTTTTTAGGTTATGACAGGCTCAGGGTTTGCAAATTACATAGGTTGAAGATGGTTTGAGGGAGCCTTAGATCGAACTGCTAAAACCAACAACTCCTTTTGTACTTGACCATGTACAATCTAGAAATATTGTGAGCAATATGTCCTTAAGAGTACATAAAAGTATAATCATCTTGATTGCATGCCCCCTATAAAATGGAAAATTAATCACCTAGACCTCCTAAGTTAACTTGAAAAAATATAGCCTATTACATTACCCAGAGAATATAAACAGAAAAAGATGTACCAGCTATCATTCATAAGAACTACATTTACCTGCTAGAGACATGATAGCTGCTCAACAATGACATACGTTTTATCACAAGTGAATCAACAAGATTGCTTTCTTACTGTGTAGGTCATTATTTACTAGAGGTGGCCAGTGAGCCGGGCTCGGGTCTGGCGGGGTCGGGGTCGGGGCTGGCGGGGTCGGGTTTGGCGGGACTTGCTCCAGTCCCGTCCCGGTCCCGATCCCGATCCCATCGGAATCGGGGCGGGGTCGGGTCGGGGCGGGTTCCGGCGGGTTTTCCTTTTTTTTTTTAATAACATATGTATAAAAAAAAACTCAATAAACAAGACAAGATAGTGTAATAAAAATATCCCAAGTCTGTTTTTGTGCCTCTTATATTATTTAATAGACACATGATTTTTTTGTAATACAAATACAATTGTCTAAAATCTAAATTGCAACTTTGTGGTGTTGTCCAAAAGTTGCAAATTACATAATAAAATTGCAATTAAAAAAATTACATTCTCAAAAAACTCTGTTCTAATTGCTTGATAATTTCCTGTGGTTCTTCGGTTGGAATTGGTATTTGTTGGTCAAATTGATCCACACCGCTTCCACCACCTTCGGATAAGATTTCGTTGTAGTTTTCGTCTTCTTCTTCGTTGATCTCCGGTTGACCGCACCTTCTCCGCTCCGCTCGTATCCAATCTCTGAATAATACTGCAATTTCCAAGCTGTCTCCGGCTAATGAGTGTTTGTGGTCTCCTATTTGATATCTGCCGGCAGAAAAAGCGCTTTCAGACGCAGTTGATGACGCTTGAATGTTCAAAACATCTCGGGCCATCAATGAAAGTGTCGGAAAGGTCTTCTCATTCCCCTCCAGTATTTCAAAGAAGTCTTCATGTCCATCTTCATTGATAACTTCTTGGTACGATCTGAGTAACCACGCAAACCAAAAATATCCAACTCGCTAATTTGGTTAGTAGTAGAGGTGCGGTCGACATTCTATTTCTGAGGCTTTCAATACTAGCCGCAGAAACATCATGTCTTTTGTGAGGGTGTGTTGAAGATGAAGATGATGGTATGGAAGCCGGTAAGTTACTAGCATTTTCTTGTTGATAAAACCTATATATTTTTTTGC
Source organism: Anisodus acutangulus (assembly GCA_029783415.1). Taxonomy (NCBI): domain Eukaryota; kingdom Viridiplantae; phylum Streptophyta; class Magnoliopsida; order Solanales; family Solanaceae; genus Anisodus; species Anisodus acutangulus. Next base: position 31,784,318 of record CM056500.1, read on the forward strand.
ATTGGTCTTCTATGCTAGACAACACTTCTTCTTTAGTTTGTTCAATAGGTGGTGGGTGATTTAGATTTTTGGGACTTGGAGGTGGTAGTACTTCTATACAATCGTAAATAGTTTCAATTAGTGATTTAGTACTGTCTATTTTAATAGTCGGATTTAATACAGAACCAATAACATAAATAGTGGGAATAGGAATAAAATATTTTTTTATTTTGATAAATATTTTTTTAATATCTGCAATATAAGCTGGTTTTTTCATATATTCACTAAGTAATAAAAATATTAGAGTTATATAAAACAACATAGTTGAAATAGTAGGATAATATATACCAGAAAATTTTTTTGTTGCTTGAAAAAATTTCTCTAAAAATACAATAAGTTCGGAAATTTTTACCCAATCACTATCTACAATCATATCAGCTGGATTTTGATTATGAGAGTTAAAAAATAAAGTTATAGGTTTTCTATAGTCATAAGCAACAAATAGTTGCTCGTATAAAGAATTTCACCTAGTGGATACTTCTTGTGGAATTTTTCTATAAGATAGTTCACAATCGTGACAAGTTTTTTTATATTCTTTTCTTCGTTGTACTTTATTACTTTTAAAAATAAAGTTTATAGCAAATTGTATTTTACTAAGAATGTCTTCAAAAAGTGATAGACCATCCTTTACAATTAAGTTATATATATGGCACACACATTTTATATGAAAATGATCTGGAAAAGATGGAGTTAAACTATTTTTTAAAATTGTAATTGCGTAATTGTTAGAAGAAGCGTTATCTAATGTAATAGTCATAATTTTATCGGTTATTCCATAATAATGACACACTTGATAAATATTTTCTGCAATAAAAGTACCAGTGTGCCTATCATCTATATATCTATACGCTAAGATACGTTTTTGCATAGACCATTTATAATCTATCCAATGACAAGTTACCGTTAAATAATCATGGTCGTTAGTACTACGACCTATATCAGACGTGATAGATATTTTGCCATTAAAATGATATAATGAATAACGTAAATATTGTTGATATTCATGTGCGAATTTAAATACATCTCTCTTAACAGTTGATCTAGGAAAACCGTTAAAAGCAGGATTATATATATCTCTAATGTAATGAATAAAATCGGGAGATGAAGGAAATGAAAAAGGCAAACCCTCCACAACAACTAATTTTGATATTGCTTCCCTATCTCTATTTTTATTGTATTTAGGGCCTACAATTCCCCCCGTCATAGGGTTAATTTGACCCTGTACTTGATCCGGGACAATATCAGTATGTGAACCTTGTCCCGATGGAGCGGGCGTTTGCGCACCCGGTTTTGAAGCCTGATATTGGGCATACCTAGCTGGATGAACACTTACTACATGTCTAATTAAACCCCCCGTCCCACCGTGACTTTTTCCAGTTTTAAATTTTAAAACATTTTTACAAATTTTACATATAGCTACTTGATTCTCTACGTCCCTATCAAAAAATGTCCATGCATATGATTTTAATGGTCGTTTTAATGGACCTCGTCTCATACTAGGGGGAATAGGAGGTATTTCAGTTGAAGGTGCACTAGTGGGTGTGTTGTCATCAACATTAGTGGGTGTATCATCGTCTAAATTAAAGTCTTCTTGAGTTCCAGAAAATAGCTCATCGTCTAATCTAATGGTATTGTAGGAAAATGTTAAGTATCAACAAAATCATCCTGTGTAGGAATAAGATAACTAGAAGAAGTACCTTTGCCCTGGTTGCCCCTACTAGAAGAAGCACCCTTACCCTTAAACATACCTCTTAATCCTTCCATTTTAATTATGATAATAAATAATTAAAGATAATAAAATTAAGTGTGCTAAATAAAATAAACAGACAATAATAATTTAAAATAAGGAACGGATGTACCAAACGCCGATGTAACATCGACGTGTAATCGAGAGGTTGAAAATTAAAACTTTGCTCGATGGAAGATCCTCAAGCTAGTTGCCAACTTCACTCCCAATTCCCAAATGAATAAATAAAATTGAATATTTAGTAAACAATGTAGACTTGTAGAGAGATTAGAGAGATTGTAGGAAGATATGTGAGAAAGATGAAGAGAAAATGAGTTATTTATAGTTGGAAAATTGGGTTAAAGTGTAAATATAATAACTTATGGGTTAAAAATAAATATTAAGGGGTGGAGGGGGAGGCCAAAAATGGCCGTTGGTGCAATGATTATATTTGCAAAGGGGGGGCTCTCGGGCGGGATCGGGGGCGGGCTCGGGACGCGCTCAGGGCGGGGTCGGGGCGGGCGGGCCTGGGGCGGGCTCGGGTCTGGCGGGACGAGACATTGTCCCGTCCCGAGTTCGAGTCCCGCTACCTTTTTTTTTTTACTCGGGGTCGGGGCGGGCTCGGGACGGGGTCGGGGAGGGGTCGGGCCGTCCCGGCCCACTGGCCAGCCCTATTATTTACTAATCCATCTTCTACCATTTGGTGAAAGGAGAGAATTCTCCCTGTATAGACACCTTAGCTAACCTGATAGATGAATCGTCTTAAGCCACACATCCATATTTATATATGTACCACGCCAACTTGGTATGCCATACCTTCCATACTTATTTATGTTTCACGCTACACTTGGTCTGCCATTAATTAAGTACTTTTTTTATTATATATAATCAAGAAATTTCTGAGGTCAATTGCTCATGGTTCAAAAAGGTCCAAAGCTCGATAGATAATGGGTTCAACCTTCTACCCTTCTCAGTTTAAATACTAAGCTCTTGTCTGTGGTAGGCTTTACCTAACCTGTACATGTGCTACAATCGTACCACTAAACCAAATCCCTAAGGCCTTAATGAAAACAGAAATACGTAACAAAAGAACTACTATAAAAAGCATTTTCAGTTCTGTTTCAGTGGTCAAGTTTCGGGACTCAGGAGTTTAGGACACAGTGCCTATTGGTTTCGAACTTTTGACCATATCTGTTCCCAGTAATCCATGCATAAGTAGAGGTAAAAATTAATTTCCCCGATTACTCGTCGTATCTTTAACAATCTCAGAGTCATGTGTACCTGACTTCCACGGCGCCAGCAGCAGTACTGCTAAAATTTGGCCACAAAAGCAGATCACTTTCTCAGGAAATAGTTCATCATCACCATCTTCCAACTCATCATTAGTGGGTGTCAAGTTACAAATGCATCTTCCAGCTTCAGAAAAGATCACTGCCTCGTCAGCATGCAAATCCTCTGTTAACTTTGTGACTAAGATGCATTCATATTTGATTTATGCAGTTGGAGAACAAAGATCGCTTGAGATATATTTAAATCTTTTTCCTCTTGAATAGCCTTAAAAGTCATTTTCATGCAGAAAATACGGATGAAAAGCAGCATCTTCTTATGCTGAATGAATTTTAGAATATGAACGCATTTCCACCTCACACGAGGAAGGAGAAAGAATTGCTACGGATTTCACGGTCAGTGCAGTTAACAATCAACAAAACTAGCTGTTCAAGCTTTTATCAATTGGCAGCTATACAAGTGAAAGATCACCAGCAGGAATGGATCTTTTGACAAGCTTTGCCCAAGACTTGTTGGTTTCCGTAATAACCTTAAGTGAATAATCCTGTGATTGCAGAATTAGATAATCATGCAGAGCAAAGCAGGACAGGATTGTCCAACTATGCAAAGCCAAGCAGCACAGCTAGTCTAACTGGAGAAATATTTCTAATATCCTATTTTTTTCGTTCTATGGGGGGTGGGGGTGGGGGGTGTTTGCGAGAGGAAATGTTTACAGAAGAACTAATTACCGGTATTCTCTTTTTTTTTTCCTCATAAGTTGTTAATTACTAAATATCAGTATTCTTGACACATTCATGTCATTATGTGCTAAATGATGGTCTCTTCCAATGCATAGTCTCAAGATATTACTCCCTCCATCCCAAATAAACAGCCACTTTAGCTCAAAATAATTGTCACTTAAAGGATTCAAGACTAAAATTGACAATTATTTCCAACTAATCAACTAAACTCTTAATATTAAAGAAATGTTTCTTTTTAATACTACTCAATTCTCAAAAAACAATTTTAAGTCAAATATTGGAACAGCGACAACCATTGGAGAGCTAATACTCTTCACACTATTTGCAATCATTTTTTTTCAATTATCTCATATAAAGTCTCTTCTAGTAAAGATCTTCAACATAATATACTCAAGTATTTAAGAGGAAAAAATCAATCTATTTTTACTTCCTCATCCCATTTTAATTGTTGTTTTAGCTCTTTTCACGCCCATTAAAAAATAATAAATTCATAATATAGTGTACCAAGTTAACCCTATTTAAGAAAAGTAGATTTATTTTTTCCTCTTAAATACTTGACTATATTTAGTTGAAGGTCTTTACTAGAAGATACTACTTATATGAGATAAAGAGTTAGAATATTAACTTTCCAGTGGTTGTCACCATTCCAATATTTGACTAAATGTCTTTTGAGAATTGAGTAGTATTAAAAAGAGTTATTTCCTCCGTCCTATTTTAACAGTCGTTTTAACTCTTTCACGCTTACTAAGAAAATAATAAATACAATGTATAGTTTACTAAGTTACCCTATTTAATGCTCTCTCCGTCCCAAATAACAGTCATTCTAGCTCAAGAAAGTTATCCTATATTAGGAATTCAATATCAAAGTTGACAATTGTTTTCAAATATACCCTTAATATGGAAGAAATAGGTTTTTTATACAGCCCAATTCACAAAAATCATTTAATAGACAAATATTGGAATGTTGACAACCATTGGAGAGTTAACACCGTTCACACTATATGGAATCATTATTTCTTCAATATTCAACTCTTTATCTCATATACATAGTCTTTTTAAGTAAAGATCTTCAACAAAATATACTACTTTCTATCAATCTACTTGTATTAAATAGGGGTGACTCAGTAATTCTATCTTGTATTATTGTTTTCTTAACGGGCGTGAGAAGATCCACAGTTAAAATAGGACGAGGGAGTAAAAATAGATTGACTTTTTCCTTTTAAAAACATGAGTATATTTTGTTAAAAATCTTTTCTAGAAAAGACTATATGAGATAAAGAGTTGAATATTAAAGAAATAATGATTACATATAGCATGAATTGTGTTAGCTCTCCAATGGTTGTCATCATTCCAATTAAGAGTATAGTTCGAAATCAGTTGCCAACTTTAGTCTTGAATACCTAAAGTGATAATTATTTTGAGACAAAGTTTTTGACGTATTTGTCAATTTGGAACGGAGGGAGTACTTTAATATTAAAGGTATAGTTGAAAACAATTGCTAACTTAATCTTAAATTCCTTAAGTGATAATTATTTTGGAACAACCTTTTTTAGCTAAAGTGACTGTTAATTTTGGACGGAGGGGAGTATTAAATAGGGGTAACTTAAACTATACCTCATATTTTTTCTTAAGAGGCGTGAAAAGAGTTGAAGCAACAGTTAAAATGGGACAAGGGGAGTAATAGATAAATAGAAACGAGCATCTACAACAAATACTTAAACAAATATGTCCAATGATTTTTCAGTATGAAGCAATCAACATAATAATGTCCTGCAAGGTACCTTGTTAGCTGGCTTATTCCCAAGTCCAAACTTGTTAGCAGGCTTCCCGTCAGGGATCTTATAGTCTCTAAACCAGTCTCTGATGGCTGTTAGAGTTCCCTGAAATTTAAACAGAATTAGTTTGATGAATATTGACAAATTAAGAAAATTTAGTGAAGAATTCACATAATATAATCAGTAAGCAAAGCACTCAAGGATGTGGCCTAGTGATCAATGAAATAAATTGAGAACCATGAGCTCTTAAGGTCAAATCCCAACGGATGCAAAAATATTAGGTGATTTCTTCCTATATGTCCACACCTAATTAGTTGACAGTATACCTCATGGAATAAATTGAGGTGCGCACAAACTAACCCAGACACCACAACTATATAAATATATATATCATCAGTAACAAAGTATTGATTTAGCTCATTAATAGCTATCTTAGTCATTACTTGACGTAACCATTTTGAAACACGGCACCGATAGCTGATAAATGCTATAGCAGCGTTGGCTTTTTAAAAGCCATTGAAGTATTACTTGAACACAGTATTGAACAGGTTTGCCTCTTATTACAGTCAACATTCAAGAGCATTTACTCGCCCCATTGAGAGAGCAAAAAAAAAAGAATCAAGGACCCTAAAGTGGAATTCCTCTTAGTACTAGTGTCCTGAGGATCCATTGCAACCTTTTACTACCTTTTTTGATAAATCAGAAGTATTTCATTGTTACCAGCCTAAAATAGAGTAAAAAAGAATGTACAAGACATGGATGTGGCTCAAAGACAGTTACTGTCCAATCAACCTAACTATCTATACAGCATCGAACCTTAGCAGAGAACCTCCAAAGATTCATACCACGTAAACCGATTTGCCAGTAAGAATTTAACCTAGTTGCAGATATAGATGCACTAGACATTGGAAGAAATGCATTCCAAAATTGATTTGACTCTTTCATTTAGTGTTCATTGTCGAATGGGACGCTTAACGGGGGATGTCACACTTTAGCTTCCTGCCTTGACCTATGCCTCACATCGATCGTTCTGTCCACTGAACTCAATAAAGGTCATCAAAACGGTTGTGAAACAATATCAGAGAAGTTCAGGATATGGTACATGTATAGAACTAGGATATACCGCTATATAACTAGGCTTTCTCTACATGCAATGTGAATGGATCATCAGCAATGGGGAAGTATTTCCGTGCTTGCATGTTTGCTACAGAGTTCGGGAACTAACAATAGGCCTTGAGGATCTTCTTGTGGAGTAGGTTCACGAACCAAATGTCTTACCCTTTCTGCATATGGGTACTTGGCGTGCCTGTATTTTTCTCGTATTCATTGTACTAGTAATAAGGAGGCTATAGCGTATAATGGCCAAGAAATAATACAGAGCAAAAGTTGTAGTCCATCTTCATACTTCTCCAGTTGTTTGTACAAATTCAAATGATGCAACTTCACATAAGGGATTGGTGACTGTAACTTAGATAAACTAGTCCGCCTTCCAGCAAAGATTCAGTTGGGAGTAGAAGCTGTATGGTACAGATTTGCAACCAAGGGTTATAGATTTGCTGGGAGGATTAGTCTACCAGCAGTTATAACTTTGACCATTTTGTACTTGCTTTAAACTCTCACTCTAATAGTGTAAGCAGCTATTTCTGTGAAAGTGCAACGTCACTCTTGTTATGCATAAAAGTTAATTCTTTCTATTAGTTCTATTACTGTTCCTAGGCTGTGATCACTGGCGAACTTTTCTACACGTCTACTTAATGGATCCTATTAAATAACTTAATTACTGATAAATTAACCAAATCAAAAAATATACATAACACATCTTAGCATAGCCATATAAAGTTGAAATTCCTTAGAGAAAAATATCTTTAACTGGGCACATATAACAGCACCAAAAAGAAAGTGCCAGACAATGATAATGTTGGAAATTTGCCTTTGATGTGAAGGTGCGTCCACCCATATTTAATGAGTTAAATACTAGGGTTCCGCATGTTGAAGGCTTTGCCTCTTCACACGTGCATAATCTACTAAGTGAGTAGATGACCGTAGGGCTAAGAATCGTCAAATTTCGTTGAGAAATGAAAGAGATATTGGTGCACGAAGTAAGGTGTTTGAGACATGGAAATATGGCGTGGGACAAATCTACCACATCGGTGGGAAAAGGAAGAATTGCTCTCTTTATAAGTCTCAAAATTGGCTAAGGGTTTGGGACCCCAAGGAGTAACCCATGTGTTTGAAGGAGGAATCACCATCGCTTTGCGGTATGTTCAAATTGAACGGTTCAAATTATACAATTTGGAAACCAAGCATGTTGGATCTTCTCTACTGTAAGGATTTTTATTTGCCCTTACATGGTGATGAATCCAAACCAAAAGAAACAACTGATGCTGACTGAAAATCCTGCACAGAAAAACTGTGGGTTACATCCGGCGCTTCATTGAGCACAGGATCTTCCATCATTTTGCAAATGAGGAAAAGACTGATGTTCTTTGGAAGAAAATATAAGCCATGTTTGAGAGGAAAAATGCCTTAAACAAAGCTTCTATCATCACAAAAATTGTTCGATTGTGATATGTGGAGGGTGCCAACATGAGGGAGCACCTAAATGAATATCAGGGTCTTATCAACCAATCAATCAATATGAAGATTACTATTGATGATGAAGTTGTAGCTCTATTGCTACTCAATTCGTTGCCAAACAGTTGGGACACTCTTGTAGTGTCAATCATCAACTCGGCTCCAAACGGAGCACTGACCTTGCAAACGGTCAAAGATTATCTTCTAAATGAAGAGTCCAGAAGAAAAGAGCAAAATCATTCTTCTGAGCCAAAGGAAATGGTTGCCGAAAACAATGATCGAGGAAGAAGTAAAAATAAAAATTGACAACATACGAGAGACAAATCCAGGGGGAAGTCTAAGCCTAGAAAAGACTTCAAATGCCAGTATTGCAGTGGTCCAAACCACTTTGAAAGAGACTGCAGAAAGAAGAAAATAGAGCAAAAGCGTGGAAATAGTGAAAACACGGATAAAGACACGACAGTAGCTGCAGCTGATGGCGATATCATCATGGTGTGCGATGATGTTCTTATGAGCATGTTATGCCAACAAACGGACTGGATCGTGGATTCGGGTGCATCCTATCATATTACACCATATCGTGATATGTTTGCATCCTATACTGGTGGCAGCTTTGGCAAAGTCAGCATGGCAAACCAAGGTGTGACTGAAGTTGCCAATATATGAGACATTGTCATGCTTACTAATACAGGATATAAGCTTATCTTGAAAGATGTTTGACATATTCCTGATATCAGACTCAACATCATTTCCATTGGCAAGCTCGACGATGATGGATACAACAATCACCTTGGTAAAGGAAAGTGGAAGCTAATCAAAGGCTCCCTGGTTGAAGCAAGAGGTAAAAAACAAAATTCTCTCTACTTGATGCATGCAAAGTTATCCAATAGAGAGGTGAATACAATTGCTAAAAAATCCTCCATTAAGTTATGGCACAAAAGACTCAGACATTTGAGCCAGAAAGGCTTATAAATTTTATCCAAAAGAAACCTCATTCCTGAAGTAAAAGGCGAGCACTTGAATACCTGTGTTGATTGTCTAGCCGGAAAACAACACAGAGTTGCGTTCAAAAGTTTCTCTCCCTCAAGAAGAGCTCAGACTCTTGATTTGGTGCACACAGATCTGTGATACATGAAAGACAGAACTCTTGGTGGTGCATTGTACTTCATCACCTTCATTGATGATTTTTTGAGGAAAGTCTGGTGTTTCGCGTTGAAAACCAAAGACCAAACATTGGAAGTCTTTAAGCATTTTCAATCAAAAGTTGAGAGAGAAACTGGAAGGACACTGAAGTGTGTTCGTGAAGACAATGGCGGTGAATACCAAGGACCGTTTAAGAAACACTGCAAGAACCATGGTATCAAGCTTGAGAAGAGCGTCCCAAAGACCCCTCAACATAATGGCGTGGAAGAGAGGATGAATAAAATAATTTGTGAAAGAATCATATGCATGCTATCACACTCCAAATTGTCAAAATCTTTTTGGGGTGAATCTATGAGGACTGCAGATGATTTGATCAACCTTTCTCTATAAAATCCTCTGGGTGGTGACATTCCATATAGAGATTGGTCAGGGAAAAACGTTTCTTACAAACACTTAAGAGTGTTTGGCTGCAGGGCTTTCGTACATATTCCAAAAGACGAAAAATCCAAGCTTGATGACAAAACCAAACAATGTATCTTCTTGGGATATGGCCATGAAGAGTTCTGCTATAGATTATGGGATCCAGTTAATAGGAAGGTTGTTAGAACTAGGGATGTTGTATTCCTTGAAGATCAAGTTCCTGATGAAGCTAAAGAGAAACCTGAATCTAATTCAAAAGTTCCTGTCAACATAGATCCAGTTCCTTCACCAACGGTCCAGGATTACGGGGGAGATACCTAACCAGAGCATGATTATGCGGCTGATGATGAAGCGGGTGATAATCAGAATCCACCTACATAAGATAATATCTCTCCCATTAGAAGGTCGGCCAAAGAAAGACAACATTCTACCAAATATAGCCCACATGAATATGTGATGCTCACTGATGGAGGAGAGCCACAAAGTTTTGCAGAAGCCACGGCAAATGACCAACAAGAAAAGTGGTTTGAAGCCATGAATGAGGAGATGGACTCCTTACAAGATAACTACACCTACGACTTAGTGAAGTTTCCAGTTGGAAAGAGACCACTGAAAAATAAGTGGGTCTACAAAATGAAGTCTGAGGTACATAGCTCACAACCAAGGTACAAGACGATGTTGGTTGTGAAGGGTTTCAGTTAGAAGAAGGGTGTAGATTATGAAGAGATTTTCTCACCAGTGGTAAAGATGACCTCAATCAGAGTTGTTCTTACAATTGCTGCCAGTTTAGATCTGGAGATTGAACAACTTGATGTGAAGACGACATTCCTGCATGGAGATTTAGACAAAGAAATCTACATGGAGCAACCTGAAGGTTTCGAAGTCAAAGGGAAATAGAACCTTGTATGCAGGTTGAAGAAGAGCTTATATGTATTGAAACAAGCTCCTCGACAGTGGCACATGAAGTTTGAATCCTTCATGTCGACCCATGGCTACAACAGAAACACTTCAGATCACTGTGTTTTCATCAAAATGTTCACAGGATGTGATTTTACCATACTGTTACTCTATATCGATGACATGCTGATTGTAGGCCATGATGTCAACAAGATTTTAAAACTGAAGAAAAATCTAAGCAAGTCATTTGCGATGAAAGACTTAGGCACAGCTAAGCAAATCCTTGGAATGAAGATTTTCAGGGATAGGAAAAGCAAGAAGCTCTGGTTATCTCAAGAACATTACATTGAGAAAGTTCTTGAAAGGTTCAATATGAGCAATTCAAAGCCAGTCAGCACTCCACTTGTGGGTCACATAGAACTCAGCTCAGCACAGTGCCCCACAAGTGAGACAGACAAGAAGGAGATGCAAAAGATACCATATGCTTATGTAGTGGGTAGTCTAATGTATGATATGCACTAGACCTGATATAGCTCATGCAATTAGTGTGGTTAGTTGTTTTCTTTCCTATCCAGGAAAGGAACATTGGGCTGCAGTGAAATGGATATTACGATATCTTAGAGGCACTTCTAAATCTCGTCTAAAGTTTGGTGATAATCATATCTTACTGGAAGGATATACAGATGCAGATATGGCTGGCGATGATGCTGATTCTAGGAAATCCACATCTGGATACCTAATGAGACTTGCAGGGGGAGCTATCTCGTGGCAATCTAAACTTGTGATGTCTTGAACCGTCAGTGTTTAGTGTAAGCCAAGTCAATGGTACCAACACAACAACTTTCCTTACTCTGTTCTTCGTAATGTTTTGTCCGTTGTGGCCGTGGACACTTCTTGGATTCTTAAGTGCATTCATTTAAGGCGGCATGTCCTCGCACTTAAATAGGTGGTCTCCTACAAGGTATCCTGCTATACCCCACTTTACAAGTGTTAGGAACCATTAAAAGTTTCCCAAACCTAACCTCAACTGGTGAGGATCATTAAAGGTTTTGAAAACTTAACCTTCACCCACACTGCAGATAGCACTTATAGTCTATCGCGGGAACGACTTTGGATTTGATGTTTCTCTACAGAAATCACTATCTGAAGTGCTCATGCTTCCACCGAAGAAATCAACTGAACCTTTACAACTTAGTTTTTCCATTGAACCTAATTCCTGGGATCTCCAGTTAGTAAGGTTGGGTTACCACCGTTTGGTCCTTATACTTTGGGTTTTAAGCATATTCCCCTAGACAGGCAGAACATCTGATCCTTGGGTAAGCCCTTTGTCAGCGGGTCTGCTATATTATCCTTTGACTTAATGTAATCAATGGATATTATACTCATGGTGATCAGCTGCCTAACTATCTTATGCCTCCGTCAAATATGACGAGACTTGCCATTGTACATAGAACTCCATGCCCTTTCTAGAGCTGACTTACTGTCACAGTGGATCATTATAGAAGGTACGAGTTTGTCCCAATAAGGAACATCCTCTAAGAAGTCATGAATCCACTCAGCTTCTTCTCCTGCATTGTCTAAAGCGATAAACTCCGATTCCATCGTGGATCGGGCGATGCAAGTTTGCTTAGAGGATTTCCAAGACACATCCCTACCACCAATTGTAAATACATACCCACTGATGGACTTGATGTTCTCTATATCGGATATCCAGTTTGCATCACTGTACCCCTCTAGTACAGTTGGATATCTTGAATAATGCAACCCATAAGTTAGCGTGTATTTCAGGTATCGTAGTACCCGATTCAACGCCTTCCAATGATCATTACTCGGATTACAGGTAAACATAGCCAACTTGTTGACTGCATAAGCAATATCAGGTCGGGTGCAGTTTGTTATGTACATCAAACTCCCAATCACCTGTGCATAACGCTCCTGGCATACGGGTGCACCACAATTTTTATCAAGCTTTTGATTTCTATCCATTGGTGACTTCAAAGACGAACTGTCAAACATCCCAAACTTTCTCAACACATCCTCGATGTAGTGAGACTGAGATAAGACCAGTCCGTCAGACGTCTTAGAGATCTTTATCCCTAAGATGGCATATGTGATACCTATATCCTTCAACATGTTCTTAGTCTCTAGAATCAAGCTAGGACTGCTCCCTGTGATCAATATGTCATCTACGTACATGTATATTGGCGAACGAGTCAGAATTACCTTTCCTGTAGATACATTTGTCACACTCATTAATAGAGAAACTCTTCGATAGTAGAGTACTATCAATTTTTTCGTTCCATTGCTTCGGGGCTTGTTTCAGCCCGTATAGAGATTTGACAAGCCGACAAACTTTCTTCTTTTGCCCTGGAACCACATACCCCTCGGGTTGTTCCATATAGATTTCTTCTTCCAAATCACCATTTAGGAAGACAGTCTTGACATCCATTTGATGTATCTCAAGGTCACGCAATGCTGCGGTCACAATGAATACTCGTATGGACGTCATCCTAGACACCGGGGAGTACGTGTCAAAATAGTCAAGGCCTTCCTTCTGTCGATAGCCCTTGACTACCAACCTGGCCTTGTACTTATCTATAGACCCATTTTTTTATACTTCCGTTTGAGTATCCACTTACAACCCAACGGTTTATTTCCCGGAGAAAGATCAACCAACTTCCAAGTATGGTTATGCAGGATGGAGTCTATTTCACTCTTAATAGCTTCTTTCCAGAGCGGTGCCTCTGGAGTTGACAATGCTTCAACAATTATCATTGGTTCGTCATCAACCATATAAGCTACAAAGTCAGGACCAAATGATTTATCCTTCCTGGCCCTTTTACTTCGCCTTGGTTCCATCTCTGGACTCTCCAAGTTCTGAGAACCTGAAACACTAGATTCCGGATATTCATCCACTTCGAAGTCCACTAGATCTGAACCATCTAGATCCTGACAGTCAACGACTACTTATTCCTGAGATCTTTGTTCATAACTTCGTTTGCGAGAGGTTATGTCTTTTTCCTTTCTAGAAAAGGTATCTTCAAAGATTGAGCATTCCTTGATTCCATGATTGTACCCCCGCGGATATCTGAAATATCTGACTTATACACTAAGAAGCGATAAGCACTACTATTATTTGCATATCCGATGAAAGTGCAATCTACAGTCTTAGGCCCAATCTTGACCTGCTTTGACTTGGGTACTTCGACCTTTGCCAAACAAATCCAGACCTTTAAATATTTATAGGTGGGTTTATATCCCTTCCATGATTCATATGGAGTTTTGTCCTTACCCTTATGTGGGGCTCTTTTAAGAATCATATTAGCAGTAAGGACGACTTCACCCCATATGTTTTGGGGAAGACCGGAATTGATGAGCAAGACATTCATCATTTCCTTCAATGTGCGGTTCTTACGTTCTGCCACACCGTTCGACTGAGGTGAGTATGGAGCCGTCGTTTGATGAACAATGCCCGATTTGGCACAATATCCCTCAAACGGCGTTACATATTCTCCCCCTCTATCGCTACGAATTGATTTAATTCGCATGCTTAGTTGGTTCTCAACTTCTGCTTTGTAACGTCGGAACGCTTCAAAGGCTTCGTCTTTACTTTTTAACAAGTAAAGGTAATAATACATTGTGCTATCATCAATGAATGTCACAAAGTACTTGTTGCCCCCTCTAGTTTGTGCAAACTTCAAATCACATATATCTGTGTGAATAAGTTCTAGAGGAGCGGTATTCCTTTCGACGGATCGAAAATGAAGCTTTGTGAGTTTTTCCTCTACGCACACCTCATACTTATGTTGAGGGTTTATGTCGATAGACGGCAACAACTCCAACTTGACCAACCTTTGGATGGACTTGTAGTTAACATGTCCTAATCTATGATGCCATAAATTAGATGACTCAAGCAAGTAAGAAGAAGCTTCAATATTATTGCTTGCACGTATTACAGACATGTCATTAACTTTGAAGAGACCTTCACAGACGAAGCCCCTTCCCACAAACGTTCCATTCTTGGTGATTACAAATTTATTGGACTCAAACACTAGCCTAAAACCAGCATTAACCAATAAATGACCTGAAATTAAATTTCTCATAATCTCAGGAACATGCATCACCTCCTTCAGAGTGGGCTCCTTTCCAGAAGTCATCTTCAGGACTACCTTTCCTACCTCCAGCACGTCAGAGGAAGCATTGTTACCCATGAACAACTTCTTATTAGTAACTGGTGTATAAGTGGAAAGGGCATATCTGTTGGAACAGATGTGTCTTGTAGCACATGTGTCCATCCACCATTGCATAGGATTCTCAACAAGGTTTCCTTCAAGCACCACTGCTGAGAACTCCTCAATCATGTCATCCAGAAACCTATCTTTGACGACGTTAAATTGTGCCTTGCCCTTAGCCTTGGCCTTCTCTTGTTGCTCAGTCTTGAGTTTGCGGCACAGTGGTGACAATTTTATTTGAACTTCTCCGTCGCTTGGGTCTTGCCGTCTTTCTGGAACTTCCGCTTCTTGCTTGAGTTCCCTTTGGCCTCAACCATATTTGCCTTTGCCTCAACGGGTTGTTTACCCCTAGTCAAGGCCTTTTTATTATCTTCCTGAATCTGGAGTTTGATAATAAGTTCTTCAAATGTCATTTCCTTTGTTTTGAGTTTCAAGTAACTCATAAACTCATTCCATGAGGGAGGTAACTTTTCAATCAGCGATGCAACCAAAAACTGCTCATTTGGTTTCATACCTTCCAAATCCAGGTGATGTAGAATCATTTGAAATTCCTGGACTTGAGACATCACTATTTTACTATCCACCATTTGAAATTTCAAAAATTTTCCAACGATGAATTTCTTAGTACCTGCATCTTGTGTGTTGTACTTCTTTTGCAGCTTCTCCCATAACTCTTTGGAGGTGCCAACGGTGCAATACACTGTGTAGAGAGGGTCTGACAAGATATTCAAAATATAGTTCTTACATATGAAATCACTATGACTCCATGCATCAAGAACCATCTTCATGCCATTAATGACATAGATACCTTGGCCCTCTTCAGCCGTTTCAGCAAGCGAATGGTCTATTTCATCTCCAGCTTGTGGAGGATCTTCTGTTAGGAAACGAGTCATTCCCATAACAGTCAGATAAAAGAACATCTTCTGTTTACATCTCTTGAAATTGGAGCACATGAACTTTTCTGGGCGTTCATGATGGAATCCAGCGGGTGAAGGAACTGGAGCGTTTCTTTGAGCAGTAGAAAAGGCGTTGGTTGAGCCTTGAGCAACCGGAAAGGAATTTGGTGTGCCTTGAGCAGTGGGGAAGGCAGAGGGGTTTCCTTGAGTAGTAGCCGCAACAGAATCAGAAGCGAGTTGTTCTCTTCCAGTCATCTTTCTAAGTACTTACAACAAATCTTGTCTTAAAATTGTGGGACACAACAATTGCAGGAAACGAGAAGTAAGTAAATATTACAATTGCTAGAAAAGATAAACTAGATATTACAACAAAACTGGAAATCAAGAATGAAATAAAATCCTTGTGTGATTTGCTGAGTCGAGTGATGGCGCTCTGTCTGTAAGACAAGATTGCCCCGTATATCTCCTTTTACGGTGTCTGGCAATAATCTCCCAAGATACAATAACAACTTAACAATTGAGCAAATGAAACTCAAGTGTTACTCTTGAAGAACTTTGAGTGTAGTGAACTTGCTAGAGAGGAAAAAGAAGATGTTAGAAAATTCTGTAGTATTTTCCTAAGTGTTATATTGTGTTCAACAATTGAGCCAAATGCCTCAATTTATAGTGCAAGGAGATGACCCCTCAACTAGCCAACTAATGACCTTTAATAGCCATGAAATGACACTTATTGAGAGGGGTTACATTCAGCCAAATAATTGCTGAATTCATGTGCCAAGTAATGGAGATTCAATGCTCCAAAACCAGCCCAAAGGTCAGAACTTTCCAACTTTCCGTCGCAGCATTCTGCCTCCGAAGCGCCACGACTCTGTGAATTAGCGCCGCAACTCCAGTGACTGGCCACCCAATTAGCGCCGCGGCGCTCCGGCGCCTCGGCTCCGACGGGGCTGCGCCGCGGCCCTTCGCGGCGACTTCCGACTCGTTTCATCTTACACTTCGTACACTTCTTCCTTCGTTTACCAACGTGGAATATTTTGTCATTTGGCCAATAACCGTCCACCATTCTATGTCTCAAATGTATTACATACTTACCAATATCTCTTTCACTAATGAAATTTGCGATACTTGGCACTACGTGTGCACGTGTGTGGAAACGACGTTTCCGACGTGCGGAGCCCTAATTGTTTGAGTCATAAATAATGAGATATATTTAATTCCACATTAGTAAATTTCCAACAAGACATACATCAAATCAAATAAAAAACAACATGACATCATGAAATTAGAACTTCACGCAACTATCACAGCAGAATATGAGCTAAAATCTGCACTAGACTAAAACCTATTGGTCCTCAGCAGTTAACTCATGTAGGCCACAAACTTATTATCCTTCTAATCTTCTTTTCCCACTTAAAGGCAACTGATGGGCGATATAAATAATTCTACAGTATACAGCGATCATACTAAAAGTAATTCGGGACATAGTGACATAGAATAGTCTTACGGATAGTATCCAAGTTTCCCCTTCTTTGTGTCTTGTTTAATTGGTGTACTGCTCATCTGTAGCAACTTCCATCTTTGCACTTGATTCTTTGGGAATTTCAGCAATGAAATTCAAAACACCATCACCTAAATGAAGAGGTATACCATGCCAAGGGGATACCTGCAGATTATATCGATATGATGTGACTGTAGGAATTTATTTGTTTAATTTTATGTTTATTTTGACAAATGTTAAGAAAAAATTGACTAACATTGACTAGATAACGTGCAAATGCCTCAGGCACCATTTTACATGAACAAGGAGTTAAGGACAATATGAAGCTATGTATTGGGCATAGACTGATCTAGGAATTTAAGCCCGGGGACAACGAGTGTAATACACCACACTTTAGGAAAGCGGCATTCCATATTGATTGTGTTCTCACCATCCTTTAGCACACGTCATCGTCACCCCCACCCCTACCTCCAACCCCACCTCCCCTATTATTTGTCTAAATTATACACAAATATTTTTAGGATGATATTTTTTGCTAACATACCATGCATAAAAAAATTCACTTATTTTCTTGAAAAACATTTTATGTGAAACATTTTCCTGCCGAACACACCTTGTATGTATATATAAAATTGAAAGGGAAACAGTGGGCCCGCCAGTAACCATTGCCAACCATGTAAGTCCACCCATTGCAACAAGATACAGCTATTTTGGATTAATCACGTAACCTAAAATGTGTGTTCTGGAAAATTTCCACTATTTGGTTGGGTATAACTACTAGGTGGCATAGAGTGAGGATAGGATATGACAACCATATTTTGAAAATATATTTGAGTGTTAAATGCCGCCAATTATGTCTAATTGTTGTTGAAATAAGTGATATATGTGAAAATTATAAATTTTATAAAGAAAATGACTTTCACCCATAAGAAAACATTACCGTTGGTAGGTTAACAACTTAGGTGTCGTTTGGCAAGATGTATTATTAGAAAATAATACTGGTATTAGCTTTGATATTACTTAATCTCTTGTTTGATAGTGTTTTCAACAAGTATTAGCTATACACATATTTAGTATTATTCTTCTGCATAGTCAATCATAACTTTAACAATACCAAATTATTTATATTCTAATACATTCTATTTACTACTATTCATATTCTAATACACCCTACAACAAATCAAATAATCAATAAAAAATAATCAAACATAACTAATTTCAGTATTATTAATAACCCGTCACCTAAGCGTCTTCGAGTGGAAGAATATGAAATGCATCACATTGCAATAGAATAACCCATTAGAAAACCACTGTCGCCCCCGGGGCATAAGCGAGTTGGTAAGTGGCTAGGAGATTGGGGTACCACCGCTCCGACGTCGCGGGTTCGAATCCGTGTGGTGACAGTCTTTGCTGAAATATTGCAAAGACTGTTATTGGGTTCGTGTCCCGTTGGTCCTCTCCCTTGCAGGGCTGCCACTCGCGTATATTCCTCGATTTACATCTCACCTGGCGAAGAACTATGATACAGGTGGAGTTTTCGCCTTCCGTCCCTTCACAAATAAAACCGCTGTCAAACAAACATTTGAGAGAAACGAGGGGAGTAATAGTATTTTAACCTTTTTGGCGGAATCATCGACAAAAAAGACGCGATAATCTAAGGTTTGAGTCAGTCATTGTTCTTTGGTTTGAATTTGGGGATTGTAAATAGCACTGCAACTGAAAAGTCTTTTCTTGTGTGCATTACGGAAGCAAAATTGCAAGTGTTGGGCTTACGCCGAGGGGACCTTTGTATGCGAGTGAAGCTGTTATATTGTTGTTGGCGTTGGGATTTACAAGGATTTGCAAGAAACGGAAATTACAAGCAACTGCTAAAGTAAGAATTGAAATTACAGTTCAACTAGAAATCTGAAAATTACAAAGATGAACTAGAAAACTGAAAAACTGAAAAACTGCTTTGTTTGCTTGCTGAGTCGAGTGTGGCACTCTGTCCTTAAGACAATATTGCCCCGTATGTATCCTTTATACGTCCTGGACAATTCGTCTCCCAAGATAAAACAGCAATGGAACACTTGAGCAAAGGAAACTCAAGAGCTACCTTGAAGAATATTGAGCAAGAAATGATGCAAGGAAGATGTAGGAAGAAACTGTTTTGCTTGTGTATTTTCGTGTATATATCAAGTATATTTTCTCTGCTCCTCAACAATGGTGTAGGGGGTGTTTATATAGGTGAGGGAGGGTCATGAATCGCTTCCATAACAACCATTATTGGCCAAATAATGGTCATTATGGAGGTAGTAAAGGCACCAAAATAAATGGTGAAAAGACCAACGGATTTGGCCATTATAGGAGGAGTAATTCACCAAAATAAATGGGTGAATTGAGTGTTTGGCGTTTGCTCGACCGCCGAAATTCGACTTTCAAAACTTCAGGGACCAAATCGTACATCTTGAAACTTCAGGGACCGAATCTGTACATCTGAAAGAATTCTGGTCCAAACTGCATCTGGAAAAGTTCTCTCGCCCAAAAGATAATAGACCATCTAACCTGACCGGACGGGCGGGCACAAGACGTGCGTGGTCTTTCCTCGAACCGAAGCACATCTAGGTCCTCCTCCTTTAAACACATGGGATACCCTGGGTCCCAAACCCCAAACCAATTTCGAGTCTTATATACACAACAATTCTTTCTTCCTCTACCGATGAGGGAGAATTGAACACAACACCATACTTTCCATGCTTCAAACACCTCACTTCGTGAACCAATATCTCTTTCATTTCTCAATGAAATTTGACGATTCTTGGCCCTACGGTTATCTACGTACTTAGTACATCATGCATGTGTGAAGAACCGGATTCTCCAACACACGTAACACTAGTGTTTAAGCCGTTAAAGTTGGTCGGTCGCAACTCCCGCCAAAGGCTAATTTCCAACAGTTGGCTGATACTCTCATCCTGAAGCCGCCATTCTTGCTTTCCTCCTGAAAAGCCAATGTCAAGCTAGCTGATGTCAAGTTTAAGGATCGATTTATGTATTATGTCTTTATTCTTTAATGTACTTAAGACCTATTCACATACTTATCCTAATTTCAAATTGTTTAAGAGTAACAATATTTGCTATAAAGGGTCTAGTAATATAGGAAAGAAGCTCTAGTCTCTCTCGGTGCACGTTAGCCTAACGTGTACCAGCCATGGGTAAGAAGGCTAAAGCTTCGATTCCGGCTACTGTAACGGAGGAGAGTGGGATTGTGAAGGGTCAGAAACAGGGTGGGAGTGATGGTAAGTGAGGACAAGTCCCGGTGGTGGTCAATTCAAATGGACCAGTAATTCCGGCTGACGATGGGGCGGTGAACAATATTGCAAGCATGATGATGAAATTGAGATCGAATTCGGTGAATTCACGTAATGCTTCAGCTATTCCAAGTGACCATGATGTTGTTACTGCGACTGAGCCTACAGTTACACCAGACCAGTTAACGATGCCAACAGAGGGAGTGATCGAGCATAATAACGTAGCTCATAAATCTAAAGCGACTGTTGCGAGGGAGAATGAGCTGGAATGGGTGGATATTACGTGCTCGACTATGAAAACTGGGCGTACATCATGGGCAGGGGAGATGGAGAATTTTGATGGATCAGGTAAGGGGTATGAGTCTAGGGCTTCAATTTGCGATAACTTTGACATATCGAAAATAACTAATGCTGGTTTTAAATTGGATTATGTTGCACTTGTTACTGAGGGAAGTCATTTGATAATTGAAATTGAGGATGATGATATCAGTTCAGAGATAGAATACTAGAAGAATGATGTGGTGTTTTATGTGTTGGTGGCACATCCACCATTTTCAGTGTTGAATGGTTTTGTCAGAAGGCAAGGGGGAAATTAGGCATCAACAAAGTTTCAATGCTTAAGAATGGTATATTGCTGGTTCGATTTGATTCAGCTGATGGTAAGAATGAAGTAATTCAAGGGAGAATATATCATTTTGATAATAAACCTCTGATTGTTAAAGCATAGCACCCAGATATGAAGTTTTCTAGAGAGGAGTTGTATTCTGTGCTCATATGGATAAAATTACCTGGGCTTGATTTCAAATATTGGAGTGCCAAGGGGTTGAGCAAAATAGGCAGCTTAGTGGGCAAGTCTCTCATGGCAGATAAGAATACAGAGAAGAAGGTGGGGCTTAACTTTGCAAAATTATTGGTGGAAGTGAGGATAGGGGATGATATGCCAGAACTCATATATTTTAAGAATGAGAGAGGGCAGATAGTGGAACAAAAGGTGACATATGATTGGAAGCCTTCACTATGCTCCATTTGTGACAAGTATGGGCATGAAACTGCAGCTTGTAGGAAGAATAAAGCTACTGAGGTAGTGGTGGAGCTTCAAGTTGTGGTGATTGAGGAAGACAATGATGTAGTAGAGCACCAAGTAGTATCCATGAAAGGGAAAGATGTTGCTGAGGGGGTGGTAGTGGTTAACACAGATATGCCTCAGGCTGCTGATTTAGCAAACAATACTAGGTTCACTCATGTGCAGAATAAGGGGGCTAGATGGAGGAATGCTAACTATGGAAGAGGGAGGGGCCAAGGACAACAAGGAAAACAGACACAGCCTTCTACTAGTAAGGGCAATCAAAATGCATTTCATACTCTTGGTGAGGGAGTAGAGGAAGCCACTAAAGCTGGCCAGACTGGGGGGGACATCTGTGCACCCCTCAGGTCATGGTTAAGATGCTCAGTTGGAATGTGAGATGCTTTAATGGGCTCTATAAGCAGAGGGAAGTTAAGAACCTCTGCAATGAACAAGAAGTGGGGTTGGTAGGACTACTGGAGACTAGAGTTAAGTTGAATAAAGTACAGCATATTGTAGAAGGTCTGTTTACTGGGTGGCAATATTATAGTAATCATATGTCTCATTATAATGGAAGGGTGGTAGTGGTATGGAGGCCAGATTGGTTTATTGTTGATATCTTACAAGAAAATGCTCAATCAGTTTCTTGTAGGGTGTATTTAAGCCAATGCAGTTACAATTCAGGAAAACTTTTGTGTATGCTTTCAATCTCAAAGAGGAGAGGAGAGAATTGTGGGATAGTTTGAAGATGTTTAATGTGGGGATGCAATATCCTTGGGTAGTACTGGGGGACTTCAATGCAGTCATAGAAAGTAATGATAGAATAGGAGGAAATGCTTCGCCAGTAGCTGATGTGGTTGAATTTCAAGACTGTATTGATGAGTGTGGGTTAGAAGAGATGCCAAATTCAGGGTGCAAGTACACTTGGAATGATAAGCAAGATGTTAGAATCTTTTTAAAGATAGACTGAGTTTTTGCGAATGGTGAATGGGTGAACCAAATGCCTCACATTAGAGCTCATGTTCTTCCTGAAGGGATCAGTGACCACTGTCCTATTATGGTGCAACTGATCCAAGCTACTAGGAGGCATAGAGCTTTCAAGTATTGTAATGTTTGGAGCTCTCAAACTACTTTTGAGAGGATAGTCATGGATGGGTGGAAAGTCCAGGTGGAGGGGTATAGTATGTATCAAGTTGTGAGGAAGCTAAAGATGATGAAGCAAAACTAGAAAGGTCTTCATAAACATCATTTTAGTAATTTGATTAATGTGGCTAATACTGATAGGGAGGAGTTAAGGAGAAAACAAGAACAACTATAAAATGATCCTAGGAATAGAATGCTGCAGGCAGATGAGAAGCTGCTATGTGCAAAGTTTAGACAGTCCCTTTATATGGTTGAATCCTTACTGTTGCAAAGAAGCAAAGCAACTTGGATAGGGCAAGGGGATGATAACACAGTATTTTTTTCTCAGTTATTAAAAGGAAGAAATTGATCCAAACTACTACACAAATTCAAGATGGGAATCAGCAGTGGCAATATGACGCTAAACAGGTGGCAGATGTATTTGTAGGATACTATAAACAATTATTGGGGGAGACAGGATGGCCTAGAAGAGTGGCTGATAGTAGGATTTTTGGGCAAGGGCCTCTGGTAAGTACTGAGCGCCAACTTGAATTACTGCAACCTTTCTCTTATGAGGAGATTAGGAAAGCTATGTCTAGTAGCAACATCAATAAGAGCCCAGGGCTTGATGGATATGGGAGTGTTTTTTATAAAGCAACATGGAAGCTAAGGTAATTGGAGAGGATGTGTGCAGGACTGTTCAGGAGTTCTTTCAGTTTGGGTAGCTATTGAAACAACTGAATGCAACTATTATTACCCTGATTCCTAAGGTGGATGATCCTGTGAATGCTAGCTAGTTTAGACCAATAGCATGTTGTAATGTACTTTATAAGTGCATATCTAAGTTGCTATGTACTAGACTGAACAAGGTCCTTCCTTCTATTGTTAGCAACACCCAAGCTGCATTTGTGAAGGGGAGGTCACTAGTACAGAATGTGTTGGTACGTCATGATCTATTAAGGCACTACAACAGGAAAACCTCCCCTAGATGCCTTATAAAGATAGACCTAAGGAAGGCATATAACATGGTGCAATGGGGGTTTATTAGGGAAATGTTGGAGGGGTATGGATTTCCACCTAAGTTTGTCATTTACTGATGGAATGTGTGACTACTACCAGATTCTCAATAAAGGTGAATGCGGGGGGGGGGGGGGGGGATATGGTTATTTTGAAGGGAAAGGGACTTGAGGCAGGGGGACCCCATTTCACCCCTGTTGTTTGCTCTAGTGATGGAGTATTTCTCTAGAATTATGACTAGGATGTGTCTCCTACCTGATTTTAGATTCCATCCAATGTGTAAGGATCAGAAACTTACACATTTGACATTTGTAGATGACCTTATGATTTTTTGTAAAGGTAATGAGCAATCAGTGACTAGGGTGATGGAGGCTATACAGTACTTTTCTGCCACCACTGGGCTTGTTGCTAACATTGAGAATTCTAGCATCTTTATTGCTGGGGTGACTGATCTAGTTAAGCAAGAACTATTGAGTATAACTGGTTTTGTGAAAGGTTCCTTTCCTATCAAATACGTGGGGTTGCCACTGTCACACAAAAAGTGGAACAAAATGAATTTCCACCAGCTGAGCATCAAGATTACAGAGAAGATAAGGGCTTCTTCAGCTAAGCATCTTTCTTATACAGAGAGAATTCAAATTATAAATGCAGTATTATTTTCATTGCATAACATCTGGGGGTCAGTGTTCATCTTGCCCCAAAGTGTGCTGAAGCTGGTAGATAAGAAGTGTAGGGAATTTTTGTGGGGTAGTACTGAGGATCAAAGGAAGATATCATTAGTCTCATGGTATGATGTCTGCTGTCCCAAGAAGCAATGGGGGTTGAATATGAAACAGAGTAGGATGTGGAATATAACATTGATTGGGAAGTTGATTTGGCTGTTCTTACATAACAAAGAGCAGCGTTGGGTGAAATGGGTGCATGGTATATATATGAGGGGGGATGAAGATTTCTGGGCTCATGTACCACCTCAAGATAGAAGTTGGTATTGGAGACAGTTGCATAAGTTGAAGTTGGGTATGGTTCACTGACACGCTCAGAATAGGTATTGCATGTCAAGTTGTGGCAACTACTCAAGTGTCCTTGAGTTATCACACACTGTTAGGTAGTAGGCCAAGGATTGAGGAAGCTGAACTAATATGGAATAAAGTGTTGTTCAAACATAGTATTATTGTGGTTGGCACAGAAGAAGAAGCTCCTCACCAGAGCAAGGTTGATTAAAATGGGGATAGGTTATGCAGAGGATGTGTGTGTGCTGTGTGGTAATCACAGACCTGAAGATGCTGGGCATTTGTTTGTGGACTATGTGTGAACTAAGGAATTGTGGAAGGGCATTAGTGATTGGCTTGACATTCCTATGCCACTAGCTGATGTCAAAATAGTCTTGAGCAGGGTGAAAAAAAAGCACTGGAGGAAGTTCAAAAAGGAAGTTGTCATAGCAAGTTATGGGGTCATGCTTTATCACACCTAGTAAGTTAGAAATGAGATAATCTTCCAGAAGAAGGTGCAGTACCAGGTTGTTTTGCAGCAGATCAAGTATGTAGTTGTAGAAAGAATTAGCATGTTCAGATGTTCAAAAGTCTCTAGGCATCGTATTACTTTTATTACCAGTTTATGTGCCTGATGTCTTGGTACCTTGCTAGGTGACTGCGAATTGGATGCTCTTAGTTTGTATTCTTTTTGTTTGTTATAGTAATATTC
This sequence comes from Anisodus acutangulus, assembly GCA_029783415.1. NCBI lineage: Eukaryota > Viridiplantae > Streptophyta > Magnoliopsida > Solanales > Solanaceae > Anisodus > Anisodus acutangulus. The sequence goes on from CM056500.1 coordinate 31,809,735, forward strand.
ATTGTTTATTGCCAAAAAAAATAATATTTGCTTTGAGTCTCAAGCTTAACAGATTGAGCTAACGAAGTAATTAAAATGAAGCAGAGGTTCTGCTTATTTTGTACTATACAATTTGGCAATATTTTTAATAATTGTCATTTTTGTGTTATATTACAATAAATAATGAAGTTCTTCCTCTCTTTGTTTTTAATATTTAATCGTGTGTTTCAATTATTATTATTAAAATATCTTTTATGAGAAATTTAATTATATTTAAAAAAAAAAAATTTGTTGCTTGATATTCTTTCATTGTTGTTTTTACCTAATTTTATATAAGATGTTAGTTACGTTGTATAATTAACCGTATCACGTTTCACATTATAATTTTTCTTTAAATCTCATCTCAAATTGATTAAGTGTTAGTATCATTCAATTTTTTTCTTTTCTTCTTTGGTTATCGTTATTGCATTATCAAATTTATATACTACAATGTGATATTTTATTAGTTTTGCAACTTGATTTATGGCTTGTTTGGTCAAGTTTATGGGGATACCAAAGCACGTTTCATAAAAAGTATCAAACACAAATTATTTTTTGGCTACAAAGCACTGCTAAAATCGTAACAAAAATGACTGCTTATCACCTAATTTGACACTTGGTACTCCCACGATTTTTAAATGTCGATCTCTTAATTTTATATGTTCTCAAATAGGGGAGCAGAACTGCTCCAGTACAAATGCTCCGGTAAGTATCAATGGTATGATGGATGGAAGCCACTTAGCTGTTAAGAATTTCGATGGCTTGGATGAATTTATATTTTTCCTTTATGTTCTTTCACAAATAACTAACAAACAAACAAACAAACATAATACTAATATGATAAACTTGAAATGGAGCTTCTGCTTTTTTAGTGTGTCCAATTAATTTTAAATTTACACATCTTAGAAAGAAACTTAAATAAAAATACTAGTATGGCAATATATTTATACTAAACTTCTATCCCGGACACACACAAGAAACTATTAAAATAAAAAAAGAAGTGATAATAGTTACTATAAGTATACGAAAGAAAGAAACATTTTTTTTAAATTCCTATATGCACTCATTATGGTATTGCTTAAATATTGCTAAGTTTACGGGGCATATTCGTATTTGGCAGAGTGGATGAACGTACTCGAAAAGGAAATGACTGGATAGGTATGACCAATTCATTTTAATTGAGAATTTTTTATCAAAGTCAAAGCAAAAAATGATTTTTCTTTCCTTTAAGACCTCGAGACAAAGATACATCTTACCCCCAGAAGGCATAAGTTCCAATTGAGGGGCAAAAATTAAAGACCAACCCATTTGAAGGGGAAATAATGCAATTTTTTGCCCCTATTTTGTACTGGTCTTTTTTTGCCCTTCAAATGAAACTTCTGCCTTCTGGGGCATTGTTCTTTACGAGATTCGATACAAATTGTGCTGGATTCCGTAAATAACTTATGTCCCAGAAGGCATAAGTTTCATTTGATGGGCAAAAGTTAAAGACCAACCCACTTGAAGGGAAAACCGTGCAATGTTTTGTAGAGTAGTACTTTAGTTAAGTTGGATTTTCCTTCTTTCTTTAGCATTTATTTAGAATACTTGTTTCTCGCACGTGTATGCCCTGTCATGTACTATAGGCTTTCGTAAAGTAAAATTAATATTATTAAAATAAATTTTTAAATAATAATTATACATAAAAGAATAAAGTATAATTTTTTGTTAATGACCAATGTGGACCGTGTGAGATTTTTTGCTAAGATCAAGATGATTAGAAATCGTCTAAAAGTACGAAAATGAACCATCAAAGTTTTATTAGAAATGTTTTTGCCACTGTCAGTAAATACTTATTGCATGACCTCAATCTCATCTCTTTGGTAAGTCTTTTCGTTGACGAATTTACAAATATTTCTGGGAGCTAGTATTCACGTAATCCAACATAATAACTTTATAATTAAATATTCAAGATATAATTATTTTGTGACTTAAGCTTGAAAATCTACTCATTGTTGATTTGAATCCTTTGTTTATATTTGCAATAGCAACTGTCGTGTCGTTCCATCTAGCTAAGATTATCATCTCTCGAAATTCTATATATAAAAGATGAGAAATTCATATTGATATGTTATCAGATTACTATTTCATGAAAAATATTCTTTCACATATTAGAAGATTATTATTATCATATGATTCAATCAATCTAACAATATGATATTCCTTCACATATTAGAAGATTATTATTCTCATATTCAAACAATTTGAAGTTAACATAAGTCTCAAATACATTAAAAACGTGAGGAAAGAGGATGATTATATAAAGTGGGTTGGGAATTTGCCTTTGGTGGGGAGATGCGTCCACCCATATTTAATGACTAAACACTAGGGTTCCGCATGTTGGAGGCTTTGTCTCTTCACACGTGCATAATCTACTAAGTGAGTATATGACTGTAGGGCCAAAGATCGTCAAATTTCGTTGAGAAATGAAAGAGATATTGGTCCACGAAGTAAGGTGTTTGAGGCATGGATTTATGGTGTGGGACAAATCTACCACATCGGTGGGAAAAGGAAGAATTGTTCTCTTTATAAGTCTCAAAATTGGCTAAGGGGTTGGGACCACAAGGTGTAACCCATGTGTTTGAAGGAGGGAGGACCTAGATGTGCTTGGGTTCAAGGCTAAGTCCACACGTGCGCCGCCGCCGCCCGCCCGTCCGGTTTGGTCCCCCAAATTATTTAATATTTACAGTTTGATCCCTATAGTTTCTGGAAAGATGAAATTGGGAACGACGGAATGCAGAAGGTGAGAAGTCCCTCCCCTTATGCTATATATTGAAGCCTTTTGGCTCAATTGTTGAGACAACAATATACTACACAGAGACAAACAGAAGAGAGAAACAGATCAGTCCAAAACGTGAGCACAAACAGTGGACAAAAACAGAAAACTCTTCCTTCCTTTTTCATTCTTCAGCAAGTCGTTTCGTGTTTGTTTTATTCGTCAGATTCAACCTATTTGCTTTGTAGTGTTGATTAGTTACTGTTTTATCTTGTGAGACTATTGTCCGTTAACGTAAAAGCATATATACGGGGAAGTCTTGTCTTAAAGACAGAGAGTCATCTCTCGACTCAGCCACAGTTGTAACAATCCAGATTTAGTGTTTCTTGATTTAAAATTATCAAGATTCAAGACTCAACAACTTTGCGACAGTTCTGAATATTGGCTATTTGTTTATCCTTTCGAACACTTGTAATATTTATTTACTTCCCGTACTGCTTTACATATCCAATAAAGTGGGTAAAAAAAAGAGATGTTTTTAAGCTATCTAAGCTTAAAAAGAAGATAGATTCGTGAATAGAGCAATTGTATATATTAATGAAGGGATGAATCACTGGTTCGGGGTGTTTGTAGGCGTTCACCTTTCTAAAAAAGTTTTATTTACCATATCAATGTATAAATAGCATGTATGAATTTCAAGATCAGTTATCTTCAATGTCCATACCGCCTTAAATAGTTGCTCTCATAAACTATTTTGAAAGTTGTTATTAGTCCCATTTTCAAACCAAATTTTAGGAATTTTAGGTTGAGGATTAAAAGCATCATCATAATAACCGTTCGTCTATTGTTATTCTATTTAAAAAGCCTTTAAAAAGCCAACATTATTTTGGGGAAATTACATTTTCGAGGTAAAAAATAAATTTAATAACGGAGTACGTAAATAATTAATTGAAAAATAGAAAGCATGTCATAAAATATTGAGCATCGCCCTATTGTGACATAATTAATCCAATACCATACATATATGTTTACATAATTTTAACATTTTAAAATTAACGAAATGGAGAAAACAAGTCGAAGAGAGAATAAAAGGCCCTTCTTGAGAAGCTATTAATATATGTATCTCTCGTGAATCCTCCCAGGATGTAAGACAGGCCACACTCAAATATCTGAATAAAGTTAAAGGCGAACATAAGAAAAATACTAAAGTAGAAAAGTGTGTAAATAAATGATTAAAACTTGAACCATAAATTAATAAGGTTATATTAACGTAGCAATCTCTAAACTTATATAATCATTTTTATTCTCGACATTGTGTTACTAAAATAATGCAGATGCAAAATGAATCAACCTTGCAAACATTTTCTCGAAAAGTACTCACCAGAAAATAAAAAAGGAGGAAAAATTATGCTTCAAAGTATAATTAATGAAGCACACGATGATAAAAAAAAACAATTCGGTCGCTTAGGTTCTTGCAACTCAATTTCTAAACCCAAAAAAAAGATTAAATTTTTTAATTTGTTGCCAAATCAAGAAAGAAAAGTAAAGCTGTGACAACTAACAATATTACAATATATCGGAGGAAAATAAAAATGTCAGAAGATCGTGTACTTTTAATTGAGATTTCCTAACAGCCAAAAATTAAACATACTTAGTTACAAAGAATTCTTTGTTGTTTAAGGATTTGTTTTGCAATCACAAATTCGCTTTGGGAATAATCTTATTTTTTTTTAGGATGGAGAAGCCACCCGATTAATTTCAGGTTTCGAAGTCATTTTTTAATGTCGCAGACTTTAAACATCAGGCTTGGTCATAGAATGGGCGTGAAAAAATTAATCTCAAAATTTAAAAGAAGATCGATTTTGTGATGAATGGTTATGACTTTGATGAAAGGGTTTGAGCAACAGGTTTTTAATTTTGTACAAATAGGTAGTGACGAATAGCTGTGACTTTTGAGGAATGGGTATAAACGGCAACAGGTTTTTAAATCTTACATAAATAGAGTATTTAAATTAATAAGAAGGATATTTACGAAATTTAACTTTTAACTTAGAAAATTTATGTTTTTAATATAATATAGATATAGATAAATATAGATAGATTGGGCCGGATAAGCAATGTTTAGGGCCATCCAGAAGAAGAAAATGGGTGAAAACATCAAATTTTTTAGGTAAATGGGCTAGAAGCTATGGATCATAGAGCGTCCTGATTTTGGATGGCTATCCCAATGAGAAGCTCTCTCCACAATTTACATGTTCTTCAACCAAGCATCATGAGGTAAATATTATGAAATATTTTATGTTAACTGCAAATGTTTAATCATCATTTAGTTACCTAGATTCCAAGAATCATCAAAGAATACTAGAAGAGGGAAATTTCCAAGGTTTCACTTATATTGATGATTTATGAACTTTAATGATAGAAAATAAATGTTTGTATTGAGTTGTTGTTGTTGGAAGCCATAAATACATAAACCCTGATGGTTTATTAATGAAGTTTGGTAGTTAAGTGAGAGAAATTACTAATAATGACCAAGGGTCTTTAATGATAAATTTCAATGACTCAAATGAATGTGGTAAAATTGTTATGGAAAAAAGACCCGGTGAAGTCATCTGCCCAAAAGAAAAGTCCAAAAAGACTCCATTTTGGGCTTAATACCCGAGATAGTTGTTCGGTCCATACTATTCCCAGGCGCTAGTCTCCTAGTCCACACTACAAAAAAAAAAGCCGCCACAAAAAGATTCGCTACAAAAAGAACAACACTATTTGTGACAACTTTAGTTGCCACAAAAGATCGAAAAGTCGTCACTATATGGTTCGCTACAAAAAGAACAGGACTATTTGTGGTGACTTTAGTCGCCACTAAAGATCAACGAAAAAAATTCATATTGAGCCTTCCAAAATATCCCAAAACATGTATAATATGTGTATAATTAGTAAGTATACGTTAATTGAGCATTCAAAAAATATCCCAAAACATGTTTAATATGTTATAATTAGTAAGTATATATTACATACACTAATCAAAACAGAAATTATATATTGATTATACATTTATTATACATAAATTATAAAACAATGATATATTTTCTATATATATACACTTTAGCTATACATATTTTATGCGACAATGATACAGTTTCTATACGTGTGATACATTTTTCTATACATATACAGTAATGACGCATCTTCTTTACAACAATGATACATTTTCTGTAGTGATACATATACAAAAATGATACACTTTATATATGTCACACCCCGACCTTAGAGGGTGTGGCTGACACTCAACACCCGAGGGTCTGAGCAAACCAATCATGGCATTCTGAAATTTGTGATACGAAACTAGGGTCGACAAGGCCTCCATATGACCATAACAAGACAAGAATGAAAGACAACCTGCAAACAGAAGAGTCCCAACACAGTATATACAGATAACCACGGCCAACAAGGCCATAAAAAGTATTACAACTGACAAAAGGGCCGACAAGGCCACAACAAAATATATACACACCGTACACTAGTCTACAAGCCTCTAGGAGTGCTATAATACATCAATAGGTCAGGACAGGGCCTCGCCATACCGAAAACAACATGAATATATATATAACATTACCTATCGACTCCTATAATGCAACTCTGGAGAAGTGGAATGCGACGACCTCAGCCAGTTCTTTACTGCTTCGATCTTCTGAGTATCCACTTTGATCCCTTCATCTGACACTATATGACCAAAAAAGCCAATGAGTTCAACCAGAACTCACATTTGGAAAATTTGGCATACAACTAACGGTTTTGGAGCGTCTGTAACACCGCTCACAAATGATCCATGTGCTCTGCTCTGACTAGGAGTATACCATAATATCATCAATAAATACTATCACAAAGATATCTAAAAATATCTTGAACACCTGATTAATCAAATCCATTAAAGCCGTTGGTGCATTGATCAAACCGAAAGACATAACTAGAAACTCATAGTGGCCATATCTGGTCCGGAAAGCTATCTTCAGAATATCCTTTTCCTTGACTCTCAGCTGGTGGTATCCAGATCGGAGATCAATCTTTGAAAATTACAGGACACCTTGCAATTAGTCAAACAGATCGTCAATCCTGGGGAACGAATATTTATTCTTAATGGTCACCTTGTTCAGCTAATGGTAATCGATACACATCCTCAATAAACCGTCCTTCTTACAAACGAATAACACTGGTGCACCCCACGGGGAAGTGCTGGGCCTAATAAAGCCCTTCTCCAAAAGGTCTTTCAACAGATCTTTCAATTCTTTTAATTTGGCAGGATCCATTCGATACGGAGAAATATATATAAGATGGGTATCTAGAAGCACATCAATAACAAAGTCGATTTCCCTTTCAAAAGAAAGGCCAGGAAGTTCATTAGGAAATTCATTAACAACATGAATTGATGGAAGGCTTGGAGGCTTTTCCTCTGCATCCTGTACTCACACTAGGTGGTAGATATATCCCTTCGAGATCATGTTTTGAGCCTTAAGGTAGGAAATAAACCTCCCCTTAGGCGTTGCAACATTTTCCTTCCATTCGATAACAGGCTCGCCTGGAAAATTAAAGCGAACGACTTTCATCCAACAATCAACATTAGCATAACAAGAAGCGAACCAATTCATGCCTATAATAACATCAAATTCCACCATTTCTAGCTCATTCAAGTCGGCTATAGTATGATGAACATAGGTCTTTACATCAATATTCCTATACACCAGCCTAACAACTACGGGCTCACCCACGGGCATAGATACTTCAAATGACTTATGTAATAATTCAGGCTCTTTTCCACACTTACTATCAAGAAAGGGTGTAATTTATGAAAAAGTGGAACCCGAATCTATCAAAGCATATACATCAAGAGAGAAGACTAATAATATACATGTAATCACATCTGGAGATGACTCTAAGTCCTGATGACCTCATAAGGCATAAATGCGGTTCTGGGGACCGCCTGAACTAGATGCTGCTCCTATGCCTCTACCTCTATCGGCGGATGTCTGTGCACCCTGACCAGATGGGCATACTGATGAATATGAAGCTGCTACATACCCTGTCAGCTGAGCCATACTGCCTCCACCTTTCGTTGGACAAAATCGCATGGTATGACCAAGCTGACCACATGAATAACACACATCCGGACACTGGCGGCACTGGCCAAAATGAGTCTTACCACATCAACCATAATATGGCATCGGTGGCCTCACATGACTGGACTCTCCTTTCTGTTGGGACTCTAATACTCGTGAACTCTAACCCTTACCAGAATAAGTGGTCGGTTCACGACGCTGGCCCTAAAATTGTGGTGGTGTATTAGTCGTCGGATAAGATAGACATCTAGGAAATTGAGGTCTAAAACCGCCTCGAACTCTCCCATATCACATGCGAATTGGGCTCTTTTATGCTGGCTCCTATCATGCTTTTGATTGTCTCGCTGCTGCCTTTTACGGTCCTATACGTTTTGTGCATACGCCTGAATATGGGCGATATCCATATTCGAATGCAAAGAAGTTGTAGTACACTTATTCACCAAGTGCAGCCCCAAACTACTAACAAACTAATGTACCTAGTTACTCATATCAGCAACAATCGTGGGAGCATACCTAGATAAGGAGTTAAGCTGCAAACTATACTCTTAAACACTCATATTACCCTGCTCCAAGTGTAAGAACATGTATCGCCTGGCTCGTCGAAGCTCAACCAACAAATTCTGTTGTAAAAATGCCTCGGAGAACTCCTTTTATGTCGCTGGTGGCGCATTGGGTCCCCGAGTCTGCTCCCAAGTCTCATACTAGGTCACGATAACATCATGCAGCCTATAGGAAGCTAACTCTACTAACTCAGCATTTGTGACATGCATAACTCATAAGGTCCGTTGTATCTGAACAAAAAATTATGTGGGTCCATATTAGGATCATTCCTTGTAAATACTAGAGGGTCCTGGTTGATAAAGTCACGAACTCTCGCGCTCACAACCCTGTCAGTAATACCGAGAGTCTGACGCTGGGCTTGAGAGGCCACTAATCGAGTCAATAATTGCACCACACTTCACATATATAGATCTTGATCAGGGGAAACTAGAGAAGGGACTGGAGGTATATGGGCTCCCATATGCTCTTCTGGAGGTGATGTTTGGGTAGAGTCCTGGAGGTCCGAGATATATCCTCATTCTTGTGGTTCTGTATCCCTAGGTCAGCGGGGGTTACCTGACTAGCATCATCTCCTACCTCCTCGTCTAACCTCCACAGAGCCTCCTATCATCTAGTAGTAGCAGGCATAACTGAGAACATAAATACGATGAAGGTTATGAGTGAATACTTATGACTCGGCCCTATCGCATGATCTAGATCAGAAAGAAAAGTAATCATCATAAATATCCTGTAGCCCCATGCTTATAGGTGTGGTGCACAACACACTCATAAATAAGACTCTACTAGATATGGCTTGTAGACTCCCTAGGATAGACCTGCTTTGATACCACATTTGTCACACCTAAACTTTGGGGGGTGTGGTTGTCACTCAGCACCCGAGGGCCTGAGTGAACCAATCATGGCATTCTATAACATGTAATACGAAACTAGGGCCGACAAGGTCTTCATATGACCATAACAAGACAAGAATGAAAGACAACCTGCAAACAGAATAGTCCCAACACAGTATATATCGATAACCAAGGCCGACAAAGCCATAATAAAAGTACTATAATTGACAAAAGGGCTGACAAGGACATGACAAAACATATACACAATGTACACTAGTCTGCAAGACTCTAGGATTTCTATAATATATCAATAGATCAGGACAGGGCCTCGCCATATCTATAATACCATAAATATATACAATATTACCTATCGACTCCTACAATGCAACTTCAGAAAAGTGGAGTGTGACAACCAACAACTGAAATAGACCACCTACTGGGGAGGAGCGCTGCTCTGTCTATCTGTACCTGCAGGCATGAACATAATACCTAGAAAAGGGCATCAGTATGAAAGATGTATTGAACATCTAATAAAAGTCTCACAACATAATTATTAGAAGAAGCATTATCTAACGTAACAATAATAATTTTATCAGTTATTCCATAATAATAGCAAATTTCTTGAATATTTTTTACAATAAAATTTTCAGTGTGCCTATCATCAATATATCTATATGCTAAAATACATTTTTGCATGGACCAATTATGATCTATTCAATGACATGTTACAGTTAAATAATCATTGTCGTTAGTACTATGACCTATATCAGAAGTGATAGATACTTTGTTAGGAAAATGATATAATGCATAACGTAAATAATGTTGATATTCACATGTAAATTTAAAAACGTCTCTCCTAACAGTTGATCTAGGAAAACCGTTAAAAGCAGGATTATACATTTCTCTTACGTAATGAATACAACCAGGAGAGGAAGGAAATGCAAAATGCAAACCCTCCACCGCAATTTTCTATTGCTTCCCTATATCTGTGTTTATCGTATTTAGGACCTACAATTCCCTCCGTCGTCGGGTTAATTTGACCATGTACTTGGTTTGGGACACTATGTGAACCTTGTCTAACTCAGAGTACATTGGCACACCCAACTTTCCAGCATGGTGTTCATTCCACCTAGCTTTGTGGAAGTTTTGTACATGTCTTAATAAACCTCCCGTCCCACCCTGACCTTTTTCCGATTTTAATTTGATAAACATTTTCAAATTTTACATCTAACTACTTGATTCTCTTTGTCCCTATAAAAAACCCATGCATCTGATTTTAATTTTCGTTGTGTAGGGCCTCAACTCATACTAGGGGGAATAAGAGGTATTCCAGTTGCAATTTCAAGCTGAGACTCTGTTTGAGCCTGAGGTTGAGGTGCACTAGTGGGTGTGTCATCTAGATTATCGGATAAATTAAAGTCTTGTTCAGATGCAAAATATACCTCATTATCTAATGGTATATCATTAAAAAGCAATTTCATCTATATGAGTGAAATCAATCAAATCATCGGGACTAGGAATATGATTACTAGAAGAAGCACACTTGTTACCCCTACTAGAAAAAACACCTTACCCTTACCCTTAATCATACGTCTAAGACGTTCCATTTTAATTATGCAAATAAATAATTAAAGATAATGAAATTAAGTGCGATAATTAAAATTAAGTAACAAAAATAATTTAAAGAAGGAACGAAGGTACCAAACGCCGACGTAACATTGACGTGTAATCGAAGTTGAAAATTGAAGCTTTGCTCGATGGATGATCCTCAAGCTAGTTGCCAACTTTACTCCCAATTTTTGAACTTTGATACAATTATACAAATGAGAAAATAAAATATAATATTTAGTTGGCAATGTAGACTTGTAGAGAGATAGATTGAGAGATGGTAGGAAGATTTATTAGAAAATGAAGAGGAAAATGAGGTATTTATAGATGAGAAATAGGGTTAAAGTGTAAATATACTAACTTAGGGATTAAAAATAAATATTAAGGGGGTAGGGGGCAAAGATGGCTGTTGTAGTCATTGCACAACGGCCAAAATTGAAATTTCATAGTTGTTGCAATGACTATTTTTGTAAAAGGGGAGGGAGGCTGGCGGGGCGGGACGGGACAAGGTATGGGCGAGGTCAGTTCTGGGGCGAGTCGAAGCGGGACGGGTCCTGGCGTGACGAGCCCAAGTCCTATCCCGAGTTCGAACCTCGACACTATCTTTTTAAATGGGGATAGGGTCGGGGCTGGTTTCGGTACATGTCAGGTTGGGATCGGGCCGATCCGACCCACTGGACAGCCATAGTTTTAAGTGATTACTGAACTGTGAAGAATAGGATTATGTGAGAGTCAACTTGGTATTTATGTCAGTAACGTATCTTCTGTCGTTGTCAACCTATGATGCCTAGAGGGTTAAGTTGTGTACTCATGCTATGCTTGTTGTATATTTGAGATGTAGGTATACTATTGATTTAGGTTGCAGCTTTGGAGCACGTGGAGGTTTAGGCAGGTCACTCATCTTATCGGTGGCCTTGGTCTTCATCCTAGTCAGACTGTCCCTATTTACTCAGGGCGGTGTCATTTTACTTTCCTCTTCATTGTATCTTAGAAGTGCTTGTACGAGTCAGATCAGATTTTGGGAAAGCGTTGTAAGGGTTGGCAATTATTGACTTAATGGGAATTGTTGTATATCTTTATAATTTTTACATTTACTTCCTCATTGTTTAAGTTTGTGTTAAATGTTTGGGATGGTTCACCTACCGAGGGATAGTTTAGGTGCCACCACGACGCTTGTGATTTGGATTGTGACAACAAGAAAACACAAATGTTGAGACAAATGATATGAAACAAAAGTAATGTTGTAATCTCTTGAATATGATGCCCTTACAATGAGTTAATTGGTCCTATTTATACTTGGATTCATGGGTACACATTTCATGAATTATGCCCCTAATAATACCAATACATGAATGCTATAATAATTGGACAATTAATATCTTCATAAATGTCACTAACGCATCATTGGAAGGTATATAATCAAATAAGTAATGACCTCTCATTGGGATTCGAACCAGCCTGTTGATCTAACTGCTTTCCGGTACCTGTGAATTTTGACACCCTCGGTGCTACTTTGCGCTACCGATCGTACTGGACTTCATACTGGAAGCTGACTTGGATCTAACTCATCTTCCCCTGCCATGCATCATGATGTAATTCGTCCATCTATATATTACGAATTTTCCCTCTACAGATAGTTCTCGCACTTTTCAAGTGCGTCTCTTACGCGTCCGAGAAGTGGATTTGAACTGTCGACCAATCAAGACGCCTTATTTTAGGCGGGAAAACTGAAATGCAATGATGACTTTGATTTCTAACATCAAACGTCATATCCCCATTTAATGATTCAGAAACAACAACAACCATCTAATCATACTGATTGACATAAAGCTGAATAATCATGATGAGTAACGCCTTTTTGTTCCTTGATCGTTATCCTTTCCTCCTTTTCAATTCTCTTATACCACAATGTCGACTTCCAAATCTTTCCCTTCACATTCACCAAAGAACAACAATGACTCTCCCCCGAGTCATCATCCAGGAAAAAAATTGGCTTCTCCCAAGAACCATGAGATTGACTTGAGCTCTCTCGCTATAGAAATTCTCCCTGTAAGGTTTGATTACCAAGAAGACTTCCGTGTCGAAGAACACTTTGAATCTGTAGAAGAAATAGAATCGCTGATAAATGCGGAGGTTCTCCCAGAAGTCATAAAGGACTACAATTTTTATTCCAACACCGATGTTAGGATTGCAAGTCCAACATCAAGAATGAACCACCATGTAGAAGGGTTTTTAATGGTATATATGTATCCGTTTACTATCGGCTTTTATCTCCCAATCCTGAAGATTATTGAGGATATTTGTCTTTCATACTACGTATGCTTGGGGCAGGTCGCCCCTCAAATATGGAGACTAGTATACTGCATACAGATATTGGCCAACTGTGCCAACGTGCCATTCACAATAGACCATATTTTCCTCATTTACTACCTTCGGTTGTTCTCGGGTGACATCATTAATTTATACCCTCGTGGGAACCGAAGCCTCATCAATGTTGAAGACAATTTTGACCGAGGTTGGCTAACCAAATTTGTAATGATCTAAAAAGATCAAATTCCCAGCCATCCCCTGAACCTTTCCCGGAAGAATGAAATAGTGCTCGTAATTTTTTCCAATCATTACCCTATTCATTCTCTCTCCATTTTTGAAGAAATATGGAGCCTCTCTTCTTACGCATAAGTGTTTTTCCTTTGCAGCCGTCCCCATTGAACCACAACTGATTGTGGGGATCTTTGAATAGGTGGTCGGTCTCCTCCGTGCATCCCCTAACATAACCCGGACTTGAAATACCATAACGTCCGAGTAGTGGAAAGGCAAATACCATGGTAAAATATAACCTTTTAAAAGGAACCTAATATATTTTTCCAAGACACTTCCACATCTCCTCCATATTTCTTGCAGGACTTCCGTCAAGAAAACATGTCGCCCATAAGGTGCCTTTTCGTGCAGCCGTACTGGCTAACATAATTTAATCGACCTCTAGAAATCGGAAGCAAAAACCTCATTAAAGGACCGCCGAGATCCCAACATGAATTGGCTCTAGAGTGAGAACTCGTCGCAGGCTCACAAAGCTTTGAAAAAAGTGCAAGTAGGAGTTATCCACATTGATGATGAGGATAAGGTGTTTGGGAAAAAACATAAATGTTAGAGACCTCATGTCCGACACTCCTGAAAATGAATCGGCAATCCATACGTACCATCCTTCCAAGGAAAGCTTTATCTCTTTCTCCGGTTTTGAAACTGGAACATCTTTTTCTTCCCCCTGGTACTGAAGCAGCCTAGTTACCTCATCTTTTACAAACCTGTTGCGGACCTCGGCAATGGGCAGTTTCTTCTATTGCACGAAAAGGAAACTGAGATCCAAGCCTAACTTATAAGTTGCCACTTTTGTAGAAATGCCTATCATATCTTTATGTGATCAAGAAAACACAATCACTAGTAGCTATAACATAATGAAGAATTGAATCCCCGAGCTCCGGGATTAGCCCTGTGCTAGGTATACCTTCCTATAGAGACTTTCATCGTGCAAGGCTACTTGCTCTAGTTCTTAAGTTTTTGATTTGGTGGCGTCTGATGCCTGGAAATATCTGGGCAGCTGGTATCGGTCTGAGAATTCTTTCTTTAGATACGCTTGCTCTGTTTCTGTCGGGGGAGCCTGGTGGACCTCTTTCGGGGTGGGCTCTGCTTTCTTTAATTGCTATTTTTTATCCGCTGTTGACTCTAGTTCTTCTATGGCAAACATTTCTCTGGCTGTGGGTTGTTCTCCTCTAATTTGTTGGACTCCTTCCGGCATTGGAAAATTGACAAATAAATGTAGTGTAGAAGGGACTGCATTCATGTCATGAATCCAAGGCCTCCCAATTATCGCGCTGCATATCATATCACCATCGATGACATAAAATTTCATTTTCTTTACGACTCCCTTGGCATCTACTGGCAAATCTATCTCTCCTTTAGTGGTTTCACTGGACATATTAAAAAACCTAAGAATGTTCTGGCACCTAGGACAATCTTGTGCAACATCTTCATCTCTTCGACCACTTTTAGCCGGATAATATTAGAAGATCTTCCAGGGTCGATCAGGATTCTTTTTACCTATAAAAAATCAATAGGTACAGTAATGACTAGAGCTTCATTATGTGGAAAAGTGACATTGGCTGCGTCTTCATCGGTAAAAGTGAGAACACTTTCGTTCGGCATTTCTCCAACCTTTTCTCCCGGGTAATTGAAATATTTGTCTTCTTAGCTGTCGTGAAGGATATTCCGGCGATCATAGACCCACCAAAAATCATGTTTATCATATGAGGTAGGGTTTCTAGATTAGTTTTCCCTTCAGTAGGAGGTCCTCGTTCATAATTATTGTGGGCCCTTTTGCTCAGGTACTCCCGTAGATGGTCTCTGCTCAGCATCACTTCCACCTCCTCCCGGATGTGTCTGCAATTCGTGGTTTTATGCCCGTGAGCTCTATGGAAATCACACCAAATGATTTGATCCTTGAAATTTGGATCAGACTGTAGTGGCCTTGGTGGCCGAGAGACCAGTTGAGTTCTTAGTACCGCTACCATCTGATCTTCGTTGATGCTAAAGTTGTATTTGGATTACTTTAGGTATCCAGGTCCCTTTGGGGAGGAATTAGATGAATTCCCTTTATCATGATTCATCAATCCTCGGATACTCCTGCTAGGGTCTCCCTTATTGTTTGGCTTCTAAGGGAACGAAAACCCTATCCACCCGTGCTTCCTGGGAGCGGGATATGGCTGGAAACGATCTTTGAGGAGTTAAAGTTGGATTCGACTCCTTTGTCTGCCCTTCGCGAAATGATTCTGGCCTGATCCCTCAACAAATCATCTTTCACCTAAATCTTTGACTACTATAAATTGTGAACATCTTCCCAAGTAGTAGCCTAGAATTCCAGGAGATTTTCTTTAAGCTTCCACGAGGCGTCCGAACTCAAGGGGTTCAAACCCTTAGTAAAAGCCTCGACATCCCATTATTCTGGGACCGCAGGTAACAACATTCGCTCCTTCCGGAACCGTATAACAAAGTCCCCGAGGAGTCCTGATTCTCCTTGCGCAATGCGACATATATCTAATTTCCTTGTCTTTACTTTCTGTGCCCACGCCTTAAGAAGTAATAAATAAAATAATAATTTTATTATATCATTTCTATTTAATAAAATAAATTATTTAAATAATTAAAATAAATCAAATATACTTTAAAAATTGTGCAGTCACTAATAATTTCTTAAAATTATTAACTTAATAATTAATAATAAGGATATATTAGTTATGAATAGTAAATTATCTATTAATTTTTTAAATTAAATATTTATTTTTAATATACTCAACAAATAAAAATTATTGGAGAAAATATTTTGTAACGGAGATTTTTATTAATATTGACAAGTAATATGAACCATATCTAATAAGGTTTGGTTTCTCCTTTCGGCAACACCATTCATGGGCAATTTTTGACTCAAGCTAAAGGAGGCTTCCCATACTTCATCACTTTTACTGACGACTTCACAAGGTATGGATATGTGTATCTTATGAGACACAAATTCAAGACTTTTGAGAAGTTCAAGGACTACAAGTCAGAAGTAGAGAAGCAACTTGCAACAAGTATCAAGACCCTTCGATCGGATCGACGAGGTGACTATTTGAGCAAGGATTTTCTGGATTACTTAAAGCTACATGGAGTCCAATCAGAGTGGCGATATAAGTAAGGCTGGCAACGGGACGGGTTTGGGGCGGGGCGGGTCCCGACGGGACTGGGTGGGGGGACCGGTACTCGAGCGGGATTAGAGGGCCGGGACTGTCATGTTCTACAAGTGACCCGTCCCAATCCCAGTCCAGTCGAAAAAAGGGCCTGGTATTTATCGGGGCGGGGCGGGATGGGATCAGGTTTTTCATTTTTGCACTTAATTTAAAAAGTTAATATATATAGAAACACCTTAATAATTGAATAAGATAGTGTAATAAAAATATTTCAAAGTTGTTTTTGTGCCTCTTATAATATTTAATAGAAATATAATTTTTTTTGTAATACAATTGTCAAAATTGCAACTTTGTGGTGTTGAAAGTTGCAAATGACATAGTAAAATTGCAATTAAAAAAATTACATATTTTAAAAAACCTTTTCTAGTTTCTTTATAATTTCTTGTGGTTCTTCGGTTGGAATTGGTATTTGTTGGTCAAATTGCTCGACGTCGCTTCCACCTCCGTCAGATAAGATGTCGTTGTAGTTTTCGTCTTCTTCTTCGTTGATCTCCGGTTGACCGCACCTTCTCCGCTCCGCTCTTATCCAATCTCTGAATAATACTGCAATCTCCAAGCTAACTCCCGCTAATGAGTGTCTGTGCTCTCCTATTTGAAATCTGCCGAAGCAGGTAGCTTTGGATTTGTTGATGGCAAGCTTGGATGTTCAACACATCTCGGGCCATCTTTGACAGTGTCGGAAATGTCTTCTCATTTTCCCTCCAATATTTCAACAAATTTTCACGTCCTTCTTCATTGAGAACTGTTTGGTACGGTACAACACCCTGCAAAACGAAAACATCGAACTCGCTAACTTGGTTAGTAGTGTTACCACTATACATTCTACTTCTAAGACTTTAAATACTAGCCGCAGAAACGACATGTCTTTTTTAAGGTTGTGTTGAACAAGAAGAAGATGGTATGAAAGCCGGTTGGTTGCTAGCACTTTTTTGTTGGTAATACATATATATATTTTTTTACATTCATCTTGTATGCTAGACAACATTTATTCTTTAGTTTGTTCAATAGGTGGTGGATCATTTGGATTTTTGGGAGTTGGAGGAGGTAGTACTGCTATACAATCATAAATAGTTTCAATAAGTGTTTTACAATCGTCTATTTTAATAGTCGAATTTAATACAACACCAATAATATAAATAGTGAGAATAGGAATAAAATATATTTTTATTTTGATAAATATTTTTTTAATAGGTGCCTTATAAACTGATTTTTCCATATATTCACTAAGTAGTAAAAATATTAGAGCTATATAAAATAACATTGTTGAAATAGTAGGATAATATATATGGGAAAATTCTTTTGTTGCTTGAAAAAATTTCTCTAGAAATACAATAAGTTCTGAAAAAAAATTTCAATCGCTATCTACAACCATATCAGTTGGAGTTCGATTATGGACGTTAAAAAATAAAGTTATAGGTCTTCTATAGTCATAAGCAACAAGTGGTTGTTCGTATAAAGAATTTCACCTAATGGCTACTTCTTCGGGAATTTTTCGATAAGGTAGTCCGCAATCGTGACAAGTTTTTTATAATCTTTTTTTCGTTGTATTCTATTACTTTTAAAAATTAAGTTTATAGAAAATTATATTTTATTAAGAATGTCTGCAAAAAATACTAGATCATCCTTCACAACTAAATTATATATATGTCACACACATTTTATATGAAAATGATTTGAAAAAGATGGAGTTAAAAGATCTTTTAAAATTCTAATAGCATAATTATCAAAAGAAGCGTTATCTAATGTAATAGTCATAATTTTATCAGTTATTCCGTAATAATCGCAAACTTGATAAATATTTTCTGAAATAAAAGTACCAGGTGTGCCTATCATATATATATCTATACGCTAAAATACGTTTTTGCATAGATCATTTATAATCTATCCAATGATAGGTTGCCGTTAAATAATCATGGCCGTTAGTACTACGGTCTATATCAGACGTGATTAGATACTTTACCAGAAAAATGATATAAGGAATAACGTAAATACCGTTGATACTCATGTGCAAATTTAAATACATCTCTCTTAACAGTTGATCTAAGAAAATCGTTAAAAGCAGAATTATACATATCTCTAATATAATGAATAAAAACAGGAGAGGAAGGAAATGAAAAAGACAAACCCTCCACAGCAACTAATTTTGTTATTGCTTCCCTATCTCTATGTTTATCGTATTTAGGACATACAATTCTCCCGTCATAGAGCTAATTTGACCTTGTACTTGATCCGGGACAGTATGTGAAAGTTATTCCGACTACCCCAGTGACTAGTCCAAATAACAGCTTTGATTTCTGCTCGGGCTCTGGGTCCGGGTCAGATTTCGGGTCGTGGATTTGTGATGTCGTCCATGGTGGAGGGTGATGGAAAATGTAGCAAGCCGGAGGTGGTTGTCGGGGTGCAGCACGTGACCTGTTCGGAGGATGCTGCAGCTTTCGTGGCATCTGCAGCTGCCATGGATCTTAGTATGGATGCTTGTCTGTCTTTTACTCGGAATCTCCGGAAAGAGTTAAGGCAATCGGGTCAAGAATTTAGAATAACCGGGCCGGGTTACCATTTTTTGGGGAGGTGGATATGGCTCATCGGATGTGGACCTCCATTGAAATTTTGCTAACTCACAGCAGTTTTTAGCTGGTTTATTTTGCTTCTAAGTTTTCCCTTCTAGATAGAGTGTACAGTGATTAACAATCATTCTCGTGTCTTGCCATTTTATTTTTCTTTGCCTCGATTGGAGGTATTTATTTATTACGACTTTGTTGATTTTGTAAAGTACTAATGAATTTTGACATAGTGATGGAGTTTTTGTTAAGGAATGAAATTTGGGATTGGGTATCCAATGTTGGTTGATTTTTGTCAGTTTTTGGTAAAAAATGCAAAGATAATTTGTCCCCGAGTTGGCATACATGATGCATCAGTTGTCATACATTAAGCAATAAACAGTATGGTACAATACTGCCAAAGTTTTATATCCCATCCGTCTCACGTTAAGTGTCTTATTTTAATTTGATATAGAATTTAAAAAATAATGGGAAATTTTTTATTTTTTTAATCTTAAATTAAAAATATATGAAGTCTTTTAAATTTTATGATCTTAAACTTGTCTTTAAAATTTTAAAACTTATTAAATATAAAAAAAGACACTATTTTTTTTAGACAGATCTAAAACGTACCAAGGAGTAGTATGATAATAGTGGCCTGTGGGCAGTGAATGGAATTTGATTCGTAGATAAAGCTTGTTGTAATATGCGACATCTTTTCTTGTTCTGATTTGTGTTGATACTTTATGTTGCCTATTTTTGGGTGGTCGGTTGTTGCTCCCACGAGCACATAATCACTGAATAACTGTGAACAATTACCAGTTGTCAATTCTGTCCGTTTGACCAATAATAGTTGTATTATTATATACTCTATTCGCCCTGATATCTTTCAAAAATCGAGAGTCAAACCTAATTTTGATATATAATTTTTAATTTATATATTTAGAAATTACGTAAAAAGTACAACTATAAATTACAAAGATTGAAAATTTTAAATATTTAAAAGAATATAAAAAATTTAGGAGCAAAGAAAAACTAGTTTGAATCTCGCTTTTCGAAAGATATCATATAAATTAAGACAGAGAGAATAAATGTTGTGACCTACTAACATATTTGAAAATTATTTACACGATCATACCATTTAGGATTCCTTTTGAAATTACCGTGTAATTACTAAATTGTGTAATTATTAGGATAATAATTATACAACCAAGGAATTACTTGTATAATAATTTGTTTAAATCATAACATAGTTACAACTACGACTGGCCAGTGGGCCGGGTCGGCCCGATACCGACCCGGCCCATCCCGATACCCGCCCCTCTCCTGCCCCCACCCCGATCCCTCTAAAAAAAATGTGCCGGGGTTCGAACCCGGGACGGGACCTAGGCTCGTCCCGCCCGGGCCAGTCCAGCCCAGACCCGATCCCACCCCGACCCCGCCCCGACGCCGCCCTGACCCCATCCCATCCCTATCCCACCCCGACCCCGCCCCGACCCCATCCCGTCCCTATCCCTTTGCAAAAATAATCGTTGCAACAACGATCAAATTTTGATTTTGGCCGTTGTGCAACGATTACAACAGCCATTTTTGGCCCCCATCCCTTTAATATTTATTTTTAATCCCTAAGTTAGTCTATTGACACTTTAACCCTATTTCTCAACTATAAATACCTCATTTTCCTCTTCATTTTTCTCACAAATCTTCCTACCATCTCTCTAATCTCTCAATCTATCTCTCTACAAGTCTACTACATTGCCTACTAAATATTATATTTTATTTGCTCATTTGTATAATTGTATCAAAGTTCAAAAATTGGGAGTGAAGTTGACAACTAGCTTGAGGATCGTCTATCGAGCAAAGTTTCAATTTTCAACCTCGATTACACGTCGACGTTACATCGGCGTTTGGTACCTTCATTCATTCTTTAAAATATTATTGTTACTTAATTTTAATTATCGCACTTATTTTTATTATCTTTAATTAATTATTTGCATAATTAAAATAGAAAGATTTAGACGTATGATTAAGGGTAATGGTGCTTCTTCTAGTAGGGGTAACAAGGGTACTTCTTCTAGTAATCATATTTCTAGTCCAGATGATTTGATTGATTTCACTCATATAGATGAAACTACTTTTTAATGATATACCATTAGATGATGAGGTAGATGAATCAGACTTAAATTTAGACGATAATCTAGATGACACGCCCATTAGTGCACCTCAACCTGAGGCTCAGACTGAGTCTCAGCCTGAAACTGCAACTGGAATAGCTCCTATTCCCCCTAGTATGAGTCGAGGCCCTACACAACAAAAATTAAAATCAGATGCATGAGTTTTTTTTATAGGGACAAAGAGAATCAAGTAGTTAGATGTAAAATTTGTAAAAATGTTTATCAATTTAAAACCAGAAAAGGTTATGGCGGGACGGGAGGTTTATTAAGACATGTACAAAACTTTCACAAAGCTAGGTGGAATAAACACCAGGCTACAAAGTCAGGTGTGTCAATGCGCTCTGAGTCGGGACAAGGTTCACATAGTGTCCCAGATCAAGTACATGGTCAAATTAACCGGACGACGGGGGAATTGTAGGTCCTAAATACGATAAACACAGAGAGAATCAATAACAAAATTAGTTGCGGTGGAGGGTTTGCCTTTTGGATTTCCTTCATCTCCTGGTTTTATTCATTACGTTAGAGAAATGTATAATTCTGCTTTTAACGCTTTTCCTAGATCAACTGTTAGGAGAACGTTTTTAAATTTGCACATGAATATCAACATTATTTACGTTATGCATTATATCATTTTCCTGGCAAAGTATCTATCACTTTTGATATAGGTCGTAGTACTAACAACAATGATTATTTAACTGTAACATGTCATTGGATAGATCATAATTGGTCTATGAAAAATATATTTTTGTATATAGATATATTGATGATAGACACACTGGAAGTTTTATTGCAAAAAATATTCATGAGATTTGCGATTATTATGGAATAACTGATAAAATTATGACTGTTACGTTAGATAATGCTTCTTCTAATAATTATGCTGTGAGACTTTTAAAAGATCTATTAACTCCATCTTTTCCTGATCCTTTTCATATAAAATGTGTGTGTCATATTTATAACTTAGTTGTAAAGGATAGTCTATCACTTTTTCAAGATATTCTTAATAAAGTACAATTTGCTATAAACTTTATTTTTAGAGGTAATAAAATACAAAGACGCAAGGAATATAAAAAAACTTGTCACGATTGTGGATTAACTTTTAGAAATTTTTTTGAAGAAGTAACTACTAGGTGGAATTCTCTATATGAACAACTACTTGTTGCTTACGATTATAGAAGACCTATAACTTTATTTTTTAACGCCCATAATCAAAATCCAAGTGATATGCTTGTAGATAATGATTGGGAAAAATTTTTAGAACCCAAATGAAGAACCACCTAAGGAACCAACTAAAAAAGAAGTTTTATCTAACATACACGATGAATGCAAAAAAGTATATACACATTACTAACAACAAAGCGCAAATAACTTCTTCTTCCTTCTTCTTCTTCTTCTTCTTCTTCTTCTTCTTCTTCTTCTTCTTCCTTCTTCTTCTTCTTCTTCTTCTTCTTCTTCATCATTCTTTCTTCTTCTTCTTCTTCTTCATTCTTCTTCTTCCTTCTTCTTCTCCTCCTCTTCCTCCTCCTCATCTTCTTCTCCTCATTCTTCTTCTTTTTCTTTTTCTTCTTCTTCTTCCTCTTCTTCCTCCTTTTTCCTTCTTCCTCTTCTTCCTTCTTCTTCTTCTTCCTCTCTTCCTTCTCTTCTTCCTTCTTCTTCTTCTTCTTCTTCTTCTTCCTTCTTCCTCCTTCTTCCTCCTTCCTCCTCCTCCTTCTTCCTCCTCCTTCTTCCTCTTCTTCTTCTTCTTCTTCTTCTTCCTCTTCTTCCTCTTCTTCCTTTTCCTTCTTCTTCTTCTTCTTTTTCTTCTTCTTCTTCTTCTTCTTCTTCTTCTTCTTCTTCCTTCTTCTTCTTCTTCTTCTTCTTCTTCGTCTTCTGCTTCTTCTTCTTCTGCTTCTTCTTCTTCTTCTTCTGCTTCTTCTTCTTCTTCTGCTTCTTCTGCTTCTTTTGTTTCTGCTTCTTCTGCTTCTTTCGTTTCTGCTTCTTCTGCTTCTTTCGTTTCTGCTGCTAGTATTGAAAGCCTTAGAAATAGAATGTTTAGTAGTTTCACTTCTTCAACAGTTAGCGAGTTTGATGTTTTTATTTTGCAGGGTATTATACCGTACCAAACAATTATCAATTAAGAAGGATGTGAAGACTTGCTTAAATACTGGAGGAAAAATGAGAAGACATTTCCGGTACTAGCAATGATGGCCCGAGATGTGTTGAATATTCAAGCATCATCAACAACGTCTGAAAGCGCTTTTCAGCCGGATGATTTCAAATAGGAGAGGACATACACTCATTAGCGGGAAACAACTTGGAGATTGCAGTTCTATCCAGAGACTGGATTCAAGCGGAGCGTAGAATGTGCGGTCAACCAGAGATCAAGGAAGAAGACGACTACAACTACAATGAAATCTTGTCCGAGGGAACAGGAAGCGACGTCAAACAATTTGACCAACAAATTCCAATTTCAACAGAAGAATCTCAAGACATTGTGAAGAAATTAGAAAAAGTGTTTTTAACTATGTAATTTTTTTAATTGCAAATTTACTATGTGATTTGCAACTTTTGAACAACACCAAAAAGTTGCAATTTTGAAATTGTATTAAAACAAAATCATATTTCTATTAAATAATATAAGAGGCACAAAAACAACCTTGTGATATTTTTATTACGCTATCTTGTTCACTTATTTAAGTGTTTATATTCAAAGCTTTTTTGAAATTAAGTCTCTAAAAAAAAAATTGAAATCGGCCCGCTACCGACCTGACCCTGCCCTTCCCGACCCGCCAACACCTATCCGCTTTTCCGGCGGGACTGGGGACGGGATGGGACATTAGCCTGTCCCACCAATCCCGGCCCGCTGGTCCCACCGGAGGATCGATCCCGACCCTTTCCCTAGCCCCGCCGGGACCCGGCCCATTGGTCAGCCCTAGTTACAACATGTAATAAGTTCTAATGTGATAAATATATGTATATCAGAAATATTAAAAGGTGATGCTAAACGGACATAATTTTATGGGCAGAAAAAAAAATGTCTATATTATCCTTCTTTATTTTTGGCTTAAAATACTAATGTTTTCCCTCCAATGAACTTCCCTCCAAAAAAGTACTGTTCATAAATAGGGATTTTAATCCGGGCATATTCCAACAGTTATACATAGATCAATACGAAAAACAGCCCATGAAAATGCCTTATGCCTAACCACGGCGACGGCTGAAAGGGCACTCCGTACGACAAGAGCATAATTATCAGAATACCTCAGAACCCATGGTGATATGTACTAATATCATTCCCGAAATTTCAATGTAGAATTCTTATTTCATTCTATCCTTTTTTTTAATTAAACCATATCATCGCAGAGCATCTCAGACAGTATAGGCTTATTAGCCTATCATAAATAACAAGAAATAAAAAAAGAGAAGGGGAGAGAATAGTACCTAAGCTGTGTCCAAGAGAGAGAAAGTGTACAACGAAAACTGAAATATTATTATGAAGTGAATTTTTACAGTGCTTGGTGATTTTCTTCCCAGGCTTGATTTACAAATGAAAGAGAGTCATCTTTTATTGGTGAAGGCGGACTTCAAAATTGAATACAATTTACAAAATAGAAATAGTAAACGAATCTAATAATTACATATGGATAAACAACTTTGCGGAAAGGAAAACTTTACATAAAGTAAGATAAGATTCCCCGACATACGTCGCTTTCTTATCTTGAAAAAGGAAGACTTTTATAAAAAGTTAAAAACTTTATTAAAGTTGTGAAAGGACATTTGTCCTATCCGGCCATTATTGATTCCGCGTAGCCACCAATGTCATTTCACTCTGACATTTTTGCTTTTCCCTTTGAATTGGTGTCCTCCTTCTTGGATCTGTGTTTTTGTTGGATTGCCTCTATTAGGTTATCAAACAGATCTTCTGTTGTTGGATGGTAAGTATAATCTTTCAGTGGTTGTGATTCACCTCCTAAACAAGCATATTGGTTGTCATCAGGATCATCTCTCATGGATGCGGTAGATGTCTCGGAATAGGGACTATCATCCACCTTTGCCTTAATTTTTTTTATGAAATCCTCCTTTACCTTATCAAGATATATTGACATGAGATCCTCGTCTGATGCTTGGGGATTTCGGACTTTAATAGTTTTTTCCAATTTGGAAACGAAAGATGATTCATCTCTAGTCTTTTTCTCCATATGATGGATATTTTTAAGACTTTTAACCATTGAAAATATATCGCCTTCTAATTGCCATCCATAATGGTGAGTATTGTCCTCTGGATCTTTATCTAACAATCTGGACCAAAACTTACAAAGGAATTTCCTTTTGAGACATATAATGCCTTGTTGATTCCTTCCTGCTTCTGGAATCCATTTCCATATACAAGGAATTCCTGCCTGCATGAAGAAAAATAATGAAGCAGATCATTCAATATAATCAGAAGGATCTTCTGGGGTAACACATAGTGTTACTTGAACCCATTCTTTGTAGAAATCCATATAAGGCTCCTGTAAGACCTAAATTTCAGGTTCAATGACACTCCACCACGGGAATATCCATCCTGGAAGTAATAAACCATTCTTGCTGCTTTTAAAAATCTCAAGATTAATTTTAATCCACCAGGAATGACCATGCTTGCGATTTTCATAGTAAAAAACATGCGTGAAAGCATTGATATAATCATAATATTTAAATGCCATTTCAATGGTCGTTCGAGGAATTATAAATTTCTTTGATCTGAATGGGCTAATTCCCCACTCATAAGGAGATATAATCTTCTTAAGATAGAATTTTGAAAAATTCCTTTAAGCTCCAAACTTATTATCCGGGAACGATGTGATTTCAGCAGTGCTGGTCGCAATAAGGATATATTCATAATACATTCTGTTTTTCCTTCTGGGAAAGGATTGTAGAAATTTTCTACGTATCGATTCATTAGAATCCAAAGATCATTCAAATAATTTTTATCTTCATGATGTAGGTAGAGAATTGTCTCTTCATGTCCTTTGACCAAATATTGGTCTCTGTTTTCTTTCTCCGATTGTTGGAGTTTTTCGGCATATGAGCCTTGTTGTTGACTACTAGAAGAGCCTGCTTTGTACACGAGTATTACTCTTGGAATATTGGAAATATTATTTCCAGTGGAACTAGATTTGCCAGAGCCTCGACCCGAGCCTCTGCCTCTACCCGAGCCTCTGCCTCTACCCGAGCCTCCGCTTCTACTCCTATTAGGAGTAGGTGGTGTCCATTCTGGACGCATCGTATTCCTGAAAATATTCACGAGTAAGAAAATTAGGGAGTGAATTATCTTCACCTTAAGATATTGAATTTCAAAATCAAATGGGGCTAAATGAGCCTGCCATCTTGCAAACATTTGTTTGGATACATCATGTTTAAAATCTTTTTGAAAAATGAATTTGGCTGCATTGCAGTCTGTTCTTATTAAGAACTTTATATTATAAAGATCATTCTGGAATTTCAGGACGCACTTAACTATAGCAAGAATTTCTTTAGATATAGTAGCATACTTCTTTTGACTATTAGTCCATTTTCCTGAATGATACCGAACAAGATATTCTTTTTTGGTTTGGGGATTTATTTATTTAAGTATCCCACCATAATCGATGTTTAAAGCATCAGCCTCAATAATCTTCCCTCAATTCGAGTTAGCAAGCATAAGGCATGACAAAACTTGTACATTCTTCTTAATTTTTTGTACTGCTTCTGTGTGGGCATTTGTCCATGGAGTGACATTTTTTTCAACCTATCATATAAGATAAATGAGCCTGCCATCTTGCAAACATTTGTTTGGATACATCATGTTTAAAATCTTTTTGAAACATGAATTTGGCTGCATTGCAGTCTGTTCTTATTAAGAACTTTATATTATAAAGATCATTCTGAAATTTCAGGACGCACTTAACTATAGCAAGAATTTCTTTAGATATAGTAGCATACTTCTTTTGACTATTAGTCCATTTTCCTGAATGATACCGAACAAGATATTCTTTTTTGGTTTGGGGATTTATTTATTTAAGTATCCCACCATAATCGATGTTTGAAGCATCAGCCTCAATAATCTTCCCTCAATTCGAGTTAGCAAGCATAAGGCATGACAAAACTTGTACATTCTTCTTAATTTTTTGTACTGCTTCTGTGTGGGCATTTGTCCAAGGAGTGACATTTTTTTCAACCTATCATATAAGATAGTTGCATCCACATATAAATTCTTGTAATAAGGAGAAATATAATTTAGACTCCCTAAAAATCTTTGTAATTGGGGTTTATCAGGAATTTCATCAGAAAATTTTGACGCAAATTTTATACTCCTAGTAATAGGAATAATTTTCACCTGTTAAATATTATGACCAAGGAATCGAACCTTTGTTTGGAAAATATTCATTTTGGGTTTTGATATAACCAAACCATTTAAAATAATATTTTTCTTAAAAATTTCAAGATGCTTGATATGATCTTGTATGTTTTTTTAAAAGACTACTATATCATCTATGTAAACAATGATAAAATCACTATATGAAGTAAAAATATCATTCATGACATGCTAAAATTCTAGTGGAGCATTCTTCAGCCCAAAAGGCATTACATTCCATTCATAATGTCCGAATGGGATTGTGAAGACCGTTTTATACTTGTCAGATTCATCAATCTGTATTTGCCAGAAACCTGACTTTAAATCAAATTTTGAAAATACGTTAGACTGGTATAACCTGTCAAGTAAATCATTTTATTAGGAATTGGGTATCTAATCCATTTTAAAACCTTAGTCAAAGGTTTATAATTGATAACCAATCTAGGAACTCCTCGTTCCTGTTCAGCATGCTTATTAACATAGAACGATGTAACTCCATAGGGAGTTTGAAGGTCGAATTAACCTTTTCTCTATGAGGGCTGCAATTTCTTTTTTGCAAATTTCTAAATATTCTGCATTCATCTGGCAAGGTCTAGCCTTGGTCGGAATATTCTGTTCATGGAACCCTTCTTCATATGGAAGACTAACTATATGCTTTTTCCTGTTCCAAAAGCAGTAGGTAAATCATTACAAATAGAAATAGAAAAATCATGCTCTCTTCCTTTTATTTTATCTTATAATTTAGGATTTTCCAATTCGTCGATGATATTATAAATCATTAACTCTTGTTACAGATAATCAAGATGTTGTCTTTTATTCTGCACAAGATTAACAAGGCTAACAATTGATGCAGGAACCCAAGGGAAAGTAATAGATTTATTCTCGAAGGTACCTGTGAAAACCTCATCATCAATATGTGTAAGAGACATTAGACCATTAATAAAAGGTATGCCTAAGATTATATCATGAGCCAAATATTTGACTTAAGATGAAAGAATGTTTAATACACATCCTATCATGGCAAACATGGGCACTTGGTAATTTGTAAAAGACATCTAATTTGCTCCCACTCGCACCACTTACTCTACGAGTAGTCTTGGTGAAGTATTTGGTAGGGACAAGTCCTTCCCTAATGAAATTAAGATCTTCCCCTGAATCAATCAATGTAGGGACATGTCTATATATGATACCTCTATTAATTAACAAATTAATACGAATAATCCATCTTTGGCGAGAATACAAATTAATGGCTCCAATAAAGTCTGCCTCATTTGGATTACCAGAGGTAGTTGGTTGGTCGAGTATATGAGTATAACCTAACTCTATAGGAGTATCCGGAAGAGGAGTATGACTAGCCTGTCCTGATTCTAATGAAGTAACTCTATCATCCAGCGTAGTGTAATGATGTCGTTGTAGAGTTAGTTCTGTTTTGAGACCATAAATCTTAGTTTTCAGTTCCTGGACTGTTAGAGGACTATTAGGACTCCTTTTTTTCTTTAATTCATGAAGAACTTCAGAAAAGTTATAAGGTGGATCAATTCTTGATCTGATTTTGAGAGGAACTTTGTCCTTTCCCTTAGCTTTAAACAAAGCTTCGATGACCTGTGCTTTCTGAGCTTTGTCCTGAATATTATCCAGTAGGTCACCGACTTCTTCTCCATTTATGACATTTATATTGCAACTGGAGAATTGTGCTTGAAGTTTATAAAACTCATCATTAGTTAATTCATTATCCTTGATAGTCTGACATTTATCTTTTGAAATGCAGGTGCAATGAGCTTCTTCTTCTGTAGAGGAGGAGTAAGGATCTTCATAGTCTGAACTCATAATCTCCTCTGAGTCATTAGACTCATCCGATGAGACAACAATTTTCATCAAAACATCCTTTATGCTTTCATCTATATTAAGATTCTTGATCTTGTCGATCTTCTTCTTTTTACACCTATTGGCGTAATGTCCCCTTTCACCACAAACATAACATGTAGGAGACTTCTTCTCTCTCTTAGGGATATAACTCTTTTTTTTGCATTTCTGGCTCTTTTCTTTGTAGCATACTTCTTGTAAGAGTTAGATTTGTACTTCTCATAGTACTGTCTTTTATGGGGTTTAATCGGATTTTCCTCTTTTTTCCATTCTGGTGAGAGGTCTGCTGGCAGAATTCCTCGAATTGGGTCTTTTCTGTCAATTTATGCCTTTTAAGCTATTTCTGTAATTTCAGATCAATGCATAGAGCTAATCCTTCTTCAATGCATTTGCCTATTAGCTGACCGTAAGAATAAATATCACATTGGATCTGAGAATCACCTGAATCTTTTCTTAAGGTTCTCTTATCTTTTCAGCAAAAAGAGAGGGAAGGCCATCTATGAATCTGACTTTCCAGAAACTACTATTGGCTTCTGGGAGGTTTAACACTCTGCTAAGGAAAATATTCTTATACCACCTAAATGAAGTTAAGGTGGGGCACCTATGGTTTTGCAGAAGAGTTCTGATATTATCATAATTAGTTGAATAATTTTCTGTAAAGTGATCTAAAATGGTTAGAACAAGAGTAAAAATTGCATAAGGTTGGACCTCATTATTCTCTTTCTTTACAGTGTTATGAATAGAAGATTTTTGGTCTGGTGTGAGATAATTATCCCACCATGCTTTAAGCTGACCTGTGAATCCTGCAGTTATCATCTTAA
This sequence comes from Anisodus acutangulus, assembly GCA_029783415.1. Taxonomy (NCBI): domain Eukaryota; kingdom Viridiplantae; phylum Streptophyta; class Magnoliopsida; order Solanales; family Solanaceae; genus Anisodus; species Anisodus acutangulus. The sequence goes on from CM056500.1 coordinate 31,840,145, forward strand.
CGATATGAGCATCGATTTGGTGATTACCTTTAGCTGTGGCAGCATACATGATGATTTTGTGGCAAGTCCTGAAGATTTGACTATCAGCGCCACCATCTATGTTCCATGCAATAATTTTTGTACCGGTATAAGCAGTAGGCTCATTCTTATAAGCTTGTTCTTCAATTAGAACATCCATGGGTGTAGGTCTAGGATAGTAGTAATTTTTTGAATTAAACTTGGGTTTCCTTTTACCCTTTCTCATCGCAACAATTTGTGCTTCATTATCAGAATCAGATAATTTATCTGTACTAATCATCGTAACAGTAGATGTAGAACTATCTTTTGGAGAAATCTTCAACTTACTCTGAAATTGAGAGAGTAGATTTTCAAGGTTTTTTACTAATGGTTCTGTGGTTTTTTTTGTCAGGGAAATTCCTTCCATTGAAGGAGGAGGCTGGATACTTGCTGGAATTTCCAGAGATTTTGGAGGCTGGTTGGTTGCAACATCAATCTTGACTCGTTGGCTCTCTATAAGAGATCTGAGCTTGTCTATCTTGTTATGTAATAAGCTCATCTATTCATTAATAACCTTAAGATGGATATTGGTATGGTTATGTTGTTTGAATAGGTGTTGATATGATCAATAGTAGGACCATTATGAAAGGTATGATGTATTGGCTTCATAAAAGGTTGGGCCTGTAAATCATTGTTACTATTGTCCTTTTTAATGAAAAAGGTTCATCTGGAGGGTATATACTCCTAAGGACTTTTTTGGAATCTAAATGCCATTGTCTTTTAATAACATTAATATTGGGTAGAGCATAGTCTTCGACAAACCATCTAACAAAAGGCTTATAATCCTGCTTGGTTTGCAACTCATCATAAAATTGATCTCTAATGTAACATTGTTCTTTTGTAGTAAAAAATGAAAAAAACCATCTTCTAAAAAGATAATAATCTTCAGTCAGAAAGTCTTTCGAAATAATTTTTCTCAGACTTGAACCTGGACTATAATCCAGAGGAGAAGCTCGAATATGGTCGCTATCCATATTTAAAATAATCAGTGAATCTCGTTTCACTGGGAGTAGGATCTGTGTTAATTCCTACAGGAATTTGGTTATCTCTTATCTTTATTTTATCAATCTTCTCATCTTGAGAGATTTCTGATGGAGTGGTAACCTTATAAAGGTCTTCGTTAACCTGAGAGGTTGACGCTCTAGCAGTAGAAGGTATGGGAATGTCATCGAGATGAGAGAGGTAATAATGAGATGACATCGATCTACCTAATTTAGGTGGTTGAGTAGCGAATTGGAGATGGATATTTCCATCAGTAGTTTGAACTACCTGAGCAATCCGAGTATCTATCCTAGGTTGGACAGGGATTGCCTTCTCAATTAGCCAATCATCGGGGTAATTTATTTCATCCCAACTGCTAGGTCTTCTAGTTGTTATCTTAAACCTTTTGGCTAGGTTGGTTTCTATAAGAACCGTTTGTCTATTTCTCTTATCATTCATAATCTTACAATTAGGATTCATAGTGTCTAACACATGGAAATAGATATGATAACAGATGCACATAACTTCTGTTTCAGGCATATAATTATAACCATGAGCTTTTACATAGAAAGTTAAAGCATGCAAAATATTTGGATCAGACAAAGATAGAGTAAGATTTAGTTTGACATCAAAATAAACTGGTCCATAAGCCAGACTGGATTGCATATCACCCATAAGAGATTGTTTCCAATTTAAATTTCTAGCATCTCTTAAAACAGTCATAAAACTTTCTGGCAAACCCTTTAAAGTTAAAGGTTTAAATGCAATTTGCATTAATCCAATATGCAAAAATTTATAATGCAATTTTTGATATCTTTCAATATCAGTATCAGAAAATAACTGTATAGTTTTTCTTGATTATCCATTTGGACAGATTCTTCAATAGTCTTAATAACATGGCGATTTCGCAAGTTTTCAAAAATACCAAAATTATAAATTTCCTTAGTGGCAACAAATGAAATAGTCCATTTGTTTAAAACATCTAACTGCTGTGGAAGTTCATGTTCTTCCGATCTAGCATTCTTAATGCTATGTTTATAATACTCTTTGAAAATATGACTCTGATACCATTTGAAAGACCTTGGTCCAAGTCTGAACCGGATCATTATTTGAATAGAATGTCATGCCTTTTGGGCTGAAGAACAAAGCGCAAATAACCAACTGGCTTCTATACCATCTTCTTCTTCTTCAATACAACCTTATAAAAGACATGTCGTTTCTGCTGCTAGTATTGAAAGCCTTAGAAATAGAATGTTTAGTGGTTCCACTTCTTCAACAGTTAGCGAGTTTGATGTTTTTATTTTGCAGGGTGTTATACCGTACCAAGCAATTCTCAATTAAGAAAGACGTAAAGACTTGCTTAAATACTGAAGGGAAAATGAGAAGACATTTCCGGTACTAGCAAAGATGGCCCGAGATGTGTTGAATATTCAAGCGTCATCAACAGCGTCTGAAAGCGCTTTTTCTGTCGGAAGATTTCAAATAGGAGAGTACAGACACTCATTAGCGGGAGACAGTTTGGAGATTGCAGTTCTATTCAGACACTGGATTCAAGTGGAGCGTAGACGGTGCGGTCAACCAGAGATCAAGGAAGAAGACGACTACAACTACAACAAAATCTTGTCCAAGAGAACATGAAGCGACGTCGAACAATTTGACCAACAAATTCCAATTTCAACAGAAGAACCTCAAGACCTTGTGAAGAAATTAAAAAAAGTATTTTTAACTATGTAATTTTTTTAATTATAAATTTACTATGTGATTTGCAACTTTTGAACAACGCCAAAAAGTTGCAATTTTGAAATTGTATTAAAAAATAATATTTCTATTAAATAATATAAGAGGCACAAAAACAACCTTGGGATATTTTTTTTTACACTATCTTGTTCAATTATTTAAGTGTTTATATTCAAAGCTTTTTAGAAATTAAGTGTCTAAAAAAAAAAAATTAAAACGGCCCGCTACCGACCTGACCCCGCCCCTCCCGACCCGCCAACACCGATCCCCTTTTTCGGTGGGACAGGGATGGGACAGGACATCTGCCTGTCCCGCTGATCCCGCCGGAGGATTGGTCCCGACCCTTTTCCCAGCCCCGCCTGCACTCGCTCCAAACCCGCCCCCTTTGTCCGCCCTAATTACAAGGTAATAAGTTCTAATGTGATAAATATATGTATATCAGAAATATTAAAAGGTGATGCTAAATGGACAGAATTTTATGGGCAGAAAAAAATAAAATGTCTATATTATCCTTCTTTACTTTTGGCTTCAAATACTAATGTTTTCCCTCCAATGAAATTCCCTCCAAAAAGTAATAATTATATATTAGTATGCTCATCTTTTTATCTTCCCAATACATTGAACATTTAAATTAAATTTATAACTATAAATACTTTAGTATTGACTTACATGAATTGAATTTGAATGAATATTAAATTTAATTGGAAATTCTAGCTCGTAAGATTTTCTAAAGAAATGTTTAATTTTTTTATTAATTTAATTAAAAAACTAATGTATTGAAATTGAACTACTATCAATTTATTTTTTATTTTAAATCTTTTTTACTAAATCAAATTATGATATTTTAATTTATTACAATATGAAATATGTATAAAACACATTATATATATATATATATATATATATATATATATATATATATATATTAAACTAAGTCCTCCCGTACACATCGTCTATACATTTTACCAGTAAAAAAATAATTTATGACTCATATTTTTGAATATAAGTTTCTATATATTTTAAAATTAAGCAATTGACTCTCTTGCATTATGAATATATGATTCTATACTTTAAAAGTAAATAATTAACTCTCTTTATATATATATATATATATATATATATATATATATATATATATATATATATATATATATATATATATATTTAAAAACTGAATGATTAACCATCTCATATTTGAAGTTTGCTTTTCTTATATTAAGAATTATGTCATTTGACTTGAAAAAATATTAATTTAATTAAAAATATATATTCAAATTGAATTATTCTTAACCTTGTATTACGTTTAGGGTTGATTTTAATTCAATAAGTTGATATATATACAATTTTATCTAGTATATTCTTTCATGTTACCAAATTCATTATAACATTATCCTTTTTATTGAATTGTGTGAGTTTTATTTTGGATGCATATTATATTAATTAAAATATAATTTTTGTGTGATTTTTATAAACTATTGAAATTCAAATGTGAAAAGTCATTCTACATGAAGTGAAAAATCACTCTACATATATAAGATACGGTTAAGTTATAAAGAAATGGTTTAAATAAATTGATAATATACGAGAACCCATGATATTAAATGATTTACACAAGTGTATATGAAAAAAATAATGATTTGATTAAATATATTGTAACTGCAGTATTGTACAAGACATTAATAACTATACGACAACAAGTTCGTGTGTAAGCTTTAGCTACATAAGTGAGTAACTATGTGTAAGACGTGAATTTATTGCTATAATTCAACCAACATAATGTAATATGCAATTATCAAATGTATTATCTTGTGTCGCCGTTCTATCACAAAATGTTAGCATTATAGTCTTAATTCTTTGATTATTTCAAATTTCTATTGTTGACTTAGTTGACCATCAAATGACTGCATTCGACGGATCAACTAAGTTAATTTTTTGGTTAGCATTCAATAAAATAATACAGTTATACAAATATTCAAATATATTTTCTTATTTATATAATTTAAGGATAATATATTTTATCACAAAATTATTTTCTATATAGATAACTCTTGTTACAGTGTATATATAGTGAACACAAAATTTCTTCAACTTTATAAGGAAGAACCAAAATTTAATACAAATGTTAATTAATGAAATGTGAGAAACAAAATAAAAAATATAAGTTCTACATTTTTAGATGAATTTATTTTATTTAAAATTAAATATATTTAAGATCTTAATTACAAAATTATTTAACCCCGTTATATTATCCTATGATGGTTTATGTTCAAATTGAAAATTAAAATTGTGACGCAATCAAATTCGAATCCGTGAACCGGCGGTCGCAAGGTTGGACTGGTTATCACTGGACTACAATAGCTTCATTAATCGAGTGATGTTAATCAAATTGTATTTTTCGCTTGAATAATTAGAGGGACAAACTAACATGGTTAGGTTTATAAAAAATAATTTAATCAACCCATAATATACAACATAGGACATAGGAGATTTACACAAGTATATATCAAAAAATTAATATTTTGATTAAATATATTGTAACTACATTGTCAGACGAGACATTAGCTACTATACGACACAAGCTCGTGTGTAGAAGTTAGCTACATAAGTGAGTAAATATGAATAAATTGTGAATTTGTTGTATAATTCAATCAAAACAGTGTAATTAAACATGTTAGCAAATGTAATATCTTATGTCATAGTTTTATTACAAAAAAAATAGTACTATAGTCTTAATTCTTTAATGTTTCTCTAATTCTTATACTTGATCATCAGACGACTCCATTCCACATATAAATCAAGTTAAATTTTTGGTTAATATTCAACAAAAATAATGTAATTATATAAGTATTCAAATATACTATCTTATGCTATAGTTCTACCACAAAATTATGTTCTACATATACACTTAACTCTTGTTATAGTGTATAGGTAGTAACCCATAGCTTATTTATTCCACGTTTTAAGGAAGAACAAAATTAAATTAGTTTCACATTTTTAGAAGAATTTATCCAATTTTGAAACACAAGTTTAAAATTTTAGTTACATACCAGATGATATTTTATCAGATGAAATGATAAAATATTCTCGTAATAATTTTGTAAAATTATTTTTGCTTTATAAAAAGTAACTTTCACTTTGTTTGTGACTTGAAAATCTTGAATAATTAAATAAAATTATTGAAGGGTAAAATTTTGGTGTCAACAGGAGGTTTGACGAGATTGATCATGGATGAGGCTCACAGTTCCAGATATTCTATTTATCCGGGTGCAACAAAGATGTATCGTGATTTGAAGCAATATTATTGATGGGGTAGAATGAAGAGGGACATTGTGGAGTTTGTGTCTCAGGGTGCGAATTGCCAGCAGGTCAAGTATGAGCATCAGAGACTGGGTGGTATGACTCAGAGGATGCTCATACCCGAGTGGAAATGTGAGGATAGCTATAGACGACTACCGAAGACTTTGGACAAATTTGATGCATTTGGGTTATTGTGAATAGGTTGACCAAGTCTGCACATTTCATTCCGGTTTAGACGACCAATAATTCTGAGAAGTTGACCAAGATTTATATTAGAAATATTGTTCGGCTGCATGTGGTGCCCATTTCTATTACTTCATATCGGGTACTCAGTTTACTTCTAATTTCTGGAGGACGTTGCAAAAGGAGTTGGGTACTCATTTGGATCTTAGTACAATATTTCATCCTCAGACGACCGTTCAGTCCGAGCGGACCATTCAGGTTTTGGAGGATATGTTACAGGCTTGTGTGATTAATTTTGGTGGTCATTGGGACCAATTCTTACCTTTGGAAGAGTTCACGTACAACAACAGTTATCACTCTAGCATTGATATGGCACAATTTGAGGCTTTATATGATAGGAGATGTCATTCTCCGATTCGGCTGTTTGATGCTTTTGAGGTGAGACCATGAGGTACCAATTTGTTGAGACACTCCTTAGAGAAAGTGAAGATAATCCAGGACAAGTTTCTAACGACTTAAAGTAGACAAAAAGAATATGCGGACAGGAAGGTTCTAGATATAGAGTCCATGGTTAGTGATAGGGTCCTATTGAAGGTCTCGCCTATGAAAGGTGTGATGAGATTTGGTAAGAGAGGAAAGCTGAGTCTGAGGTATATCGGGCTATTTGAGATCCTTTAGAGAGTTGGTGAGGTGGCGTATGAGTTGGCTTGCCACCAGGCCTTTCAGGTGTTCATCCAGTATTTCATATTTCCATGTTAAAGAAGTACCATGATGATGGGTCCTACATCATCCAATGAGACTCCATGTTATTTGAGCAGAGTTTGGAGTTCGAGGAATAACTTGTGGTCATTTCGGACAGGCAAGTTAGAAAGCTGAGATTAAAAAAATTGCTTCTGTGAAGGTGCAATGGAAGGACGCCTTGTTAATGAGGCTACTTGGGAGACAGAGACTAATATGCAGAGTAGATACCCTCACTTCTTTACTGATTCCGGTACGTTCCTCCTTTTGTTTTTCTCTGTTTAAGGATGGACATTTTTTTAATTGGTATATGATGTAATGACCCATCCGATCGTTTTTGGCTAAATACCTTTATTTGACTAAATTACCCTCTCCATATACTCTATGTGGGATTCGTGAGTCGCGGGAATAGGTAGTATGGTTCCTAAGATGTATTAGATGAGTTTCGGAAGAAAAACCCAAATTTGATAGTTTAGAAATGAAAAGGGTTGACTCAAAATTGAGTTTTGTGTATATGGATTTGTCTCCGAGTTTCGTCGCTTCCGATAAGTCTGGAACATCATTTGTCACTTATTTGAGTCTTTAATTCGCTTCCCGAGACATTCATACATATTTTGGGTCATTATTTGCTAAATTGTGAAATTTGGAGATTTTACGTGGATTCATAGAAAAACGGATCTTAGCTTGGTCGTATGAGATTTCCAAGTGTGTGAGGGAGTTCGTAGCGTTGTTTACACTTGTGTAACATATTTTATTTGTATCCGGAAGGTCTCGGGTGAGTTTCAGGTATTGAATGAAAGTTTGGAATTCTTACTATAGTTGTCGGTTTCTGGTGTGCCGCACCAGTGAGCCTTGGACGAGTCTGTGAAAGTTGGTTCGTAGAGCGAGCCATAGAAAGGTTGGGGTAGTCCTCTACTGCAGCATGTTGTGCGCAGAGGTGATCCGCCTTTGCGGAGTTTTATCCGCTTTTGTGAGTTTTGGGTACATTAAGTTGAGCAGCTTCTAAGGCCATTTCTATACAGAAGCGAGCAACTTCTGTGAGGTCAATTTCACAGAAGTGGAATCACTGTATTAGATCTAGATTAAAAGATCCATTTTGAAATTACTTTTTCATATTCCATCTTTAGACCTAAGCTCGACTGGGAGAGGATTTTGGAGGTCTTCATCATTCTTCATCTTTGGGGTAAAGATTATAACTCATTTAATTTATTTATCCATGATTATGTGATTGAATCTAGGTTTAATTTCATATTTTGGGTAGAATGAACATAGGGTTTATGTCTAAGAATAAGAAGCTTAAATCCATGAAATTGGGGACCAAGATAGAGTCTTTATGCTATGATATTATAGATATAATTTGGGTAATGATAGAATGACCTCTTGCAATGTTCAATTTGTAGTTTGATTTCATGAATTATTGGGAGAATTTCTAGGGTTAGCCTAATATAAGGGTTTTGAGATTAAAAGGAAAATGAGGGCCTAAATGTGAATAGTTTCTTATTAAACTTAAGATTATGGCTTATTAGATCTCCATCATGCTTCTAGAACGTTAAAGTTCTGATTTTTACCTTTGTGGGCCTGGAGTCAATTTAGGGGTCGGATATTCGATTTCTTTGGAAGGTTATACCTTTGTGTATGCATAAGAATACTTGTTGACGTAGATTCTATAGTATTAGACTACGAGCGATCGGAGGCACTTCACAAGGGCAAGGCCTTGACGGAGGATTAGTTCGTGTCACATGTTCTACTTTGAGGTAGGTTATGATTTTTTCTTTAGACATTGATAGAAGCATGTAATTTATATAAATATTGAAGAATATTGGGCGTGTTGGTGGTCCCACCTTAGTGGATGTGATGAACGCTTGGGTTGGTATCGATATTGAACTGTTTTGGGGGATCTTTCTTAGGGTTGATATTGACTGCTGTTATGTGGGCTTGTAGCCATTACATGGCCTTGTCGCAATTGTTGATATTACTTGTTGTTGTTGAACTTACTCATTACATATGCCTTCTAATATGAAAGATTGATTAATTGGAATTATGTGCTATTGATAATTCTGAGGCATGTGTTATTCATCTCTTGAACTTGATTGCATCTCATACATCATGATTACTTGTGTTATTACTGTTGCATTCATACACTCATGTTATTCTGATATTGAAATGGAGTGGTATTAAATGTTGTTGGTCCGTTGAGACCGGAAACGTAGGTAATGATACTGTTATGAGATGATTTGGAAATAATGAGATGATGATGATTGATATGGCTCGATAAATGAGTCTGAGGCTCTAACCGGATTCAATGGATCATTTCGGCTGATTGTAAGCGGTATATGAACTTCATGAGTTTTTCATGGGTTACAGCTATATGACAAAGTCTGATAGCGTATGTATATCGGGTTGATGGAAATGTATCGTTGCATTCATGCATTTCATCCATACACATACATTTTATCATGAATTGACTTAAGTGTTGATTGAACCTTCCCTTTATTGAATTGACTTAAGTGTTGATTGACTGTACTTCCTTCATTATGAATTGACTTAAGTGTTGATTGAACCTTCCCTTTATTGAAGGTGACTTACGTGATTAATCATACCGTGTAGGTTAGAGCTAATTGTGTGTCAACTTGATATTTATGTTTGTTACATGTATTCCGTCTTTGTCGGCTTATGATGCTTACGTGGATACGTTGTGTACTCATACTACACTTGATGCATTCTTTTTGGATGCAGATACAACGCCTTCGACCAACACTGGACCACGTGGCTTTGTCCGAGTTGGTGGGTTCGAGTATTCGGGGTGCGACTGAACATCCTCAACATACCCTTGATGCTTCTTCTATTTCCTGTCTTTGATTATGTTTCTTTGAGGCAGTATCAGACATTGTTTCCTACTATATATTAGAAGCTCTTGTACTGACATACTAGATCTTTGGAAAGTGTAATAAGTAGATATTCGGTATTTTGTTACTTATTTATATCATCGGGACAATTTAGTTAAACATTTCTTCTATTTTCGCTTATTATATATTAATTTTGTTGTTGGGATTGAAAAGTGATTCGTCTACCGGTGAAAAAAGTGTAGGTGCCATCACGACGCCCGAGGGGACAAAGACAAACTAGGAGACAATTAAATTCTGGGGAGCCATTATTCATATCATGGAAGGCAAACCAAAATGATGATTAAATTGTAAATAATTTTTTGAAAAAGAAAGTCATCGCTAAAAACAGGGAGAAAAGGGGTTTCGTAATATTTCTTGATTATAGAGGAAAAGGGGAAACTTACAGTTCAATTTCGCCGGAGAAAGTGACCGGAGACTGGTATACTCCTGCATAATTAAAAACTGGCGGCATTAAAAGTCCGAATTTGAAAGGGTCATTTGCACTTTTTTCCCTATTTTGTGTTGGTCTTTAATTTTTACCCTCAACATAAATAATTTTTTTGCTGGGCATAAATTTATATTTTCTAATCATAATATCCCACAAGTTATGCCCCTCTCATAAAAACATCTTGTAATGCTAAGCACAAGTTCAATTTTAAATTACTATAATTATTGTTTTAAATTATTTGTGGTTTAGGGTGCTCGGGGTAATTCTATTGTTGCTTGTGATCGAAGGCTAGATTCGTGCTCAGCTGGATGGTTCGTTGGTTCAAATCACAAATTTCTTGAAAAAATAAAATCCTCAACAAAACGTTAAATACGATGATTTGGTGATCTATGAGGGCAAGGTGAGACTTAAATTTCACCTCTAATCTAAAACGTAAAGAATAATTTTTGCAGGCGAACTTCTACTCAAAATGAACACTTATTATTATTATTATTATTATTATTATTATTATTATTATTATTATTATTATTATTAAAAAAGGTTGACGAATATAGTCCTAGAAATGAAATTCCTTATTAGTGGGAATTTGCTAGACATGAACTTTGAAATTTCCTTAAATTTGGAGACTAAGGTACTTAGAGAAAAGGATATAATTAGGGAATCTGGATATAAAGGTCATCACCATTGTAGAGAAGAAAATACACTAGAAGATGCTTTGTCAGAGCGGGAGTGTGGGGGTGGGGGATGATTCAGGGAATGCAGGTCTTCCGGACTTCTCATAACCTTCCAACCATGGCAAAAGGACCTTTCAGAATGGACAAGTCTCAATTTCCTTCTTTCAAAATTAGACATCAGAATGCCAAATATAATCATATTTGTGTTGTAAGAGAGCAAGAGATCTCATTTCTTTTATCTAAACCTTGTGTGCAGCTACATGATAGCATTGAAAGTAATCAGCTGGCAGGTCTGAAGCATGTAATGTTTCTTGGAAATTTGTCTTTAGTGGGGAGGTGCGTCCACCCATATTTAATGAATTAAACACTAGTGTTCCGCATGTTGGAGGCTTTGTCTCTTCACACATGCATAATCTACTAAGTGAGTAGATGATCGTAGGGCCAAGAATCGTCAAATTTCGTTGAGAAATGAAAGAGATATTGGTCCACGAAGTAAGATGTTTCAGGCATGAAAATATGATATGGGACAAATCTACCACATCGGTGGAAAAATGAAGAATTGCTCTCTTTATAAGTCTCTTAATTGAGTAAGGGTTTGGGACCCCAAGGGGTATTCCATGTGTTTGAAGGAGTGAGGACCTAGATGTGCTTAGGTTCAAGGCTAAGCCCACACACGCGCCGCCGCCGCCCGCCCGCCCGTCCCGTCTGATCCAGTCTCGGGTCGTGGGTCTTTATGATATTATCTCTTTGGACCCCAAATTGTTTAATATTTACAGTTTGGTCCCTAGAGTTTCTGAAAAGTTGAATTTGGGAACGACGGAAGGCAAAAATTTTCTTCCTACCGTTGGAGTTGATTTTTGGGGCGTTAGTGTGCATTAATTAGCCATTACTTGGCTGATTAACTCCTCCATAATCAGCCCTCCTTCAATGACCATAATCAGCCTCCCTAATGGCTATTAAACAGTCATGTCTTGGGCAGTTGAGCATCCCTTGTGTTATATATTGATGCTCAATTGTTGGTGACGAAAAACACACAAAAAAACAGAATAGATACACAGCAGAAACAAAGACACACACATACATAAAATATACACAACAGAAACAGAGATACACTATATACACAGAGACAAAACAGAAGAGAAAGTTTGTCCAAAAACGTTGGACGAAAACAGAAACTCTTCCTTCCTTTTCCATTTCTTCAGCAAGGCGTTTCGTGTTTGTTTTCTTCGTCAGACTCAACCTATTTTCTTTGTAGCGTTGACATTAAAGTGTTATTTTATCTTGGGAGACTATTGCCCGTTAACGTAAAAGCATATATACGGGGCATTCTTATCTTAAGGACAAAGTGCCATCACTCGACTCAGCACACAGTTGTAACCATCCAGATTTAGTGTTTCTTGATTTCAGGTTATCAAGATTCAAGACTCAACAAGCTTGCGGCAGTTCTGAACATTAGCCTATTTGTTTATCCTTTCGAACACTTGTAATATTTATTTACTTCCCGTACTGCTTTACAATATCCAACAATGTTTAGTCCTCAACAGAAGTTCTTAGATAATTCTAATCCTTTGCATCACTATGTAAAGGGTGAATCTATTCACCTCTCAATTTTTGAGGAGGTAATTGGTCCTATGTCTCCTTCTATATGATTTTACCTTTTGGAAACTAACATACAAGGTAGGGGTCTAAGCTTAACCCCTATCACCATAGGAGATAAAAGCTTGGGTAAGAAGTTTCTTATAATTTTCAAGAAAAGTTTAGACTTCGTTCATAAATGGTGAGGCCATAAATTTGGGAGGTCATGTAATCATGTTCAACTTTGGGATGAAACAAACATGACGTGTGGTACCAGTTCTAGTAAACGTTTGAAAGTTTCTTATGTGAACTTCGTCTGCTTATTACAGATAATATGATAAAGATTATTATGTGACGACAGTGTGCTAAATAAAAATGATATTTTGAAGATTTAAGTTATATTAGTAGCTAATGTAAGTTGAGATGTTTTGTCACACGATTTGTGTAATCTAACATATTGCAAGAGGTTATTTAGTTACCATTTTATCATATTACAAAATAATATTTATTAAATAGATTTTTTTTTGTAATTAACTTATAAGTGACATGAATATGTAAATATTTTTTGCACTAGCATTGTATAAAAATTTAAACTCTTTTTAGGACTTACGTCAAGCAGTTGATTTATAAAACTATCTACTTTGAATTCACGGACCACCTAAGTTGGAGACTATGTTTTGCCCCTCTAGCAAATCATTATATTAACAGTACATTCTATAAAGTGTTGGAAATTAGCCTTTGGCGGGGAGATGCGTCCACCCATCTTTGATGAATTAAACATTTGTGTTCCGCATGTTGGAGACCTTGTCTCTTCGCACATGCATGATCTACGAAGTGAGTAGATGACCGTAGGGCCAAGAATCGTCAAATTTCTGCTGGAGAAATGAAAGAGATATTGGTCTACTTAAGTAAGGTGTTTGAGGCATGGAAATGTGGAAAGTGACAAATCTACCACATCGTAGGGAACAGGGAAGAATTGCCTCTATATAAGTCTCTAATGTGGTAGCTTTGATCTCAAGGGGGTATCCTATGTGTTTAAAGGAGGGAAGACCTAGATGTGCTTGGGTTCAAGGCTAAGCCCACACGCCGCCGCCCGCTCTCCGTCCTGGGCCTCTGGGTCTGGGCTTTATCTTTTTGGACCGTAAACTCGCTGATGTACAGCTGATCCTCAAGTTTCATATGTACAGCTTTGGTCCCCAAAATTGAAGGTGACTAAGGCGGTTTCATCAGTTGGGACTATTTTTTTGAGGCATTAATCACCATTACTTGGTCCGACATCCCTCCATTATTTCAGCCCATTACTTGGGCAAGCCTTTTAATGGCTATTAACAGCCATTACTTGGCTGTTTTAATGCCCTCCTAATGGCCATTAACAGCCATGTTTTGGCAGCTAGACAGCCTTCTCTCTATATATTGAGCTACATTTGGCTCAAAACAAAGGGCAACAAATGTGCAGAAAACGACCGCAAACAAAGAAGTAACAGTTCAAAAATAGTCACTTAAACTGCCAAAATGTTGAGCAAACTGTGATGAAAAACAGTGAGCAAACACCCTTATCTACACAAGATATACACTACAGAGACCCACTATATACACAGAGACAAAAGAGAAGAGTAGAGAGAAACTCTTCCTTCCTATTCCATATCTTCAGCAAGTCGAGTCATATTTGTTTTTTCTTCGACAAAGCTCAACCTGCTGGCTTTGTAGTGTTGAGATTAAAGTGTTGTTTTATCTTGGGAGACTATTGCCCGCTAACGCAAAGCATATACTGGCAATCTTGTCTTAAGGATAGAGGCTATCTCGACTAACACACAACGCTGTAAACTATCCAGATTTAGTTGTTTCTTGATTTCAAAGGTTATCAAGATTCAAGACACAACAAACTTAAGTAGCTTCAACATTGGCTTTCAAAGTGATCAAGATTCAAGACACAACACACATGCTGGCAGCTTTGAAGATTGACTATTTATTTATCCTTTCTAACATTTGTAATAGTTATTACTTCCTGCATCGCTTATAAAGTACCATAGAGAATCCCAACAATTTAAGACAAGATTGTTATTGTAATACTATTAATACTGTTCAAAGATGCTCGGCCAAAAGTTTCAGGACCAAATCGATATGGCAATGGTTTTCCTGGTTGAAGAGAGTGATGATGATGAACGTGTTCACGGTGTCACCGCTACCAAGATCAAGTGGGAACAAGCGCTTCGAGAGCTTGAGGATGTCAACTGGGACAAGAGGAGAAGATCAAGATGTACTTTATCTTGCAATATAAGGCCCAGATCTATCCTGCATAAAGATCCGAATAATGGTAAGAAGGAAATGGACACTCACCTGACGGCGGGACGTGAGCGAATCCAAATTGGGATAAGTAGTTTTTCTTACTTGTCAAGAATAAAGATTAAATGAGGTCCGATTAAAAATTGATTAAAGTAAGGAGGAATATGAAAATAATTTATATTCCTTACGCTTTAAAAATCGTAAGGTTTAATCTCATCTTCTTTTTCCGCTAAAGATTGATTGTAAATGACTTAAAAAGCATCCGTTCTTTAAGTGTAACTATTAAAGTGTGTGGAAGGATGTTCGCACATTACGAGGGAGTAAGATCCACTCGATCGGTGAAAACCGTTACTACTTAAGTAAGCGCCAAGAATTATCTCGGGCACCAATCTTAATGGAAGGAGTTCTAAAAGTTAAAGACGTTGAACTCCGCCATACTATTTGGGCGTAAGATCCTTCATAGGATGATATTGGACACTCAGTCATATAAAGCCTCCGGGAGACTGGAGTGAGCCAAAATTCCTTTGATATGATGACACCTAGCAAGGTGGGCCAGAGTTTCCAGGTCTTAATGATCTGAAGGCCTAAAGAAAGGCAGTAAAGAAATTGGACACTCAGTCTGCTAAAGCAACTAGAGGGTGGCTGCAGTATCGAGATCACATATGATCCGGGTTACGCCTTCTAACTACGGGCAAGAGGTTGTTCATGTGAAGCAACGCCACCTCTAAAGTAGAAGGGGTTGGAAGAGGTTGTCCTCAATTGACTTGGGAATGGGATCACTCTAAGTCGAGGTGATACATGTTCCTAACTTGGTTTAAGGGACGCTGCTGGTCAAGCCGGTTTGAGACTAGTCCAACAGTCTGTAATAACTAAGAATGGTACAAGACGCTCCAGAGTCAAATGAATGATATATTTGTAATCAGTGCATCTATGCCATCATAGATTAAGACACGTTAAATAGCAAGTCATTCAAAAGCTAACGATGTTGAGATTGTTGTCTTATGTCGACATAAACCCTCAAAATGAATGTGAGGTAGACGAATAGGCAAAATCACATTTCCAAATTCCGTCAAAGGGAATAGCGAAAGAAGCACCGCTCCTCTAGAACTTAGTCACACCTACTTGAGTGATTTGAAGTTTATACAAAATAGAGGGGGGGGGGAGAAAAGTACGTTGTGACCTTCATTGATGATTCCAGTTATCAAGATGGCATCAAGGGCGATTAGGTGTGACTTGCTTGTGGCACTCTAAAATCTCTTTCTTACGCGAGACAGAAAGTGTAACTACCGAAGCTCTTTCAACTTGTCCTGCCTTTGGATAAGTATCGTTAAGTCGGGCTAACAAGATGAGAGTTTGAAAATGGCGGTACAACGATGGAATCCTTTGTTTGTTAAAAAGCAGATGAAGTTGGAAGCTGATAAGCGCTACAAAGCGTAAGTTGAAAATCAACTAAGCTTCACTGATTGAGAAATTCATAGTGATAGAGGGGAGAATGTGAAGCATCGCTCATTAAACGATCAAGCTCATTTCTCACCACCCAACTGTTTAGCAAGCGCAAAGTCGCACGCCCAAATTATGTGGGTGGTTGGTAAAAGTTGAACACTAAACAGTGTCCAGCTTGTACCTAAGATCAGATTGCATATCCACCGGATCTGCAAATAACAAGAGGCCGATCGCTTCTTGCGAAAAAAAGAATCAATTTTGAAGATAGCTTTCCTTGAAAAAGGAAAAAGGAGTAATTGCTCAAGGTTAACAAGAACCCGCGAGGGCCTGACTGCCCGTGAATTCAGACGCTCCGCATCTACAGACTCGAAAGTTGCTGGCTATCCGAACTTAATATTCTAGATCCAGTAACTCGTGATTCTAGATGTTGAAACGAGACTGAGCAAAGAAGGGGACAAAGACTTGTTCCAGCCTCTTCTAGCTTGTATGGTTAAGAATGAACCATGGACAATTAACAAATAAATGTCATCTCCAAAAGAACGCTTTGGAAAGAAGCTACAAAGAGAGAAATAAACTCTATCATATAGAACCATACTTATGTAATGATTTATCTTCCTCCTGAAAGAACCTTTGGGTTGTAAGATGTGCCTCCTCATGATAGCTTCACATCCAGTGTGGCTATTGCAGCCTCATGTGGGTATGAATGTTGAATTAGCCTTCCCAACCTGAGTGTTGGAAGAAGAGGATCAGAGTTGGTTTGGTCGAACTTGGGCTTCTTCCAACTTTCATTTTGGTCCTCGAAATGTTTACATTTTGGTCCTGAAGTTTTCTAAATAAAATGAAACAATGAATCTGACCACGTAAAAACATTGACTAAATTAGAAAGCCAACGCTGGAGAATCAACACCTGAAAGTAAAAGTCATATTGAAACAAAGTCTCGATATAAAAGATATGGGTATCACAGATGACATCTTAGAATTGGATTTTAAGACATCTAACGGATCGGTCGATAGTTGATACCCGCTGAAGCCACCAATGGATATGAATCATAGAATCGATTGAATCATGGTGCACCCATAGACAAGGAGCTTATATGTCTCAGTCATGTGTAGTTCAATGTATTGTACACACTACAACCGACCTGGTATCGCTTCACAAAGCGTATCGCTTAAACTATGTTCACCGATCATTTTAATACATGATCGGTAGAAGGCGCTAAGTCGAATATGACGCATATCCGAAAGTTAATGCTTATTCTGCATTATAGTATTCTCGATGTCCAGCTGTTCTGGGAGAATACATGCTGATGCAACCGACATCGATTCAAGAACACCAAAGCCACAAGTAAACGTATATGCGGGTCTTGGAAAATCCTCTAAGCAAATTTCAGCATCGGCCGATTCATGATGGAATCCTGAGTTTATCTCTTTATACAAAGCATGAAAGAAGTTGAGTAACTTCACGCTTCCCTTAGAGGACGCCCCTTATCGGGAGAAACTCGCGGCTTCAGCAGCTATACATCGTGGGCTAGCCTCGGGCCAGAAGGACACTGATGACTGCCTGGACATATCTTTCAGATCCGCTGAGACATAAGATCAGAGTGGCAGCTTGATCATCAATGGTGTCACATCATTGTTTACTAACTAAAGGACTACCCGAGATCAAGTGTTCTCGCCTGCCTAGGGAATTGGCTTAAAACCCAAACAATACGAATCCTTTATGTGGAAACCCAACCATACTGATTGAGATCCCAAGAATTTGGTTCAATGGGAAAACTAAGCGGCAAAAGGCTCATGAGCGCTTTAGCAAGAAGCACTTTCGGATAATGATTTCTCAGTATGGAAACATGAATCCAAAGCTATTCCCGCTGATAGACATTAAAGTGCTTGCAGACATGGTGGGTAAAGGTTAAGCTTCCAAACCTTTAAAAAGATCCTCAAATAGTTGAGGTTAAGGTTGGGGAAACTTTTAATGATTCCTAACACTTGAGAAGGGTATATAGCAGATACCTTGTAGGAGATCACCTATTTAAGTGCGCAGGATGGCCGACTCAAATGAACGCACTTAAGAATCCAAGTGTCCATGGCCACAACGACGTAAACGTAAGAAGAAAAATGAATAAGAAGAGTTATTGTGTTGATATCGCTGTTCTTGGCTTACACTAAACACCGACGTTCAAGACATCACGCTCACCATGCAAAGAAGTAAGTCCGACGGTATTCAACTAGAAGGTTCAAAGCGTAAGCTACCTCTCCGATGCAATATCTTTCACGAAAGATTGCTGAAATGTAGGCACCTTTGTGTAGCGCCACAATCTCTTTTCATAGAGGGGATTGTTGGAAATTAGCCTTTGGCTGAGATGCTGGCCCACCCATCTTTGATGAATTAAACACTTGTGTTTCGCATATTGAGACCTTGTCTCTTCACACATGCATGATCTACGAAGTGAGTAGATGACCGTAGTGGCCAAGAATCATCAAATTTCGCTGAGAAATGAAAGAGATATTGGCTCACGGGCAAGGTGTTTGAGGTAATGGAATGTGGCGTGAGACAAATCTACCACATCGCGAATAGGAAGAATTGCCTTCTATATAAGTCTCTAATGTGGTAAAGGGTTTGATCCTGGGTATCATGCATGGTTTAAAGGAGGGAAGACGTAGATGTGCTGTTCAAGGCTAAGCTCACACGCTGCCGCCGCCGCCCGCCCATCCCGTCCGGCCCTATCTGCCTCTGGTCGGGTCAGGGGTCGCTTTGATATTATCTTTACCGTAAAACTCCGCTGATGTACAGCTTTGATCCTGGTTTCATATGTACAGCTTTGGACCGCACTTTCATATGTACAGCTTGGTCCCTAAAGTTTCAATATTTACGCTTGGTCTCAAAGCTTGGAAGGTGACTTTAAGGCGTAAGCTCACTGCTGGGACTGTTTTTTGAGGCATTAATCAGCCATTACTGTCATTAATCTCTTCCATTAACAGCCCATTACTTGGGCGCTTAATACTTTCAATGGCCATTAACAGCCATTACTGGCTGCTTTTAATGCCCTCCTAATGGCCATTACAACAGCCATGTTTTGGCAGCTTAGACAACCCCTTTTCTCTTGCTATATATTGAGCTTCATTTGGCTCAAAACAATAAAGAAACAGTAGAAAACGCACTGCAAAACAAAGCAAGTAACAGTTCAAACAAATACATTTAAAATCACAAAACAAAGGAGCAACCGTGATGAAAATGTTGAGCAAACACTTTATATACACAAGATATACACTACAGAGACACACTATATACACAGAGACAAAAGAGAAGAGTAGAGAGAAACTCTTTCCTTCCTATTCCATATCTTCAAGTCGAAATATATTTGTTTTCTTCTGGCTGTGCTCAACCTATTGCTTTGTAGTGTTGAGATTAAAGTGTTGTTTTATCTTGGGAGACTATTGCCCGCCAACGTAAAAAGCATATACGGGCAATCTTGTCTTAAGGATAGAGGGCTATCCTCGACTCCAACACACAACGTTGTAACCATCCGTGATTTAGTTGTTTCTTGATTTCGTGTTATCAAGATTCAAGACACAACAAACTTATGTAGCTTCTCAACATTGGCTTTGCAAGGTGATCAAGATTCAAGACACAACACACATGCGGCAGTTTTGAAGATTGACCATTTATTTATCCTTTCGAACATTTGTAATAGTTATTACTTCCCGTACTGCTCTATAAAGTACCATAGAGAATCCCAACAATAAGTTAGTTTCCTATTATTTGAAAATGTATGTGGTTAAGATTTTGATCATGACATCGCAGGTAGTTAGACCATCAACACAATTTGTTAAGAGCACTAAAGGGGATCAAAATAATCAGATTATACATCAAGACAAAACAGCTTCAAATTTATTACAATCACTTATTCAGTTATTCTTACTATAGAACGTCCACTCCATAGGACTACAAAATATATATATATATATATATATATATATATATATATATATATATATATATATATATATATAGATACTTAATAACTTATAAGTTGTTTTTTCACGCTATTATTTAATTTATTGATATCAAGCTGCAGCAGCACACAAATGACGTAAAATGGACATCTTTTTAGTATGGACTTTGACCTATAATATTACCTGGAGGATCATAGTTGCAAGAGAAAACATATCCTTCATTTTTGCATTGAACCCTAGCACATCCCAGACGAACTGAATCACGCCAAGCCACTTGAGTATAATCTCCGCACACCTGTCCCTCATCACATGAATTCGAGTCATGGTGATAGTATTGTTTCTCGTTGACCCACATCTCCACCGCATTTGTGGCAATCAAAACGCCGCTACTGGCAGCTAGGTTTTCACCAAAACTACTTTTCCTTCAACTTCTCCATTCCACCACCAATCCTCTTTACGTCCACCAGAGTTGCCCCTCGAGACACCTAACACCTCTTTAGCTGCTTCTCTGATGCATTCGACTGTCCTAATCCATACTATCAGCGTCCCCACTATTCCCCCAAGCCCCATAGACACCAACTTCTCTTATATCTCTTCAGCTTTGACCCCAGTTAGGCCTCCCCATCTAATCCTCGATAGGTCATGAGCAACCTTCTTTTTCTTCTTTCTCTTGACCTCTAAGTCCATAACCACGAGCTTATGTTAGGTTGTCAGATTCTCGGCCAAAATAACCTTGCAGTCTTTGCAAACACCTCTATCACCCCTCATAAGGAGCAAGTAATCTATCTGGGTCTTAGCCACTGCACTACGATAGGTCACCAAGTGTTCCTCTCTCTTCGAAATCTCGAATTAGTTATGACTAACTCAAAAACTTTCGCGAAGTCCAAAAGTGACACTCCTCCCTCATTTCTATCCCCATTGCTGAACCCACCATGCACATCACCATAACCTCATGTAGTAGCCCCTATCTGACCATTAAAATCTCCTCCTAACACTATCCTCTCAGTCTGCGGGATACCCCTCACAACCTCGTCCAATTCCTCCCAGAAGTGCATTTTTGTCCTCTTTAGCCAAACCCATCTGTGGCACATATGCACTAATTATGTTAAAAGTTAACCCTCTCAAAACTATCTTAATGGCCATCATCCTATCATTCACTCTCCTAACCTCAACTACTTGATCCCTGAGTTCCTTGTCCACTAAAATGCTACTCCATTCCTACCCCTCGAGCGTCCTGAGTACCATAACTTAAACCCATCTACATCAAAGGTCTTAGTACCTACCCATTTGATTTCCTGCACACAAACTACATTGATCTTCCGCTTCGTAAGAATCTTCACTAACTCTATTGACTTACACGTCAAAGTTCCTATGTTCCACGACCTACTCTCAACCTAGGAGCTCTCCTAGTCCCCTTACCTCCCCTTCCCCACCCCACCCCTAACTGAGGACACAACCTCAAACTACCATCATACCCGGATGCCATTAAACTACACGAGGGTTTGTCCAAAAACTAGAAAGCATGAGTCTAAAAACAACACCGAGCTACTAGCAAGCAGATGAAAACTAAAGGCAAAAAAACACTACTGAAAACAGGCAGGAAAATTCAATTTCGCACTAAACCAATATAAACCAAAATCTAAATCAACTATGAAACCCAACAAACAGATACAACCCTAAGCAAGAAGCTATGAAAAGCAAGCAAGCAAATTCAACTATGAACTAAATCAAATAACAGAAGTAGTCAGACCCTAAGGTTAGTCAAAATAAACCTACTGCCAAACCAAGAATAGGATGGAATAAACTTATATGAAACCCAACAAACAGATATGACCACGCAAAACTTAAAAAGTAAAGAAGGAAAGATAGAACCTGTGAGTATTTCGCTGGAACAGTGGTTTCATCGGAGCTTCGGCAAGAAGAAATTATCGGTACAGATGATCGGACGTCAGGGCAGGTCGATCTTGTCGCCATAAATGATCTGGTTCGAAGCTGCTACTGTTTGTAGATGTGAAAACACACACACACGTAGAGAGATGGGGAAAATAAGCACTGGGAGGGAGCACCGACAGAGTGGTCACCGGCGCTAAAAGTCAGATTCCGGCCACAAAGAAAGATGCAGAGGTAGAGAAAATGGGAGGCGAAAGATAAAGGGAGAGGAAAGAGAAAAGAAGATAAGAAGAATAAAATGGCGGGAGACCTTACCTGTGTTGTATTTCGCCATCGGGATGTTAGTCGGCGAACAAGATTTTACAGCGGCAGTTTGTTACAGTTAGGGGAGAGAGAGAATGCGTTTTTATTCTTCTATGTATCTATAAAATGTTTCCATTGTAACATCCGGTACCTTTAAACTAAGTTATGTTTATAATTCAGGGGTTTAGAAAATCAAAACAGGGAGTTTAACGTTGAAAACCAGTTTTCATTTTGCAAATACAAATTGACGCCTGAATTATATGGACCGTCATAATATTAACGAACCATCACTTTGAACCATCAAAATATTAACGACACAGACTCAGACCACTAAAAAATTGATGGACCGTCAAATTATTCTGATAGCAAACAGTATAAATACGCAGCTTAGTTTTAAAAATCAGTTTTTCGTATTCTCAAACCCTAGAACGAAGGCTCTCTCTTCCCAATCATATCTGATATAAAGGTGCGTCCTTTCCATGTATTTTTATGCGATTCTAATCAAGTATAATCAATTCCTAAGCAAAATCGAATGTTCTTAACCTAGGGTTTTTAAGATAAACTCATCCTAAGGTTTCAAGGTTCATGCTTTGGGATTATCCTTCCAAGTTCAGATTTATAAGACACAATTTGAAGCGAATAAGGTATGTAGAGCTTCTATCCACGTGTGGGACTATCCATGTTCTTCTCCACGCCTTATTATTTGAAATCATGAAAATTTCATAACTTAGGGTTTTATTCTAATTTCATGATAGCCCTAAATTAGATGTATCATGATATACCATGTTGTATTATTAATTTGTTATTATGTTCCTTATATAACATTATGCTTATTAGGAATTCATGCGTAATCCATGAATGCCCATAACCTCGAATTCCATGGGTTCTAGAATTACAAGTCATGAACCATTACTATTAGATTTTATGAACTTATATATATATATATGTATGTTTTCATGAATTTACACAAGTTATATGTTATATTAGTTTTGACGATAAATTATGATTTCAAACCATGCTTTACAAGTTGCTTTCATGAAACCATGGGCTTTCAAGTCACTATTTTTAAATACATATTTTGGGAGTTACATAGTTCACTGAGAAGACTCAAATAGCCTGAAACTATTTATGCCACTATAGGATAAGGGTCGCTCCTATAGAGGAAGATACCTTCATATTACAGATTGGATCCTTTCATGCTATGTTTATGTCTCATACCCCGGTAAGGTATGGAATTGCTTTGCTGGTCAGGCCAGGTACTAGACTCCACATACCCACGTGGTGGTTTATGTTGTCGGTTATGCTATTGCTCTCCCCGTAAATATATAGATATTCAGAGTTTGGAGCTTATCAATTGCAAGATGTTGCTAATATCTGGTATTAGTCATGGGAGTAGTCCCGCAAGGAAGATGCACCTCCAGCGATTTGGGATGAGTTTGTTGATGCCTTCATTATGCACTTTCTGCCCATAGAGGTCAGAGAGGCAAATGATGTGAAATTTGAAAAGCTTAAGCATAATGGCAAGAGTGTTCAGGAATACTATCTTCGGTTTTTCTCTTTGGCAAAGTATGCTCTGCATATGGTTCCAGACATGAGGGCCAGAGTTAGGCGTTTCGTGTATGATCTTGATCCCCATCTGTATAATTCATCTAATATCACAGCTCAGAATATAAAGATAACTATTACAAAGATGGTTGCTTTCTTACTGGGTAATAAGAGCAGGTTGAAGAAAGAGGAAGCCTTACAAAAAGAGAAGGATATAGAGTTTAATAAGAGAGCCAAGTCTTCAGGTCACTTCATTCATAGAAGAGGTAGAGGCAGACAATACTTCAAGAACAAGTCATCAGGACCTACTCATTCTTCAACAAATGCCCCAATCTCTAAGTTCAGGAAGGATCACAAAAGATAGAATTTTAGAGCATCGAGTTCTCAGTCACAGGTTAGCATGGGTAAACGTACTTTCAGTAATCCAATTTATGGAAAGTGTGGTAAGAGACACCCAATGGAGTGTCGCATGGGTATGATATTTTCTATGGTTGTGGTCGGCACGGTCATTTTCAACAAGACTGCCCATCAGTGAGGCAGAATGCATGAGGTAATCTGGCTCAGTCCATAAATTTTACAATTCCTCATAATTCTCAAGCCCAATCAGGATGTGGTCCAGCTAAGTCCGGTAATACAGAAGGAGGTCCAAACCATTTGTAAACATTATCAGGTCGTCAGGATACATAGGCCCGTGCAGATGTGGTCACAAGTATATTAACTGTTTTCACTTTCGATGTTTATACCCTTATGGACCCTGATCCACTCTGTCATATATAACCTCTTTTGTTACTAAGAAAATTGGGATAGAACCAGAAAAGTTACATGAACCCTTTGAGGTATCCACTCCAGTTGGTGAGTCAATCATAGTCAGGCGGGTATATAGGGGTTGCCTAGTTAAAATCTATCACCGCATAACCATAGCCGATTTAGTATAGTTAGAAATGGTAGACTTCGATGTGATCATGGTCATGGATTGGTTGTCTTCATGTTATGCCACAATAGGTTGTAGAACTAAAATTATAAAGTTTGAATTTCCCGATGAGCCAATCATAGAATGGAGGAGTGATTCAGTAGCACCCATAGATAGGTTTATTTCCTATCTTAAGGCAAGAAAGATGATATCCAAGGGGTATATTTACCATCTAGTTGGGGTTAGGGATGTAGATATCCACATCCCAATTATTTAGTTAGTGCCAATTGTCAATAAGTTTTCAGAAGTCTTTCCTGAAGATTTTCTCGGAGTCCCTCCCGATAGGGAGATTGAATTCGGAATCGATCTACTTCCCCACACCAAAATGATATATATTCTGTCATACATAATGGCTCCAGTAGAGTTAAGATAGTTAAAAGTCCAGTTGAAAGATCTCCTTGATAAGGGATTCATTAGACCAAGTGTCCCACCATGGGGTGCACAAATTTTATTTGTTCGAAAGAAAGATGGGTCTTTGCGTATGTGCATTGACTATCGACATTTGAACAAAGTCACAATTAAGAACAAGTATCCTATTCCCATAATCGATGATTTATTCGATCAACTCCAGGGTGCTTAGTGTTATTTCATGATTGACCTCAAATCAGGGTACCATAAACTTAAGGTTAAGGACGTTGATATTTCAAAAACCGCCTTCAGACCTCGTTATGATAATTTTGAATTTTGTGTCATGTTGTTCAGATTGACAAATGCCTAGTTGCTTTCATGGACCTTACGAAAAGGGTCTTCAAGTATCTTGATATTTTCATCATTGTCTTCATTGATGATATTTTAGTCTATTCATGTAGTGAGGGTGATTATATTGCAAACACTTCAGAACCACGAGATTTATGCATTTTTTTCATGTAGTGAGGCTGATTATAGTGGATCGACTGACTAAATCAGCCCACTTTTTGCAAGTCAAGACCACATATTTAGCAGAGGATTATGCTAAGTTGTATATTCAAGAAATTGTCAGGCTTCATGGTACCCCCAGTGTCCATTATTTCAGATCATGGTGCTTAGTTCATAGCACGCTTTTAGAACTCTTTCCATAAAGGGTTGGGTACTAGGTAAATCTCAACACAACTTTTCACCCACAGACAGATGGCCAGGCAGAACGTACTATTCAGACTCTTGAGGATATGTTGAGGGCATATGTTCTCAATTTTAAAGGTAATTGGGATGATAATTTGCCTCTCATTGAGTTTACTTATAATAACAGTTATCATGCAAGCATCCAAATGGCATCGTTCAAACCTTTGTATGAGTGAATGGGTAGATCACCAATGGTTGGTTCATCACCAATGGTTGGTTCGAAGTTGGTAAGGCAAGATTATAAGGACCAGACTTGGTCCATCAGGCTATGGAGAAAGTCAAGTTGATTCAGGAGCATTTGAAAATAGCTCAGAGTCACCAGAAGTCATGTTTGGATGTGAGGCGTAGAGACTTGGAGTTTCAAGTTGATGATTAGGTAATTCTGAAAATTTCACTTATAAAAGGTGTCATGAGGTTGGAAAGAAAGGGAAGCTCAGTCCCAGATATATCGGACCTTACAGGATTTTGAGAAGAATTGGCCAGGTGGCTTATGAACTTGAATTGCCACAAGAACCATGTTAAGGAAGTGTGCGGGAGACTCGTCGTTGGTTGTTTCTACCGACTCCATTATTGTTAAAGATGGGTTGACCTATAAAGAGATCCATGTGGCTATTTTGGATTATCAGATTCAAAAGTTAAGAACTAAGGAGGTTGCCTTAGTTAAAGTGTTGGGGAGAAGTCAGAATGTTGGGGAGGCTACATGGGAAGCCGAAGAAGACATGAAGTCCATATATCTACACTTATTTGAGGAGTAAGTAGATAACGAACAAGGTAAATTCCTTCAGTATTCGTGTCATGTTCTTTGCATATCCATGTCTTGTGTTTCACGTTCATGTATTCAATACTAATGTTCCATGTCCCCATGTGCATGTTTTCATGTAATCATGTCACTCAGTCTCATATTTTGTGTCATGTTTCTTCACGCTCATGTACTCATGCTATATACAGTCCCATTCTCTACCATGACACATCATTTGAGGAAGAATGATCTCAAAGGGGAGATATTATAACACCTCATACATTTGAACTAAGCCATGTTTATGATTCAGAGGTTTAGGAAACCAAAAAGGAAAGTTTAAAGTTGAAAACCAGTTTCTGTTCTGCAAATACAAATTGACGCTCGGATTATACAAACCGTCAATTTTAACCGTTAAAATATTGAAGGCTCAGACTCAGACCGTCAAAATATTGACGGACCATCAATTGGACCGTCAAATTTTTCCGACAACAAACAGTATAAATATGCAACTTAATTTTAAAAATCAGTTTTTCATATTCTCAAACCCTAGAACGGAGGCACTCTCTTCCCAATCATCTCCTACACCAAGGTAAGTCCTTTCCATGCGATTCTAATCAAGTATAATCAATTCGTAAGCAAAATCTAATGCTCTTAACCTAGGGTTTTTAAGATAAATCCATCCTAAGGTTTCAAGGTTCAAGATTTGGGATTATCATTCCGAGTTCAGATTTTTAAGACACATTTTGGAGTGAATAAGGTATGTATAGCTTCTATCCATGTGTGGAAATATCCATATTCTTCCCCACGCCACGTTTTCCATGAAATCCATGAAATTTCATAACTTAGGGTTCATGATAGCCCTAAATTACATGTATCATGATATACCATGTTGTATTATTAATTCATTATTTTGTTCCTAATATTCCATTATGGTTATTAGGAATTCGTGCGTTATCCATGAATGTCCATAACCTCGACTTATATAGGTTCTAGAATTACAAGTCATGAACAATTACTATTACATTTCATGAACTTACATATATGTATGTTTTCATGAATTTACACAAGTTATATGTTATATTAGTGTAACACCCCATACTTTCGAGTGATGGTTTGAGCATCTAGACTTATGCAAGTAGACCCGAACTTTGGGGAATTTGTGTCATATCCACGTATACAAATAAAGAGCTTAGTATATAAATGGATGCGGTCCCGAAATAATGTAAGATTTTGAAAGTGTGACAACCATAATGACTAGAAATGATATTTTGTGTATAAAGAGGTTACAAACTAGAGTTATACCACGTGATTATGATAATGAGTATATGAAATGTGTTAAAAGTGATTAATATTAAGTATGTGGGTAATAAATTATTACATGGGAATAATCCACATGTGCCATTCATAGGTGGGCAGAAAGTGGAATAATATGCATGCAGTGATTGATGTGGCATCTTAAGTGATGACTATTGATAAAAGTCATCACATATTTTACACGTGTAAATGGGAATGAAGTGTATTTAAGTCCATACTTTCATTTTCTTAGCCTTTTTACATATAAAATGAATAATTCAATGTGATAACTTCACTAAGAAGCAAGAAACGTGAATTTTAGTCCCTTAATATCCTCATGAGTTCCAATTTTTAAGGGAGTAAAGTATAATTTATCCCAAGAATAACATACGGGTTTTGCTCACTACTTCGATTCGTTGTTTCGTTTTGTTGTGTGGCTGAATTCGGTCTTTTTTCAAAGTAAAGTAAGTAATTCTTGGCATACAAGATCAAAGTTATATACGGCGTATATGTTGTGTCAACAAGTGATTAGAAAAAAGGTATGTTAAGGCAAATCCTTCTTTCTTTTGACATGTTTTAGGTACGAAACGTAAACCTAATATTGTCTGATAAATGATTCTACTCTTAGTAGTTAAGGATGTTCATGTTATTCATTCATATGTTCAAAGCATGTCTAAATATGTTCCTAAATTCTTATTGAGGTATATGAAAAATGTCTTAGTATTCATAATGTTAATCGGAGGTGAAGCGGCATTACGTCACTCCGATAGACTCAATATGTTTTAATTGTAATTCATCCATTATATTCATGTACTACCCTTGACCCACATATGTTATATACACTACTATATGGTATACGTTATATATATGTAGGGGATGGGAAAAGGGATACGGCGTTATATACGCACACCACCTGATTAACTGGTATATGATGATGATTATGCCCACAGAGGCCGAAATGATTGATGGGAGACGGTGTTATACACACACACACACACACACACACACACACACACACACACACACACACACACACACATATATATATATATATATATATATATATATATATATATATATATGACCGCATTGTGCATGACACTTAGGCATATTATGGCTCTCAGAGGCATTCTGCACAGACATGATACTTATGCATATTATAGCCCTCAGAAGCATTCACTACTGGTTGGTTGTTTCTTGTCTCTGTTTACTTTTATGTCTATGTTATGCTATTCTTCATGTCTGACATACTCGGTACAACAGTCGTACTGACGTCTCTTTTGTCGGGGGACGCTGCATTTCATGCCCGCAGGCTCACGTAGACAAGACGACGATATGTATTAGTAGGTTGTTGTCTCAACGGATATTGGAGCACTCCCCTTGTTTTGGTGTGTCAATCTAATCTCGGTACGGTATTTTTGCAGGTACATATGGGTATGGCAGGGCCCTATCCTGACCTTATGATAATGCATACTCTTTAGAGGCTTGTAGATAGTGTCTTGTGTATAGTAGTCATGTATGACCTTGTCGGCTTAGTATGTATATATGCGTAGGTTGGATTATTCTATTTGCGGATTTTACGTAACATCTTTCTAGGTTATTATTTGTATGTGTCAGCAGGTTACCTCATAACGACCCTCGTGACCCATATTTTGTTACGATTAGGTGGTAAATATGTGATTAGAGGTACTCGGCAAGTAGGGCTCGGGTTCCCATCATGGCCCTCCAGTTTGGATCGTGACAAATATGGTATCAGAGCAGGTCTGTCCTAGGGAGTCTACAAGCTGTGTCTAGTAGAGTCTTGTTTATGGGTGTGTTGTGCACCACACTTATAGAAATGAGGCTATATGGTATTTAGGATGATGGTTACCTCTCCTTCTTGTTCTAGATCGTCCATTAGAGCTCAATTATATGCATTCCACTCCTAATCCATCTCGTGTTTTATGATTCTAGCAATAACTACAGCAAGGAAGAAGTTCCAGAGTATGAGGGCGTTGAATACGGCTGCGGGCGAAGGTACCAGTCGTGTGCCACCCACTAGCGAGGGCAAAGGTAAGACCCACAGTGTGACTCCTTCGTATGATTTCCCCATTCCACCACCTGTAGAGGAGCGTAGTGGGGCTGCAGTACCCCCAGTTCCTCCACCTGATACTCCAGATGAGGATCTTGATATGCGAAGTGATGTACAATTATTGACTCGATTAGTGGCCGCTCGGGCCCAACTTCAGATTCCTAGTCCTTCTGATAGAGCCGCTAGCGTGAGAGCTTGAGATTTCATCAACCTAGATCCTTCGGTATTCACGGGATCAGACCTGAATGCGAACCCACATAATTTTCTAGATTAGATATAGTGTACCTTGCAGGTAATGGATGTTACCGATACTGAGTCGGTAAAGTTTGCTTCTTATAGACAACGGGATGTCACAGTGACCTGGTATGAGACATGGGAAAATTCTAGGGGACCTCGTGCTCCACCAGCAGGATGGAGAGTGTTTTCAGAGGCCTTCTTACAGTATTTTTTGTCGGTCGAGCTTTGACGGGCCAGGCATGATAGATTTCAACGTCTTGAGCACGGTAATATGAGTGTTCGAGAATATAGCTTGCAGTTTAATTCATTGGCCAGATATGCTCCTACGATTATAGCTGAGATGAGTGACGGGGTACATAGGTTTGTTATTGGCTTGGGGCCGCATTTAGTCAATGAGTGTACTACGACTTCTCTGAATCCAGATATGGCTATTGCTCGTATTCAGGAGTATGCACAGAATCTTAAGGATCGTAAGAGACAACAGCAGGTAGATCGAGAGTGTCATAAGGGCCAGCATAAGAGGGCTCGATCCGTAGGTGACGTAGGAGAGTTCAGAGGTCGGCCTAGGCCACAACTTTAAAGACGCCTATCCTACCCGGCAGCTAGCGCATCATTACCATTTTTGAGGACTAGGGTTGATCGGTTTCAATCTTGACCAGGTCAGAGTTCACGAGCTTGAGGGTCTCATTATAGAGGGGATTCTATTTAGATGAGGCCGCAGTTGTCTCGATGCGAACATTGTGGTAAGGCCCATTCGGGGTCGTGCCGATGAGGATCAAATATGTGATATTCTTGTGGTGAACTCGGTCATATTATGCGAGAGTGTCCGACGGGAGGCAAAGGTGTTAGGGCCCAGCTGGCCAGATCTACAACAACTTCATCATCTTCAGTACGCCCATCAAGGCAAGGCCATCAAACGTTATCAGGTCGAGGTAGAGGTAGGGGTGTAGCAACTAGCTTTGTGGCCAGAACCGCATTTATGCATTAATGGGTCGACAAGATCAGGATTCCTCACCTAATGTTATTACAGGTATATTATCGGTATTTTCATATAATATATATGCGTTGTTAGATCCATTTTTCAATATATCATATGTCACCCCTTTCATTGCCTATAAGTTTGGTATGGAGCCTGAGTTGATAAGAGATCCATTTGTGGTATCTACACCAGTTGGTGAGTCGGTAGTTGCTAGACGGGTCTATCAGAATTGTGTAGTATTAGTTTGTAGTCATCAGACCTTAGCACATTTGGTAGAATTAGAAATGGTTGATTTCGATGTTATTATGGGCATGTATTGGCTAGCATCGTGCTACGCTAATGTTGATTGCCGAACAAAGATTGTTAGATTTCAGTTCCCTGGTGAGCCAGTCCTTGAATAGAAGGGTAATACGGCAATGCCAAAAGGTAGGTTTATTTCATACCTTAAGGCAAGAAAGATGATCTCCAAAGGTTGTATATACCATCTTGTTCGGGCTAGAAATATCGATGCTGAACTATCTACTTCTCAATCAATTCCGGTGGTTAATGAGTTTCTCGATATATTTCCAGATGAACTTCCAGGCCTATCTCCTTAAAAGGGAGATTGAGTTCGATATAGATGTGTTGCCAAACACTCAACCGATATCTATTCCTCCTTATAGAATGGCTCCAGCTGAATTGAATGAATTAAAGGAGCAACTAAAAAATATGTTTAAGAAAGGCTTTATTAGGCCCATCATATCTCCTTGGGGTGCACCAGTATTATTATTATGAAAGAAAGATAGCTCGTTACAGATGTGTATTGACTATCGGTAGCTGAATAAAGTCACTACCAAGAATAAGTACTGTCACGACCCAAATCGGAGGACCGCGACGGGCACCGGGATCCCACCCGCCAGGTACCGCCATTCGTACAACCAGCTGCTAATCACAATTAAATACGGACTAAGCCGAAAGAGAATTATGAAAAATCAGGTAACCATCTTATATATATACATACCTATACCGAGGCCGATAAGGCCATACATGACAACTAACCACAAGACACCTGTCTACAAGTCTATAAAAATATATGACATCACAAGGATGGGATAGGACCCCGCCATACCCATATGC
This sequence comes from Anisodus acutangulus, assembly GCA_029783415.1. Lineage (NCBI taxonomy): Eukaryota > Viridiplantae > Streptophyta > Magnoliopsida > Solanales > Solanaceae > Anisodus > Anisodus acutangulus. Next base: position 31,872,641 of record CM056500.1, read on the forward strand.
TGATGCCAAAATAGTGTACCACGAGCAACTGCAACTCTGAAACAAATAGCGTGCTCCAATATCAGCTGAACCAGCAACCTACTAGCGTGAACCGTCACCCTCTTTAACTGAATCTACGGGCATGAAATGCAGCATCCCTCGACAAAAGGGACGTTAGTACGACTGATATACTGAGTATGTCTGGCATGAATAATAGCATAACAGGGATATACCAATAACTGAAACAAAAACAACCGACCAACAGTAAATTCATGTGAAGGCCCTAACACATATGCCTAAATGTTATGCACAATGCAGTATACTTATACATCGGCCTCATCGGGCATCTTCCTTACCATAATAGCCTCTGTGGGCATCATTTCATGTCGGCCTCTGTGGGCATAATATGTCTAAATGTCATGCATAATGCGATAAATACATATATACTGATCACACAAGGGGGCATCTTCCTCCCAATCATATATATATATATATATATATATATAATCAGGCATTTTCCTTCATTAAGCCACACAGGCTAGTCACACAGGCTTTATCATTATCATATCCCAGCTGATCAGGTGGTCTGTGTTTCCCGTTTCCCTTCCCCAATATACGGTCTTGGGTAAAACATGAATGCAATGCAAATGAAAATGCATGAATAACAATAAAATACCATGAATGACATAATTTCCTTGTACCTTCGGCTAACACTATAAATAGCAACATCTTTTCCGTATGCCTCAATAAGGACATAGGAATATATTTAGACATGCTTTTAACATAGGAATCAATAACATGAATATTCTTAAGTTCTAAGAGTAGAATAAATTATGGAGTAATATCACAGTTATATTTCGTTACATGGAAGATGCCAAAAGGAAGAAATAATTTGCCTTAACATACCTTAATAAGTGGAGAAAATTTTAACCCAAAATAGAAATTTTTGGCCGAGTAATCACGGAACCACAGAAAAAAGGAAAAGGAGCAAAGTTTGTCTTTCAAAGTGAAAAGAAATGGGGAATGTTTTAACTACTTTTTTTCGTACTCTCTCATTTCCCAAATCAAAGTAAAGTTCAAAGTGACATGTTGGGTCTCATTTTCGTACAAAAAAAAATAGTGAACCACAATTTGTTTTAGTGATAAGGAGTTTGTTTGCCAGCAAATGCCTTCATCCCAATTTATGTTTAGGAGACAAGGTAATATTCCCCCTAACACATGTCCTCTTCAGACTTATTTAATGCCACCAAATGACACCTAATCAACTTTATTAACTAGTTACTTAGGTACTAACTCGGCTGACTACACGTACAAAACCCCCACTAACTCTTGTCCCTCCACTTAATTAATTAATCCCATGATTAATCAATTATATATATAATTAATTTCGTGATCCCAATTCACTTAAATCTTAATAACTTATAAGACCTCCATGTACTCAATGTCATAATTTCTTAATATGGCAGTAGTCCATAACCTCTTCATGTACACACCACATTTATTTTCGCTCCCCGTCGTCACATTTGTTACGTCCAAAATTATTTCGGGGTCTAATCTCTTTCATATACTAATCTCTTTATTAGCATACGTAAATATAACATAAATTTTCCCAACGCTCGGGTCTATTTACACACGCCTAACGATTTTACATACGCTTAGCGGTTCAAACCGTGACCCGAAAGTACGGGATATTACATATTTCCCCCCTTAGAAACACTCATCCTCGAATATTGGGGTGACATATCTGATCCTTGTCACGTAACTAGCAAATACAACTACCTTCATAGATCACTACATCATACCTCAGACCTCTCACACTCACTTCCTGAACACCCGAGAATCGCCACCTTTGACTGAAGAGTTCCTTCTGTCCCTCCTCCACCATTGATCCTTACGTCGTTCTAGAATGATCATACCTTTGTGAGACCTGTATAACCATAATCTTATTCACCTTTAACCTTCCTGTTGTAACTCTTCATTCTATTCGTCACTAAACGGAAAACATTTCTACCTTGATACTTGATCATATCATTTTATTAATTGTTTTCATATTTCCTACCACCATTCTTTGATTGTGCCATACTTCTCGACCTCAATGGTCAGCATAACACTTGTATTTATACTCAATCCAACTTCAATCTCCATGCTAATCATAATCCTTCTGGAAGAAGGTACTGCTGTAATCGTATATATGATCTGGTCTACAAAGAAAAATCCTTACAATCTCATGCGTTCCGATACTTAGTACTTCATTTACCTTACTAAACATTTTGCTTTCCAGGCTTGCATTATCTCTTCCATCTTCCGTATATGAGTGAGACAACTTCTCATAATCTTGAATTTTAACAATAATACTGCCCCTTGTGGCGTATCCGTCGTCTTGGTACAACTCACTCATTACTAGCTACGAGTACAAACTAACCGAAGTCTTTTTGGTAACCGGCATTACTGAAACGGTATAAGGCGCAAGTCAAACTCGAATTCCTAAGACTCAGCTCTACTGCACGATTTATGATATGAAAGAATAGAAACCATCCCTAAATGTCATATAGCCTCATGTTTATAAGTATGGTGCACAACATACCCATAAACAAGACTCTACTAGACACAGCTTGTAGACTCTCTAGGACAGACATGCTCTGATACCAAGTTTGTCATGACCCAAACTGGAGGGCCGTGATGGGCACCCGGATCCCACCCGCCGGGTACCGCCATTCGTACAACCAACTTCTAATCACAATTGAATACGGACTAAGCCGAAAGAAAATTATAAAAAATCAGGTAACCGTCTTATATATATACATACCCATACCGAGGCCGACAAGGCCATACATGACAACTAACCACAGAACACCTATCTACAAGCCTATAAAGAATACATGACATCACAAGGACGGGACATGACTCCGCCATACCCATATACGGATGCCAAAATCATGTACCACGACCAACTGCAACTCTGAAACAAATATAGTGCTCCAATATCAGCTGAACCAGCAACTTACTAGTGTGAACCGTCACCCTCTTTAACTAAATCTGCGGGCATGAAATGCAGTGTCCCCCGACAAAAAGAACGTCAGTACGACTGATATACTGAGTATGTCAGGCATGAATAATAGCATAACAGGGATATACCAATAACTGAAATAGAAATAACTGACCAACAGTAAATGCCTTTGATGGCCCTAACACATATGCCTAAATGTTATGCACAAAGTAGTATACTTATACATCGGGCATCTTCCTTACCATAACAGCCTTTGTGGGCATAATTTGTCTAAATGTCATGCATAATGCTGTAAATACATATATACTGGCCACACAAGGGCATCTTCCTCCCAATCATATATATATATATATATATATATATATATATATTAGCCCTTAATCATGCATCTTCCTTCATTAAGCTACACAGGCTTTATAATTATCATATCCCAGCTGATCAGGTGGTCTGCGTTTCCCGTTTCCCGTCCCCAATATACGATCTTGGGTAAAACATGAATGCAATGCAAATGAAAATGCATGAATAACAATAAAATACCATGAATGACATAATTTCCTTGTACCTTCGGCTAACACTGTAAATATCAACATCTTTTCCGTATGCCTCAATAAGGACATAGGAACATATTTAGACATGCTTTTAACATAGGAATCAATAACATGAATATTCTTAAGCTCTAAGAGTAGAATAAATTATGGAGCAATATCACAGTTATATTTCGTTACATGGAACATGCCAAAAGGAAGAATTAATTTGCCTTAACATACCTTAATAAGTGGAGAAAATTTTAACCCAAAATAGAAAGTTTTGGCCGAGTAATCACGGTGTCGCGCCCCATTTTCGACCCGCTCGGGTCAAAGAGCGGAGCACAGACGAATTCCGGTGATTCCTGGGTAAAAGGGTTGAGGAGTCGCCACCTAATTATTTTTACGGTGAATTAGGACACCTAAATATTAAACTAGATGCTGCAGTGTAACTCCAATTTTAAGGTCTGCGAAACTAGTGAGATTCTAGGTAAGAGTTCTTTATTATCCTAAAGGGAAGGGGTTAGGCATCCTTTAAGATCCGCTAACTTGCGGTTATCCGATCAAACTCAGGTTAATTATTACTAGAAAAAATGCATGTTTGAAGTATGAAGTTAAAGATGTTTGCAAATAATTAATGAAAGAGATGCATTTGTACATGTATGCATTCGAATGACATAAAAAGAAAGATACATGTAAAGTTTTGGAAAATATGCATTTGTGACAATAAATTATTTATAATGCCAAAAAAGTAAAATTTTGGGAATCATTGAATTGTAAATTGACAAAAGATAAACTTATTCGGAATGATTAATAAAGCAAATAAAAGATGACAAAAGTTATTTTGAAAATCTTGAATACGCGTGACGAGCCTAAAATAAATAACTAGCGGAGGGTTTCTAAGTTTGAATTTAATCGAGCCTACAAATAAATAAGCTAGCGACGGGTTTCAAATCTTAAACTACCCTATGAATTAATTCTAAGTTTGCATATTCTAAGCATTTCAATAGTTACATAAGTGCGATAAATAATATTACAATACATAGCCGGATAAAAGCTGAATTAAAGAAAGTAAATAAAATAAATAAACTCCGAGGGGACATCTGCCTTTGTTTACTTTATTCCCTGCAACCTGTCAAGAACAAACGGTTAAAAGCAGTTAAATACAAATAACTTCATATCCGTATTCAAAACAGTGAATGTTTTTATCACGGAGGGCTCAGACTTAAATTTTGAAAAGAACATTCCAATCACGTCGTGGCTGCAAACATATGACTAATGTGGTTTATTTTGATTGCCTCGCCTACTAAACGTGTTGGTCTCTCGGGTGAAATAGAAAAGATCACTATAATCACGTCGTGGCTGCGAATATATAACTTGTTGGTTATTTTAGTCACCTCGCCTACTAAACATGTTGATCTCGGATGAAATAAAAAGGTTTAAGTCTCATCATTGCCCCAAAGTTATATTTCCGTCTTTACGACTGTGGAGGCCTCAAAATCGACAGATATTTTTCATCGGCCAGTGTAGTATCGTGTTCAAATCAGCGAAATTAAATTAAAGCAGGAAGCAGTGAACAGATAACAGTGAGGCAATTCCCGAGAAGATGGGACGTTTAGTAAAAATAGTAAAACAACAAATATCCGTTGCCCGGATGTTTAACCCAGTGAACAGAAAAATAGAGAAATGAAAGAAAATAAAGGCAGATGAAATGGTGAGTTAATTCTGAAAACAGACCCGAGTGAACAGTGAGTTAATTCTAAAAAAACAGACCCGGAATAGTGAACGATGACCTGAATAAAATCAGAAATTCAGATTTTTAGATAACCAGCAACAGATATGAAAAAATGCCATAATCTGGAAATATACAAAACCGGGTCGACTCGACCCGGGTCAGTGACCCGACCCGAATCAGATTTTTTTTTTATTTTTCAGATAACCAATATACAAGATATGAAGTGAAAGAGATTTGAAAAATCCAAACCGGGTCGACCCCGCCCCGGGTCAGTGACCCGACCCGAATTAGAGATTCAACCCGACATCAAATAATTCCATCAATTCCAGATAACCAATAATAACAACAGCAACAATGCAAGAAATTTGGAAATTCAAACCGGGTCGACCCGACCCGAATTGGAGATTCAACCCGACATCAAATAATTCCATCAATTTCAGATAACCAATAATAACAACAGCAACAATGCAAGAGATTTGGAAAATCCAAACCGGGTCGACCCAGCCCGGGTCAGTGACCCGACCCGAATTGGAGATTCAACCCGACATCAAATAATTCCATCAATTTCAGATAACCAACATACATAAATACGAAATGCAAGAATTCTGAAAATGTTACCCAAACCGGGTCGACCCGACCCGGGTCAGTGACCCGACCCGGATCATAAATGCAACCCGAAATCAAATATTTTCGCCAATTTCAGATAACCAACATACAAGATATAAAATGCAATAATTCTAAAAAATATCCAAATCGGGTCGACCCGACCAGGGTCAGTGACCCGACCCGAATCAGGTGTCAAAATCAGAGAATCAAAAGTGGAAAACAAACCTTTTCGGACTCAATTCTTGAACACCAAGGGAGGAAAAATGTTTGAAATCAAGAACACAACCAAAAATATTTACATATCCCAATCGGACCTCCGAAAAATCTTTCGATTTTCTTTCTTTTCTCCCCCCCTTGATTTCGAAGAACACAAGGGGTTTTTATAGCCCCCATTTCTCCTAAAAACCGAGCTTAAATTCAAAATAAAGGGCCCAAAAACAATGATTTTGGAATTGGTTTTTAGGGGTATGGGTCGCGGTGAGAGGTGATGGGTTGGTGGTGTCAGGCGGCGGTATTGGCGAGTGGTGGTGTCAGGTGTAGGGTGCGGCGGCGTAGGGGGTAGGGGTGTAGGGGTGCGGCGTCGGTTTAGGGGGGGTAGGGTTTAGGTTTTTTGATTTTGGGGTTTTTTTTGTTTTGGGTTTTGGGGAATTAAAAGGGGTAGGGGAATGTGTCGGGTGATGGGTCGGGTCGGTCGGTTGTAATGGGAAGTGGTGGGCTGAGTCCGGTTTAGGGGTTTGGGTGATTTGGGTTGGAAGGGTGATGGGTCGGGTTTGTTGGGCCGACGGGTTTGGGATGTGGGTTGGCCGGTTGGGCCTTTGGTTGGGAGTTAAAAGGTTGTGGGAATAAGGGGAATTTGGTTTGGGCTTGTGAATTTTGTTTGGGTAGAATTTGTATTGGGTTGGGAAAATGAAATGGGTTTTAGTTTGGGTAGAAATTGTTTTGGGTTGGAAAATGAAATGGGTTAGGAATTGTTTTGGGTTTAAAAAATATAAAAGGGGTTTAACATTAAAAAAAAAATTTGTTTTGTAGAAGATGTGAATTATTTAAAATAACATAACGATGTGATAATAATAAAATATTTGTGAAATGTTTAATGCTTAAAAAAAAATGAAAAAATGCGATGTAATTTTGCGAGAATAAAATAACATAGAATTTTCGGATAAAACTTATGATTATGATAAAGATGCAAGTGATATTAAAAAATGCGAATAATAATAATAATAAGATATATACACATATATGTATATAAATACGCATGTATGTATATAGATTAAAATTGTTTTAAAAGTGTCAAAATATTATAAATTACGAATAAAATCATAAAAGATGGGACAAAATTGGGTGTCAACAGATGCCCCTCTTTGGACGGAGACGATGAAAGAGTTTTCGGCCAAAGAAGTTGACTGAGTAGCCAATTTTGTCCTGATCATCGGGACTGCATGGTAAGAAATAGAATCCCGAGGGGGAAGAGAAGTTGCAAAAAGATGGTGCACATTCAAGAAACAATGCCCCAGTGTCGACTTAGGATGACACTGGTTGCAGATGTGAAAACTTATTGGGGAAGAGCGGAATGACGTTCGAAGTAGGCTGCTGACCAAGATTGCCTCGGTTCGCCGTAAGAGATAGTTCCACGTTGTGATGAAGTTCCTGCAAATTAAAAACTCCTGCAAACTAAAGCTTGAGATATAATTAGTGTATAACTGCTGAGAAAAAATTGTAGAGAATATAACTTGGAAATACCCGCACTAGGAGGTGAACGCCTGACTGAAATTAAAATACCCGCATTATAAGGTGGGCGCCTGACTGAAATTAAAATACCCGTATTATAAGGTGGGCGCCTGAAATGACGTCGTTGGATTGACGTGTTGTGTTGAAGACGTCGTTGTAATATTGTTGACGTCGTTGTAATAATGTAAAAGATAGTTGTTGTGCTGCATGTAACGTCGAGGACGTTGTTGTAATGTTATTTTGCTGTAAAAGATAATTATTGTGCTGAAGACGTCGTTGTAATGCTGTTGGCGTCGTTGTAGTGCTGTAAAAATAATTATTGTGCTGAAGACGCCGTTACATAGGCGTGTTGTTGATGACGATGTTGTATGGGCGCGTTGTTGATGACGTCATTGTAATGCTGCTGATGTCATTGTAATGTTGTAAAAGATAGTTATTTTGCAGAAGACGCCATTGCGTAGGCGCGTTGTTGATGACGCCGTTGTATGGGCGCGTTGTTGATGACGCCGTTGTATGGGCGTATTGCTGATGACATCATTGTAATGCTGTTGATGTCGTTGTAATGCTGTAAAAGATAATTGTTGTGCAGAAGACGTCATTGCGTAGGCGTGTTGTTGATGGCGCCGTTGTATGGGCGCGTTGTTGATGACGTCGTTATATGGGCGTGTTGCTGATGACATCATTGTAATGTTGTTGATGTCGTTGTAATGCTGTAAAAGATAGTTGTTTTGCAGAAGACGCCATTGCGTAGGCGTGTTGTTGATGACGCCGTTGTATGAGCGTGTTGTTGATGACGCCGTTGTATGGGCGTGTTGTTGATGACATCATTGTAATGTTGTTGATGTCGTTGTTGTAAGAATGTAACGTTGGGGTCGTCGTTGTATCGACGTGTTGTGTTGAAGACGTCATTGTGATGACGTTGTTGCAAGAATGTAATGCTGTAAAAGATAATTGATGTGCTGCAGTAACGTCGATGACGTTGTTGTAATGATGTTTGTTGTAAGACTAGTTGTTACGCTGACGACGTCATTGTAATGTTGTTGACGTCATTGTAATGCTGTAAAAAATAAATGTCGTGCTGCCGTAACGTCGTGGACGTTGTTGTAATGTTGTTCTGTTGTAAAAGATGTAAGTGACGTCCTTGCCGTCAGTTTGCTGTAATAGGGTTCCACGTTATGCTGAATCTTCTGCCGATTCAAACTCATGTGGACTGTGAATTGAAATGTCGTCCTGGCACGGGCGAAAATATGATGCGACGTCTTTGCCGTCAGGTTTGCTGTGTTGTTTTCCTTGTGATTCGAAATAACATTTTTGTGCAGACATAATGGTTGGGCCTCTGTAGGTCAAGACGATGTCTTTGTATAGATGCAAAATAGGAGCGTGATCCTTACGGTGAGCCGTCATGCAGAAATTCTTTGTGAAGTTGATCATAAGTGATGTGGCTTCCTTGTTTCTTTTAACCTGAAGAACCTGTACTCAAAGAAAATTTGTGAGTTCGAGGGAGGGACGGTTGATTCGCGTTGACTTTGTAGCTTCTGCTCTTGATAGTTGCATGTCCTGCTGATTCGGACCTGTAGCCCCTGTCTGGTTCCCAATCTCGGTTAACTGTTAATGAAAATATTTATTGAAAATAATTTGTTTATAAGAGAGTATGCTTCAGTAAAAAGTTCTTGTCGAACTCAAAATATTTGTTGAAAATAATTTGCTTATAAGAAAGTATGCATATATGTAAATGTCTGTCGAGCAGTGAGATGCGGTGACACAAAGCAAACGTCTTATCCAAAATCCATCTTCTGGCTGAAGACTTAGTTTGCTGATGCTTTTCCATGTTTATCGGCGTCTTCTTGCGGTGATTTCTTAAAAAAAATGCCCCAGTTTTTGATATGTGAGGATGATGAACTTTCAAACGGACAACCGAGTCTTGTGTAGGTTGCTTGCCTGTCCTATCAGGGTGATTAGATGGGTGCATTTTGTCATATGTGAGATAAAGGAGAAAAAATATTTCCTAATGGTGGGACCGAAGCCGATTTAAGCCGCCTACGTATTCCCATGAGGGAATCAGGTCATAACGTAGTTCATTACAAGCAAAGGAGATTGTAAGGGTTTTTCTAAAGATGGGACCGAAGCCGATATGGCCTCCTACGTATCCCACCGAGGGAATCAGGTCATAACGTAGTTCAGTACAAGCAAAGGAGATTGTAAGGGTTTTTTTCTAAAATGGGACCGAAGCCGATGGGGCCGCCTACGTATCCCGCCGAGGGAATCAGGTCATGACGTAGTTCATGGTTACAAGTAAAAAAGAACTTGGGGAAATTTGTGATCTAAAGAAACGGAACCCTACGTGGGTTCTATGCGTATCCCGCCGAGGGAGCGCAACTTTTATAACATAGAAAAAAGTATTACATAGAGAATAACTACTCTTAGATATGGTAGCTCTTCACTGCATCTGCATTGATGGTTTTTGGCCATTCTATCCTGATAAGGTTGCCCCGGACAAACTGCGTCCATCTGCTTTTCATCAATCAGTCTCTTCGTACATGATTCTGTATCCACTTGGCTTCGAAAGATATATCGTTGCCCCAGAAGAAAATGCTCGGACCAATGCTTTGTAATTATCAACCATCTTGATGTTTCATCCAAACCTGGCTTTGGCTTATGCCCCAGTTCTTCCGGTTGTGAGTCTTCCTTATATTCTTCGAAGTCTTGCTTGCTTGTTTCAAATGTGTCACACATTATCGACAGATTAGTTTGCATGATGGAAAAGAAAAGAAATTTATTAAACAAAACAGATTTTAAAATAGCAAAAGCAATGCAGATTTGTCTTTTTAAGCTTTCAAAAGGTATAGGTAAAACATATTAGATGCACATATGTGATTCAGGCCTCAATCTGAATCGCATTGTTTCATTAAATATTAATGCGATTAACTAGTTTAGGGAGTAACAAGGCCAGGGCACAGGTCCAATTTTTCCAAAACATCTCCTTGCTCTGCATCCCACATGGTTGAGCCTCTAGCGTGATCATTGAGAATCACATTGCATTTTGTTTCTTCTTCAGTAATGAAAATCTTTGGAATCCCTTCCCGAGATTGGCTGCGTTGTCCTCCTTTGATTCCTGAGTGGCGCATGCTTTGACGAATGACTGACTCAGAGGTGGAACAAGCTTTGGTAAAGGAACATCTCTTTTTCTTCGGAGATTGGTTGATAAGACTTTTCCAAGAAAAGATGGTGCCATGATCCGCGGCTTTGGAGGAAGCACTTCTACTCCGAACGGTGCCCTTAACTGGACTGTAATCATAGGGGTGACAAAAGCCGATGATTCAACATTTTCCTCTCTCTGGACTGGCACAATGGTTCCTTCCAAGTTGTGTTCTTCATCAACAGTAATTATGTTCACATTGGCATCGTCATGATCTGGCAAAGAGTTATTGTTTTCATTAGAGGCAGGTCCTTTCAGTTGGATAACTCCTTCTTTGATTAATGCCTCAATTTTGTCTCTGAGGGCATGGCAACTTTCAGTGTCGTGTCCAGAGATTCCCGAGTGGTATGCACAATGCTTAGCCTCATCGTGCCATTTGGGAACAGGATGGGGGACATTTCTTGGGATGGGCTGGAATATTCCTGCGGTTTTCAGTCTTTCATATAACTGGGCTCGTGAAGTAGGGATGTTCCGCCAGTTTTAGTCAACGCAAATCAACCTTTGGGAAAAATAATCTAGGCAAAATAAACCTTCTAAAAATGAAGAAAGCCAAGTTAGTATAGGGCGAGTAATTATTGCTTCAAATAATATGCACAGAGTGAAAAAGCAGGAGAAAACAACAAAATGATTGTATGGCAATTAAATGCGCATCCTAATATGCATGGGGCCTCCCTTATGCCGGAGGTGGGCCTAAACGCCAGATATGAGAGATTATGACAGAATAATCCAAGCTGTCAAACTGCAATGCTGTTGTTGGAAATGAAGACAACGTATGTACACTTTCCAATATCAGCATGTCATGATTAGGCTTGGATTAGTCTATCATTATCACGCTACACATAATATGCTGATGGTCGTTGGGGGAGCGAGACCCGTCGACAATTTTGGTGGGTTTCTTAATTGTGGAGTCGATACCAAGGATCGACCCACCTAAGGTGTATGCATGCATGACTTAAAAATAAAGGGTGGTATAGCTCTATCCTAAATTTTCTAAGATTTGGCTGACTAGACTCAAGGTTCCCGAGCGGACTGCTCGAGTGAGAAGGCTACGCGGCCAACCGGATGGTCAGACGCTCATGCATATACCAACTCTCCTAAAAATTTAGAAATTTGAAAGAAGTTTGCGGGTGCGCAAAACACACCTCGCGTGTAATGTGTGATAGTGTCAATTTTCCAGAGTGGAAGAAATATGAGCGAAATGCCAATTTAAGGAAAGCAGTAAGAGAATATAGTAATTAAAGCAGTTATGCATACAAAATTTCAACATAAAATAATTAAAAACAATAGATCAAATAAGGAGCAATATAAAGCAAAATAATGATTAACCTGAACTTGTTATGGTTAAGAACCTGAATTTCCCCAGCAGAGTCGCCATGCTGTCGCGCCCCATTTTCGACCCGCTCGGGTCAAAGAGCGGAGCACAGACGTATTCCGGTGATTCCTGGGTAAAAGGGTTGAGGAGTCGCCACCTAATTATTTTTACGGTGAATTAGGACACCTAAATATTAAACTAAATGCTGCAATGTAACTCCAATTTTAAGGTCTGCGAAACTAGTGAGATTCTAGGTAAGGGTTCTTTATTATCCTAAAGGGAAGGGGTTAGGCATCCTTTAAGATCCGCTAACTTGCGGTTATCCGATCAAACTCAGGTTAATTATTACTAGAAAAAATGCATGTTTGAAGTATGAAGTTAAAGATGTTTGCAAATAATTAATGAAAGAGATGCATTTGTACATGTATGCATTCGAATGACATAAAAAGAAAGATACATGTAAAGTTTTGGAAAATATGCATTTGTGACAATAAATTATTTATAATGCCAAAAAAGTAAAATTTTGGGAATCATTGAATTGTAAATTGACAAAAGATAAACTTATTCGGAATGATTAATAAAGCAAATAAAAGATGACAAAAGTTATTTGGAAAATCTTGAATACGCGTGACGAGCCTAAAATAAATAACTAGCGGAGGGTTTCTAAGTTTGAATTTAATCGAGCTTACAAATAAATAAGCTAGCGACGGGTTTCAAATCTTAAACTACCCTATGAATTAATTCTAAGTTTGCCTATTCTAAGCATTTCAATAGTTACATAAGTGCGATAAATAATATTACAATACATAGCCAGATAAAAGCTGAATTAAAGAAAGTAAATAAAATAAATAAACTCCTAGGGGACATCTGCCTTTGTTTACTTTATTCCCTGCAACCTGTCAAGAACAAACGGTTAAAAGCAGTTAAATACAAATAACTTCATATCCGTATTCAAAACAGTGAATGTTTTGATCACGGAGGGCTCAGACTTAAATTTTGAAAAGAACATTCCAATCACGTCGTGGCTGCAAACATATGACTAATGTGGTTTAGTTTGATTGCCTCACCTACTAAACGTGTTGGTCTCTCGGGTGAAATAGAAAAAATCACTATAATCACGTCGTGGCTGCGAATATATAACTTGTTGGTTATTTTAATTACCTCGCCAACTAAACATGTTGATCTCGGATGAAATAAAAAGGTTTAAGTCTCATCATTGCCCCGAAGTTATATTTCCGTCTTTACGACTGTGGAGGCCTCAAAATCGACGGATATTTTTCATCGGCCAGTGTAGTATCGTGTTCAAATCAGCGAAATTAAATTAAAGCAGGAAGCAGTGAACAGTGAGCAGTAAACAGTGAGGCAATTCCCGAGAAGACGGGATGTTTAGTAAAAACAGTAAAACAACAAATATCCGTTGCCCGGATGTTTAACCCAGTGAACAGAAAAACAGAGAAACGAAAGAAAATAAAGGCAGATGAAATAGTGAGTTAATTCTGAAAACAGACCCGAGTGAACAGTGAGTTAATTCTAAAAAAACAGACCCGGAATAGTGAACGGTGACCCGAATGAAATCAGAAATTCAGATTTTTAGACAACCAGCAACAGATATGAAAAAATGCCATAATCTGGAAATATTCAAAACCGGGACGACTCGACCCGGGTCAGTGACCCGACCCGAATCAGATTTTTTTTTATTTTTTCAGATAACCAATATACAAGATATGAAGTGAAAGAGATTTGAAAAATCCAAACCGGGTCGACCCGGCCCCGGGTCAGTGACCCGACCCGAATTAGAGATTCAACCCGACATCAAATAATTCCATCAATTCCAGATAACCAATAATAACAACAGCAACAATGCAAGAAATTTGGAAATTCAAATCGGTCGACTGACCGGTCAAGAATCTAACCGAATTGGAGATTCAACCCGACATCAAATAATTCCATCAATTTCAGATAACCAATAATAACAACAGCAACAATGCAAGAGATTTGGAAAATCCAAACCGGGTCGACCCGGCCCGGGTCAGTGACCCGACCCGAATTGGAGATTCAACCCGACATCAAATAATTCCATCAATTTCAAATAACCAACATACATAAATACGAAATGCAAGAATTCTGAAAATGTTACCCAAATCGGGTCGACCCGACCCGGATCATAAATGCAACCCGAAATCGAATATTTTCGCCAATTTCAGATAACCAACATACAAGATATAAAATGCAATAATTCTGAAAAATATCCAAATCGGGTCGACCCGACCCGGGTCAGTGACCCGACCCGAATCAGGTGTCAAAATCAGAGAATCAAAAGTGGAAAACAAACCTTTTCGGACTCAATTCTTGAACAACAAGGGAGGAAAAATGTTTGAAATCAAGAACACAACCAAAAATATTTACATATCCCAATCGGACCTCCGAAAAATCTTTCGATTTTCTTTCTTTTCTCCCCCCCTTCATTTCGAAGAACACAAGGGGTTTTTATAGCCCCCATTTTCTCCTAAAAACCGAGCTTAAATTCAAAATAAAGGGCCCAAAAACAATGATTTTGGAACGGGTTTTTAGGGGTATGGGTCGCGGTGAGAGGTGATGGGTTGGTGGTGTCAGGCGGCGGTGTTGGCGAGTGGTGGTGTCAGGTGTAGGGTGCGGCGGCGTAGGGGGTAGGGGTGTAGGGGTGCGGCGTCGGTTTAGGGGGGGTAGGGTTTAGGTTTTTTGATTTTGGGGTTTTTTTTTGTTTTGGGGAATTAAAAGGGTAGGGGAATGGGTCGGGTGATGCGTCGGGTCGGTCGGGTGTGGGCTGGGGAAGTGGTGGGCTGGTCTGGTTTAGGGGGGTTTCGGGTGATTTGGGTTGGAAGGGTGATGGGCCGGGTTTGTTGGGCCGACGGGTTTGGGATGTGGGTTGGCCGGTTGGGCCTTTGGTTGGGAGTTAAAAGGTTGTGGGAATAAGGGGAATTTGGTTGAGGCTTGTGGATTTGGTTTGAGTAGAATTTGTATTGGGTTGGGAAAATGAAATGGGTTTTAGTTTGGGTAGAAATTATTTTGGGTTGGAAAATGAAATGGGTTAGGAATTGTTTTGGGTTTAAAAAATATAAAAGGGGTTTAACATTAAAAAAAATATTTTTGTTTTGTAGAAGATGTGAATTATTTAAAATAACATAACGATGTGATAATAATAAAATATTTGTGAAATGTTTAATGCTTAATAAAAAATGAAAAAATGCGATGTAATTTTGCGAGAATAAAATAACATAGAATTTTCGGATAAAACTTATGATTATGATAAAGATGCAAGTGATAGTAAAAAATGCGAATAATAATAATAATAAGATATATACACATATATGTATATATATATACGCATGTATGTATATAGATTAAAATTATTTTAAAAGTGTCAAAATATTAAAAATTACGAATAAAATCATAAAAGATGGGACAAAATTGGGTGTCAACACACGGAACCACAGAAAAAAAGAAAAGGAGCAAAGTTTGTCTTTCAAAGTGAAAAGAAATGGGGAATGTTTTAACTACTTCTTTTCGTACTCTCTCATTTCCCAAAACAAAGTAAAGTTCAAAGTGACATGTTGGGTCTCATTTTCGTACAAAAAAAAATAGTGAACCACGATTTGTTTTAGTGAAAAGGAGTTTGTTTGCCAGCAAATGCCTTCATCCCAATTTATGTTTAGGAGACAAGGTAATATTCCCCCTAACACATGTCATCTTCAGACTTATTTAATGCCACCCAATGACACCTAATTAACTTTATTAACTAGTTACTTAGGTACTAACTCGGCTGACTACACGTACAAAACCCCCCACTAACTCTTGTCTCTCCACTTAATTAATTAATCCCATGATTAATCAATTATACATATAATTAATTTCGTGATCCCAATTCACTTAAATCTTAATAACTTATAAGACCTCCATGTACTCAATGTCATAATTTCCTAATGTGTCAGTAGTCCATAACCTCTTCATGTACACACAAAATTTATTTTCGCTCCCCGTCGTCACATTTGTTACGTCCAAAATTATTTCGGAGTCTAATCTCTTTCATAAACTAATCTCTTTATTAGCATACATAATTATAACATAAATTTTCCCAACGCCCGGGTCTATTTACACACGCCTAGCGATTTTACATACGCCTAGCGATTCAAACCGTGACCCGAAAGTATGGGATGTTAAAAGAACCCTTTTCCAGAATTGATGATTTGTTTGACCAGTTACAATGTGCAAAATATTTCTCAAAGATCGACCTAAGGTCGGGGTACCATCAGCTAGGGGTCAAAGAGAGGGACATTCCAAAAATGGCTTTCAGAACAAGGTATGGGCACTTCGAGTTTTTAGTGATGTCATTTGGACTCACAAACGCGCCGGCAGCATTTATGGATCTAATGAACAACGTGTTTTTCCCATTTCTGGATGTATTTGTGATAGTATTTATAGATTATATTCTGGTTTACTCTCACTCGGAGGCGGAGCATATGAAGCATTTGCAGGTAGTACTACAGACGCTCCGGTATCATAAGTTGTATGCTAAGATCTCTAAGTGTGAGTTTTGGCTGAATTCGGTGGATTTCCTTAGTCATATAGTGTCAGATGAAGGTATAAGAGTTGACACTCAAAAGATTAAAGCGGTGAAGAATTGGCCTAGGCCAACGACTCCATCAGAGGTTCGTAGCTTTTTAGGCCTAGCCAGCTATTATAGGAGGTTTGTAGAAAGATTTTCTACCATATCAGCACCATTAACAAAGTTGACACAAAGGCCATAAAGTACCAGTGGTCCGATGCATGTGAGCAGAATTTTCAAGATTTAAAGGATAGACTAACATCGGCACCAGTCCTTACTCTCCCAGAGGGTTCAGAAGGCTACGTGGTGTATTGTGATGCCTTGGGAGCAGGTTTGGGATGTGTGCTAATGCAACATGGTAAAGTGATTGCCTATGCTTCAAGGCAATTAAGGAAACATGAGAAAAACTATCTGACACATGATTTGGAGTTGGTCACGGTAGTCTATGCACTAAAACTTTTGCGGCATTACATGTATGGTGTTCATGTAGACATTTTCACGGATCATAAAAGTCTACAATACATATTTAAATAGAAAGAGTTGAACTTGAGACAAAGGAGATGGCTTGAATTATTGAAGGATTATAATGTGGACATATTATACCATCCCGGTAAAGCTAATGTTGTAGCAGATGCGCTCAGTCATAAGTTAATGGTCAGTTCGATGCCGGTGCAGGTCAAGAGGAAGGAGTTAGTAAGAGAGCTCCACCAGTTAGCTAGTTTGGGAGTCCGACTAATGGATTCGGAGGATGGTGGCTTTGTGATTCAGAATACATCAAAGTCGTCCCTCATATCGGAAGTTAAAGAACGTCAGTGGGAAGACCCCAGTTTGGAAAAAACCAGAGTGGCGCAGCGCAAGCATGGTGTGACCATTTCTATTATATCTGACCGAGGTACACAATTCACAGCTAACTTCTGAAAATCATTTCAAAGAGGTTTGGCCACCCAAGTTAATCATAGCACAACTTTCCACCCTCAGACAGATGGGCAGGCCGAGCGTACGATTCAGATGCTCGAGAACATGCTACGAGCTTGTGTATTGGACTTTAAGGGAAGTTGGGATGATCGTTTACCCCTTATTGAATTTGCGTACAATAACAGTTATCATGCTAGCATTAAAATGGCTCCATACTAGGATTTGTATGGACGGAGATGTAGATCTCCTATCGGATGGTTCAAGGTAGGCGAATCAGAGTTATTTGGGCCTGACTTAATACACCAAGCCATAGAGAAGGTGAAACTTATCTAAGAACGATTGTTAACCGCTCAAAGTCATCAGAAGTCGTATTTAGATGTGTGACGACGAGACTCAGAGTTTCAGGTAGATGATTGGGTCTTTTTGAAGATTTCTCCTATGAAGGGTGTAATGAGATTTGGAAAAAGGGGAAAGCTCAGCGCAAGGTATATTGGGCCATATCGCATAATTCGACGAATCATCCAAGTAATGTTCGAGTTGGACTTGCCTTTGGAGTTAGAGTTTGTCCATCCGGTTTTCCATGTTTTTATGTTAAGAGCGTGTGTTGTGGATTCTTCCCGAATTGTATCAATTGACGATGTGAAGTTTACAGAGGATCTATCATATGAAGAGGTTCCTATTGCTATCTTAGATTGACAAGTCCGCAAGTTGAGGACTAAAGAAGTAGCCTCCGTGAAAGTCCTTTGGTGGAATAAGAAAGTAGAAGAAATAACATGGGAGGCGGAAGAGGTGATGAAACACAAATATCCATACCTATTTCAGACCAACGCCGAAGTTTCGAGAAAAGCATAAGGTGAGTTCTATTTTATAATAGTATAATTAATGCTTGAGGACCATGTGAGGTCTGATGTAATAATGTATGTTATATTATATGGCCCCATAAAAAAGTAGTTGTATTCTCTGGTTACGTGACGGGGATTAGATATGGGACCCCAACATTAGAGGATGAATGTTTCTAAGGGGGGAAATGATGTAACACCCCGTACTTTCGGGCTATGGTTTGAGCATCTAGA
Organism: Anisodus acutangulus; assembly: GCA_029783415.1. Classification (NCBI taxonomy): domain Eukaryota; kingdom Viridiplantae; phylum Streptophyta; class Magnoliopsida; order Solanales; family Solanaceae; genus Anisodus; species Anisodus acutangulus. Next base: position 31,891,298 of record CM056500.1, read on the forward strand.
CGTATGCAAATAGACCTGAGCTTTGGAGAATTTATGTCATATCCACATATGTAAATAAAGAGCTTAGTATATAAATGGATACGGTTCTAAAATAATTTAATATTTTAAAAGTGTGACAACAACAATGACTATAAATGATATTTTGTGTATAAAGAGGTTACGAACTAGAATTATACCACGTGATTATGATAATGAGTATATAAAATGTGTTAAAAGTGATTAATATTAAGTATGTGGGTAAAAATTTATTACGTGGGAATAATCCACACGTGTCATTCATAGGTGGGTAGAAAGTGGAATAATATGCCTGCAGTGATTGATGTTCCATATTAAGTGATGACTATTGATAGAAGTCATCACATATTTTATACGTGTAAATGGGAATGAAGTGTCTTTAAGTTCATACTTTCATTTTCTTAGCCTTTTTACATATAAAATGAATAATTCAATGTGATAACTTCACTAAGCAGCAAGAAACGTGAATTTTAGTCCCTTAATATCCTCATGAGTTCCAATTTTAAGGGAGTAAAGTATAATTTATCCCAAGAATAACATACGGGTTTTGCTCACTACTTCGATTCATTGCTTCATTTTGTTGTGTGGCTGAATCCGGTCTTTTTTCAAAGTAAAGTAAGTAATTCTTGGCATACAAGATCAAAGTGATATACGGTGTATACGTTGTGTCAACAAGTGATTAGACCAAAGGTATGTTAAGGCAAATCCTTCTTTCTTTTGGCATGTTCTAAGTACGAAACGTAAACCTAATATTGTCTCATAAATGATTCTACTCTTAGTAATTAAGGATTTTCATGTTATTCATTCCTATGTTCAAAGCTTGTCTAAATATGTTCCTAAATCCTTATTGAGGTATATGGGAAAGATGTTAATATTCATAATGTTAATTGGAGGTGAAGCGGCATTACGTCACTCTGATAGACTCAAAATGTTTTAATTGGAATTCATCTATTATATTCATGTACTACCAAGACCCACATGTGTTATATAAACTACTATATGGTATGCGTTATATATATGTAGGGTATGGGAAAAGGGATACGACATTATATACGCACACCACCTGATCAACTGGTATGTGATGATGATTATGCCCATAGAGGCCGAAATGATATGATGGGAGATGATATATTTATATATATGTATGACCGCATTGTACATGACACTTAGACATATTATGTCCTCAGAGGCATTCGGCACAGACATGATACTTATGCATATTATAGCCCTCAGAGACATTCACTACTGGTTGGATGTTTCTTGTCTCAGTTTACTTTTATGTCTCTGTTTTTTGCTATTCTTCATGCCTGGCATACTCGGTACATCAGTCGTACTGACGTCCCTTTTATCAGGGGACACTGCGTTTCATACCCGTAGGCTCACGTAGGCAATGCGACGATCTGCATTAGTAGGTTGCTAACTCAGCGGATATTGTAGCACTCCCCTTATTTCGGAGTGTCGGTCTAATCTCGATATGATATTTTTGCATGTACATATGGGTATGGCGGGGCCCTGTCCCGACCTTATGATATTGCATACTCTTTAGAGGCTTGTAGACAACGTCTTGTGTATAGTAGTCATGTATGGCCTTGTTGGCTTAGTATGTATATATGCGTAGGTTGGGTTCTTCTGTTTGCAAGATTTTATGTAACATCTTTCTAGGTTATTATTTCTATGTTTCAGCAGGTTACCTCGTAACGGCCCGCATGGCCTATGTTTAGTTATGATTAGGTGGTGAATATGTGATTAGTGGTACTCGGCAAGTAGGGTCCCGGTGCCCGTCATGGCCCTCCAGTTTGGGTCGTGACAATTAGTTCACATGATAAATTATGATTTCAAACCATGTTTTACAAGTTGCTTTCATGAAACCATAAGCTTTCAAGCCACTATTTTTAAATACATATTTTGGGAGTTACATAGTTCATTGAGAAGGCTCAGATAGCCTAAAACTATGTATGCCATCGTAGGATAAAGGTCGCTCCTCTAGAGGAAGATACCTTCATATTACAGATTGGATCCTTTCATTCTATGTTTATGTCTTATACCCCGGTAAGGTATGGGATTGCTTTGCTGGTCGGGCCAGGTACTAGACTCCACATACCCACGTGGTGATTTATGTTGTCGGTTATGCTACTGCTCTCCCCATAAATATATAGATATTCAGACATACAGTTACACATATATAAAGATATTCAGACTTATATACATACAGCTTTACAGACGTTTACGCATATTTTATACTCAATGTCAGATCATGCTCATGTTCATGTTTCAGTTTCAGTTTCATGTTCTTATTATATCATGTGCCTGCTTATTCTTTCAGTTGTTTTACATACGGTATAATTCAAATATACTAACGTCCATTTTGCATGGAACCTACATTTCACGGTCCAAGTGCTGAGTTTCAGGGAGACGGATCTGCTCTGTAGGATTGCTTCAGTATCAGCCATTTGGTGAGCCCCATATCATTCGAGGTGTCAGTCTAGTTACTTTTATGATAGATGTATGCCAGAGCCTTATCCTTGTAAATTATTTTGCAGTCAGACTCATGTTCAGAGGTTTCATAGACTAGTTTAGTAAGCCATGCCAGCATTGGTTTTCAGACTTATTATATTTTCAGATTATTTTCGCTATAATTATTTCAGACTACTTTCAGTATGAAGTTTTACATGTTTCATTGTCATTACTATTGCATGATTTTGATGCCCATGTTGATTCAGCAAGTCATGTGGTTCGCTCGATCACATGCAGTTAGGCACCGAGTGTCGTGTTTCACCCGGGCCATGGTTCGGGGCGTGACATCCATCCTCCTAGATATGGAGGAGATTGATAAAAAAAGATTATGTGATTGCACGATGAGAAATTTATTTAATATTTTGGGGATTTAAGTTGTATAACAGGCTGTGTAAGTTAAGATCTCTCACATGATAAGTGTAATCTAACCTATTATAAGAGGTTATTTCGTCATCATTTTTATCATATTACTAAATAATTTTTGTCGTAGAGTTTATTTTTAATTAACTTATAAGTGACCTGATTATGTAATATTTTTTACATGGGCACCGTATAAAAGTTAACCCAAATAGTTGTACAACTTGTGGGTTACAACAATTGCAGGAAACGGGAAATAAGTAATTGTTAACTATTACAACAAACTGAAATTACAACAAACTGAGATTTCAACAAACTGAAATGACAACCACTTTGATATTTTGCTGGGTTGCGTGATGGCACTCTGTCTTTAAGACAAAATTGCCCTGTATATATCCTTTTACGTTCTGGACAATAGTCTCCCAAGATAAAACAACAACTTAACAAATGACCAAAGGAAACTCAAGTGTTTCTTTGAAGAACTTAGAGTACGAAATGATACTGGAGAGTAAGAAGAAGAGTTCTGATTTTTTATGTCTCTATTCTCAACAATTGAGCCAAAGACTTCAATTTATAGTGTAAGGAGAGTGACTTCTCAACTAGCCAACTAATGGTTGTTAATAGTCATGTAATGACAATTAGTGAGGAGTTATTCAGCCAAGTAAATGACTGAATTTATGTGCAAAGTAATGGAGAGTTATTCAGGCAAGTAAATGACTAAATTTATGTGCAAAGTAATGGAGACTTAATGCTCCAAAACCAACCCAAAAGGCAGAAACTTTCTACCTTCCGTCGAGAGTTCTCTTCCCAATTTTCTATTTCCTGAAACTTCAGGGACCAAACTATAAATATTATCAATTTGGGTCCAAAAAGATAATATTAGAAGAAGCCCAAGGCCCGAGGCCCGAGGCGGCGCGCGTGTGGGCTTAGCCTCAAACCCAGCACACCTAAGTCCTCCCTCCTTAAAACACACGGGTTACCCCTTGTGGTCCCAAACCCTTAGCCAATTTTGAGGCTTATAAAATGAACAAATCTTCCTTCCCCCACAGATGAGGGAGAATTGTTCCACACCACATTTTCATGCTTCAAACACCTCACTTTGTGGACCAATATCTCTTTCATTTCTCAACGAATTTTGACGATCCTTGGCCCTACGGTCATCTACTCACTTAGTAGATTATATACGTGTGAAGAATCAAAGTCTCCAACATGTGGAACCCTAGTGTTTAAGTCATTAATTATGGGTGGACGCAACTCCCACCAAAGACAAATTTCCAACACATCTAACCACTTACACTATATAGATATATAACAAGGCAAGTCAAAGCAAAGTCGATACACCTGATACGACTAAAAAAGAGAGCAATGGTGTGAAAGCCCAAGCAATTGACCAGGAGAGGATAATCTAAAGATAGATGGCTAAAGGGAGGGTTGCGCAGATAGCTAAGAAGGCGATCTATTGGTTTGCAGAGGAAAGGTATATATATATATATAATTTATAATATGTGTATAATCATATAAAATCAGTGTTCTATCTATTTATAGTCTAAAAAAAATAAATAGAATCCTGCCGCCTATTTGAATAAAGATCCCAAATTTAAACTCTTTTTTGGGCCTTGCATATAGTTGTAGTTCAGTTGTGAAAACTGGCTACTTTTAATCCTCTGACCATGTTCGTGTCCATGTTTTTGCCCCTCTAGCGGATCATTATATTAACAGAACATGCAAGAATAAGTTAAATTTCTATTATTTGAAAATGTATTTGGTTAAGATGTTGATCATGACATCGTAGGTAGTTAGACTTGTTAGAAATTGTCTATTTAGTAGACTCACATATTTAATATTATTGTACATAGATATGCTATCAATTAAAGACGCTCATTTTTTTTATTTAATAAAGTGTTATTTTTATGAGCTATAAATAAATCTTACATTTTAAGGTATGAATTTTATATGCATAGAAACTTAGTTAACTCTTCAGTTATAATTTATGTGTTCATAACTGAAGAGTTACACATCTTCTAAAACATTATCTTTGAAAAGATATGTCTCTTTCGAAGAGTTGTCTTACTATTATATATATGGTTGTTGTCCCTAAATCTGTTACCGGTTCTTTTCCTCTCTATCCCATTAAGATAAGTATACATAAAGAGAGTAACAAGAGTTAAAAAATCTTACAACTAGTATTTTAACAATTCTATCCAAAAGTAAACTAAATATTCATCACTGTCTAATTTACTTGTGATCTTGTATAGAATATATAGTTTTCCAGCAAGACCATCAACACAAAAATTCTTAAAGAGTATTAATTAATAATAATCAGATCATACATCAAGCCGAAGCAACATGATATTATTACACCTTGTACTTGTTCTTTACTAGTAGTAACTAATTGTTGTTTTTTCAGCTCTATTATTTAATTTTTTGATACAAGCTGAATTCGTACATATAACGTGAAATGGACATGTTTTTAGTATGGACTTTGGCCCATAACATTACCTGGAGGATCATAGTTGCAAGAGACAACATATCCTCCATTGTTGCATTGAACCCTAGCACATCCCAAACGAACCGAGTTACCCCAAACCACCTGAGTATAATGTCCGCACACCTGTCCCCCATCACATGAATTTGAGTCATGGTGATAGTATTGTTTCTCGTCGACCCACATCTCCACCGCCTTCATGGCCGTCATGAAGTCGCCGCTTCCGGCAGCTAGGTTTTCACCATATTGACCTTGAGAATGGACGAGGTTGCAATCAGCAGCCAATTGGGAAGCATATTGTTGGGCGTATGCTGCCACCTTGTCATCCCATGTTAATGGCCCGACACCCACATTGGCACGAGCTGTGTTGTGAGCATCCAAATAGTCTTGTTGAGAGTTTTGGGCATGACAAGAGTGAAATATTAGGAAGAAGAGAAGTGTAGAGGCAAGAAGAAAAAAAGAAGGCATTAGAGAAAAGAGACAAAATCCCATGACTATAGGTCTTTCCTTCTCTCGAAATGGATTTTGAATGAAAAATAGATTTGCTACCAATAATATTTATAGGAGAAATCTTGAAGATTTCACGTCAAACATTCAGGTACTAACTAAAAAAATTCAGTGAATGTGTGTTCCACATTAGCATGTTTGTCACGACTTGACCTGGAGTATAGTACTATCATAATCATACTTTCTGTTTTTCTTTCCAATCACGACTTGACTTTAAATTCAATGTATGATTCATTTATTGCAAATAATTATTACATATACGGGGGATGGTTATTAGACAATTTACCTTCTTCTAACTTTTACCATCTCATAAAAAATACATGGCAATGAGGACTAGAAGTATATGGGTCTGTCATGATTTACAGAAAGTTTAAAATCCTCTAGGGTGTTTTTAGTTTTTTAACTAATTTTAGCTTCCAAGGGGAAAAAATCAAAGCATCCCCCTGCTTTAACTCTAATGGGTGAATGAACTATTATGTGCCTGGATTTATGTGATTATTAGGCGACGAGTTCTGTTGTAGAAAATATGAAAATAAATATAATGGAGCAACTTTGTGCAATAAAAATTTAATAAATAAAGAGAAAAATCATGAAAGTGAATTCAATGAAAAATACGCAACGAATAGGCAAAGCGTTGTGGGATACAACAATTGCAGGGAACGGGAAGTAAGTAAATATTACAATTGCTAGAAAAGATAAACTAAAGATTACAGCAGAACTGGAAATCAAGAATGTAACAAACTCCTTGTGTGATTTGCTGAGTCGAGTGATAACACTCTGTCTTTAAGACAAGATTGCCCCGTATATCTCCTTTTACGTTGTCGGACAATAGTCTCCCAAGATACGACAGCAAATTAACAATTGAGCAAAGGAAACTCAAGTGTTACTCTTGAAGAGCATTGAGTAGAGTAAACTTGCTATAGAGGAAGAAGATGAATTCAGAAATTCTGTAGTATTTTCTAAGTGTTGTTTTGTTCTGAACAATTGAGCCAAAGGCCTCAATTTATAGTGTAAGAAGATGACCCCTCAACTAGCCAACTAATGACCTTCAATAGCCATGTAATGGCACTTATTGATAGGGGTTACATTCAGCCAAATAATGGCTGAATTCATGTGCTAAGTAATAGAGATTCAATACTCCAAAACCAGCCCAAAGGTCAGAACTTTCCAACTTCCCAACGCAGCATTCTGCCTCTGAAGCGCCGCGGCTCTGTGAATTAGCGCCACGGCTCCAGTGACTGGCTACCCAATTAGCACCGGGGCGGTCCCTGGGAGGCGTCGCGTCGTTCCGGCGCCTCGGCTCCGACGGGGCTGCGCCGCGGCCCTTCGCGGCTCCGCGACGACTTCCGACTCGTTTCATCTTACACTTCGTACACTTTTTCCTTCATTTACCAACGTGGAATACTTTGTCATTTGGCCAATAACCGTCCATCATTCTATGTCTCAAACGTATTACATACGTACCAATATCTCTTTTACTAATAAAATTTGTGATACTTGGCACTATGCGTGCACGTGTGTGGAAACGATATTTCCTACATGCGGGGCCCCAATTGTTTGAGTCATAAATAATGGGATATACTTAATTCCACATTAGTAAGAAACAGGTGTATTATCTTAAGCGTGTAGTCTGTAATGTAAAGAGGCCCCATTAGGCCCATCACTGAAGGGCACTATTACTATATATCTGCATAGAAATTGTCATTGCTGGTAGATTTTTCAATGAGCTCTAGGTGAAGACCTGAATGTGAACTGGTGTTGGTTCTCTCAGGTTTTGAATTCCTCAATAGTCAAACATCCATTTGCCATAAAGGTAGCGTCTGTTTATCTTACTGCATGTGATAACGTTATATATCTGAAGATAATTTCAATGCCTCATGCAACCCCTTTACGTTTCATAAACAAAGAGAAAAATCATGAAAGAGAATTCAATGAAAATTACGGAATGAATAGGCAAAGCGCTTCCACGAAACTATTTTTAGGATGTAATTTCTCCCATACAATGCAAATGATTAATAGGAAAGTCTATCCCCGAAAGACAATGCCTGCACCAAAAATTAAAACTGCATTATTTAATTACTTCTACCACAAGTAGAAGATGACATTTTGAAAGAAGACAACGAGAGAAATGAAGGAATATGCCAATTTGAAAGATGTCAGCAGTTAAACATAGAGTTTTCCGAATATTTTTAGGGCTTCTGCCAAAGACTTTAATAACAGAGAGTTATTTTTTTAATCTCTTTAAGGCTTCTGCCAAGGCTTTTTATAGGCAACTGCTGCCAACAGTTAGAAACAATTTATTCTAAAAGGATTGGTTGCTTCTTGATTATTTTTATTGAATGAATTGGTATATATACAAGTTACAATCTTCAAATATGGAAAATCTAATTCCTACTAAACTTCTAATATCCTAATTTTACTTGTACAAGAATTCTACAATTATGGTAATTATATAACATGATTTACGATTTCTATTTATGGTACACGACTAGTCAAAATCGTGTATATCATAGGGATATACACGGTATTCTATCACACCCCGCAATCATAGTGGGCGGTTGTCGTACACTGAGATTGTCCCTAAAATCTTCAAATAAAACCGAGGGAAGGTCCTTCGTAAAGATGTCAGCAATTTGGTATCGCGAGGGCATATGTAAGACGCGTACTTGTCCACGAACTACCTTTTCGCGAACAAAGTGAATGTCCATCTCGATATTTTTAGTGCGTTGATGTTGGACCGCATTGCCAGAAAGATAAACTGCATTAACATTCTCACAGTAGACCAAAGTAGCTTTCTGAATAGGAAAGTGTAGTTCTAACAAAAGATTACGCAGCCAACATGATTCTGACACAACATTTACCACGCCTCGATGCTCGGCCTCTGAACTGGATCTTGATAATGTAGCTTGTCGTTTTGCAGATCATGAGACCAAGTTATCCCCAAGAAACATACAATAACCAGAAGTCGAGTGTCTGGTATCAGGACAGCCACCCCAATTAGCATATGTATAAGACACAAGTGTAGAAACGGACGTAGGATACAAATGCAAGACATAATCAAGTGTGCCATGGATGTATCGTATAATGCGTTTAAGTGCATTCATATGCTCAATATGTGGATCGTGCATAAACGAACACACTTGTTGAACTGCATAAGTAATATCGGGCCTTGTGAAGGTAAGATACTAAAATGCCCCTGCAAGGCTGCGATAGTGGGTGGGATCCTTGAACTTAGTGCCCGATGTAGCACTCAGCTGCGAGAGGTTATGTGATTTTCCTTTCTAGGAAAAGTGTCCTCTAAGAATTGAGCATTCCTTGATTCCATAATTGTACCCTCCTGGATATCTGGAATATCTGACTTATGCACTAAGAAGCGATAAGCACTACTGTTATTTGCATATCCGATGAAAATGCAATCTACAGTCTTAGGCCCAATCTTGAGCTGCTTTGTCTTAGGCACTTCGACCTTTGCCAAACAACCCCACACCTTTAAATATTTATAGGTGGGTTTCTTTCCCTTCCATCATTCATATGGAGTTTTGTTCTTACCCTTATGTGGGACTCTATTAAGAATCGTACTAGCTGTAAGGACAGCTTCTCCCCACATGTTTTGGAGAAGACCGGAATTGATGAGCAAGGCATTCATCATTTCTTTCAATGTGCGGTTCTTGCGTTCAGCAACACCGTTTGACTAAGGTGAGTATGGAGCCGTCGTTTGATAAACAATATGTGATTCAACACAATATTTCTCAAATGGCGCTACGTATTGTCCCCCTCATCGCTGCGTATTGATTTAATCCGCATGCTTAGTTGGTTCTCAACTTCTACTTTGTAGCGTCAGAACGCTTCAAAGGCTTCATCTTTACTTTTCAACAAGTAAATGTAACAATACCTTGTGTTATCATCAATGAATGTCACAAAGTACTTGTTCCCCCCTAGTTTGTGCAAACTTCAAATCACATTTATCTGTGTGAATAAGTTCTAGAGGAGCGGTCGACGGATCGAAAATGAATCTTTGTATGTTTTGCCTCTACGCACACCTCGCACTTATGTTGAGGGTTTACGTCGATAGACGGCAACAACTCCAACTTTACCAACTTTTGGATGGACTTATAGATAACATGTCCTAATCTATGATGTCATAAATTAGAAGACTCAAGCAAATAAGAAGAAGCTTCAATTTTATTGCTTGGACGCATTATAGACATGGTGTTAACTTTGAAGAGGCATTCACAGACGAAGCCTCTCCCCACAAAAGTGTCAATCTTGGTGATTACAAATTTATTGGACTCAAATACTAGCCTAAAACCAGCATTAACCAATAAAGGACTTGAAATTAAATTCCTCCTAATCTCAGGGACATGCATCACCTCCTTCAGAGTGAGGTCCTTTCCAGAAGTCATCTTCATGCTAAAGGTGACACATAAATTGAGACGGAAGAAGTAAATACTATTATTATTATTATTATTATTATTATTATTATTAAATAAAAAACAATACTTATATATACAAACAACAAGTTCTACCAGCATTAGAGCAGTGCTAAGAATAACATTTGGTTGATAGTAAGTATTATAGGTTGATGTGTCGAAACGTTATTGGATGTATCAGGTGGCATAGGTGGAGGTTTGGGATGATTAGAATTCCGAACGAGGACTTACTCAAAATTCATATGAGTAACTTTATAGATAGAATAACAAAATGATACAGCGAACCTATCATAGTGGCAAAGTTTATTGTCAAGATTTACCAGATATTGGGTTTACAGAAAGGAGTTTCTATCTATTATTCTCTATGAAAGTAGAACGACTTTATTCTTCAACAAATTTGTACGACATCGATCCTTATTTGAGTTACTTCGTAATTTCAATTAGATTCGAAGTAATTTCTTCAAATATTATTTTTCAACAGTGAATTATTTGTGTGTTATCATAATTCCCTTAATAGAGAAGAGATAAATATAAAATTTAAGAACTCAACGTTTCCTTTTAAGACAATGAAAATCCAAGAAATATATTTGAGGCCGTTCAGTGATATCATAGAGGCTCTTAATTAGAGAGTTCCATTCATCACATGATATTTTTCACCTTTCAATAGTTTTTTTAAAACTCACGACTTATCTCTGAAGATTTACCTAGATGTCATGCCAATACACATAAATAGTCTTTAGAATTCATGAATTATTTTTATGATCTAATTACTCGAAACTAACAGAGTAATTCGTACAGAAATGGATGAATCCGCAAGTAAGTTTATATGATATGACCTGTCTAAGGCTACTTTAAAATAAACCATGCATATTGCCCACCCTCCTATATATAGATTAAATCAATTTTCTCCATTTTGCCCAGTTTGGGATGTCAAGTCGATCGGCTCCTATGCCGCTAGTAATGCCTTGGTCCCTCTCCTCCTATATGGTGAAGTGCTCCAGACGTTACTTATGAGCACCAGGCTAGCAAGACGAGTGAACGAAGGTGTTATAAGCAATAGTGAATAGAGTGGCGAATGGAACACGTAAATAATGAGTTCAATCGAATTTGGTATTCCTGACACGAAGTATATATATATAAAAGTAAGAAGTTACTACATTTTCTTTGCTAACAAACAATAGAGAGAAATTAGCTAGTAAGGAACTAATGTTTACCTTGCCGCAAAAGATCTTTTATATTCAGTGAGATTAATTAAAATGGAATCGCAAGACTTATTTTTATGTGCTTATCATAATTTGTATTCTGTTCCATTCCTCTTCGGACCAAAATAAAAAAGAGGAATCGAACAAAATATATAGATTAAGATACGCATATAAATAAAACGAAGAATCTATTTTGATTTTGTAAGGCATTTCGTATGGAACGCTAGCAAGGGACTAGTCTTTAGGAACTCCGGGGAATTTTTCTTGAATTTGAAATGATGCAATTGAAATTCAAGAAAAAAAATTAAATTCAAAATGATACAGGTGGAACTCAAAAAAAAAAATCTTTAGTTCCAAATGGTACCAGTCCAATTAAATTACCTCACATCGATATGTTTCGTTAATAGAATTTTCTATTCTAATTGTGTGAAATAAATAGGAAAGAAAAATAAAAAAATAGGTTCCTTTCTATCTTTTTTATTTGTTTATTTTTAATAGAACTGAAATGGATCTGAATAGACTAGAAAGGATACCAGGAATTTAGACATCTGAAACTATAGATTGAGATATAGGTGAATAATTGATTGACTTTATAAGCATTTGGACATAGATTATGTTAAAAATTATAAATAAAAAAAAGCTTTTTGGAGTTAAAGTTGAAAAATGATATTTGATAGTTGTCATGTGCTTTGCAATTCATTTGAAAAAGTTAAATTTTGTGAGTGGAAAAAAATTTCACTTGCAAGATTTCGTCAAAAATGAGTTTTTCAAATTTTTTGTTTTTTTTACAATAACTTGAAAAAGTCATAATTCAAAAACTAACCTAAAAATCACTTCAATATATATAGCCAAACAAAGTCTTATAAAAAAATGGAAAAGTAAAGGAAAATTTCTATGGTCAAACAGGGCCTACTTTTATGGGTAAAGCAATAATTGCGTTTGTAAAATTAATTTTAAATTTTAAGAAAAGAGTAGAGTGAACAGACAATGATTTTCTCCGCTCCGTTATACTGTTACGATCCAAATCGGAGGGTTATGACGGGCACCTGAAACTTACCTACCGAGTACCATTAATTATATATTTAGCATATATCCGTAATTTCGCATGGTCCATGAGGCCGCCATGAGATACCCTGCTGACATATGAAGATAGTAAGATTGAAAGGTACTATGTAAACTCTTGCAAATGGAAGGACCCAACTTATATACATATAGATACCCAAGGCCGACAAGGCCATACATGACTACCAGCAACCTACTAGTGCGAACAGTCGCCCTGTCTACCTAAGCCTGCGGGGATGAAACGCAGCGTTCCCAGACAAAAGGGACATCAGTACGACTGATGTACCGAGTATGTCAGACATGAAAAATAGCATAATAGAGATCTGGAAATAATATGAGACAAGAAACAACCAACCAGTAGGGAATGCCTCTGAGGGCCATAATATGCCTAAGTATCATGTCTGTGCAGAATGCCTCTAAGGGCCATAATATGCATAAGTATCATGTTTGTGTAAAATGCCTTTGAGGGCCATAATATGCTTAAATGTCATGCACAATGCAAATGCAGTATACATATATATATTGGCCTCATCGGACATCTTCCTTCCCATAACAACCTCTGTGGGCATCATGTCATATCGGCCTCTGTGGGCATCATATCATATTGGCCTCTGTGGGCATCTTCCTTTTTCGTGATATCTGTACCAGCTGTAGGTGGTGTTGCGTATATAACGTCATTCCATTTTTCCATCCCCTACATATATATAATGCATACCATATAGTAGTGTATATAACACATGTGGGTCCAGGGTAATACATGAATATAATGCAAATGCATGAATGACAATAAAACATTCTGAACTTATCGGATGACATAATATCCTTGTACCTTCGGTTAACATTGGAAATATTAAACATCTTTCACATATACCTCAATAAGGATTTAGGAACATATTTAGACATGTTTTTTAACATATGAATCAATAACAGAAACATCCTTAACTACTAAGAGTAGAACAATTTATGGAACAATATTACGGTTACGTTTCGTACATAGAACATGCCAAAAGAAGAAATGATTTGCCTTAACATACCTTAGCTTAATCTCCGAATCACTATGACGAGTCAATTCTTTCATTACGCGCTTAACCTTAATCACTCATACAAACTCATGGAAGATCGTAAATGAGGGATCGTATTTTGGTTGCCCTCTTTAAAACTCCTGATATCTTACTTCACTACGAAGTAGTCCCATACTCGCTAAGCCTTTAGAAATGATGGACGAAGATGATTAAAAACTAAAGAAAGCTCTGTCCAAAAGCTTCCAAATTCGTTCAAGAAAGGAAAGGTAGATAAATCCTCAAATTTGATTTGTATTACAGAAACTTGAACCAAAGAGATCATATATATTTTTTCATTTAAAACTACCTTTTTAGACAAAGATAAAAAGGCAAACCAAGTACAACTTCCATAGCTGCTGTGCGTTTTCCCGAAGAACCCCAAAATGAATCTTATTATCCATTTCATAATGGGACAATGATATTAATCTACTAATTGGATTTGACCCCGCCTCCATTCTTATCTCTCACCTGTGGCTAGAAAAAAAACTGTTACATGGCTAACATTACATTACACCACCCAAATTGAATCTTATCTTACGGTTAGTCCCCCATGCTTCCACGTGGGGAGTGGGTTGCTGCCAAATCTACACATGTCCACTTAATTAATCCACATTAATGAATCAACTTAATCCTTATCCCAAAAATACAATAATTTGTATTTAATCTCTTAATCACCGTCGACCCACTTTTAGGTCCTAAATTATTTTGGAACTGCATCCTTTTATATATTAAGCTCTTCATTTGCGTACATGAATATGACAAAAATCCTCCAACGCTCGGGTCTATTTACATACGTCTAGCGATTCAAACCATGGTCCGAAAGTATGGGATGTTATATTTTCCCCCCCCCTTAGGAACATTCGTCCTCGAATGTTGGGGTGACATATCTAAATTCTGTCACGTGGTCAGAAAAAACATCCACCGCTTCACGTGCCATATAATATAACATTTATCCTTATGTCGGATCTCACATGATCATCAAGCATTAATGATAATAGTCTGAAATAGAACTCACCCTATGCTTCTCTCGGAACCTCAGTGTTGGTCTGAATTAGGTAGGGATATTTGTGTTTCATCTCCTCTTTCGCCTCCCATGTCATTTTTTCTACATTATTATTCTGCCATAAAACTTTTATGGAGGCTACTTCTTTAGTCCTCAACGTGCGGACTTGTCGATCTACGATAGCAATAGAAACCTCTTCCTATGATAAGTCCTTTGTATCTGTCACATCGTCAATTGGCACAATTTGGGAAGGATCTTCAATACATGATCTCAACATAGAAATATGGAAAACTGAATGAATAATCTCTAACTCCAAAGGCAAGTCCAAGTCGTAAGCCACTTGGTCGATTCATCAAATTATGCGATATGGCCCAATGTACCTTGGATTGAGCTGTCCCTTTTTGCTAAATCTCATTACACCCTTCATAGGAAGAATCTTCAAGAAGGCCCAATCATCCACTTGGAACTCTAAGTCCCACCGTCACACATCAGAATACGACTTCTGACGACTCTGAGCGGTTAACAATTGTTCTTGGATAAGCTTCACCTTCTCTATGGCTTGGTGCACTAAGTCAGGCCCAAACAATTCTGATTCTTCTATCTCGAACTATCCTATAGGAGATCTACATTTCCGTCCATACAAAGCTTAGTATGTAGCCATTTTAATGCTAGCATGATAACTGTTATTGTACGGAAATTCAATAAGGGATAGATGATCATCCCAACTTCCCATGAAGTCCAATACGCGAGCTTATAGCATTTTTTCAAGCGTCTAAATCGTAGGCTCGTCATGCCTATCTGTCTGAGGGTGGAAAGTTGTGTTAAGATTAACTTGAGTGGCCAAACCTTTTTTTTTAAATGATTTCCATAATTTAACTGTGAACTGCGCACCTCGGTTAGATATAATAGAAATAGGCACACCATAAAGGCGAACAATCTCCTTAACGTACAACTTTGCGTAGTCCTTGACTGTGTAGGTAGTTTTTTACCGCTAGGGATTAAGATGATTTGGTTAGTCTATCAATAATCACCCAAATAGAATCAAACTTATGATAAGAGCGAGATAAACCCGTAATAAAATCCTTATTAATCATTTCCCATTTCCACATCGGAATTTCAATATTCTGAGTCACGCCGCCGAGTTTCTGGTGCTCTACTTTTACTTACTGAAAATTAAGGCACTGAACTAGCAACTCCGCAATGTTCCGCTTCATGTCATTCCATCAATACATACCTTTGAGATCATGATACGTCTTAGTAGATCCAGGGTGAATGGAATATTGTAAGAAATGGACCTCCTTCATAATCTTGCCTCGTAATCCTGCTACATTGGAAATACACAAAAGGACCTTCTACCCAGGGTCCCTCTCCCATTATACTCGAAGGTTGCGGTTCTCTTTTGTTAAATATCGTTCCCGATCTTCTCTAAAAATGGGATCTTCATCATGACATTTTTTTTCTTCCAGTATAAAGGATGACCCTACTGTATTCTGAGTCATCGGGCTATCACTATTTGAATCCTCCAATCGTACTCCCATTTAGCTAATTGATGCGTTCCCTCAGGTCAACTTCTCTCATTCGTCCTCACATTAGTCAAGCCACTTGTGGGTGAATGATTCTATTGTCAACCTAGCTTTGTTTACTAAATGTTGTGCTGAAAACTCTTATATTTATAGTATCTCAATCGTGAACACGTTAGGAACAATATCATTCAAATCTGAAGTGCACGTATCATCGCAGTTAACTCTCATTCATGGTCTGAAAGGAATTTTTTTTCGTACTTTCTCACTACTCTTAATTATAAACAACTTCCTTTTTTTACTTCTTTTGAGACTTGTTCACTCATTTTATTACTTGTCATACTCTTCTTAATTTTAAAATATTCTGGTATACGTAATTTCAAACATTGCTCCTGATTCCAATTCTTGGTGTTACTACTCCTTAAAAGATGAGTTGTTAACTTATTCCCTTATTCTGTACGTGAAAGACTTTGAAGAATTTTACATTACATGACGTTGGCCTACTATATCCAAACCTGGTCATTATACTTAGATTTGAATTCCTTCTCTTGCCTCATGGTTAAGACTTTCAGTCAATGGCACTTTGAGAAAAGATTTCCTTGATCTCGTTAAGTTGTAAACTCATTACTTTATCTATCTCGTGGAACCTTTGGTCAGTTCAAAAAGGCTCATAGACATCTGTATTTGCCTGACATTTTATCTTCATTATAATGTCATTATCTCTTGACATATATATTTAATGTCTACCTTGTATCCATAGGCGTCATTGGCCCCTTTTCACCTGTTTAGGTGCTAATCTCGAGCTTTACTCATTGTTACTTCCGTTTACATACTTTCTGAGATGTATGACTGCATATGTTGTGGAACTGATGTTTCGTATGTTTAGATCTAATTAACGGTGTTACATGATCCCATGACTTGTCAATCTTTCTTGTCTTATCATTATTAGATCTCCCATTGACTGAATGCTCATTCATCTTATCTTTACATTTCTATTTTCAAGTTGCCTTGGGGGGATCTCTTATCTCAAAGTATTTCTCATCCTATCTTCCTGAACATTAGAGGTTCATCACCTTTGACCGAAGAGTTCTTATTGTCCCTCATCTACTGTTGGTCCTTACGCTGTTTTGGAGTAATCATACCTTTGTGAAACCTGCATAACTATAATCTCATTCACCTTTATCCTTCTTGTCGTAATCCTTCCTTCTACTCGCCATTAAATGAAAAACATTTCTGCCTTGATACTTGATCATACCATTTCATTCATACTTATTAACTGTTTTCATAATTCTTACAACCATTCTTTGATTGTTCCATAGTTCTCTTCCTTAATTGCCCCCAACAAGCTACTGTTTTTCAGAGGTTATTTAAAATTATAACATACTGCACAATGAAGCCGAAGACCTTACCAGTCCAATACCTATAGCATGCCTTAACTTACTAACATTGATACATGTAATTATCAATAATACGTGGTATGTCCCTTTACGCACGGACGAGAGGTTGATATCCCATTTTACTACTGTGGATATCGATCCTTATATATGACTTGGGCTCACTATTCTGGGTACGTCACTTTACGTGATCTTCTTAAATTTACTGATGGTCACTCTTCATCCGATTCGGTTGGGGCAGTCCATTCTTGTTAATGATATCCTTGAATAATTCCCAATATATTCTAAGTAAGACATTACAATTAGGTCGCATGTACATAACATATTCCCTCATTCTAATCAGCATGAGTCGCTATAAAACGTGTAGATTTTCATAACCTACTAAACTTCCAATGATGTCTTCTGCTTTTCATTTATAAAACTCATAATCATCTTATCTTTACCTTTGCGCATCAACTTGGGATACTTCGATACGTTGTGGCCATGGCTGCCACACTAAAACAACCTCCTGTACTTTTGCGGCATAATCCGGCATGCGCTCGACCACACTGACTACAAGATGGTTGGGGCGGTCTCACTTGACCTTCACAACTTTAACCCTGAGATATTGGCATTTTTTAACCCGGCGATCCCTGACTAATAAACTCCTTAGGTTATGAGCTCTCTCACCCTTCAAGGGCCTATCTCTATCAGATGCTCTAGGATGAAGTCGTGCCTGAGAGGAAACCAATTGATTCACTACCTGCACCGCTCTCCATACATTCTTATCAGACGGAGCCAGTGTAGGTTATAGGACCGATGATATAGGAGCATCCCTCAACTCCTCTAGTACTAATAGATTCGTCGATACATGAGAAAGCAACTTACTCATATACCCTAACGGATCTGTCTCAACAGAGAAGCATACTACTCACATTTACACTCAATCCAACCTTAATGTCCCTGCTGATCATAGCCCTATTGGAAGAAGGTATTGATGTACTCTTTAAACACGATAGGGTTTACAAAAAGAATTCTTACAACTCAGATCTATAGCACGATTCTAGATCAAGAAGGAAGGTAACCATCATCCTAAATGCCCTGTAGCCTCCTGCCTATAAGTGTGGTGCACAACACACCCATAAACAAGACTCTACTAGACACGGCTTGTAGACTCCCTAAGACAGACCTGCTCTGATACCAAGTTTGTCACGACCCAAATCGGAGGGTCATAACGGGCATCCGGACCTTACCTGCCGAGTACTACTAATCATATATTTAGCATATATCCATAATTTCGCATCGCCCATGAGGCCGCCACGAGATACCCTGCTGACATATGAATATAGTAAAATGGAAAGGTACTGTGTAAACTCTTACAACCGGAAGGACCCAACTTATATACATATATCTACCCAGGACCGATAAGGCCATACATGACTACCATACACAGAACATATGTCTACAAGCCTCTAAAGAGTACGTAACATCATGAGGTCGGAACAGGGCCCCGCCTTACCCCTATGCATATCAAAAATATCATACCACGACTAGACTGCAACTCTGGAATAAATAGAGCGCTCCAATATCAGTTGAACATGCAACCTACTAGTGCGAACCGTCTACCTGAGCCTGCGGGCATGAAATGCAGCGTCCCCAGACAAAAGGGACATCAGTACGACTGATGTACCGAGTATGTCAGGCATGAAAAATAGAATAATAGAGATCTGGAAATAACATGAGATAAGAAACAACCAACCAGTAGGGAATGCCTCTGAGGGCCATAATATGCCTAAGTATCATGTCTGTACAGAATGCCTCTAAGGGCCATAATATGCATAAGTATCATGTTTGTGTAAAATGCCTCTGAGGGCCATAATATGCTTAAATGT
The DNA here is from genome assembly GCA_029783415.1 of Anisodus acutangulus. Lineage (NCBI taxonomy): Eukaryota > Viridiplantae > Streptophyta > Magnoliopsida > Solanales > Solanaceae > Anisodus > Anisodus acutangulus. Next base: position 31,910,719 of record CM056500.1, read on the forward strand.
CATGCACAATGCAAATGCAGTATACATATATATATTGGCATCATCGGGCATCTTCATTCTCATAACAACCTCTGTGGGCATCATATCATATCGGCCTCTGTGGGCATCATATCATATTAGCCTCTGTGGGCATCTTCCTTTTTCGTGATATCTGTACCAGCTGTAGGTGGTGTTGCGTATATAACGTCATTCCATTTTTCCATCCCCTACATATATATAATGCGTACCATATAGTAGTGTATATAACACATGTGGGTTCAGGGTAATACATGAATATAATGCAAATGCATGAATGACAATAAAACATTATGAACTTATCGGATGACATAATATCCTTGTACCTTCGGTTAACATTGGGAATATTAAACATCTTTCACATATACCTCAATAAGGATTTAGGAACATATTTAGACATGTTTTTTAACATATGAATCAATAACAGAAACATCCTTAACTACTAAGAGTAGAACAATTTATGGAACAATATTACGGTTACGTTTCGTACATAGAACATGCCAAAAGAAGAAATGATTTGTCTTAACATACCTTAGCTTAATCTCCGAATCACTATGACGAGTCAATTCTTTCACTATGACGAGTCAATTCTTTCAGTACGCGCTTAACCTTAATCACTCATACAAACTCATGGAAGATCGTAAATGAGGGATCGTATTTTGGTTGCCCTCTTTAAAACTCCTGATATCTTACTTCACTACGAAGTAGTCCCATACTCGCTAAGCCTTTAGAAATGATGGACGAAGATGATTAAAAACTAAAGAAAGCTCTGTCCAAAAGCTTCCAAATTCGTTCAAGAAAGGAAAGGTAGATAAATCCTCAAATTTGATTTGTATTACAGAAACTTGAACCAAAGAGATCATATATATTTTTTCATTTAAAACTACCTTTTTAGACAAAGATAAAAAGGCAAACCAAGTACAACTTCCATAGCTGCTGTGCGTTTTCCCGAAGAACCCCAAAATGAATCTTATTATCCATTTCATAATGGGACAATGATATTAATCTACTAATTGGATTTGACCCCGCCTCCATTCTTATCTCTCACTTGTGGCTAGAAAAAAAATTGTTACATGGCTAACATTACATTACACCACCCAAATTGAATCTTATCTTATGGTTAGTCCCCATGCTTCCACGTGGGGAGTGGGTTGCTGCCAAATCTAGACATGTCCACTTAATTAATTCACATTAATAAATTAACTTAATTCTTATCCCAAAAATACAATAATTAATCTCTTAATCACCATCGTCCCACTTTTAAGTCCTAAATTATTTCGGGACCGCATCCTTTTATATATTAAGCTCTTCATTTGCGTCAATGAATATGATCAAAAAATCCTCCAACGCTCAAGTCTATTTACATACATCTAGCGATTCAAATCATGATCCGAAATTACGGGGTGTTACATACACATACCTATTTTGGGAGTCCTTGTTTCACTTTTCCTCTTTTTCTTTGTTCCGGGAGATATTGATTATACGAACCTACCAGGTAACAGACTAAAGATACTTGCAAATCATGCAAATTACTTAAAATTCAGTCATATGGTTGAAAATCAACAACTGCCTAGTGTCCTTCACTTTCCTTGACCACATATATCAGAATAACAGGCATTGTTCCACATGAAATTGCATTGCCAATCCCCATATTTACTATTTTGAATGCCAATAAGAAACCTCCAAGAACAAGCTTATGTAGCATGATATTGTAACACTAGTTATAAGCAGTTGTGTGAGAAAAATATATAAATGAATCATAAATTACTGTGTTTCATGTTACACAATACTCAATAATCAAACAACAGGTCTCGTATGAAGATGATAAGCTGTGTGCTTGCTGCAGCCACAAGAAGCAATACTAATTGATTGAAAGCTCCAATTGTAGGATATATATATATTCATGGGGACTATCTTACAGAACCAAATTCCTCCAACAATATTGCCAATTACACCCTGCAGGTTGATATTTCACAATTGGAACGCTGGATTTTGGTGGCAATTGGCAAACAATAATTTAACACAGCTGCAGATGCTTTTATACCTATTTCGAAACAATAGGAAGATTTCTCAATGGAGTGGTTTGAGGTGGAAAATCTGGCAAGCTGGCTGATAAGACCTCTTGCTTGCCGCTTGTTCAAACTTCTTGATTGCAACTTCATTCTCTTCTAAGCTGGATTGAACAAAAAATCGAACCCACCAGGATGAGCTCCGCAATTTGGCCTAAACAGAGAAAGATAAGCAAGTTTTAATATTCCAAAACAGAGAACACTTCAAACAGCTGGCTCAAATTATGCAACAAGTGGCTAGCTAGAACCAAATCGCAAAAAAGCAAGGGGAGCATCTTAGTCTTTGTGCTACTTTATTTTTTCCTAATAGATCAGAAGTATAGGTGATTAAAAGCCAAAGCTTACGCACAATCAAATTATGCGTATCAATCTTTATTTTGCTGAATCCACAAATAATGGGTTTTCACCAGCATTGCCAAAAGAGATTGACACAAATTACTAGATCTTGTCAGTGCTGGCAAAATGGATAAAAAAATACAAGTACCCGTCCAACCCGCCCAATTAAACCGGGTCGATACTTGTTTTTTTAAAAAAATCGGTTCGAATATTGATCATTCCATATGCAATAAGTCAAAAAAATCGGTTCGAATATTGATCATTCCATATGCAATACGTCAGCCGTCCCACGCCATCACTCCACATCTCCATGCTTGTCTTGCCGAACCATCACCTCTTATACCAATCTTTAGGCTAAGCCAATCCAAAGATACTCTTAGTATAGTGAGATAGTCTGCTTTTGGCCAGGTCCACACGGTTTTCCTCAAAAAGTGTCGCACCACCCTACACTTGATATGTGACTTGGTTTTTTGTATGAACTTTCAATATTGGACTTTATTTGCACACCCAGCATCAAATCTATAGCACAAAAACAACTGTAGGAATTTGATTTACACAGAATATGCAATAAGAAGGTAGCTCTGCCTTAATAAAGATGATCTATTGTTTTCCAATCTTAAACAAATAGATAAACATACCATCTTTAGAAATTAAGCTACAAAGCAAAGATCAGTGACTTACTGGGTGGCCAAATTTCGAAAGTTCTGCCACTTTAGCCCTTTGCTGACCTGGATAACCTAAAAAAGCAACCTAATATTTTAGCAAATATCTTACGGTCAACTATCACCCTAAAAAGAAATGTCTCCTAACAACAAACAATATGAAGCTTACCCTACCTCACATTTAAATGACCCATTCAGAGTATGTGAAATGTATATTAGCTGAGCTATTTAAGGAAATAGAAAGGCAAAGATTGTTCATGAACTTTACCAGATAAAACAACTAAACCATCAGCAGCCACCCTCGCCAATTCTGGAAGAGTCTTGTTGAGATATTTTGGAGACAAGTAATCCACTGCATCCGACACTATGACAAGAGAAAATGAGTTTGAACGATAGGGAAGAGGAAATTTGATATCAGCTACTCTCACTATTCCTTTGTAAACAAGAGTCTTGCAAGTTCCATCAGTTTCATCTAACTCGTAGGGTTCAACACCCCATGCTTCAGTACTCTCCTCTTTTAACAGTGTAGACACCACTGAACAAGCGTCAGGGCCTACATGCAATATTTTATGCATGCTGTCACCATACGCTTTCTGCAATATAGGTAATGCTCTTTGAAGTTCTGATGTGCATGAAACACCACCTACAAAAGTATTATTTATAAAAATAAATAAAAATAAGAAAATCAAATTCTAATAAGATTACTGCAGGATAAACCAGGAGCTGAGATTATTCCTTTGCAAGTATGCAAAAACACTTCATAAGAAAAATGAGGAACAGAAAAGCTAACAAAATATTACGCTGAACATTCTTCCAGGGTCAACAAGATTGAATTTGACAGATCCTCAGTCTTTTTCAGTAAGTACAATGTATATAAATGAGTAATCTAGTGTTTCGATTAACACCACACCCCAAATCTCTTTTGCAAAAAAACATATTCTTAAAACTTCAAGAGAAAAATAATATGTGTGATACTAGTTATCTCAGACAGGTACGCCTAATTGACTTAAGTAGCAAAAGTTTGATAATATTGTAATTATAGCCTTTGACTTCACCTCCCTTAAAAGATTAAAAAAAATGTTCAAGTAACTAGGTAATACATCTTCATGTTTAGTAGTAAGGCAAGATCTGATTCAGTTCTAGTTGGTTTACCTTCAAGTCTACTGAAAGCATCAGCAGCTCCACCTATATACAGAAAAGAGAAAGTACTTCAGAAGGCACAGAAAAAAGATACTGAACCTGCAATCAATCTAAGAAAATGATGATACCAGGAAATCCTCTTTGCACTGAAAGAAATAATCCCCTTGATTATTTTCATTAATTGAATAGGTATATATACAAGATACAAAATAGGAGAATCCTATTCCTATTCTATTCCTAAAATCTTATTCTACCATAATTCTAACTCTACAATTATGGTAGTGTATATTCCTAATTATGGTAACAAATACATTACAATATACTACACATATATTTTCCTAATATACAATATTCTTACCTTGTCTAATATTAACAATTACCAAAAGGAGAGCCAATATGGGCAGTAAACCGAGAGCATTAAGGCAGTAAACCGAGAGCCAATATGGGCAGTATACACATGTATATTGTGTTTATGTTGCCTTATTTAACACACCCCCGCAGTCATAGCGGGCGGTCTTCGAACGCTGAGACTGTCCCTAAAATCTTCAAAGAGTACCGATGGAAGACCCTTTGTAAAGATGTCTGCAACTTGATATCTTGACGGGACATGACATACGCGTACCTACCCCCGAACAACCTTTTCACGGACAAAGTGAATGTCCATTTCGATATGCTTAGTGCGTTGGTGCTGAACCGGATTGCCTGAGAGGTAGATAGCACTAACATTATCACAATATACTAAGGTTGCCTTCTGAATGGGACAATGAAGCTCCAAAAGCAAATTACGTAACCAACATGATTCTGAGACCACATTAGCTACCCCTCGATATTCTGCCTCTGCACTTGAGCGGGATAGAGTCGCCTGACGCTTTGCAGACCAGGAGACCAAGTTGTTGCCAAGGAACATACAATATCCTGACGTAGACCAAATGCGGTGTCCGGACAACCACCCCAATCCGCATTTGTGTACGAGACAAGTGTGGATGTAGATGAAGGATACAAGTGCAACCCATAGTCCAGTGTCCCCTGAATATACCGAATGATGCGTTTGATTGCATTCATGTGCTCAACTCTGGGATCATGCATGAATAAACACATCTGCTGAACAACAAACGTAATATCCGGTCTGGTAAAGCTAAGATACTGGAGGGCCCCTGCAAGACTGCGATAGCGGGTCGGGTCCTCGTATGGTGCACCTGCCGCGGCACTAAGCTTGGGTTTTGCATCAACTGGAGTAGAAGTGGACTTACAGGATGACATCACAGCCCTCTCTATGATCTCAGCAGCATACTTTCGTTGAGACAAAAACAAACCACCTGAATGCCGTTTGACAGCAATCCCCAAAAAGTAACTCAAGGGCCCTAAGTCTTTCATAGCAAACTCAGAACTGAGCATGGCCATGATAAACTGGCGCAAGGCATCGGAAGAGGCAGTCAAGATGATATCATCCACATACAATAGAATGTAGGTCAATGACGAACCACGGCGGTAGATGAACAAGGAATTATCTGACCTGCTGTGAGTGAACCCAATAGTCGAAACAAAGTCAGCAAACCTCGTATATCAGGCCCGTGGAGACTGCTTAAGCCCATATAAGGATTTCTTTAACAAACAGACATGATGAGGACGGTTGGGATCCCTGAAACCCAACGGCTGATGCATATAGACTGTTTCCTTGAGATCACCATGTAGGAAAGCATTTTTGACATCCAACTGATGAATAGGCCAAGTCTTTGAAAGAGTCAAGCTAAGCACGGTCACGAATAGTAGCGAAGCTTGACTCACTGGGCTAAACGTCTCCCCACAATCTATTCCAACCTGCTGAGTCTTACCATCACCCACAAGCCGCACCTTATGTCGAGCAAATGAACCATCTGAATTCTCCTTATGAGCAAAAATCCACATAGACCTGATAACATTAATACCATATGGACGGGGCACCAACTCCCACGTCTTATTATCAATAAGAGCATTATATTCATCAGTCATAGCAATTTTCCAATTAGGGTCAGTTAAGGCGGACACAGGATTACGGGATAAGGGGAATTTAGAGACATCAGAATGTAAATTAAAATGACTTTTAGATTTAAAAATACCCCGTTGACTACGAGTGATCGGTCTATGACTCGAGGAAGAATTGAGTGAATTTTGGAAATTTGCCGTGTTCGGGACGGACTAGCCGAGAGCGATGGGCTCTTGGCCCAAATCGAAATCGGGGCGAATCTGGAGCAGTTCATTGGGCTGTCCCAATTCTCGAACTGTTTGATGGTAGCGATGTGATTAGTGGGTCCAATGAGCAGTGGGCTCTTTGGAGAATTTTGGGTGTGAGATATGTCCGAAAAATTCCGAATAATATACGAGGATATTTGGTCATCCAAAAAATTATACGACCTAGGCTCGGGAGTATCAACTTTCGTAAAAGGAAATTGGGTTTCATCAAAAATGACATGGCGATTAATTATGATTTTCTTGGAGGATAAATCAAAGCATTTATAACCACGATGATTAGACGGATAACCCAAAAATAGACACGGGGTAGACCGAGCCTGAAGTTTGTTAATTGTGGTGGATGGGAATAACGGATAACACAAGCACCCAAAAATCCTAAGATGAGAATAAGAAGGGTTCTTATTATATAGGATTTTGAGGGGGGAAGAATATGTCAGACCTTTGGACGGAATTATGTTAAGGAGATATGTTGCCATTTGCAGAGCATGATGCCAAAAATACGGGGGTACGAAAAAATGAAGTAAGATAGTGCGGACAATATTATTTATGGAACGAATTTTGCGTTCGGCTTTCCCATTTTGAGAAGATGTATGAGGGCACGAAAAATGAAAATTTATCCCATTATTATCACAGAACTCCCGAAACCCCCTATTGTCATACTCTTTCCCATTATCACATTAAATATTATTTATTTCTCTTTCGAATTGTGTTCTAATGAACGCTCTAAATTTTATGAAGACAGAAAACACTAGATTTATTGGCAATTGGAAACGTCCACAAAAATTTAGAATAATCATCCAGAAACAGAACATAATATCGATAACCTAATGAACTTAGAACAGGAGACGTCCATAGGTCGCTATGAATAATATCAAATGGCTGTGAAGTATGAGAATTTGAGTCCACAAATGGCAATTTAACAATTTTTTCCAATGAACAAGATTGACAAATATGAGTACCACTCGTACCCTTACAAGAAATAAAGCTATTTTTATCTAAAACTGATAAAATAGAAGATCCCGGATGACCCAGGCGAGCATGCCACACGGAAGGGGAAATGGCTGCAAAAACTGACGGCAAGGCTTGACTCGATAGACTGAAACCGGGCATGATAAAATACAGATCCCCCCTACTATCACACCTCATGAGATGACTCCCCGTCTTGAAATCCTTCACAGAGAAACCAAAAGGATCAAATTCAACGAAAACGAAATTGTCAGTTGTGAACTTTCGGACAGACACTAAACTTTTAATCAATTTGGGAGCATGTAAAGTATTCTTCAAGATAAAGGGTGGATTGGGGGGGAGACAACGTTTTCTGACCATAACCCTGAATTGGAATAGAGTTGTCATTACCAATAATTATACCCCGAGGGGTGCTCAAATTGGAATAAGATGAGAGAGTAACTGAATCGGAAGTCATGTGAGTAGTGGCCCCGGTGTCCATGTACCAATTTGGGTCGGGTTGAGTCAACCCCAATGTGTGCATCGCGGCCTCGATATCGGTCTGAGTGGGGTGTATTACATGATGGGCTTGCGGAGGTCGGGGCCCAAGAATTCGGACCATGGCCGGTGGCGTAGGCTGCTGGAGCTCTGCCTTTGGAGCCAGCTTCTTGGTTGTTGGGCTGGTGTTGGCGACCAGCGGCCGTGGAATGCTTCTTTGGATTATAAGAGTGGCCGCCCACGGCCCACCGCCTCACCATCGCCATGGGCCCCATCTTTGGGACCAGGGTGGTGGGCCATTGTTCCTGGATGGGGCCCACCGCCGCTTGGCGACCACCAGAACCGCCGCGTTTGCCCCCGCGGTTTTTGTTATTATTCTTACGATTATTTTTGCCGCCACCATGATTATGGTTCTGGCCCGAATTATTAACAAAAATCGAAGAACTTGGAGAGGATGCCACCATGACGACGGGGCTTGCTCCGGTAGCCGCCTTTTTAGCCAAACCGGCTTCTTCCAAAGTAAACATGGAGCGGGCTTGATAGAAGTCATGAAGAGGGTTGCTTTGACGAAGGAGAGTTCCAACACCATTATAGGCCTCCGAAAGGCCGGCAACCAATTGTAGAACCAGACGATTATTTGTTATCGGTGCGCCAACATTACGGAGTTGATCCGCCAACTCCTTGAGTTTCTTGCAATATGCAGAAACGTTTGGATATTCGTCCATTCGAACTAGAGAGAATTCCTGCTCGAGTGTGACGACACGTGAATGTTGGTTATCTTGGAATATGTCATGCAATCTATTCCAGGAAGCCATAGTCGTGGTATCCGGCTCAATAATCGTCTGTAGAAGGTCAACCGAAATAGTGGAGTAGATCCACTGGAGAACGGTAGCATCAAGAGTAATCCATAACTGAGGATCCTCTGCGGGAAGAGGTGTAGCGGGAGGAATGATGTGATGAATAACTTGATGGGAGATAGCGTGAATTTTAAAAAACTCTGCCCACGTCGCATATTGGACGTTTTCCATCTCAAGGACAATAGGGATACTGTTCTTGACGTTAGAAACCATGAGGGCATGATGATAATTGTTCTTAGACATATTGAAAGAACAAAGTAGGAGGGGAAATTTGGGAAAAGTAAGAGAGATTTTGAGAGCGGAAGACTACTTTCGGAAGAAATCCGAGGGCGGGGGGGGGGGGGGGGACTCGGCCGAGATTGGCAAAATTTTTGGGAGAGAAATTTTTTGTAAAACCTAGTCTCTTGATACCATGAAAGAAATAATCCCCTTGATTATTTTCATTAATTGAATAGGTATATATACAAAGATACAAAATAGGAGAATCATATTCCTATTCTATTCCTAAAATCTTATTCTACCATAATTCTAACTCTACAATTATGGTAGTGTATATTCCTAATTATGGTAACAAATACATTACAATATACTACACATATATTTTCCTGATATACAATATTCTTACCTTGTCTAATATTAACAATTACCAAAAGAAGGAGAGACAATATGGGCAGTAAACCGAGAGCATTAAGGCAGTAAACCGAGAGCCTTAATAAGCCAATATACACATATATATTGTGTGTATATTGCCTTATTTAACATGCACGTCAATAGAACATAAAATGATAGACGAAATAATTGTGTAACCTAGGCATGATCCTTAGGGATAAATACCCGACCTATAAGACAAAAAACTAACCTGAACTGTAATATAAATAACCAATAATCAACAATGCACCCTGAAATGTCATAAAAATAAATCAGATCAACGGGTACTATTGCATTGGGATAATTTGAGATTCAATAATAAGATCATGAACAGGATAATTTGATTTGGCAACACTTTTTCAAACTTCCAGAACGAGTAGTTCCATAACAGCAAAGGATATTATGCAAAAAGTTCCCAGCAAAGGAATGATAGATATTGTTTTTTGATGAAGTACGGTATTTCATTTAAAAAAAACATCAAGTAGATGCATTATTACAAATAGACAAAAACAAAAAAGAATTTTTAGGCACCTATACATTGGCTCCCTCAAAAGCAATGGAATGGTAGATATATCAGTGCGTTCGGAAGGGACGACATTTATATGCAGAGTAAGTTATGTATTAAATTTAGATATATTGCACCCTCCCATATACTGATGGACACTGAGATAAAGGAAGGGGAATTGACAAATTATGGTATTCGAATTATCAAAACAGAGTTGAAATGATTTTTGTGTTTCTTCATGATCTTGCATAATGTCAAAACAGGAAAGTCAAGCCCTCATTTTCAGTGGCTTCTCTCACCCTATCTGCTTAAGCTTCTGTTGTTGGGGGATGAAATGATCGGATATCTAAAATGAACAGCTTCTAAGTTCCGCACAGATCATGTAACAATAAGCCCCTCTTTGTTATTATCACCAGAATAAAGCCATCTCTTCTGTACCAAACATAAGCCTGCTATCTCTTCGTAATTTTGTTTTATGGTAAAAATGGCATCTTAATCCCACAATTTGAACACCCCAGTTACCATTAGGTTGATGGTACAAGAAAGGATAGTACAAGGAGCTCAACTCCATTACTGTGAGCATGATTTAGTAGCAAGAAAATCATGGGACTTCTGACACTTGAAAAGATCCCTTCATTAACATACATTCTTGTATCCACTGTATTGCAGCTTATGAATAAAAGCTTAACCATGTATAAATCTTATTGTAGATTTAACTTTCCAATTCAAACAATTCTATAATTTTTTCTTTGTTTTAACTTTAAATTTCTCCCGAGATATATTTCTTAACGAATTTCTTCATATCCGAGCACTTCTCATGAAAAGTATCAAACTTTGTTAACAATAATTGGGACACATCAACAAATTGCAGGTAGTAAGAAAAATAGATTGGCCTTTACCACAACCACAAGTCCTGTAGACAATAAAGGAGATGGACGTGATTTCGGGTGAAAGACGCCGATAAATGGAATGCTCCCAGCATCTGCAAGACGGCGAGAGGTATTTGGCCTTCTTGACATTTTTTACAAAGTTGCAATGACTGAAACATGTCCCACATATTGCAAGTTAATAAGAGTAAATCGCAAAAGTTTTAGAAATTGCAAATTGATCTTAAACGTAGGCCAACAAAGTATTAACAAGACTAAGAAATGTTAGGAGCTAAATGAGGCAAAGATATCTTCTTCTCACTTTTACCATTCTTAGTTTCAAAAGATTCAAGGCCATTTGAATTCAATGTAAAAGGGAACAACATTGTAATCAATCAATATCTATTTGATTTTAAGAAGGAAATGATATCCACCGAAAAAGGGGGAAGAAGGAGAAAATTCCTCAAACTACAGAACAATTGATTGCCACTTAACTAAGCATTTACTAGTGTCATATTTGATAAACTAAAGACAAACATATTCCTCCATTAACATGGGTGATGACTGAAGATTATCTTTTTTCAATTGAGATTAAGTTTTTTGCATATCCTCCTATTTTGCAAAATGGTAACTTACTTTTTTTTATCAGGTAAAGTACTTCATTCATAAACAAGGCCATAATCGTCCATGTACAAGTGGTATACCAAGACCATATGATTCTATACAAAATCCACCCAATCGTCTATACAACAGGGGACTTTCGTACCATGTTGCCGAAAAAAGCCTCGTATTTAAGTGGAGAAGGGTAGGGGGTGACGCCACTATCCACCTAGCTTTGAACCGTGCACCATTAACCCTCCGGAACTTAGTTATCAAAAGAAATATATGTATAAAGAGATCATATTTCAGTTTGATTTAGCTCTTTGAAGCTTTACTATAACACGTTATTTTGATTCTTTATTAGCGGTTTTAACTTTAACCTCAACTCTATTTATTGGTCTGAGTAAGATACAACTTTTTGAAACTGAATATTTATGTTAATGTTGAGTTTGGTGTTGTGACATTCTACCCAACATATCCTTTTAAGTACTAATTTGAATTTAAGAAATGTTGGAACAAATGTCACAACATTCGGACCAACATTTTATGAAAAACAGTTTTGCCTTACTTCACGGAATGAAGCAATATTCGTGAAAATATTACTACGAAGTAAAAGTGACTTTGCAAGGTAAATAGGAGCTGATGAAAAACGTGGGAAGAACAAGTCAAAGTCGTTGCTATGCTTGAGGAACAAGTTCAAGAAGTTAGAGGATTTTGCTCCATGATTTTCTCCAACAAACACACCGGCTGCCACCTTTCCCTCAACCCTCACAACAAATCGATGAGCTTTTCAAGAAATACTCTCTACTATAAACAGAGAGGATGTTGAAGTGAATCGATATCCAGAAACAGATTGTAAAAATATCAAGAGAGCTCTCGAGAATTCATCACAGAAAACTGGATCATAAGTGTTGCCTGAGCGTGTTGACAACATTCTATCCAACATTACAATTGCAGTTTAGATTCTAGATTAGCTTTGTATTGAGCAATTATAATGAGAAGTTGTCTATGTCTATTTAGATAGATTTTCCAGGCAGAAGTTATATCCGACTTCAACGTTTAATTCTTTTCCGTTTCATCTTGTAAATTTGTAATTTTTGTATATAATAAATATATACAATACTTTCGATCATTGACCGTCATAGGTTATATATATTATATAACCTATGTAAATTTTAAACCTTTGTTCTTTATTTTTTGCTGCATTTACTCTTTAAAATTTCTGTTTTTATCGAAGTGTTGTCACTGGTGCCGGATGACATTGTCGCCGACATTCGGAAACTGAATTGGCATTCGAGTTAGCTTATTTCCAGTTTGTTTTTTTATTGTTCCATAGCATACCCGGACCTAACAATTTACAACATCTCAAATATATTTATAAGCCTGATATCTCTTCGTAATTTTGTTTTATGGTAAAAATGGCATCTTAATCCCACGGGCATGAACTCGATATATTTATAGTTGAAAAGAGAACAAAGCTTAAAATAATTACCACTAAGTTCGCACTCACTGCCACAAAATTAGTAGCGGGTGCAGTGTACTCTCCTTCCACTGACTTAAAACTTAGGATCCGTGGAATTCAATAGCTACTCTAAGTGTGGCAATTAGTTATTTGCGTACATTTGCCATATTCTTCAAATTTGATAAATATTTCACATACCAAAAAAAAAGAGAGGGGGGGGGGGGTATAGATACAACTGAAGAGTCTCGTATACTAAGCTAAGATATAAGAAAAAAGCAAGGTACCTGAGATGAGAAGTGAGTGGAGTAGAGAGCGATATCTGGATCTGTTTGTTCTCGCTATTCTACCAGAGGAAAATTAGAGTGGAAAAACAAAGGACTGAGATATTGTATTTTTAACCTATTTATATTTGTTGGGGTGAGAAAAAGAGTTTAGCTTGTGAGAAAATTATTTTCTTCTTCCAATTTTATCTAAAAATAAAACTTCCCTCCATAGTTCATAAAAGAGAAATTAATAATCTGAAAGATTAGACATGTTACCTGATAGAACATATTAAAATACATTGATAGTTGTATTAAAAAAATCATTACTAAGTTAAAAGAAATTCATTCATTTGTTACTTTCTTATTCCAAAAAGATTAATTGATTTAGATTTCAGAGACATACGTTTCAACTTTGTGTGAAATTAAACATATATTTTTTAATTATTTACAAGAAAAATTTATTAATTAAAAAATTACACAAAAGGTTTCCTATGTCATATTGTCATAGGTTGGTATAATTTCCGAATATTAATGTTTGGAGTGCATTTTTCATGGGAGAGACTCCTTAAGGACAAGTATGTAATTTTTACCCTATTAAAAAAGTGGGCAAAAATAATTCCGCCAGATTTCTCTTTTTTCTTCTTTCTTCTTTCTTCTTTCTTCTCCCATCTTCCTTTCTTCTTTATCATCCTTCCTCTTTCTCCATCTTCTTTTTCTCTCTCATATGTGTTGTAGAAATTGAAGACTTTGTTACTTATTTATGCTTTGAATTAAATAGGTAATATTCCATTGAGCTTATATTATTTGTTCATAGTGACATGGATTAGTTTGGTTAAAGAAAATTGAAGAATATGATTGTTGAGTTTTGTTGAGTTTAAAAAGGAAAATTGAAGAAGACAAAGTAGGTCTATTGATTTTTGAAGCTTTAAGTTGAATTTGACCACTTGAAATTCTTGGAATTAATATTAGAAGGTTGTATAATACATTTTGAGTCATTTGGACCAATTTTGAAGCAAAAATGTGTTGCTAAAATTCTTATTGTAAAATCTACACACCTAGTTGTTCAACTTATGCGACACCTAATTTTTACCTATATGATGAACCATGTTACTCTACCTGTTCTAAGCTAGCGCTTTGCGGAATAATAATAACGAACATTAAAGTAATGACACGTATTTTTACGTGGAAATCATTTGGCTCACAAGGCAGTAAAAAACATGACATACACCTTTGTAATATTTATCCCTAACTCCACTACAACGGTGAGCCTTTGCAAATTCAAGTTACAAACTCTGTAACTTAGAAACTACACTCTAATTTTTATCTCACTAATCTACCCAGACTAGCAAGCAACCTTCAGGTTACACTCTAACATGAAGTTGAATTTGACAACATTTTATACATATACAATTGCTTATATGAAAGATGATAATGTACAACTCGATAAACAAACCCAATACATAAATCTAGACTTCAGAACTGTAAACATAAACTCTGTAAAACACAACTTCTTCAATTTTCTTCGATGTATTAGGACAGACTTCTGGAATCACAACTCTCAATATATCATTGATTGTTTTTGCTAAATTATTCTTATTTCTCTCTATGAGTGCACGAAGTTCTTCATGATAAGACTTGGTATATATAGCAATTTTCTTCATCAATAGCGGCTAACCTAAACCTTGCTTGATACAACCCATCAAGGTGGAATAGGGTTTGAGGTGGTTTAGAATTCTTACACATTCTCACATATTTCGTTTAGTAGAACTCTAAAATATCTTGATAAGTATAGTGAGAAATCCTGCTGCCTTGTATGCCAAGTCTTTACCACTAAACAACACAAATCCTAGTCGTTATAGAATTTGTTTGGAACATATTCTTGGACTTGGTTCAAGAACCTGGTATTCCAGCCTCTAAATTTTTCGACTGTTCTGAGTTGGGACATGTTCATATACTCGTTCCATCAATCACTTCTTCGTCTATGCTGCAACAAGCTTTGACCTACTTCTGAGATATCGGATGGAACATGTTGACAGACCTGTTTCAATCATCATGTATTACTCTATGTCTGTTTTTTTCACCTGATTTCTGAGCTCTATTCATTTAGCTCTGTACTACATCTATTTTTTTTATAGATAAACTCCACAGACCTGGTTCATTCAACCATTGCACTTGTTGATCCTTTAAGGTAGATCAAGTTTGCAATCTTTCTACATTGAGCTGCTCTTTCTTGGATGAGCTTTGCACTTGTCTGCATCTGTCTATGTGATAGAACAACTCCATGGACCTGATTCATTTTCCTTGTGCAATCTCTTTTTCAATCATCAAAACCAAATCAATACTAGTCATTCTTACTAATGCCAACAAATTTCCCTTTTTTAATGATAAGAAACTCACTCATGTGATGCCACAGTATAACGCTGTCTATCCATGTTCTAACCATCTAATATCCAAAAAGTTTGAACAAAACACCACTAGGATAAACTAGGTTAACATACATGGATCCTATGCTCAACATCTATAACATCAATTTCTTGCTGATATACTTCCCTTAGCTCAACCATTTTAGCATCATTAGCTACCAACTGAGTTCTCAGAATTTTAGCCTCATCTTGTCTGCTATCGACCTGTTCAATAATACCTATAACATCCTTGGAGGTTCGATACTGCCAGATCTTGATGGCCACTTGAAAATATTTAAATATGTCTGTTAACCAGAATCCGTAAGTGAGTGCATGTTCATTGTTCCCTTGTTGAGCTATCATCCTCATGTGTTGAAGCATAAGACTAAGCAAATTTATCTGAACATTCGTGTCTATGAGTTCCATTAAGACCATGTCCAGAAAACTAGCATCACTTCTGCCTTACTTTCTAGGGAGAATGAACCTATATACTAACTAAAAGTATAAGTGATGTAATCCATTCATGTTCTTTTCTTCACCCTTTTGGACATAGTGGTTGTGGGGTTATTAGATATCTTCCTGGTAATCTCTAAAGTCGTTCTTAGCCCATCTAATGGTGGCTAGTTATTTTTCACATAATGTGCCCAGCCAACTGAAGGCACGTTCAAAACTTCCCCCAACACTTGCGAAGTTAGTGTGAATTGCATACCTAACACAGAGTGGTTAATAAGGCTTCAGAGCAAACATCATTGATATAGAACTCTGTTACTTGCTCTTTTCCCATCTTCCGATTCTCTTCCCTAGGATGAAAGAGATTATTCAAACCTTGCAAGTCAATTTTTTCTAGTAAGAAGGGCATGTCTTCACCATTATTCTCAATAATTACTTTTTCCCTTAACACCGACAATGCTAAAAAATAAGCAACCCTTTCTACTGCATAAATAGTTACTTCAGTCATATTCTCAAGAACTTCATGGTCCTCGTTGTTTTCATTCTCATAAGCAGATATCACCTTTTCTTTAGATAGTCCCTTCATTTTTAATGAGTGATTCACTGTCTTAGTTGACCTTTTCCTTATAGTGACAATAACATGCCCCTTATTGTTCCTTATTTTTAAACGAGCTTTCTCCAAGAGTACCAATCTTTTCACTACTTAATTGTTTAAACCTCCTTCTTTTCTGCAAGGCTTCTTCAAGCTCACCCTCAGCCTGTTTATTCTTACTTCCTGCGTGAGATGTTCTAGGCACGGTTTGTTGATCCCTTTTGTCCATACTTTCCTGAGCATACCTCATAGTTTGTTTCTGAAAACTTTCCTAAGATGAGTTCAGACCTTCTCTTTTACCAACATGACTATAGGTTGATCGTCTTCATCCACTGTTATGGGAGTAGATGTTCCTAGAACGGGTGATGCTACTTGTTCTATATTTTCAACATGAGTCCTATCTAGAACATATTGCTCAACCTCTTCCATCTGCTCATGAGTACCACTCTTCTCCTGAAGAATTACACCTTCACTTTCTTTTTCATCTACTATTTATTTAAGATATATAGATACATCTATTGTCTCATCTTCAGCCAATCTGACACCCTTTGTTTCTTCTACACCAATTTTCTTTCTATTGTCTATTTCTACACTCTACTTTGGTAAGTCAAATTTACCTCTCTGATTCTGAACTAGTTCCCCCTCATTTTGTGCTCTTGTTATTTCTTCCCTTATTTCATTTGTTCCAAGGTCTAAAGTAACCATTTTATTCAAACTTTTTGAGATATCAAATTTGTTAGGAAAAAGGCTGAAAATATATCAATAGGTTGGGCGGTTTTTGGAAAAGTAGAGGTAAGAGATTTAGGCATACTGATGGTGGGTTGTGAGGATGAGGCAGTGACAAGATCGGTGGTGGAAGGGTTTGGAACAATTTGAGTGAGGTTCTGAGGTACTTGTGGAGTAGTGAAGGTATGTGCTAGTTGTTCCATTAAATATTTCCGTAGAGTTCTCGAGGATGGTAGTGTGGAATATTTGTGAAAAGAGTTAGAGCAATAGCTGTTACGCCTTTCAC
The DNA here is from genome assembly GCA_029783415.1 of Anisodus acutangulus. Classification (NCBI taxonomy): domain Eukaryota; kingdom Viridiplantae; phylum Streptophyta; class Magnoliopsida; order Solanales; family Solanaceae; genus Anisodus; species Anisodus acutangulus. Next base: position 31,928,270 of record CM056500.1, read on the forward strand.
TTTGTACGTCGACATCGTTGTAAGCTAGATAACACAATCCATAAAGGTCAAAACACCCTTATAAGGTTAATGAAGGTTGTTATCAAGTGTTAAGAGAGTACCAAAAGGTTTCAAGGTCAAACGAATCAAAGAAATTAAGTTCGTCAAATTCGGGGAAAGGCATGCAACATTTCAGACAGGATTTTTTGCCCAACTAGGAAGGGGCATATATCCCCGTATATGAGAAGTTATGGAGTGCATAATATCTAAGTTCACATTCAGAGAGTACTTTTTAACGCAATAAACCTTTCATCAATCCGATCTTTGCATAATACGTTATGAATGTTTTAAGAAAGTGTTGCAGGGCAGACATATATGCGGAATCCTGGAAAGTTCTGTGACACAACCTGTGGTTCGCAGGCAGTGTTTGCGATTCGCAGACCCGGCCATGGACTATGTTGGTGCAAACTTATCCAAACCCCTAGGTCAAAGTTCACTTTATTTCTTGACATTTTCACACCTAATTAGCTACCAAACACTCTCTATAAGCTCTCTTATCATCCAAGGTTAAATTCAAGTAAATCCAACGTAAGGAAGTCCGTGCTTATCGTTAGATCGTTATCCTATTCATTGTGCTGAACTTGAAGACTCCTTGAGAGTGAAGTAATCTCAAAATTAAAGTGAATTCTTGTGATTTGAGGTAAGTTCTATCTCCTTTTTCTTGTTCTTGAGTTTATAAAAGTATTAGGAGGATAGTTGTTGAGAAATCATGTAGCACAAGTTCTTGGAATATTGAATCTTGTTATTGAGTGTTGTTGGACTGTTTTATATGAATTGTGAGTATGGTATGGAGTTGCTAGAGTGTAAATGGTGTTACAGAGATTATGGAGGAGGAATGGAAGGATTGAGTTGTGTGGATATGCATAAGTCTCCATGTAGAAGACGATGTAAACTCTATGCATGCTAGGTGTTCGATGAAATGTTTGAATGAGTTTTTTTATGAGGTATGAATCCATCGTTGATATGATTGTACGTTACTGTAGATAATCATTATGGAGCTTACAAGGACTCGTGAGATCTGTATAGCTAACGCGATAATGTATGTAGGGTTAACTTCTTTTTTGGCAAGACTTGTTGTAAACATTTCCTTGAAATGATTTTCTTCTTGCAAAGTTTGAGATAACCATGATCCTTTCTTGCTCAAGTTATTCACGTTTATTGTGTTTATTTGATGACTCTCTTTGTAAATTTATGAAATTTAGATGGTTTGGGTGATTTCATAGAAAAGTATGTTTTAGCTCGGTCTTATGAGAAATTCGAGTTCCCGAGCGCATTTATAACATCATTTATCTTGGGGGTAGCATGTTTGGTTTGTATCCGGGGGGACGCTGGAGTGTTTCAGATGTTTGGTAGAGAATTGGCTAATTTGCTAAGTTGTTGGTTTATGGAGTGCCGCACCAACGGGGTTCTTGCCGCTTCTACGTGGCCACCTCTACGGAGGTTGTCTCACAGATACATGCTTTGTATGATTGTGATATCTCCGCTTTTGTGGGATTTTTCTCACAGAGGCGCTCTGCTGGTGCCATTTCCGCTTCAGCGCCCATCTGGCTTTTAAGTTGTTCCTCCTAGGTAGCCTATTTTCCACTGAAGCATTCCGCCCAGGCGACGTCAATTTGGCCGAAGCGGAATCGTTATTTTCTAGAATTTGAATTTAATGCCTAAAATGAAATCACTTAGTCCAAAATCCTTTCCTTGAGTTTAGAGCTCGGTAGAGAGAATTCTTGGTCTTTCATCATCATTCTTCTTGGAGGTAAGGTTTTCCACCCCTTTTCATTTAATAATAGTTATTTGAGTCCTTTAATCCTAGTGTAATTCCTAATTTGGGGAAAGAATCTAGCCTAGGTTCATTATAGAACAAGAGGCTTATGATTCTTGATTTAAAGGTTGATTTATGGTTGTATTGTTGTAATATTGTAATCTAGTGTTGAATAATCATAGATGATGGTACAATGAAGGTTAATTTGATGATTGAAAACCATTTTAAAATTGGGGGAAAATTCTAGGCTTTGCAATTGGGGCTTTTGCATAATCATGAAATTGATGGTCCAAACATGATTAATTTTTAAATTAATTTAATGATATGATTCTATAGTGTATTATCATGCTTTGTGAGTAATAATGTCCTGACCTTTACCACCGTGGGCCCGGGGTTAATTTTGGGTTAAACTTTTTGATTACTTTAAGGACTAAGTCCTTGTGCTTTGTGTTAGAGTATTTATTAACGTAGTACCTATGTGATAGACTATGAGTATTACGAGGCGCTTCACAAGGACAAGGCCTGCATTGAGGATTGAGATTTTTGTCACCTGCTCGACTTCGACGTAGGCTACAGTTTATCTTTATAGACTCCAATAGAAGTACGTAGTCGTTATAAATATTGAGGGATATTGGGCGTGTTTGGGGGTCCCACTTTAGTAGTTGTGATGAATGCTTGGGTGGGTACCAGTGTTGAACTGTGTTGATGGGTGATTTGGGGAATCGGCCTTAGGTTAATTTGCATTGCTGTTATTTGGGTTAGTCACCATATGTAGGCTTGTCACCATTTTTTATAGTTGTGTTTATTCATCACATTGCCTCTTATATGAAAGACTGATTTAGGTTGAAATTACGTGTTATTGAGTCTAAAGCATGTGAAATTCATCTCCTATAATTGATTGCATCTCATTCATACTGATTAGTTGCCTTGTTATTGTTGCATTTATACACTCATGTTATTCTGATGATACTGAAACTTGAATGGTATGGAGATAATGTCCAATGAAACCAAAAAGGTAAGGATGTTCTTATGAGATGGCTGAAACACTAAGATGATAGAAGTGATTGATATGACTCGAAATGAGTCTTGGGCTCTACCCAGATACGTGTGTTGATTTTCGGCTAGTTAGGAGCAGTGTTTGGACGATGTGGGTTCCCCATGGGTCACCATTCATAAAATTTGAACGTGTGTATACCAAGTTATGAAAAGGTACATTGCATGTGCATTCATATCATACATTCACATATACATTGATTCTTTTATAAGTGGTAGTGTGATTTGGACTGATTAATGAGATTTGAGTGATTATCACGAGTATTGGATCTTGTTGATTTAACTCCACGCTATCTAAATTGTTGGATACTGAGTTCTTACGTGAACAAGGTGACTTATGTGATTCATTGGATTGTTTAGAACAGGATCTATTTTTTAGTCAACTTGATGTTTATTTTAATTACGTATCTTCCATCGTTGTCGGTCTATGATGCCTACAGGGGTACGTTGTACACGCATGCTACACTTGTTGTATTCTTTTGAATGTAGATACAATGCCATCTACCAGTTTAGGACCACGTGGATGAGTCCCGAGTTGGAGGATTTCCTGTGTTCGGGGTGAACATGCCTCCATTTAGCATGCCCTTGACACCCTTCTTATTGCTTATCTCTTTTAGTTGTATTCAGGAGACATTATCGGTCTTTTCAGACTCTTATTATTAGATTTAGTGCTCTTGTATTACAAACTAGATTTTGGGGTTGTAACTATTATATTTCGGATTTGTTTCCTTTATCTGTGTTATGGTCCGACAATTATTAAGTACATTTATTATTTCCGCTTTTCTTATATATCATGTTGGTAACTGGGAAGTTGTTCGCCTACCAGTGGGAAAAGTGTATTGCCACCACAACGCCCTAAAGGGGTTGTGACAGAAAGGCAAAGTGGCATTTGACTGAGAACGTCACAGAGGAAGTGAAGAGGCGGCAGACGTAATGATGACCTCTAGGAGGAAGAAAAAATGATCATTTAAGGCACACAAAGACGATGGGCATAATAATTAAAACACTTAATTAAGGCAATAAAATTTGACTAATGAGAATTCTTTTAAAACACAACATAAATAAGGAAAAGTCCAAACACATTGAAATTAATTTAACAAGCTAAGAATTAGCAGTAAAACTTATAGAATTTCAAAGTTTGCAAAAATGTTCTTCAAGCAATGGTTTAGTAAATAAATCAGCAAGTTGAGAATCAATATTCACAAAAGAAATATCTATTTTATCTTTAACCACATGATCTAAAAAAAATGATGTTTGATATCTATATGCTTTGTCCTAATGATGAACATGGTTTTTTGATAAATAGATAGCACTAGAATTATCAAAATAAATTTTAACAGGTTTGAAATAAGTCATAATCACTTAATTGATGCATCATCTATAACGACCCGTCTGGTCATTTTTAGCAAAAGACCCTTATTTAACTAAATTACCATTCTCGTAAACTCTATGTAGGGTTTTTGATGCATGGGGATGGGTGTCACGAATCTCGAGGTTCATGTATGTGATTTTCAGATGAAAACCCCAAAATAGGAACTTAGAGTTGATTAGTTGGACTCAAAGTTGACTTTTGAATATATGGGTTCATTTCCGAGTTCTGTCACTTCCGGTAATTGAGGATGGTCATTTATGACTTAGTCGAGTCATTAGTTTGCTTCCCGAGGTAATCAGATATATTTTGTGGCCTTATTTATAAAATTGTGATATTTGGATGTTTTGGGCGATTCTTTAGAAAAGTATGTCTTATCTCAGTTAAATGGGAAACATGAGGGCGCGAGTGAGTTTGTAACAATGTTTACCTTGGGATAGCATGTTTATTTTATATCCGGGAGGTCTCGGGAGTGTTTCGGGTGTTTGGTGGAAGTTTGGTATAAATCTTATGTTTCTGGCGTCTGGTTTCCCGCCTCTGCATGTCCGCCTCTACGTGTCCGGCTCTGCGGAGGTTAGCTCGCAGATGCGAGTTCTGGGCATGTGTGAGATTTTCGCACCAACGGTAGTTTTCTTGCAGAGGCGAAGGCGTATCTACATAATTTACTTCACTTCAGCACTTAGTGGGACATTAATAGATTCTGCCCCAGCGGACCATTTTTCCGACAAAGAAAGAACGCGCCCGCGGAGTCGATTCCATAGGAGCGAGATCGTTGTTCAGTTAGTCTTTAAAAGCTCTAAGAACGATCCCATTTCCCAAAAACCTTCATTTCGGGATTAAAATTATTTAGAGGGGGAATTCTTGAAGTGTGAGCTTGGATTCTTCCTGGAGGTAAGTTCTTCACCCCTTTTTATTATGTTTCATATTTTAAGGTCCCTAATCTTGGTATAGATTATTATTTGGGGGAAATGAGTTCTAAGTTTCATGATAGAATAAGAGGGGATGAAACCTTGATTTGAGGGTGAAATATGAATTAGACGATCTTGATATTGTGGATTAGTATTGTTTAATGTTAGATAATCATGTTGTAAGGTTTAATTTGATCATGGAAACCCTTTTCAATTTGGGAGAAATTCAACGGTTTAGAATTGGGGCTTTTGGGTAAATCTTGCAATTGAGGGTTCAATTGGGGTTAGTTTCTAATTAACTTAAGGATATGACTACTTAGTATGTAATTATATTATTTGACTAATAAAGTTTGGATTTTGGAACCGTGAGCTCAGAATTGATTTTAGGTGTCTTTTGGTATTTTTAGGGACTAAGTCCTTGTATGTGTTTTAGCTTAACTATTAACATAGAGTCAATGTATGTTAGACTACGATTACTATGAGGCACTCCGAAAGGGCAAGGCGTGCATAGAATATTGACCGTTTGTGGCTCATGCTCGGCTTTAAGGTTGGCTACGAGTCTCTTTGTAGGCTTCGATAGAAGTACGTATTAGTTATAAATATTAAGGGGTATTAGGCGTGTTTGGGGGTCCCACCTTAGCAGTTGTGATGAATGCTTGGGTGGGTACTAGTGTTGAACTATGCTGATGGTTGATTAGTGGAATCAGCCTTAAGATGATTCTGACTACTATTGTTAGGGCTTGTCGCCATTACGTGGGCTTGTCTCCATACTTGATATTGTGTGTTTATTCATCACAAATGCTTTCGATATGATATTTTGAACTACATGAATTATGTGTTAATGTCTTTCTGAAATCATGTGATATTCATCTCTATATTTGATTGCATCTCATACATTCTGATTACTTGCCTTGAATTATCATTTTCATTCATACACTCATGGTTCTGATGATATTGAAATGCGAGTGGTATAAAAATGTTATGGATCCAGTGAGACCGGAAAGGTAAGTTATTCTATGAGATGGTTGGAAACATTGAGATGATGATGATACGCGGAGGACAGGGTTGCACGCCTACAACGGATGATATTACAGCCTAGAGATGAGATCCATTGAGAAATTTTAGATCAGTATATGGACTTAGCGGGTCCCCATGGGTGTGCAATTCATAGAATTTGAACACATGTTTACTGGAGATGAAAGGTTTCTGGCATATGCATTGCATTCATATCATACATATATTATTTCATTGTTACTTGTTGATTGGTGAATTGGTTGGAATGGTTTATGGGATTTGGATAACTTTTTGATAAAGTATATTGATAATTAATCAACTGATACTTGGATTATTGGTTATTGAACTCTTCTGTAAATGTGGTAACTTACATGATTCATGAACACTTATATGAACAAAGTGACTTGTTTAATTCAGTGAACTATTATGTGGACAATGTGACATATGATTTATGAAACTATTTACTATAGGATTTCTTGCAGGTTAACTTGATATTTATGTATGTTATGTATCTTCCATCATTGTCAGCCTATGATTCCTATAGGGGTACGTTTTGTACTCATGCTACACTTGCTGCATTCTTTATAGATGCAAATACATCGCCTTCCACCAGTTCAGAACTTCGTGGCTGAGTCTGAGCCGGCGGACCTCCAGTATTCAGGGTGAGGATGCTTTCTTCTAGCACGCCCTGGATGCTACTATCTCTTCTATTGTCTTTTATTATTCGGGAGACATTTCTAGACATTTGGCTTATGTTATCCTTTTATTAGACTTTGTATTCAGTTTAAAGCTCTTGTATTATTGATCACATTTTAAGGGTTGTATAACTTATTCTCAGACTTATTTTCGCTTTTATGTTATGAGTAGACAATTTAATTAAGTATCGTGTTATTTCCGCATATCTTATCTATTATGTTGGATATTCGGGGAGTGGTTCGTCTATCGGTGGGAGCAGTGTATGGTCCACCATGATTCCCTAAAAGGGGTCATGACATCATCTAAATTAATTAAGCACAATTATGTCCAATGGAAATGTACTCTGCTTCAGTAATTGATAGAGAAACATATCAATGTTGTTTGTTGTTCTAGAAAATTAGAGATTATCCTAGAATTTGACAGGTTCCACTAGTACTTTTTTTGTCATCCTTGTCACCTGCAAAGTCTGCATATGAAAAACCTTCAAGTACAAATTTGTCAATAGTAGGATACCATAATCCATAATCAGATGTTTCCACAAGGTATGTAATAAATATTTTAACTGTTTTAAGATGAGATTCCTTTGGGGCAGCCTGAAATCTGGCACACTTGCAAACACTGAACATAATGTCTGGTTGAGTAGCAGTTAAGTATAGCAATGATCCAATCATACCTGGATACTTGGTTTTATCAAAAAAATTACCTTCATCATCTTTGTCAAGGGTGCAGCCCAATGCTTTATCATCCATCATGTCAAATTATTGAATAAGTTCTTTTGCATACTTGGTTTGGAAAATGAATGTCCCTTTGTCAGATTGCACAATTTGTAGTCTCAAGAAAAATGTTAACTCTCCCATCATATTCATTTTGAATTCACGTTGCATAAAATCATAAAATTCCTTGCACAAAGAGGGGTTACAACTTTCAAATATAATGTCGTTGACATAAATTTGAATAACGAGATTTCCTGAAGGGGATCTTTTTATGAAAAGAGCGGTATCAATTTTTTCTCTAGAAAGACCATGATCAATTAAAAAGGTACTTACCAGGATCTAGGAGCTTGTTTAAGACCGTAAAGAGCTTTTCATAATTTGAAAACATGATACGACTTTTAAGGATTTTCAAAACCCGGTGGTTGTTTAACAAATATTTCTTCCTCAATAAAACCATTTAGAAAAGAGATTTTAAACATCCATTTGAAAGAGTTTAAATCTTTTGAAGGGAACATAAACAAGTAATATATGAATTTATTCTAACCGTACTACCGGTACGAAGGTTTAATCATAATCGACTCCTTCTTGTTGCGAGTAACCTTGAGCGACTATACGAGCATTGGTTTGAACAACTTAAGGGTCCGCTATATCCTTTGATTAGTAATCAAGGAAGTGACACCTGTGATGATCAACTGCCATACGGTCTCATGTCTTCGACAGATCCGACAAATATGTCCAGACGCCGTCATCCGTGCCCTTCTTGAAGCCGACCGGCTAGCCACAGTGTATAACTGCTGAAGGCATGTGTTTCTCCCAATAAGGGGCGTCCTCTAAGGAGTCGTGAAGTTATTCAACTTCTCTATGCTTCGTTTAAAGCGATAAACTCCGATTTCATCATGAATCGGCCGATGCAAGTTTGCTTATAGGATTTTCCAAGACCAACCATACATATTTACTTCTGGCTTTGGTGTTCTTCATATCTGATGTCCAATTTGCATCACTGTGTTCTCCCAGAACCGCTGGACATCCAGAATACCATAATCCGTAGATAAGCAAATATTTTAGATATCGTCATATCCGACTTAACGCCTTCTATCGAGCATTTTCAGAATCATGAGTAAACCTTAGTTCAACTGATCTGCTTTGTAAGCCGATACCAGGTCGGTTGTAGTGTGTACAATATATTGAACTACATGTGACCTGCACATATCGCTTCTTGTATATGGGTGCACCATCATTCCAATCAGTTCTATGATTCATATCCATTTGTAGGTTCAACGAGACAGTCACAGCTGAGTTTGGAGTTAGATCAGTCCGTTAGATGTCTTAGAAATCCCAATTCATAAGATGTCATCTGTGATACCTATATCTTTCATATCGAGACTTTTGTTTCAATATGACTTCCACTTTCAGACTGTTGGTTTTTTCAACTGTTGGCTTTCTAACTTCAGAGTCAATGTTTCTGTTGTCAGATTCATTGTTTATGTTTAATCTGAAACTTCCAGGACCAAAATGTAAACATTTCAGGGACCAAAATGAAAGTTCAGGAAGAAGCATAACAGTCCAGCAAACCAACTCTGATCCTCCCCTTCTAACTCTCTGGTTAGGAAGGCTATTTCAACATCCATGCCACGCAAGACTGCAATGGCCCTGGATGTTAAGATATTTACAGGGGAACACATGTATAAGTAGCCAAAGCCTTATACTCGTCAGTAGATTCATCTACTTTGTACTCACTTTTGAGTTTCCTCTTTCACAACCCAAAGGTTCTTTTCCCGGAGGAAGGTCAACCATTACACAAGTATGGTTCTATATGATGGAATCTATTTTTCTTTCTGTAGCTTCTTTCCAAAGCAGCGCTTCTGGAGATGACAATTCTCTATTAATTGTCCATGGTTCATTCTCAACCATACAAGCTAGAAGGCCTGGAACAAGTCTTTGTCCCCTCTTTGCTCCGTCTCGGTTCAACATCTAGAATTCCTGAGTTCTATAGATCTGGAATATTAAGTTTCGAATAGTCAGCAACTTCCGAGTCATGTATATACGAAACATCTAGTTTCGGACAGTCAGGCACTCGCGGGTTCTTGTTAACCTCTAGCAATTACTTATTTTTCCTTCTCAAGAAAAATTATCCTCAAAGAATTTAGCATTCTTTGACACTAAGAGGCGATAAGCACTATTGTTATTTGCAGATCCAGTGGATATGCAATTTACAGTCTTAGATCCAACTTGACCTATTTCGGTATTACAACCTCTACCAAGCCACCCCACAACACAACATTTGTATGTGAGATCCTTTCCATGTTTCACACGGAGGGTTATCCTTATCCTTATGCGTATTTCTGTTGAAAATTGCATTAGCGGTAAGGATCGCCTTGCCCCACATAATTTGGGCATTCGGTTTTGCTCTAGGCTAGCACCGTTAGACTGAGGTGAGTAATGAGCAGTCGTTTGATGAACGATGCTTCACATTCTCCCCCTCTATCACTACCAATTCCTCAATCCGTAGGCTTAGTTGATTTTCAACTTTTGCTTTGTAGCGCTTATCCGCTTCAACCGTTTTATCTTTTCTTTTCAACAAACAAAGGATGCAATATGTTGTACCATCATCAATGAAGGTCACAAAGTACTTGTCTCCCTCATCTATTTTGTATAAACTTCAAATCACCCATGTAGGTGTGACTAAGTTCTAGAGGAGTGGTGCTTCTTTCGCTATTCCTTTGACGGAATGGAAAGGTGATTTTGCCTCTTCGCCTACCTCACAATCATTTTGAGGGTTTATGTCGACATAAGGCAACAATCTCAACTTCGTTAGCTTTTGAATGACTTTCTATTTAACGTGTCTTAATCTATGATGGCATAGATGCACGGATTACAAATATATCATTCATTTGGCTACAGACATACTGTACCATTCTCAGTTAATACAGACCTGTTTGACTAGTCTCAAACCAGCTTGACCAACAACATCCCTTAAACCAAGTTTGGGACATGTATCACCTCATTTTAGAGTGATCCCATTCCCTGAAGTCTTATTGAAGACAACCTCTCCAACCCCTTCTACTTTAGAGGTGGCGTTGTTTCACATGAACAACCTCTTGCCCATGGTTAAGGCATAATCGGATCATATGTGATCTGAATACTCTGGCCCACTCCAGTTTCTTTAGCGGACTGAGTGTCCAATTTCTTTTCTGCCTTTTTTTTGGCCTTCAGATCATTTAAGACCTGGAAATTCTGGCCCACCTCACTCGGTGTCCATTAATTTTTCCTATCAAATAAATTTTGGCCCACTCCAGTCGCCCGTAGGCTTTGTACGACTGAGTGTCCAATATCATCCTATCAAATGAAGGATCTTCTATCAAATAGTGTGACAGGTTCAATGTCTCTAGCTTTTACTCTTCTTCCCTTGTGATTGGTGCACAGGGAAATTCCTGGCGCTTACTTAAGAGTGGTAACAGTTTTCGCACAGTCGGTGGATCTCTCTCCTTCGTATGTGTGAACATACTTTACACACTTTTAATAATTACACCAAAAAGAACGGATCTTTTAAGTTTTGTTTATTGTAGTCCAATCTTTAATCGAGAAGGAAGGAGATTCAATATCTGATTTTAGAGTGTAGTGAATATAAGTTTTTAATGAAAACACTTTCATATTCCCAGCCTTGCTTTACACACTTTTATTCAGATATTAACTAAACCCATTATAGATAGGGAAGGATTATTAACTTAGACCTTTTGGATTCTGGCCCACTTCAGTTAGACTGAGTGTACATATCATCCTTACCATAATTCGGATCCTTTGTCTGGGACAGATATAGGCCTTTGGCTACATGATAGAACATCATCTTCAGCCTTCTCTTCTTGTCCCAGTTGACATCCTTAGCCTCTCGTGGGCGCTTGTTTCCACCACCCTCGGGAGTTATGACACCAACTCGTCCTTGATCTTTAACAGTACTAGCATGACTATCAACAGTATCTTGAAGCTCAACATCAGATCCAGAGATCCTTCCTTTGATGGAAACAGACTTGTAACTGTCGTTAAAGAGAGAACCATAACTAGGACCAATCTTGAAAGCACGGTTGTTGACAGAGACAGTGTTTGAACTGTTAGCAAAACTGTCAACATAACTGTTTTCAAGAAGAAACCACAACTAGATTTGGTCACACACTTGTCGACCAACATCTTTCGAATCACTAATACAATCTTGTCTTAAAATTGTTGGAATATGTAAAGCAACAACGGGAATAGTAAATAACTATTACAGTGATAGAAATGATAAACAACAACAAATTGTCAATATCTTGATCTTGAATAAAACTTCAAATATAGAACTTGTATTCGGAAATACAAGAACATGAACTGCTACACTTGTAGATTGTAGATTCGCTGAGAATACGAACAATTAGAGTCCTTCGTATATTAAGTTAACACCTGAAACACTTAACAACCGATTAGATAAACCACAACACCACCGGCTGAGTAGAGAGATGACTCTCTGTCTTTAAGACAAGATTGGCCCCGTATATAGGCTTTACGGAAGTGCGGACAATAGTTTCCCAAGATGAAACAACAAACTATCAAGTGTGCAAAGCCTACACAAATGATCTCAGCGAAGAACACGAATAATGAAGATTGCTATCAGGAAAATCTGATCTCTTTGTGGTGTTGTGAACTTATTTTTCGGTTCATATGTTCATATATTTTCTTCATTATCTATAGAATTGAGTCAAAGGCCTCAATTTATAGGTGTGTAAGATGGTCCCTTCAAGTGCCCATGTAATGGTCATTTAAATGCCATGTAATGGCCCTTTAAACCACCAACTAATGCAGCCAAATAATGGTTGAGTTATGGAGGAAAAACTGCCAAGTTAATGCTCCAAAACCTCTCCATAATCAGCCAAACTTTTGGACTTCCGTCGAGCACTCACTGCCTGAAAAGCGCCGCGGCGCTGCAATATTTAGCGCCGCGGCTGCAGAAAGTAAAAATTGGAATTGGCACTGCAAGGGGGGCGCCGTGGCGCTCTGGCGCTGTGGCCCAGTCCGCAAGTTGCCGCGGCCCTTCTCGGCTCCGTGGTCCTTTCCGACCCATTCAATCTTACACCTCGCACAATCCTTCATTCGTTTACCAACATGGAACACTTGTTATTTATCCAATAACCATCCCTCATTCTATGTCTCAAACATTTCACTTACGTACCAATATCTCTTTCATTAATGAAATTTATGATACTTGGTACTAAGATTGCACGTGTGTGGAAATGATATTTCCGACGTGCGGGGCCCAATTGTTCGAGTCATAAATAATGGGATAAACTTTATTCCTCATTAGTAAATTTCCAACAAATATTTCTCGAAAATGTGTTCTTGAAAAATAAGTGAATTTCTTACTTATTTTCTCATACTTGTTTGGTTAATGAAAAATAAGTGAATTTCTTATTTATTTTCTCATGTTCGGTTAGTTAGTAGAAAATATTTTCGGAAAATACTCACCTAAGCCCCACCAACCCCACCACCACCCACCTCAAGCTCCCACCCTCCACCCTCAACAAAATTCTCAACAAAATTCCACCCCACCCAACCAAAATGTATAAACTAGAAAATTCGGGTAGGGGTACGAAAAACCCAGAGGGGGGGGGGGGTAATTGGTGGGTGGTATAGAAAACAAAAAACTTTAAAAACTCTTTTTTTAATTTTTTTGTAGGGGTTGTAGGATCACGGGGGTGGGGGTGGGGGCGGTGTAAAAAAACTTTTAAAAATAATTAATTTTTTCAGAGGGTGGTGGGGGTGGCGGTGGGTCTGTGGCGGTGGGGTGCATAGGGTGGTGAGAGTGGTTGATGTTTGGTTGGATTAGTGGTTTGGAGTGGGGTGGATGGTGGTGGGGTAGTTGATTGAATGCCACTTGTGAGACTTGTTTTCCCTACTTTCAATAAGAAAGTTTTCCTAAGGAAAATATTTTTCATAATATTTGACCAAACGAACATGAGATAATTGAAAAACAATTTCAGGAAATAATTCTTCTCCATACCGAACACACCCATATTTACTACTTCGAAACAAATTCTAAACAAATACACATCTGTTACCATTTTCAAAAAATTGTACCTCCACATTACATAGGGAAGAAAACAACACATTGTTTTTTTAAATGAAAAGATGCCAATACATGGCAAAATGAATTACAATAATCACCAAAAACCAATGTCATTACTAAAATTATTTTGATAAAAATTATCAGCAAATATACCTGCACATTACATAAGGAAGCATAAAATACATTATCCTTTAAAATGACAAAATGTCAACACACATCCAAATGTATAACTAGCCTCACCGAAAATCAGTGTCATCATCTTCTTTCGAACATTATCCACTTGCAGTAAACCTATAATGTCGAAAACTTGGGAAATAAAATCACATTACATGCTATTACTTTAGTCTGGTGATCTAATAAAAAATCAATAGAGTTTCTCCTGTAACTTAATAATCCATCAGCATACACTCTGTAGAAAATAACATTCCAACTCAATTCAATTAAATTTGTCAACTCAAAGTTATCGAATATTAACTCATATTCAATCAGAATAACTCAATATATTAGAAAGAATTAAACATCATCCCTCAAGAAATAAGTAAAATTGTTAACATCGATTGAGTATAGACCATATGCATATAAGACTTCTAAATGCTTACAATAACAAATCTTCATCATCGGTTACATGTTCTAATTTGATGTCCTCAATAATATCATTAGCTAAAGTAACATCAGTGCTAATAACCTCAAAATCATTTCTTCCCCACTTTATAATGTCTTCATCTTCCTCAAATATACACAAGAAATCATTGCAAGCATGTTATTAAAAAGTATCTTCACCCACAGAACCTCCAGTAAAATATGTAGAATGACCATTCATGACAATTGACCACTTTGGATGAAGATTATTCTTGACATGAAAAACATCTTCTGCTTGAGATGCAAGCACAAATGGTTCATTTGTTGCTAGTTTTCGCTTAGTATTGACACTAACAACACCATGTTTATCTATCTTCACTCGTCTTCCTATGTGATCAACATCCCACCAATCACATTTACACAAAACAATTCGCTTACTTTGGAAGTATTGAAGTTCTACTATTTCAGCTAGAACACCATAGTAATTAATATTCTGACCATTCGCTACTCCTCTTACTAAAACACCACTATTTTGCTTCACCCTATTTTTCTCGAGTAGTTTAGTATGAAACCTGAAATCATTTATTTCAAACACCTTGAATCTCTGAACTCTATTAAAAGGACCTCTAGCTAGAGAATACAACTCGCAACTTGCATGTGAATTTCCTTCTCTGCGCATTTGTACAATCTGTACAAAGAATAAATAAATAAACTAATGATGCTAAGTAAGTATTAAAAATTGAATTGAAATAAGAATAAGAACTTACTCTATGGAAAAACCAATTATCGAAGTTCATGTTCGGATTGTTCTGTTCATACTCACTGTCCACAAGAGTTGAGAAAAAGTTAACAAATAAAGTCAAATTACTCCCTCTGTCTCAAATTATTTGTCATTATTTCTAAAGATAGTTGGCTCAAATTATTTATCATTTTAGAAGTTCAAGACAAAAATTATTTTTTTCTCATTTTACCGTTAATACTTATTATTCTTGAAGATTACAAACACCTCAATTATAGGAAAATGACACATAAAGAGAATAAATATTTACTGAATGAAGATTGTCTCTTAAATCATAAATAAGGGTAAAATAGTCAAAACCCCTCCAAATTAATATTTTCTTTAGGGGGGTGTAAAAGAGAAACACGATAAATAACTTGAGATGGCGGGAGTAGCAAATACAATACCATAAAGAAACATACAGTAGAAATGGTTGAACTTCTTCACAATTTATCAAGACATAAAGATGAGCTTGTTTTCGCTCAAACCCTTCAACACTTTTGGATGTATCTCTTGATAAGGACAACCCTTTTGTTCAAATACTGATAATCCACGGTATGACTCAACATGATCACCTTCATAATTTTTGTCCATTCGATTATATCCTTTCACACTACTATGTAAATACCTTGAACGAAAATATTAGACTTGTTCAACAATATACCCTTCCCCAATAGATCCTTCAGGTTGATTTCTACTACAAACATAACATTTCATTTTGCGCATATATTTCTACATGATGAACACGCAATTAAATTGCTTAGAATGAAAAATTAACAAGCCACATAAAATTAAATCAAAATTATAAAATTAAATGTACCTCTCCATTGGATACATCCACCAGTATTGTACGGGTCGAGCAAGCTTAGCCTCTATTGGGAGATGAACGACCAAGTGCACCATAATGTCAAAAAATGTTGGTAGAATATTTTTTCTAATTTGGAGAATGTTATTGGAATTTGAGCTGCAAGTTGATCCAAAATATCAACCCTTAATGTTTTTAACACAACTCTATGAAGAAAATACTTAACTCGGTGATAGCATCATAGGCATTGTTTTGCACGACTCCGTGAATTGCAAAAGGAAGTAGCTGTTCTAAAAAAATATGAGAATCGTGACTCTTCATTCCATAAAATTTACGGTCCTTTAACTTCACCCACCGTGTTATATCGGAGGAATAACCATCTGGAACCTTAACCATTTTCAAGAACTTGCACAATTTAAACTTCTCATCTGGTGATAAAGATAGCATGCCGCTGGATAATACCATTTTCCATCTTTTTGAGTTGGGTGCAAATTTTTTCTTATACCCATTTCCTTCAAATCACGATGAGCATTCATATTATCTTTTGTCATTCCTTCAATATCTAATAACGTCCCAAAGATATTATCACAAATATTTTTTCAATATGCATCACATCTAAATTGTTGGCGTATTTAATTATTTTTCCAATAAGGAAGTCTGAAAAAATGTTTTTCCGTATTTGGAACATCCCCACAATCAGTGACAACTTGGAGAATGTCTCGCAATCCGGATAAAGTTGTTTTTCAACATCCTTCAATACTTTTGAAAATTTGAAAGTAGGTTCTGAAGCATCACCATGTTTAAACTTAACCCCATCAGGATCTTCGATGATTTCAGGGCCAGCGGCATCATAAATTATTTCAGATATATCATCACCTCGATCTTTTCTTACTTCCTCTTGATAAGTGTTTTGCTATTTAGGTGCAAATTCTCCATGATAAAGCCACCGCGTTTATCCCTTAACTATTCCAAAAATTATCAAATGTTCCATGACTTCACATTTAGTGCTGTGGAAAACCTCTCAGATTGGCGAACGTCGAAAGAGAAGGCGGAGGAAGGAACTGATTGCATTAGTCTCAGGTCAGGGACATAGCCATGTATTATGAGATTAGGCCGATTAGAGAACATCTCTTTTCAACCGAGGAACAAAACAAGATCATTTCGTTCCATTTTTAGTAAAATAGTGAAGGATATATTGTTGCATTTCATACAAGGACAAATAATTTCCTCTTATAGTTCGGACTGTTTAAAATCAAATTGAAGAAAATTATCAACTCCTTTTACATAAACATCGTTCGATATATCTGTACAATGCATCCAAGTCTTGTCCATTTTCAGGTTTCCTACAAAGAAAACAAATAAGATCAAAATGCATAAAAAAATAAGAAAAATATTCTTTTTCGGCTCTTATCAAACTTATTTTCTCTCGAAAAGGTGCATTTAAATTAAAACTTGAAGTATGTAACGACTTGCAAATTCGTTTTTAGCTTTTACCTAGAAATTTTTAAAATACCCCTTCCCGTGGATTTACTTGTGTGGTTATGACTTGAGTGGATGAGTGGCACGATTCTTGAAGTTATGAGAGTCTCGGATTGATTTTATGAAGTTTAGAAGTTTCTAATTTAAAGAGAAGGAAAAGATTGATGAAGAGTTGACTTTTGAGTAAATGAGTCTTTTTTGAAGTTTTGTCGATTCCGTTAGCTCCAGAATGTCATTTATAACTTAGTCGAACCTCTGATTTGGGTTTCGAGGCGTCCGAGTGCATTTTGGATAGTTGGTTGAGCTTTAGGCTTTTAATGATTTAAGAGTTGACTTCAGTCAAAATCGAGTTAGAGAGACCTTTTTTTGAGAACTCCAAGTGCACGAGCAAGTTCGGAACATGTTTAATGATCGAAATACATATTTGATTTATGTCCGGGAGGTATCGAATAAGTTTCTAGTGTCTGATCGAGAATTAGGGAAAACCAAAAAAATGGCTCCAGCTTTTATTTAGTTTCCTTCATCGCGATCGAGGTGAGGGTCTCGCGGCCGTGGTGAAGTAAGGGCAAGAGTGTCGCGATCATGGTGGGCAAGGTCACAATCGCGTAAGAGGTAAGTTGAGGTACTATTGTTTCCATGTCCTAATGTCGGGAAATCTCACACTATGTGCCCCGGGGTTCCACATCTAAAACATGCATCTGTGACTTACCCCTGGTCATATCTAGATCCCTAATATCTGAATGGATTGTCCCTAATCTGGGCTGCAAACTGGCCCCATCTCGCTGATTTCCTTTGAGTTCTACTATTACCCTGTGGCTCTTCTTCTCATCCATTGACCTGCCTCTTTTACCTTGTTGCATGTCTCAGTTTTGAACTATCTATTGTTGATGTCTACGCTCCTCTAAGTTATGAGTGTATGCATGAATCCGAGAGATGTCCATACTATTATTCAGTGAGGTTGTAGTACATGCCTCAAGATACTCTGTTGCAAGTCCTGCTATAAATCGGTGAATCCTTGCCTACATTGAGTCAACAAGAGAAAGAGCATACCTGGACAGAGAATCAAATTGGAGACTATACTCCTGAACACTTATATTACCATGCTAAAAAGCTAAGAACTGGTCAACTCGAGCCTCTTTAATCTCCAGTGGTAAGTAATAGTTCGCGAATCGATATGCATAACTGAAGACCTACCAAGGTTGACAACAAGAATGTGGTCAATCATACCAAGATAAAGTCGTATAACTATATTAGTGAACTTATTACCATTTTTATTTAACATTACGATCCAATTTTAGAATTTATACGATTCTACCTTTCGGTAAATTATATGATACCTCTAGCTCATTGATCTGATCATGTGAAACTATTATTCAAAATGAGACAATCATCGGGTTGCATATTATTGATTCATAACTACTTTCTGAACTTGTAACTATCTCTAATAGAACTTATTATCTGTTTCTTAAGATCCTATGATTCTTTCTCTTAAATATACTATGTGATGCGTCTAGCAAGTTAGATTGCTCAGATGGAGTCGTTATTTAATATACAAGAAGTTGCGACTTCATTAACTAAAGACTTATAACTTTACTAAAGGACTTTTCATACTCGGGAATCTTATTACTCAATAAGCAATGCATATTCTCTTGTAACCCTTCTTATCTTAGGATCAATTCTATTTACTTTGAAAATAATATAACTAACTTCACTAATTGCTAACGACCCTGTAAACATATAGCATAAGTACTGAGTGTCGTAACACTTTATTTGTTGTGCTCGTTATTCATATTCTGTAAACTATATGTTGCGCCTAACTCGTCGAACTATTCGTATAGGGTTGCTCCACTTAGTGCTCAACATCTTCAATACAACGAGGTACTAGACTTCTGGAAAGCTCTACTTGCTTTTAGAGATTAGTCTGAGGGACTACTATTTGGAATGACTTATTTTAAATAAATTACTACTATTTCCTTTGAACTTTTCATAAGGGAGATGTAACTCCCGGAATCATGTCAAAAGTATGAAGGGAAAACCTTACATACCTCAACTGTAGCTGTTCTTCACGATACTGCAAGCGACTCACCAATACTCTGGTCTACAAGATGAAACATAGTTTTTATCAATATTAAGAACATATCGACAGCCGATGAGTGGCTAGCTTGCTTATACAAAATCGGGAAATACCACCCCTACTTCCCTCTACTTTCCTCAAGCCCTTAAAATCATCGACAACACAAGGACAATATTAACCACATAAGATCCAAGCTATTCCGTCTATTTCTAGCCGCAACACATCACAAATATGGCTTAAAAATAAACCTCTACAACACCAACACTTTAAATACGATTTTTGACCTTTATCTCATAAGTTCTTAATCAAAGAACATTTCAAAGACTTCTTCAAACTCTTATACATATAGGAGAGGTGAATATTACCTTGGATTCACGAAATCAACCCACCTTCACCTTGCTTCAACTTGAAGTAACTTCATCTCACCACAAAAAAAGGAAGAACAATCTTAAACATACACTTCTATGTTCTTCAAAGGGAAAACCACTTTAATTTCTTGTAGAACATTACTTGAGGGATAGAGAAACACATAGAGAGGATTTGGGAGATATTTGGGTCTGTTTTACCTTAAAATGAAATGAAAACTGAAGCCACCATATAAACTGAAAATTTCCACTGCCAATGTGGGTCCCAAAATTAGTTGTTTGCAGTGTTTTATTAAAACGTACATGACTTTTTTTATAGAGCTCCGATTAATGAACAATTTATTGTGTTGGAAAGCAGACTCACTGAACTTAAATTTAGATAAACACACCATAAATCCTTACACATTAGAGGATATACCCCCAGAAAATTGGGCCAAAATCATGTTCAGAATTCTGCCTACCTTTCCCCGAGTTTCGACGAACTTAATTTATTTAATTCATTTAGCCCCGAATTTTTACGAGACTTACTTAACACTTGTTTAAAACCTTTCTTAACCTTGAAGAGGTATATTAACCTTTCTGAGCTTACATTACGTACTTACGATGCACTTTAATGTATAAACATGTAGATGTAACATACGAGACCCCCAATTCCCCATTCCACCCCTTAATTAATTAAACCAACACACAACACTACATAAACGGTCTAGTAAGTCTTAACTTGCCTAAATCCAAATTCAAAGAGTCACTCCACGGTCTTTCCCTTTCTCTGAGCCTCCGAATGAGCCCAGTCTGTTCAAATACGGTATCTACAAAAGAATACAAAGCTAACGATACCCATATTGTTATATAAAAGTTCCGGGTCCACAAATCAGCCCTAAACCCCAAAGGTCAAAATAAGAAATTGATCTTAAAATCATATTATCCATAGTCTAAATAGTCATAATGTGTAGTATCATGAAATTCTAATGCCAAATGAGCCTTTAATTTGGTCAAGAACACTAAACTCACATTCATGGAGAAATTCTTATTCTACAAGCAAAAATCACATAGGGAATCTCTAAATAATAGAAAGAAACATGATATAAATAACCAGATTAAGGTTAGGATCTTACCCCAAGGATAAATCTTAAAAATCACATTTGGAATCACTTAAGTACAAGCACCCTATCTCTCAAAATGTATTTGGGGAAGATGATGTTCGAAATGGGAATTTTAATTAGTCCAAGAGTTAATTTCTCTACGCGAACGCAGGCCCTATCCCACGAATGCGACTCTACCCTACAAACCCAACCCAACCCATCTCAAAAGCAACGTGGCCATCACGATCTCAGTGTGCCCGGGCGACCCAGCCCAGACCCTGGTTCCACTTTGCCAACGTGAGTCTTTCTATGCGATCTCATAGAAGGATAACAGACACAAGACATCAGATTTTTTTGATGTCCCTTAAATCTCAATCCGACACTCGAAACATATCCGGGACCTCCCAAACACAAACCAAATATGCATTTTGATTATAAAACATGGTCTGAACTTGCTCGCGCACTCAAATTTCCTTGAAAGGGTCTCTTTGACCTGATGTTGACCAAGTTCAAATCTTAAACTTAGGAAATCCTAGTTCTCAACCAACTACCCAAAACACACTCGAACGCATCGGGACCCGAACCAAAGGCTCGACTAAGTCATAAATGACATTATGTACCTAATAGAATCGATGAAACCTCGTAAAATACATTTACCAAAAAATCAACTCTTGGTCAAACTTCTCAAACTTAGAACTTCAAAGTTCTAAAACATATGTTTCTTCCACAATTTTCATTTGATTGCCTTAGAAATTGCACCACCTAATCCCGCAAGCCTTAAATACACAAAATAAGCCACATGAAGGGTATTTTGGGAAATTTTAGGTGAAAATCTCAAAATGACTAAGTGAGTCCTTACTCAGATACCACTTAAATAAACGATCGTCCTCGAACTATAAAGAAAAGGAAAAATACATGGATTCACAAAAAGATGGGGATATCTAATCCGTATTTCAGACTGGTCTCCCAAGTAGCCTTCTCAATGGGATGACTCATTCATTGCACTTTCACTGAAGCTATCTCTTTCTACTTCAACTTTTGAACCTGCCTATCCAAAATAGCTATATGCCCCTCCTCAAAGGCCAAATTCTAATCAAGCATCACAGAGTCCATTCGAATCATATGAAAACCATATGAATGGTATCTATTCATCCTCAAAACATGAAAATTGGATGCACACCCGATAACCAAGGAGGTAACACCAGTTCATATGCTACCTCACCAACCTGCTGAATAACCTCAAAAGGCCTAATATACCTGGCTTAACTTTACCTTATTCCTAAACCTCATCACATTATTTATGGGTGAAACCTTCAATATAACCCGTTCCCCAACCATAAACTACAAATCACAGACTTTTCCATCTATATAAATCTTCTGCCTACTCTGAGTAGTGAGAAGCCTCTCCTGGATCAGCTTGACCTTATGCAAAGAATATCTTAACAAGTCTATATCCCATGGTCTAACCTCAAAAGCGTCAAACCAATCTATCAGAGAACGACACCTCCTACCATATAAAGCCTCGAATGACGCCATCTCAATACTTGAGTGATAGCTATTCTTATAAGACAACTCCCCAAGGGTAAAAACTGGTCCTAATAACCATAAAAGTCAATCACATAGGCTCCCAACATATCCTCGAGAACATGAATAACCCGATCAGACTGACCATCGATCTAAGGGTGGAAAGTTGTACTAAGCTCCACTCTAGTACCCAATTCCTTATGCATAGACCGCTAGAAATGAGATGTAAACTGCGTGCCTCGATCCAAAATGATAGAAATGGGCACTTCATGCAAGCGGACTATCTCTCGAATGTAGATCTTAGCCAACTTCTCCCAATTTTAAGTAGTTTGAATCGGAATAAAGTGCACATATTTGGTCAACCTATCGATGAGGACCCAAATAGTATCAAACTTTCCTAAAGTCCACGGCTATCCTACCACAGTGTCCATAGAAACCCGCTCCCACTTCCACTTGGTATGGGAATCCTTTAAATCACATCACTAGGATTCTGGTGCTCATACTTCACTTGCCGGCAATTCAAATGCCGAGACATAAACTCCACTATGTCCTTGTTCATATGACACCACCAATATTGTTGCTTCAAGTCACGATACATCTTTATAACCCATTGGTGAATGGAATACCTCAAACTGTGAGCATTTTCTATGATTAATCTATTCAAATCATCAATCCTAGGAACAAAAACTCGACCCTTAATTCTCAAAACACCATCACCATTAAGAATCTCCTCATTAGCCTCCTCCCACAATACCTTGTCACGAATCCTATACAACTTCACATCATCGAACTGTTGAGACTTAATTTCCTCCAGTAAAGAAGACTGCTGGGCTCAACCCTGGACAGGTGGTGGAAACTACCAAGCTGGAGTACGGTAGGGGCAGAGGGAATTTTCGGTGGAGCGGTGAAATGCGTAGAGATCGGAAAGAACACCAACAGGTTGTTCTACACAATCTAGAACCCTACTGGGCTCCAAAATGTCAAGTCTCACAAATCAATTTGACAAAGACTAAACATCCATCGCCAAAGGATGCCCCACATAAAGTAAAGCTAGACTACCCATACACCACCTTGTTCCAACTCAAGGCATCTGCCACTACATCGGCCTTACCCTGATGATAAATGATAGTAATGTCATAATCCTTAAGAAACTTCAACCACCTATGTTGTCTCAAATTAATATCTTTCTGGTTGAATATGTACCAAAAAATGTGCATCCCGTAGAGATAATGCCTTCAAATCCTTAAGGAAAACACAATCGCGGTTAAGTATAAGTCATAAGTGGGGTAGTTCTTTTCATGTACCTTCAACTGCCTCGAGCATAGGCTATCACCTTCCATTTATTATCAACATACACCCAAGACCTACTCCAGAAGCTTCACAATAGTCCGTAAAGCTATCTCCCTCAACTAGTCAACAAAGTCCTCAGCTTTTGGAAGCTTGCCTTACACTCATCAGAGAACTAAAATAATAATTCCTTTTGAATCAATCTAATCAACGGGGATGCAATGCATGAAAACCCCTCAATAAATCGCAAGTGATAATAACTCATGAGACCAATAAATCTCCAAACCTCGGTGATCGAAGCCGGACTAATCCAGTCCCAAACTACATCAATCTTCTTAGAATCTACTATTTTACCATCCTTAGTCACTATATGCCCCAATAATTCCACTGAACTAAGCCAGAACTCACACTTCAAAATTTTGGCATAAAGTTGCTTTTCCTTCAGAATTACAAGCATGATCCTCAATTGCTGCTCGTTCTCATCCTTACTCCGAGAGTAGATAAAAATATCATCAATGAAGACAATCACAAAAGAATCCAAGGCTGGAATAATCCATTCATCAACTCCATAAAGGCTGCAGGACCATTAGTCAACCCAAATGACATCACCAAGAACTCATAATGCCCATAACGAGTCCTGAAATCCGTCTTAGGTACATCCTGCCCTAATCTTCAACTTGTGATAACCGGAGTCAAGTCAATCTTGGAAAAGATAGGAGAACCCTAAAGCTAATCAAACAAGTTATCAGTGTAAGGTATCTAATACTTGTTCTTGATAGTCACTTTATTCAATTACCGATAATCAATACACATCTGCATGGACCTATCCTTCTTCTTCACAAACAATCTGGGAGCACCCAAGGAGAAACACTAGGTCAAATGAATCCTTTACTCAACAAATCCTGTAATTTCTCCTTCAACTCCCTCAACTTGGTTGGTACCATCCGATACGGAAGAATAGAAATAGGTTGAGAGCACCGAGAAGATTTATCATGGTCTGGCAGAACACCGATATCAGGTAGAGATTGGATTGAACAAAACCGTTGCGGGATGATGGCAAACCAAAAGAATACATGTCATGAATGCATTAAAGTCCTCTGCCTCATGTCTATTTGGAAAAGCATAGAAATGTTCATGACAACCCGAAGTCTAAGAACCTCTACGACCACCACCTCGGCCAGATTGAGCACTACCCCTACCTTCTTGAGAACTACCTCTACTACTATAAGAACCACCTTTAGTTGGCTGTGCAGCTATCTTAGGAACATGAGTCTGAGAACTCTAAGGCTAGCCACCCCACCTATGTCTGGGATAATCTCTCTTAAATTACCCAAGATCACCACACTCATAACACTTTCTAGGACTGGCAAATCACAAGAAGGACTAACGCCTGAATGCCCACCACAGATAAATAGCCTATAAGAACTTGGGGTTATTTCCCTGAACTATAATAAAAACGTACAAACTATTATCTTTCAAATATTGTCTATGCTGCAACAACTAGCATAACACTCGCATGGTGATGATATCCACCAAAATGATCGCCACTTATAGATGAGGTACCCACATGAGCACTAAAATAGGGAATCTTGACCACCCCCTCCTCATAATCTTCACGCCTAATAAACTCGGCCTCTCGGACCACATAAATAATCTGTTGGATAGAAGAACCTGTGGCATCCATAATACACCCCATATTTTCATGCTAGTGTGCGTCGCAAGTAAAGTAACGAGAACCCAAATAGGTTAATATCCCTTAAACATATAGTAAATGTATTAAACAAGTGTTAATTAAGTGTCATGGAAGGTTGAGGCTAAATTAATCAAAGAAAATTATTTTCGATGAAGTTCATCGAAGGAAAGTGAATTGTAATAGCCTGTACTTTTTGGCAAGACTAAGAGTGCTTAATATGAAAAATAGGTATTTTTATGAGGTATTTGGATCATACAATAGTCGTATATTAATCTTTACAGTAAATCTAGTTGTAAAATAAAAGTTGGTAAAAGTCACCGCAAGTTACATTCATAAGTTCGATGAACTTTGGGTCATGTGTCTCTAAGCTTTTCTCCTAATGTACTTAGAGTTACGAAGTGATCCACCCACTATATTAAAGGTCTAAAAGTCTAGATTAGATTAAATCTAACCGATTATCGATATGACGTCAGAGTAGAGAGATATTAACATTTCTACTAGATTGCACAAGCAGCCCCTTTGGGACCCACTTGAGGAGGTAGCAGACCCTTTTAATGGTATTTAAGCCTTCCAACTCCTTACATCATCATTTTACCCAAAATCAGTTCCCAAACACCCCCAAATTCTCTCCAAGAGTTCCCCCATGATCCCAGAGTGAAATCAAAGGCAAACAACGCATAACTAATGTTGGGAATCCCGCAAGTGCTAGTGAGTTTCTTATTATTCATGTGGTTGCTTAATTTTGACTTTTTCCAGCTCATGTGGAGAGTTTTTCTATTTGTTCTAAGGTACTATTACACTCCTACTTTATGTATTTGAGCTTGTAGAAGTCATAGATAACTTGTACGATTGAAAACCCGTGAAATAAATGTCAGAAATCGTAGTTGCATTGTTGTTTCTTGTTAAACTATTTGAGGTTGTTCTTGTGGTATTTTATGGCCGCAAATTGATGGGATAACCTGAGTATGTAGTTATTTTTGTTGTTTATACTTATTTGGAAGAATAAAGGGTTTGAAGGTATAGCTTTGTAAGTCATAAATTGAGCTTGCCACTCGTATTTCACAAGGTATGTTAAGGTTATCCCTTTCCTTCTTTTTTTGGCATGAATTCAACTGAAACGAACGTCCTACATTAATGACTCTACATTTGAACGTTGAAATGTTTTTGTTCTTTATTATATGGAAATATTTGTTGTAATATTGTTTGTCCCTTGTTGGGAGTATGTTTATGTCATATGAGCTACTCTTATTTGTATTTTAATATTCTTCCTTATGTTAAGGAAATGTATGATGGCCTGGTAGCTATATAATGATAGTCGGAGGTGTAACATTCTTACGTCACTCTGATGAGCGCATAATGTTCTTTATGATCCTCATGCATGTATATATATATATATGATATGTCTTCATACCTTTAGATATAATCGGTGGGTATGACACCTAGTGTGGGATACATATATACATACATACATATATATACATACATTATTTATGTAGAATCACTATTCAGTTGATTATGATGATGATGTTTAGCCCCACAGCGTGGCTTGATACAATATGACATGGCCCCACAGAGCAACTTGATATGTATATAAGTATAATCATACATTTCATACGCCCACAGTGGAAAATTTAGAGTTTTGGGTCGACCCTCATTGTCTCTTACTTATGTTAATGTCTACGTTTATGCTTTATATGCCTTACATACTTGGTACATTAATTGTACAGATCTCCTTTTTGCTGGAGGAGCTGTGTTTCATGCCCACAGGTTTAGGGAGATAGATTGAACGCCCTCCTCAGTAAGCTACTCAGCTCAGTGGTGGTGTTAGTGCACTCCATTTTTTTCGGAGTTGCCATTTTCAGTTGGTATGATTTTGTAAATATGGTATGGCTATGTCGGCTAATGTTTTGTTGTACAGTCTTCCATAGTGGCATTGTCAACCCTTTACACACACATATATGCATGTCTTATTTGGATTGTCAGTTGTATATAGTCCATTGATTTTATTCAGATTATTTCATGGTAGCCTTGTTGGCGTAGACCTTCTGCATGTTCAAGCTATGATTGTAGATGTGGTTCTCTAAGGCCAGTAAGACACTGGTGCCAGCCACAACGCCCAAGGTTGGGTTGTGACAAACTTAGTATTAGAGCATGTCTATCCTAGGGGGTCTACAAGTTATGTCTAGTAGAGTTTGTTTATGGATATGTTTTGCGTCACATTTATAAACAGGAGGCTACAGGGCATTTAGCATTTAGTAGTGGTTACCCTTATTTCATAATCTAGATCGTGTAATAGAGTTGAGTCATAGTTATTCAATTTTAACTCAGGTTGATAAGTAAGTGCACGACCGCATCAGATCATGGGCGTACCAAATGTGCATGTTGCGTTAAGAGTCTTAAGGCATGAATATCTATTTCACTTATGCAGGAAAAAGACTACAAGAGAATCAGAAGGTAAAGTATGAGTTTTAGAAAGTAAAAGAGGGAAAGTATAGGAGGTGCGAGGTACCTAAGTTGAGAAGCTTGTAAATAGTTGGAGCTCAGATAGAGGGACACAAGCGTTATGGTTCCATTCCGTAGTGGTAGAGGTATAGTAACAACACCACTTCTAGCTTATGACTTCTAGGCATTAACAAACATAGTTTTGAAAGGAAAAGAAATTCCAGAAGACTAATAAGGGTTAGAGTAATCCTTGACAATAGCTAGAGTGTTAGGAATCAACGTCAATTTCACATAGCATCTCCAATATGTTGATAATTCCTCTTTATGAGGCATATAAGTGATGTACCTTGGAATTATGTAATCAGAGATGATTTCTCGAGGGTTAGAAGACCCAGAGGTTAGGTATTGCAATCCTTGTATGCAGGGTAAGTATCCACCTTAGTGTGGCCCCTTCCTAGTAAAGAAGTAATATTAAGTGACTAAAAGAATAAGGCCGGATGAAGCAGAGGAAGCTAGAAGTGAAAGAGAGCCCCTTAGAGTTTTCATAATAAGGTAAGAGATGGTAATATTAGCAAGAGATTGGTAGAAGGCTAAGTAAAGTTCTATGATTAGATAGGAGGAATCATTGGAGAACATAAGCTAAAGTATGGTAGTACGACAAGGTTCATACTCAAATAGAAGAAAACATAAGAGAAAGCACATTTTAAGATTATAAAGGAGTGCAAGTCATAAGATTATGTCTTTATTACGAGAGGTGAAACGATGACCTTAAGGAGAATTATCATAAGATCGATTTAACCATGGAATTAGAGATACCAGTATTAGGAAGTAACCTAAGATAAATTGAATTCGAGAAAGAGACTCAAAGGATTTCTGCAGCAGTTGGCATCGTAATATTAGTAAAAGTGAATGATTAGGTGATCAAAGGATGAATGACAAAAGAATGACCTTGAGGGTCAGCAAGAATGAGATTTTCTTGAGACGAATGACGTGAGCAAAGTTAAGCTCATTAAGACCAAATACGCCAGTATGAATCTATAACACTCTATGTATACAAATAATTCCAGCTGCCCTAATAAGGGAATATTATTTTGAGGCAAAATATAAGTCATCAGGAGTGCGAAGAATTACAAAGAGATGAAGAGGTAACAATTTAACTTCTATAGGAGCGAAACCTAAAGCATAAAGTGTTAGTCATCCTCCTAAGAGGGGGAGATGGTATGATGAAGTATCGAGGCAATATGTATTTTGCTTAGTGATAGAAAGGTAGAAGGATTGTGACAAAAGGTTAGAAGAGGATGTAATCATTTTTACTCAGACTCTACAGACATGTAATGACTCTAGAATAATGTATAGGTACAATGGTAGAGAAGAGACAGTAAGGATTCCTGGATACAGATGTCGATTGGTGGTAAACATAACTGAACTTTTGATATTCAGGAAACTAGGGTAATTAGTAAACTGATACAAGAGACACGACACCTAGTAACTCAAAATTGAATGTAAAGGTAAGACGATGTAGCAATAGATTGATAGAAAACCTAATTATGGCTAGACAAGAAAACTCAGATGAATAATTAGATTATACTAAACTACATATTGGATCTAAGCGTATGAAGAATCGATCCTGCAACATGTACAATCTCGAGTCTCGGAAAGTATTTCAGATAGAATTAATGGTAGGTGAAGCATAATATATGCATTTAAAAAGTCGAAAGGTGGCCATTAAGCCATTCAGAAGTAATATTATTAGAACAAAGGAAAAGTGAAGGGCAAGTAAGAATGATGATGGATGATTCAAAATGATCGAATGTTCTATTGGTATATGATGTAATTAGTTCGCAGTTTAATAAGAGCAAGAGAATCTTTTCCGAGTGCAATTGACAAAAAATATTAGCAAGAGATAAGGAAAGAGGTTTTGGTATAAGTACAATGATGAGATTAAGATATTATAGAAAAATGTCTTATATCGTTAAGTTCTTCAGAAATTTGCATGTATACAATAAGAGAATAAGTTAATGACTCGTCAACTATCATGTATATTTTCATGGAGAATCGGAATCAAGAGCAATGTTTGAGATTATATATACAGGATCTTCCATAATGTGTGGGAATTATGATAATTCAGTATATGCATAGTGCAAGTGTCAAAATGAACAAGGAAAAGAAATTTCTTACGATTAATGGTAGTGAGAAAGTATGAGAAGGACTATTAGAACTTTGAATTAGAGTTAACTTCAGTGGTGCACGTGCTTCAAATATGACGGATTTATCTATATGGTGTTCATATTGAGACTCTACAGACCATAAAAGTTACCAGCACACCCTTAAGTAGAAATGACTAAGTGGGCGACAAAGATGGTGACTTGAGTAATTTAAATTTTTCAAGGTAAACATCCTATACCATTTGGGTGAGGTTAATATTGTCGTAGGTGAACTCTGCCATAGAGTTGTGGGCAGCCTGGCCAATTTGGGGGCCAAAAAAAGAAAGTCGGCTAGTTTGGGGGTCCATTTAGGGGGACTCAAATGATGGTGGGGTTATTATTCAGAATACAACAGAGTCATCCTTAGTAGAATAAGTAAAAGAATGACAAGGTGAAGATCCTACTTTAGTACAGTTCAAGAAAAAAGTGTAACAGAAGGAAGCAATGGCCTTCAAGGTAAGTAAAAGTGGGAACTCGAGGTATCAAGGAAGATTATGTACTTCGAATGTAGCGGGACTCCGAAATCAGATTATGACAGAGGCACGTCATTCCCCATTCCTATTGGAAATTTAATTCTTACTGAGTGATCAATGATGGATTTATAGAATCAACGTATTTCTTATTGGTTAATACCACTTATTAAGCAAAAGATCACACGAGGATGTACATCAAGGAATAGAGCGATTACATGGCATTTAGTTATCTATTATATCAGATGGAGGGGTGTAGTCTATAATGAATTACTAGGAAACCTTGAAATATGGCTTGAGGGGATAAGTAAATCTTGATACGACCTCCCATCTGCAGACATCGAGTTATGCGGAGAAAATGATGATATCATGACTAGGCATTCTAGACTTTAAATAGAAATCTTATAGGGTTCGGTCATAGTGGCAATTTCTATACTGATATCAAGATAGATCCTTCTAAGGCTTGTGTGGACGTAAGCACAAATATCGTATTAGATGATTCGAAGGAGGTGAGTCAGATTTATTACAACCAGATTTAATCCAACATACCATAGAAGAGGGAGATTGATAACGACCCAAAGTACCGCAAATCACAAGCTAAAGTGCAATGCCGAGATTTACAAGCTCCATGTTGATAATTGAGTTTTTCTAAAGATAGCAGCTATGAAAGGAGCGATGAGATTCAGTAATCAGTGAAAGCCTAACCCAAGATATATTAGATCTTACATAATTAATGGAAATGAGCTCAGCCCGAAATACATTTGGCCTTACATAATTATTTAGAACACATGCAGTGTGGCCTATGAGCTAAATTTGCATTTAGAGCTAAAGTATGTCCATCTAGTATTCCATGCATCTATGTCACAAAAATGTATCAGGGACCCCACTCGAGTTTTCCTAGTAAATAACATACCGATTGTCCTACAAGGAAGTTCTAAATATTATCTTATTTAGATAATTCCATAAGATTGAGAATCAATGATATAACTTCGGTAAAAGTGTTATGGAGGAGCAAGAATGTCAAGGAAATGAAGCGGGGAGCAAGGAAAAAGATGATGTCTAAATATCCTTCATTGACTACCATTCAATTAAATGTTTTTGGTCATGTTATAACATGTCATACTAACCCCCTATTTTGTAATTAGAAGATATTCGAGTTGAGGAAGTTGCAACATAAATTAGAGATAAATATATATACATTAGGAAGGATGATTCTATTAACGTTGATGGCCGTGTGGAGCCAAGAGTTATCGCTAATCATTTATGGCCTTGTGTGGCATATATCTTGTGTTTTTTGGCTGCATGACAGGTTTGATATAGTCTAGCATACAGAGGAGACTCTGTCAAAAAAAATTGTAAAGTCCGTAAGCATTAGTTTCTTCCTTGTATCGAGGATGATGTTTCTAAGAGGGAAGGATGTTACACCTTTTTTTTGCATTAGTGTGCATCGCAAGTAAAGTAATGAGAAACCAGAGAGGTTAATCTCCCTTACATAGATAGTAAAGGTATTTAAAAGGTTTTAAGTAAGTTTCATGGGAGGTTGAGGCTAAACGAATAAAAGAAAACACTTTTTGACTAAGTTTGCCGAAGGAAAGTGGACTGTAATAGCCTGTGCTTTTGGAGCAAGACAAGGAGTTCTTCATATTATACAAAGATCTTTTTGGAGGTATTTTAATCATAAAACAATCGTATGTTAAGCATTTAAGTCAAGAAAGTTTTAAAACTAAAGTTGACAAAAGTCAGCCGCATGTTACATTCAGAAGTTCGCTAAAATTTGGGTCAGGTGCTCTAATATTTTCTCCCAATGTTCTTGGATTTAGGGGGTTATCCACCCACCATATTTAATGTCTATGAATCTAGTTTCAATGCATTAAACCGCTCATCAATATAACATCAGAGTAAAGAGATATTCACATTTTGCGAGATTGCGTAGGCATCCCCTTTGGGACCCACTTGAGGCGGTGGCCGACCCTTTTAAGGGTATTTAAGCCTTCAATATCCTTAAATCGTCATCCCCCCCAAAAAAAACCATTTCCCAGAACCTCCAAATTCTCTCCAAGAGTTTCCCCATGATCCTAGAGTGAATCCAAAGGCAAACAATGCAAATCTAATGCCAAGAATCCCATGGTGCTAGTAAGTTTCTTATTCTTCATGTGGTTGCTGATTTTGTACTAGTTCCAGATCGTGTGGAGAGTTTATCTAAGTGTTATAAGGTAATATTACACTCCTCCTTCATGTATTTGAACTTATAGAAGTCATAGCTAACTTGTACGGTTGGAAACCCCTGAAATAAAAATTAGAAATGGTAGTTGTGTTGTTGCTACTTGTTGAACTGTTTTTATGTTTTTCTTTTATTTTTTTATGGCTAGAAATTGATGGTATAACCTGAGTATGCTTTTGTTGTTTTTGACATGTATTTGTAAGATGAAAGAGTTTGAAAGTATAGCTTTGTTAGTCGTAAACTGAGCTTGCCGCTCATTGTATCATTGTTTTGGGTTGCAAGCCTATTATAGAGTTGTTGATTGTTTAGATTGTTCTATTATGAACTTGAGGAGTGTCAAAGAAACAGTGGAGATGTTATCCATTTTATTATAAAATAAGTTTCTCATTCTAAACATGATAGTAGTATTATTTGTAGTGTGACGATAGTGTTGTTTTTAGTAGTGTAGATTAAGGCGCAATGAGTTGAGCTTATCGTAGTTGGTGGGAACATTATTTCACAAGGTATATTAAGGCTATCCCTTTCATTCTTTTTGGCATGAATTCAATGGAAACGAACGTTCAGCCATAATGACTCTACTCTTGAATGTTGAAATGCTCTTGTTCTTTATTCTATGGAATATTGTTTGTCCTTTTTGGGAATACTTTTATTTCATACTAGTTACTCTTATTTGTATTGTATTCTTCCTTATTTTAATGAAACGTATGATGGCATGTTAGCTACATAACAATAGTCGGAGGTGTAACGACCTTAAGTCACTTCGATGAGCTCAGAATGTTCTTTATGATCCTCATGCATGTATATATGTATGTATATGATATGGTTTTATACCCCGAGAAATAATCGGTGGGTACAGCATGTAGTGTGCGATATATATATATATATATATATATATATATATTACCACATTATGATGATGATGTTTAACCCCACAAAACATCTTGATACGATATGATATAGCCCTACAGAGTAGCTTGATATGTATATATATGTATATAAGTATAATCATGCATTTTATTTGCCCATAGTAAAAAAATCAGAGTGATTGGTTGAAGCTCATTGTTTCTTACTTATGTTCATATCTCTGTGTTTCATGCCCACATGTTCAGGTTGATAGATTGATGGCCCTCCTCAGTAGGCCACTCAGCTCAATGCTGGTGTTGGTGCACTCTATTTGTTTCGGAGTTGCCATTTTGATTCAATATAATTTTGTAGATATGGTATGGGTATGGCAGGGCAATGTCCCAACCTTATGGAATTTATGGCACTCTTAGTGGCTTGTAGACACATGTCTTGTGTATAGATATTTTGTATGGCCTTGACTATGGTTTGTTGTACAGTCTTCCATGGTAGTCTTGTTGGCTCTTACATACATATTTATGCATATCTCATTGGGATTCTCAGTTGTATGTGGTCCCTTGATTTTATTCAAATTATTTCATGGTGGTCTTGTTAGTGTAGACCTTATGTATGTTCAGGATATAATTGTAGATGTGATTCACACGGGCCAGTAGGCACCGGATGCTGGCCACACCCCTCCAAGGTTGGCGTATGATAAGCCATATGTGATGTGGTCAAACGAAGAGGATAAATCAACACATTGGTGAACCTCTTTACCCTCTTAGTCTCATCAAAAAGTATCATCAAGGCATGGCCAGACAAATCATAGAGCCGTATGGGGTGTAAACCCTCAAACTGAAATCTCCTATTCTCTCTAACACTGTAAGGTACGAACTTCTCCAAAAATTCCTGAGTAATCAAAGTCCAAGTAAGAGGAGGGGACCCTGCTGGTCTGGTCTCAACATATGACCTCTACCATTGCTTGGTAGGTCCAACCATTTGAAAAGTGGTGTGGCGTAACGACCCATCTTATCATTTTTAGCTAATGACATATATTTGCTTGTTTGATCCTAATCGTAGACTCTTTGTAGGGTTTTTGATGAGTAGGGATGGATAGCATGGATCCCAAGGTCTATTTATATAAGTTTTAGATAAAAAGCCCAAAAGCTAGAAACTTAGAGTTGGATAGTTTGACTCAAAGTTGATTTTTGGCTAAATGGGTTCGTTTCTGGGTTTCGTAGCTTCCAGAAGTTTCAGAGGGTTATTTATGACTTAGTTGAGTCATTGGTTTGCTTCCTGAGGCAATTGGATATGTTTTGTGGCTTTATTGTTATGTTTGGATATTTGGTTTCCCGAACGATTCTTTAGAAGAGTATGTTTTAGCTCAGTCAAATGGAAAATCCAAGGGTATGAGCGAGTTCGTAACACTGTTTACCTTAGGTGAGCATATCTAGTATGTGGCCAGGGGATCTCGGGAGTGTTTATGGTGTTTGATATATGTTTAGGCTGATTTGTAGGATTTGTCTCTGGTGTGCGCCTCGGTCGCACCAGTGCTCACTCTGGTGTGTCTTCCTTAGCAAGAGGTTGGATATCCGCAGGGGTGAGTCCACCTCTACGGAGTCGTGTTTTTTGTGGCACTGAGGCGAGGTGTCAAGTGACACTACCTTAGTGGGGTTCTGTTCGTGGTAGCGGGCCCGCTCCAGCAGAGTCAAGTCCACCGAGGCAGAATCACTATATCAGGTGTCCTATAAATTCCTTAGGTCATATTTCTTTCCCAAATTAGAATACCTCAAAACCATAACCGTCGTAGAGCATTTTCAGAAGTCTAAGAGCAATTTCATCCTTGGGGTAAGTGATTCATTCCTTTGTGAATTAAGTCTATGATTCTAAGTCCTTTAATAATGGTGATATAGTATGATTATAAGTTGGGAAAGATGAGTTATGCATTCTTGTGAGAATAAGAGAGTTAAATCAATGATTAATGAAGGGTTTAGGGATTAGTTTACATGAATTAATGTGAATTAGTGATGGATATGATTTGATGATCATGTTATAAGGCTTAATTTGGATATAGAAACCTATTCCAATTGGAGGATATTTCTAGGGTTTCAATTTGGGGCTTTTGAATATTGTTTAATTGAGGGTTCAAATGTGTATAAATTTTTAATTTACTTAAGGATGTGACTACCTAGTATGTATTCTAGATATTTGTGTATTAAAGTTAGAGTCTTGGTAGCGTAGGCACGGGGTTGGTATTTAAATCTTTCTTTATATTGACGGATATGGTATGAATGATTAGACTTTGATTATCACAAGGCGCAGAGGAAGGGCAAGGCTATCATCGAGGCTTGATCGTGTAACGCTCCTGTTCATCCTTAGATGTAGGCTACGATTTAGTTTTTCGAGAGTTAATAGAAGTAAGTAATTAGTTATAAATATTAAGGGGTATTGGGCATAT
This sequence comes from Anisodus acutangulus, assembly GCA_029783415.1. NCBI lineage: Eukaryota > Viridiplantae > Streptophyta > Magnoliopsida > Solanales > Solanaceae > Anisodus > Anisodus acutangulus. Next base: position 31,964,210 of record CM056500.1, read on the forward strand.
TTTGGGGTTCCACTTAGCCAGTTGTGATGAACGTTTGAGTTGGTACCGGTGTTGATCTGTAATGATGGGTGATTTGGGGAATCAGCCATGTGCTGGTTCCGACAACTTATTTAGGCTTGTCTCCATATATGTGGGCTTGTCGCCATATTTGTTATCATTTGTTTACTCATCACACATGCTTTCGATATGATATCTTAATTCTGACATGGATTATATATGTGTGTTATTGAATCTTGAAAGCATATGATATTGCATCTCTATACTTGATTGCATCTCATCATATTATTATATATTGCCTTGTATTGTCATTTGCATTCATACACTCATGGTTCTATGATATTGGTATGAGAGTTGTGTTGATATGTTGTTGGCCCAAGAGGCTGAAAAGGTAAGAATGCTATGATATTATGGCAACATTGAGATGATATTGATACGCAGGAAATGGAGTTACACGCCTGCAATATGGGATTATTCAGCCAAGAGCTAGGCTCTGATGGAACATGCCGTAGGGCTATATGTACTTCGCTGGTCCCCCAAGGGTGTACTGATCATAATAAAACCTTGACGTACTGTATAACAAATTAGAAAAGGTAACTGGCATATGCATTGCATTCATATCATACATATACATCCTTTTTCATTGATTGATTGTGGATGAACTTGTATTTGGAGTGATTGTTGATGACTTGATTGGATTCTAAACATGGAAGATCATACTTGCTATTGATACTTGTATTAGTGTTAGAACTCTGTGAAACTGGATGACGCAATGATTATGGACTCTTATTTGAATAAGGTAATATGTGAACTCTGTGATCCATTCTATGGGCTATGTGACTTTACTTGGAGTACTAAACTGTTAGTATAGAATTGATTGGTGTCAACTTGGTATTTATATCTGATTATGTATCCTCCATAGTTGTCGACCTATGATGCCTACGTGAGTACATTATGTACTCATGTTATGCTTGCTGCATTCTTTTGGATGCAGATTCAGTACCTTCCACCTCCGCAGGATCACGCAGCTGAGTTCGAGTAGTTAATCCCATCATTCAGCGTGAGATGCTATCTCCAGCATACCCTTGGGTGTTTATCTCTATTTCAGTCTTTTGTTGCATTTGACAGACATGACAGACTATCTTATACTATTTATTTGGTTTTTGGCCTGCGTGCCTATCAGACTTGTATCGAATTTATTAGTGCTCTTGTATCTACAAACTAGATCATTTAGGGACATTTTTGGTGTATCAGACTTATTCCTTCATCCGCATTTATATTATGAGACAACATATGTAGTATGTGCTATCTTCCATTTTTACTTATATCATATCGTGTGAATGATTGGGAGTGGTTCGCCTACCGGTGGTATTGTGTAGGTGTCACCACAATTCTTGAAAATGGGTCATGACATGTAGTCTAATCCACGAGACTCCGCTAACCTGATGTTTATGGGCTCCTAATCTCCATCCACAGTTGAATGAGTCCTCACCATCTATGAGAAAGAGGGAAACAAAAGAAATTAAGAATTCAATAAAGTTGAGAACGCACGATAAGTATGAAAGAAGCGAACTTTCCTAAATGTCCTATAGCCTCTCCAAGATAGGTATGGAGCTCTTTGTACCGATCCACAAGAATCTACTAGACATCGCTCTTGTACTTATGAGATCAATGAACCTAGTGTTCTGATACAAACTTGTCACGATCCAAAATCCCATTTGTGTCATGGGGGCCTATCCCAATTCCATAGGTGAACCCTAAGCTCATTCACAAGTCAAAAAGGAATGTAAATGCGGAAATAGAAATAAACACTCAAAGGTACTTAAATAGTCTCCATACATAATATATATAGGTCTAAGTCAACAAACATAAGACCATAATCAGATTGTAATAAGTACATGAGTATCTATTGAATACAAGTTTGGAAAAGACAAAAAGTATAGATAGGAAGGATTCCGGTGTTGTGGGACTGTTGTCAGCTCACCTTAAATTCCTAAAGCTGCCTCTCTGGTCAATCATAGTCTCAACCCAAAACTCCATTGCTGCTCGGATTGGTACCTGCACACAAAAAGTGTAGCAAGTGTAGAGTGAGTACGAGAAGCACGTGTACCTAGCAGCATCGTCGACTGACCCTAAACTATAGTGGTGGCGAGGGTTGGTACTCATGTTACTCATATTCCTGTATTATAAGTATTTAGAAGTTATAATTTAAAAGTATTCCGACAATTTAAGTAAGGAATCAACAACTTAACCAAGTCATAAAGTTCGTTGCTTTTCACGCATAGTCACAAAGATTCCACCTTTACATAAAATTAAGCACATTATGTAGTAAAGGTTCAATAATTATGTTGTTTAGGGCATATAAGAACGTAAATAATCTATCCTTCCGCTTATTAAGGTAAGAAAAGTCATAAAGACTCGACATTTACAAGAATCAAGGCATTAAACCATTAAAGATTCGATCTTTCCACCTCTCAGGACATTAAGATCCATAAAGATTCTACCTTCCTTTCATATAAGCAATTATAGTCATAAAGATTTCATCTTTACTTCGCTTAGGACACATATGGCATGAAATAAACAAATAGATATAAATGGTATGAAAAACAAATAAAGTGTATGTTATGCAATGTCCATATGCACCCAGTATACACACGTTCTTGCAGTAGGTTTGACGTGACCCATGGGGAACTCATGAGGTCCATATACTCACCCGGAATATAAGATCCTCCAGATCATATCGGGCACCAGCCCATTGGCTATAATATTATTATCATCATCACTCCCGTCTATGTATCATATCAAAATCCAACCACATCGGAACCTTTTTTCATATCCCATCATTTATATGTCAAAAATGTCATGAATGAATGTAATGGATATGCTTACATCATGCCACTTCATAATATCAATTCAATTTAACAAGATAAACTTTTCTTTCATAGTTTTAGACGAGATGTTGAGTGATGAATGCATGACAAGTCAATAATTACGGAAATCTATCAATCATGGCTAACATAGCATAAATAAACAACTTCATACAAACCTAAGTGATTTATGCACCACTCTCCAAGGCCCGAAGGCTAAGCACATAGTCTTCATTACAAGTATACCTATTTTATATTTTATTTACCCTTACATATACACTGATACCCGCATAAGTGATCGTCACCTCACGAATATGGGACCCCCAATTCCCAATTACGCCCCTTAATTAATTAAACCAACATGGAACACTACATAAAGGGTCTAGTAAGTCTCAACTTACCTGAATCCGAAGACGAAGAGTCACTTCGTAGCCTTTCCCTTTCTCTGAGCCTCCGAATGAGCCCACTATGTTCAGATATGATATCTACATAAGAATATGAAGCTAACAATACCCATATTGCTATATAAAGTTTCTGGGTCCATAAATCAACCCAAAACCTAGCCCCGAACCCTAATGGTCAAATTGGAAATTAATCTTAAAATCATATTAGTCATATTCTAAATAGTCATAATATTAAATATCATTAAACTCTAACCAAAATGAGCCTTTAATTTGGTCAAGAACACTAAACCCACATCCATGGAAAACCCCATATTCTATAACCAAAATTCACATGGGGAATTTCTAAATAATGGAAACAAATATGAATAAATGACTAGGTTAAGGATACGATCTTACCCCAAGGATAAATATTGAAAATCGCACTTTAAATCACTCTAATCCAAGCTTCATAGCTCAAAATGTGTTTGGGGAAGATGAAGTTCAAAATGGGAATTTTGATATGTCCAGGCATTAATTTGACTTCACGAACGCGGGCCTTCTCCCGCAAATATACCTGGCCAGTCCATCACGAATGCCAGTTGTCCATCGTGATGGCAATGTGCCATCGCGACCCAGCCCAAACCCTAATTCCTCTTTGCGGATGCAAGCCACAGACCATGATGGCGGCCCCTTGGTCCCTTAGGCATCACGAACGCCAGTCCTTCTACGCGATCACGTAGAAGAAAAGCATACACCATGCATAAGATTTTTCTGGTGTCCCTCAAATCTCGATCCGACACTCGAAACTTATCTGGGACCTTGATAATATCCAAATCCACTCCTCAAAGAAAAAGTGTAAACGATCATCGCAATATAATTTATGCAACTAGGAATCGGTGTCGAATCCACAGGGAACAATATACTTGGGAAATTAAGCTAGTTATGGAATTATCATCAATTAAGCTAAGCCAAATGATTTTTAAATATTTGATTTTGCTTAAAAACTAATAAAGATAAAGCTAACTAATGAGGAGCACAAGCTATGGAAATTCAGGGCTTTCGAACATATTAATATAACTTATACTCAATAATTATCTATTGCAAGTAATTATCTACCACTAATTAATCATGGATCTAGTAAATTAACCTAGGAATTTCAATTACCCACTAATGCCTCTCGACTATATACGGGTCTATCTTAGCTTATTCTCACAAATCAAACTAAGGAGCATTAATCACATTCCAATTTTAGGCTACAGTAGAGTTTTTCGTATCTCTTGGTTAAATCCATTAGATGAGGTTTAATGCCCCAAATCGTGATAACCAATCTATTACAAACCATAATTTCCTCTCTCAAGTTTAATTAAGGATAGATGGGCAAGTCCTAGGGTTAGCTAATCCCTTTGGAAATATTCAAGAACAAGATTAAATAAATAAGCAAGAGACCCATTTCATAAATAACAAGAAATAATAAATACAAAAACAACAAGAGTTAAATACAAATACTACTCAACAAGTGTTTACAACTTTGTTGTCCAAAGTGATCACTCATACCAAATATAACAATATAATACAAGAAAATAAAGAGATGAAGTAAGAAATTCTCATTGATAACTTCAAGTCTTCACTTCCAAGGTGGTGGATGATGAAACCTGCCAGACCCCAACCTTAGGGGGTATGGCCGGCACCCAGTGCCTTAATGACCCGAGCGTACCATATTTGGAACATAACCTGGGTATACACCTTCACTTGGGACAACAAGGCCTCATACAATCAATACGTAATAACCTATAGATGTAGAAAAGAGCAAACATATATACATACGGAGAAGGCCAACAAGGCCACAATTACCTCAATTGGCTACCAGGAAGACCGACAAGGCGATACATTACTTCTACATACAAGACAACTGTCTACAAGCCTCTAAGGAGTACATGAACATCATCAGGTCAGAAAAGGGCCCTGCCATACCCATAATTATATACATAAAATCATACCAACTCAGACTAGCACCTCCGGAACAAGTGAAAAGTTTTGACACCACCGCTGAGCTGAGGTCCTACTAAAAGTTGGCGTCACTCCATCTATTTGAACCTGTGGGCATGAAACGTAGTGCCCCGACAAGGGAAGTGAGTACGGATAAAATACTGAATATGTAAGGCAAGTAAGTGCATAAATAAGGACGATACATAAGAGAGAAGTAAGAGGAACAACCTGTACTCTGAAGGTACCACAGTGGGCTATGTTATGCATATGTATACTATATACGCGTATATAATGCTGTCATACATATATATATGCGTATATAATGCCATCAAGCCTCTGTGGGCATCATCACCATCGTTATACTCACTAACTGATCAGTGGTAATTGTCCCAACCGGCTGTAGCTCGGTGGTAAATGCATATCTGCCCCACTGACCGTAGCTCGGTGAGTATATGTCTGCCAAACCAGTGGTGAATAAAAATACACAACTTCCCAATCGATGGTATATACATTATGGTAATAGTAATAGTACCTTTGGCTTCTTTAACAAGTAAGTCTCTCCTCTTCCTTTAGAAAGACACTTGGTCGATTACACGAGTAGCTCATTTCTTCACGCTCTTTCTAGGAGGTACATGAGAGATGAGAAATTCAGATAACCAACTTTACAAACCAACCTATACAAGATATGATATCAAGATAGAAAATACTCCCGATAAGGGACAAACAATATTCAATAGAATCAATAACATGAATAGTTCTAACTTAATACGAATAGAGTCGTCTTGGAGGGACATTTGTTTACGTTTCATTCTAATTGGATCATGCCAACAGAAATAAAGGATAGCCTTAACATACCTTGCTAATTCATTCGACAGCACCGCTCAAGTAGCCCGTCTAGCACCCTAATCCTTATTTTCCAAGGACTCTTCTTCTTCCACCTTCACCACAAAATAATCCCAAACTTTCAAAGAACTTGAGGGGTTTTTTGTTTTGTAACAACGAAACCATCAATTATTTTTGCTACTACTACACTAATTACAAAAGGAGAAAATTAACGTTTCAGCAATCTTCATTTACGTCCAATATGAAGGAAATGAGTATATAATTTCTCTTTAACTGATGGAAACCAATATTAAATATTCTTCAATTTAAGAGGATAACAAATATATATGTAATATCTCTATATATACCCCTAAACGTTGCAGCATATTTTACTATAAGTAGAAAGCCAAGAAAATAGGATATGACTTTAAAGGAAACTTTTTCTATTTACACGTGTAAGCTTTAGCAATACATTAATCTTTGTCATCACTAAAGATTCCATTTAAATCATATGTGCATGTATATATATATACTAAATTGCTTCCACATGTCTATAACTCACATGGGATTTATCCACAAAATATTTCTCCAACAATCTGAATTAAATTACTTACTTCAACTACAATCCCGCCACTTAATCAATTACACGTAATTAATTTTTTGATCTCAATTCACTTAAATAATAATTATTTTCAACACACTTTATATACTCATTATCAAGCTAATTGATATAGAACTAACCCGTAGCCTCATTTGGTACACACAAAATATTACATGATCTTTATGGATCTCACGTCGCAAGGTCTCTTCCGGCATGGACAGTCTGTCGTACCATGCTCATAACTTTTTACTCCGACATTGTATCGACAAATGTATTAATACTCTGAAAACTAGACTCATAGACCTCCGATTTGGTAGGTGGATCAATCCGTAATTCCAAGCACACATGGAGAAAAGCTCAGCGGAATATGACTAATTTATTGAAAAACTTAAGAACATAACTTGTGACAGCCTTTGGCAGTTTTCAATTTACAACTTGCTTGGCTTCAAAACTTATCGTATGACTATTATACACTCCAAATACCTTACGATGCACTCGTAACAATCTTTCAATCCAACGTAACCTTAAGAATTACCTCGCTGCTCCAAAACTATGTCGACCAACTTACGATGCACCTTATCATAACAATGTGGGGTGTTACAAACTCCTAGCCTCCGAAGATTGTTTTCCCTCTTCTAAGCTATTAAAATATATTGGAGAGTTTTTTTGGGATTTGGTGTGTTGTGTAATGTCTTTCCTTTCTCAAAACCCTAGATAAGGCTTATATAGGGACACAAAATTTCAGACTCACTTAGACACAAAAATGCCACCGCCATCCACTCTGCGACCGCAGAATGAGACTGCAACAAAAGGTCTATGGTCCAAAAAATAGGTTTATGGTTTGCAAAGTGGTTTTCCATCTTGACTATATCGAACTACGGCAGGAAGTGCGGCCCGTAAAACTGAATTACGGTCCGCAAAAATGCTCCGAAGCATTGCAATATGAGATGGAACTGTTGAGGAGTAGTAGTTCTCAGAGCAGATTGCGATCTGTAGAATAAAAGTGCCGACCGCAGAGTGGGTCACACTTTGGGGCTCCAAATTCCTCTATTCACTATTTGAACCTGCGATGCAGCCTCCATATTTGTGGTCCGTAGTATAATTCTGAGGTCCAGATATCTGGTCTTAGCTGCACTTCTTCCTTTTTTCGGCACTTTTGTATATGTTCATGCTTTTTTCCTCATTTCTGGTATCCCGAGGCAAACTTCCTACAAACTCAAAATAAACATAAGAAATGATATTAAAACTTACTTAAAGGGCTAGAAAAGCTTGAGAAAAAGGTATTAAAAATGCGTAATTTACTGCATATAAACACCCCCAACTTAAACTCTTGCTTGTCCTCGAACAACTAAAACAAAACTAAAAGTTACGACTAACAATAAAGCAAGAATGACTATGGCTGGTTCTACGTATGAGTTCACAAGCATGTAATTCAAGATGTTAACAACCCTTCAATTTACTCAAAAATGACTCGAGAGTGCATAGCTACGAACAATAATTTCACAAAAATCAAGCCTCAAGAGATGTCTAAACGCTACTAGTGACAAGATGCACACAAGTACTATAATTCGAGAAGCCCTCAATTCAAGTTTCATGCAATTCATGTGCCCTCACAATAAATAAAGTCCCAATACTCATTAAGAATAATTTTAAAACATGGGACATACGCAAAATCACTCACACTCACAAAGAATTTCAAGTGTCACACATATCATGCCATAGGCTTGCCCTGATTTTAGGTCACCACTACTCAAAGAATGCTCGATTTCAGATATCTAAGGACTTTTTCAAGTTTGTAATGTAGGCTTAGGGATGGATATGATATTTATTTAGGTATAAGTGAGTTTTCCCTCCTTTTGCACTACATATCTTTATTCATTTTTCTCAACTCCCTTTTTTCAACTTTCTTTTCCACCCCTTTTATTCAAGTATCCCCCAACTTATTTTATTCATTTTGTGAATAATTTTCTCTTTTTTCTATTGTTTTTGCATTTCATTTTCTTCTTTTTCTTAGAATTATTAACATTGCAATCCTTTTTCCTTCTGCCATCTCATGTTCCACCCCCAACTTAGGCTTTTAGCCTCAATCTTCACTTTCAAACACTTAATGAGGGATTTGGTTCAAAAGACAGTTTGTTTCAAAAAGGGTTTTGGTTTGTAATGTCGTAGCCGACGAAAAGGGCTTAACGTTTCAAAAGGGGACAACTAGGTACTCTCATCTCACGGGTAGGCTAAAGAAGTTTCAAGAAGAGGTTTACTCTCATAAGAAAGATTAAGATCATTTCATCAACCTAACAAAACCTATAATCGCGGTGAAAACTAACAAGGCAAGTTTTAGATGATACAAGAAAGCAAGAGAGCAATCAAATCCTCACCACACAATGCACATGAACTATAAGAACTGCTACATTTTATCCCTCTATTGAATACAAGGCTATCATCTAATGAAGATTCAAACACAAATAGACATAGAGTCACAAAATGAGACATGCTTTCACAAAATGATCATTCAAGTGCGAAGTTACTCACTTTTTCCAAAATTCAACTTTTTGAGGGGTGTTATCAAAACCAAAAAGAAGATATACATCTAGAAACTATATAAAAGTACCAACCAAGTCAAAATACTCTATCATTTGGCCATGGTTACTGAACATACATCCTTTGAAAAGAACCAGGCAAAGAAAAACCAAGGGGGATCAAATAAAAAATGACAAAGCAAAGACTAAACATGTTACCCACCCCCAACTTTAAAATCATACAGTGTCCTCAATGCATAAAATCAAAATGTAAGGACAAAAGTTTGAAGGACTCCCTGTGGCGCATTAAATGCTCTCTTGAGTTTGGTTCTATCTGGGCATCAGTGCCCTCAAACTGTGAAATGGGAGCGGGTAACTCTGAACTATCCTTCTCGGGCTATGGTGGTGTAGGACTAGTAGAACAGGTAGGTGAAGTGGTTCCCGAAGTTAGTATAGGCGTGAGATACACCTATTTTTACATAGATTGTATAACACCTAAAATGCAATAGCAGAACAGGTCGTGAAACTATTCTGCGGTCCGTATAATAGATTCTTTTCTCCGCAATTTTGTGCTCAACCTCCCAGTGGTCTGTCTGATTTTGCGATCAAAAGTGCAGTCTCCATACTAGGAATGCGGACCACAGAATGGTCCGCATTTTTGAACTTTTCAAAGTTTCATTTTTCAATTCGTCTGGGAAGATTCGCTGGCCAAAATGTGGTCTGCAGACCATGTTTGTGGTCCGCAAAAGAGACGGCATAATAGTCCTCATTTTCAGCTCATTTTTCTTTAATACTTCCATCTCCAACTTCCATGCACTAGTTTTTATAGTTCCTACACATACTTTTCTCTCCACTTAGAGGATATGAATTATCGCCCCAACTTTGAATCAAAGTACCGGTGATGCTCATGAGGCGGTGGTAGGAAACCAAAGAGGTTAACTCTTTGGTGCCGCATTTTACACTTTTTGACCATCAAGTGAGGGATGTCATGTTGGCATTTTGGCATGGAAAGCTTTAAAATGAATGCACCTTATTTTTTATATCCAAAATTGTCTATAGGCTCGGTTGTTTCAACTTCGATATCATCAACCAAGCACAAGGTTGAAAAATGGTTAGAATGTGGTCTAAGGCGCTCCATTTTCAAATTTTCTCAATCTTTGACATCCTCACCCCCAAATGAACTAGAGTCTTCAAAAATGATTTCATGAAATTTTCTTTGTAAATCTAGTATCATTTCTTCAACATCGGCATTATTCACTATTTTTGGGTTAGTTGGTTGGAAAATCGCCATTAACTCTTTCAAATTAATCTTGACCACATCTTCCATGGAACTCAACTCAAGAACACTATCATTTACCATTCGTCGTTGAAGATTGCATGTCTCAACCTTTGCATTCAATTCGTCCTCCAAGTCCCATATAGGAATTTCAAGTAGCTCCAATTCTTAACTTTGCTCAACTTTCATCTTTAGCAATTCTTTCATCAACCATGAAATGCCTTGACTATGATCCCCATAGACTACAAGTTGTTGGGATTGATTCAATAGACAATCTTGGCTCACAATTTCCACTTCGTCAAGTACTTCTTTATGGCGGGGTTCGTTCAAGGCTTACAATAACCATTCAAGGTGAAATCCATGTTTTGGATGATTTCATCATTTTCATGTTGAACGTTTTCCCACCATTTGGTCAAGACTTTCCCAAAAGATTCATTCATACCGGTTATGCTACTTAACATTTCCTCAATTTCTTTCTTTTGAGAGCTAGAGACTTCTTCACAATTTTTCTCTTCTTCAATTGAACCACTTCTTCATTTTCTCGACTTTCGTCATGGCCATAAAAAATTTTGGGCTCATCCCTTGATCTTGAAGTCTCTTCTTCAACCAATCCATATTGAGGAGTAAACAAATCCATGACGCTTGAAGAGTTGGATTTCTCAAGGAGTTTATTTAGTTTTTTCAATGCCTCGCCATTTGCCAAGATAGATTGTAGGAGGATTTTTCTTTCCTCCTCTAATCTATATTCCTCCTTCATGTAGGTTTGGAGCATTACTTGGATGCCTTCAATCGGTACTTTGTCCTTCATTTGCCATATCATTGTTCCTATCAAACTCAAACGCACAACTAGCATTCTTGTTAGAACAACTTGGGGAGGGGGAGAAAAATAGTTGGGACAATCACTCCAATGTCCATCTAGACCACTACACATATTGTAAATATTCCCATCATAGGAATGAGACGGTGCACACATATCTCCCCCGGGAGCATTTTCACAATTTTGCCAAAAGGGGGGTCCTCCACAATAAGGACATGGGTCATCAAGATAAGGGTTGCAACCATAAAACCCATTTTTAATGCATGATGCCATGACGACACAAGTAACAAAAACAAAAACTAACACACACAGAGAAACAAAAGAAATCATAAACACATATTCACAAAGACAATATAGACAAATCCTTTTTGGTTTACTTCCTAAACTAACTCAATACGCCAATTGTTCCTCGGCAACGGCACCAAAATTGATAACATCCAAATCCATTCCTTAAAAAGAAGTGTAAACAGTCGTCGCAATATAATTTACCCAGCTAGGAGTCGGGGTCGAATTCACAGGGAACAATATACTTAGGCAATTAAGATAGTTATGGAATTGTCACCAATTAAGTTAAGCCAAATGATTTTTAAATATTTGAATTTATTTAAAAACTAATAAAGATAAAACTAACTAACGGGGAGCACAAGCTATAGAAATTAAGGGCTTTCGAACATAGTAATTTAACTTAAACTCAATAATGATCCATTGCAAATAATTATCTACCACTAATTAATTATGGGTTTGGCAAATTAGCCTAGTAATCCCATTTACCAAATAATGCCTCTTGACTATTTAGTGGGTCTATCTTAGATTATTCTCTCGAATCAAACTAAGGATCATTAATCACATTCCAATTTTAGGCTACACTTGGGTTTTTCTTATCTCTAGGTTAAACCCATTAGGTGAGCTTTAAAGTCCCAAATCGTGATAATCAATCTATCTTAAATTTTAATTTCCTCTCTCAAGTTTAATTAAGGATAGATGGGCAAGTCCTAGGGTTAGCTAACCCCTTTAGAAACATTCAAAAACAAGATTAATTAAATAAGCAAGAGATCCATTTCATAAATAGCAAGAAATAATCAATACAAAAGCAACAAGAGTTAAAAACAAATACAACTCAACAAGTCTTTACATCTTTATTGTCAAAAGTCATCACCCAAACCAAGTATAACAATACAATGCAAGGAAATAAAGAGATGAAGTAAGAAATTTTCATTAATAGCTTCAAGTATTCACTTCCAAGGTGGTGGATGATGTAACTCTAGCCCCCAAAGCTTATTCTCCCTATTCTAAGCTCTCAAAATATGTTGGAGAATGTTTTCTTCAGAGTTGGTGTGTTGTGTAATGTCCCTACTTTCTCAAAACCCTAGACAAGGCTTATATAGGGACCCAAAATTTTGGACTCACTTAATTACAAAATGCCACCGCCATCCACTCTGCGACCTTAGAATGTGACCACAAAATAGGTTTGCGGTCCATAAAATGGGTTTAGGGTTCGCAAATTGGTCTTCTATCTTGACTGTCTAGAACTGCGGTAGGAAGTGTGGCCTGCATAACTGAACTGTGATCCGCAGAAATTCTTCAAAGCATCACAATCTGAGCTAGAATTGTTAAGGAGCAGTGGTTCGTAGACCGTACTATGGTCCACAGAATGGAAGTGAGGACCGCCGAGTGGGTCACACTTCGGGGCTATAAAATTCTTCTATCCACTGTTTTAATTTGTGATGCAGCCTCCCCATCTACAGTCTGCAGATCTGGTCATTGCTTCATTTCTTCCTTTTTAACACACTTTTGTCCATGTTTATGCTCTTTTCCTCATTTCTGATGTCCTGAGGCAAAATATTTACAAACTCAAAACAAAAATAAGAAATGATATTAAAACTTAATTAAAGGGCTAGAAAAGCTTAAGAAAATGGTATCAAAAATGAATAATTCCACCGCACATTAGACCTCCTGGACACAAGCCAAATATGAATTTAGATCACAATTTTATGGAGGCCAACTGTTAAACTAAGGAAATCCTACTTCTCAACCAACTACTCAAAACATACCCAAACATCTCGGGACCCAAACCAAAGGCTCGACTAAGTCATAAATAACATTATGAATTTCATGATCCAAATCACGCGTTGTGGTGGCACCTACACAATCCCCCGGTAGGCGAACCAATCCCAAAATAACTTTTCCAGAAGTTTAAGACAAAGAATAAGAGAATGAAATACAATATAAAATATCAGTTTTTATTAAAACACTTTAATGAACAGATCCTTACAACAAACTTTCTTTCCCAAAACCTGGTCTGACTTATACAAGGACTCTATGATACAATGACTGAGTGAAATACAACAGTACTTCATCGAGTGAAGAGGGCATTCTATAAAAGATAAAAACTAATGCCACCGAAATGAGCGGTCTGCCATAACTTCCCGTGCTCCAAACTGCAACTTAAATAAACCAAGTACCTGCTTCCACGTATAAGATGCAATAAGCATAGCCTGAGTAGACAACGTACCCCCGTAGACATCATAGGCCAACAATGATGGAAGATATGTAAAGAGAGATAAATATTAAGTTAACACCACATAATCCTAATACTAACAGTTTGATAAGCCAATTAGGTCAAATGATTCACCAATAGTTCATACAATCACCGAGTCATCTTGTCCATACGAAAGTTCAAATCATGTAAAACTCACAATCACAAAAGACTGACCAATCATGTAAACCCCCCAAATAACACACGTTCGTAGAACACCATAGAATCAAATAGAAGGTTGTCAACCATAAAAATGTCTAATACACATGAAGGTTCATAGATCCTAGGTAACAGTTTTGACCTCACATTTTCAGTTTGACACACGCACTACGTTGACTCTCCAAATCATTATACTGATGGGTTAGACATTTCATAATTTACCCTAAGGATAGAAAACACTCGACTATCACCCTACTATTTCCTGTCCCTAGCCTTAAATATAAATACACACGGGCACATGCAAACACATCTTGGTTCATTAACTCTTTTTACTGTCTCTAGTCTTTAACCCCAACTAAACTTCATATAATTACGCTCTTGGTGCATATAGTTTTTTAAATTCCATCATTAGACCATAGATAATAACTTTATTATACACCCTTTTTATTAAGCAAGAAACCCCACACCCAAAAGGCATGCTTGGCAAGGACTACTCAACAACAATCCAACAATACCTACTAGACGTTTTAACAAATAGGTCTGAAAATTATCAAACAGTACAGACCAATAGAATCCACCGACCACATTAAAGTCTGACAATGAGCATTTAGACTCATAAAGGTGTAACTATCCAGTCCAATCCACAGAAAAATAAGCCAATCATGTCAGCTAATTCTATCTAATATAATCAATCCAATCATACAATTCCATTTAATCAATATGTCACCCAAGTTCCAATAACTAATCCATGTCACATTGTCACACAATAAGAAATCAATGTATGAATGAATATATGTGATGCTATGAATGCAATGCATATGCCAAATACCTTTATTCTCTAGTATACATGTGTTTAAGTTTTTATTATGAAATGCACACCCATAGAGGACCCACGAAGTCCATATACTCCTCTAAAATTTTCCATTGGAGCCCAGCTCTTGGCTGAATAATAATTATTGTAGGCGCGCAACCCATTCCCTTGCATATCATCATTACCATCTCTGTGTTTCCATAATCTCATAAGTATTCTCACCTTTATGATCTCTTAGACCCATAACATTTCCATACCACTCTCATATTAATAATACAGAACCATGAGTGTATGAATGTAAATGACAATATAAGACAAGAAATCATGATGTAATGAGATGAAACCAAGTATAGAGATGAATGTCACATGCTTCTAAGAATTCAACAACATAACAATCCAAGTACAAATTAGGATATCATATCGGAAGCAGGTGTGATGAATAAACATATAATAGCAAATATGTGAACAAGCCCACATATGGTGACAAGTCCAATCAATCAGCAGTCGGAACCAACATAAGGCTGATTCTTCAAATCACCCATCATAACAATTCAACAACGGTATCCACTCAAATGTTTATCAAAACCGTCTGAGAGGGACCCCAAATACGCCCAATACCCTTAAATATTTATAACTAATTACGTACCTTTATCGGAGTCTAGTGAAAGTAAACCGTAGCCTACCTCAAAGTCAAGCAAGAGCCACTAACGGTCGACCATCTATGCACGTCTTGACTCTTTGGGACACTTCATAGTAACTGTGGTCAAACACACATGCTCTATACGTTAATATCAAACAAAGCACATACAAGGACTTAATACTTAATCAAACATGAGACATCTAAATCCATCCCATGCCCACGGTGACAAAAATTCAAACTTTATTACACAAAAGGCTTTAAAACGTTCTCTCTAGCTATAACTAAAATTAGTTTCAAAACCAACCTTAATTAGTCCCTCAATTTGAGAATTCAATAAAAGCCTAATTTAAAAACCCTAGGTTTCTTCCCAATTGAGAAAAGGGTTTTCATAATCAAATTAAATATTATCACATGGTTACTTCATCAATATATATACTCATTTAGATGAATCAAGGTTTACCAATTCCCTTTACATTCTTTAATCAAAAAACATTTATGCTCATTTTACCCAAAAATTTGGACTTCCTTTTTCCCCAATTGTACATCTATCCCATGACTAGAAACATTGACTACAAAATCAAAAGGGATGGAAAGATTACCTCTCATGGAGGATTTAGGTCAAAACATCAAAAAATTCCCCTAGGACAGCCCCCATTTCGAGATACAACACTTTTTGGGAAAGTGAGACATTTTAGGGCCATTAATTATTTTGGAGAGACAGTGATTCCGCTCTTGAGAACCCAACCCCGCATGCGCGGACACGTTTCGGCGTAATAAATGACCGCTAAGGCGCATGCACTTGACACATCACCTCAGTGCAGAAGCAAGAACGAATACACAGGCGCAGACTTAACTCTTTTGCAAGTGCGGATATAACTTCACTGGTGTGGAACTGATTCTCTTAGCAATTATTTGAATTAATAAATCTTATTTTTGAATCATAAGAGTTACTTTACTCATAATTTCCACGTGTAATAATTAGTGGCGAATGCACGGACAAGGAATATGATAAGAAATCAGATGGAGAGTTCATAACGAAAAAATGGGTCGTTACATCAGATATCAATTAAATAAAATGTTCGTTCAAGAATAGGGATAATCAAAAAGTAGTTGATAAAGTATGAATGACCCAGAACCTGGTCCCACAAGGGATTATTCTAAACCACGCATGAAAAAGACCAGAAATGTCATCATACGAGATCACTAGGACTCCACATCACCAACTCTAATTTATAGCACAAATTTTGGTGCAAACGATTCAGACTAGTAGGGGTCGAACGATTCTGAGAATCAACACAGAAACGTTTGTCAGGACATGAGCGTCGCGACCCTATGGTAGGGCGCCGCGACGCTTGTTAGGGTTTTAAGGTGGCATCACGGCTCCATAGTGGAGCGCCGTGACGCTAATGTTTCGTTTGAAAAACATGAACTCACTGGACAACAGGCATTGCTGCTCCATGGTGGAGCGCCGTGGCGCCAATGAATTTTTCCAGAAGCCAAAAGGCTACTATCTTAGTGGCACCGCGACTCTAATCATTAGCGCCGCAGCCCCACCTGTCCAGAAACAAAAACAAATTCAGAGTTCAGAATGTTTAACCCAAGATTATTATTATACAGTATATTATTTTATAAGTATACTATTTATGTTCTAAATGTAAAAAATGTTTGTTATTTACATTTCTAGAATAGTGTCCGCTATAACTGTCTGGGCAGGCGGCGCCCAGTGTTTTATTAAACCTTCTTCTATTATGTATATTGGGTTGACGGTTCCCAAACTATATGTGTTGTTAGTTTTGCATGATGTTAAGATGTCATATTGGATATGTCATTAAAGAGTTGATCTTGGTTAGAACCCTGAAATAAAATGTTCCCTAAAACTTTAAATACAAGTCTAAATTAAAACGCGTTGTCCATTATAATTGTTAGAGTGCAAAATCCTTTTCGGCGATACGAGTATTTATGCCAAAGCATTTTCTCTAAGTCTATGAGGACCCAGACTCTTTCATAGATGTGTTTTAACGCAAAGGTAAATGATAAAATTTTGTGGGTATTTACACCAAAGTATTTGCTCACAAAGGCCAAATTTGCTTAGATACAATAAACGTAGTCGTGTAATGGAGTTGACTTGCTTAGACAAATCTTGGCTCCAAAGTGTCGGACTAACCCATTGGCGTCTTCATTTGTTTAGCGTTCTCCAAACCAAGTCTCTTAACTAGATTCTTAGAATATTTACTTTGTGAGATGAAAATTCCATCTTCACTTTGCTTAATCTTCAAACCTAAGAAAAAAGTTAGTTCCCTAATCATGGTTATTTCAAATGTTGATGACTTAAATTCAACAAATGACTTTATATAAGACTGTGAGGTCGAACCAAAGACTATGTCATCTACGTAGACTTGAGCAATAATAATATCTAAACCATGACGTTTAATTAATAAAGTACAATCAGATTCACCGCGGTTAAAACCAAATTCAAGAAGAAAGTTAGTTAGTCGATCATACCATGCACGAGGGGCTTGTTTCAATCCATACAAAGCCTTTTTGAGCTTGTACACATAGTGTGGATGGTGAGGATCTTCAAATTCTTTTGGTTATTCAACGTAGACTTCCTTATCTAGATAACCATTTAAGAATGCACCTTTTGCATCCATTTAGTGTAAAATAATTTTCAGGCAGCAAGCAATAACAAGTAACAGTCTAATTGACTCAATTCTAGCCACAGGTGCGAAGGTCTCGTCATAATCGATTCCTTCAACATGAGTATATCCTTGTGCAACTAGACGAGCTTTCTTTCTCAACTGTTCCTGATTCGTCTGAAAAACCCACTTCGTTCCAATTACATTTGTATTATTTGGACGAGGAACTAATTTTCAGACTTCATTTCGAGAGAATTGTTCAAGCTCTTCTTGCATTACTTGAATCCAAAAATTATCTTTGAGTGTTTCTAAAATATTTTTTGGTTCTAAAGTAGATATAAAATAAGAAAGAACAACCTCATGATATATGGTAGACATACACATATACCTTACCATATCTCTGTAGTTGAGTGGTTCTTCCTTCTTGTTTTATTTCCTTCAAAAACTCCCCCTATCACCTGGCTGTTGGATGATTCTTGTTAATCCTTGATGAGGGGTCCCTTCGAACTTGATCTATCAATTCTGTTTTCACTCCTCATTCATGACCTCTGTGGTCTCTATTTCAGGTTCAGATGTTGCTTCGGGTGTGGAAACATTTGGGGCAACATCTGATTCTTCAACAGTCTGTACATTTTCCACTGAAACTATAGAGTTATTTTCAGTTGTATTTCCTGTAGGAGCAGAAAAATCATCAAAAATAACATTTACAAACTCTAGTACAATTTTTGTCCTTATTGTATACTCGATAAGAATGACTATTTTGTGAATAGCCAACAAAAATTCCCTTTGTCACTCTTAGAGTCAAACTTTGCCAAATGATCTCTATCATTTAAAATGTAACAAATACACCCAAAAACATAAAAGTAACGCAAGTTAGGTTTCTTTCCATTTATAATCTCATAGGGTGTCATCTTTGTTCTAGGCCTTAAATAGACACTATTAGCGATGTGACAAGAAGTATTTAAGGCTTCAACCCAAAAATATTTTGGCAATTTTTTAGAACTAAGCATAACTCTAGCCATTTGTTACAATGTTCAATTTTTCCTTTCTGCTACCCCATTCTGTTGAGGAGTTTTGGGAGCGGAAAACTCATGGAAAATTCCCTTTTTCTCACAAATTTTTGTGAAGGAGCTGTTTTCAAATTCTTTTCCATGGTCGGATCTAATCCGAAAATAGGGGAATAAAACAAGTTCTTAATTCTAGAGTGCAAAATTTTAAACATGTCAAAAGTTTGTAATTTTTCTTTGAAAAAGTATATCCATGAATATCTAGAAAAATCATCTACTATCACATAGGAATACCTCCTGCCTCCTATACTATCTACCTCAATTGGACCCATAAGATCCATGTGCAATAATTGAAAACAGCGAGACGTACCTGAATGTTGTCCGTCATATTGAACAACATTATGAGAAACACAGGTTTGCTTACCTTTCAGACAATATTCATAGACAGTTTTACCTTTATGGCTAAGATTGGGTAACCCTCTAACCGCTTCATATGAGACCAATTTTTCTAAATTCTGGTAGTTGAGATGCCCAAACTTTTGATGCCATAGTGTAGTGTCATCGATATTGACATTATTGCATGTTTCTTGTCTTGAAACAAGATAGAAACTATCACCTGTTCTAGTACCTGTCATGACACATTCATTAGCTTCATTCGTAACTTCACATGCATTCTTATTAAACTTTACCTCAAGATTGACATCACACAGTTGACTAATACTAATTAAATTAGCCATTAAACCTTCAATGTGTAAGACATTTCTTAAAGATGGAAATCCAGGAACATTCAAGATCCATTTTCCAATTATTTTGCTTTTACTGCCACCTCCATAAGTTGCGTTACCTCCATTGAATGACTCATAGTTCTTTAGAAACTCCTTTGTACCTGTCATGTGGCGATAACATCTACTATAAAAGTACCAAGAACCTGAAATGTTAGTTTTTAATGCGGTTATAGCAACTTTATATGTTACATCCTTTTTGGGAACCCAAACTCTCTTAAAATATTTTTTACCTTTCGACTCAGAAATGTTGCTTCGAATGTTATCTGAAATGTTGGACAACCTTTTAGGAAATATTTTGCTCACAAAATCTTGAAGTTTGAAACAATATGGTTTTAAGTGTCCAGGGGAGTTACAGTGATGACATACAAACTTCAAATTCTTTGACATACATGAGAACCTATTATTTATTCCTTTTTCTTTTACAAAGCATATTTTCTCATTTTTTGTCAAACAGACTAGAGCATACAGTTTTGAGAGAGTTTTCGTATCCAATACCTGCATGTGAAGGTTTACTAAAGCTGAGTATCTCATTCAATTTCGAAGTTCCTGAGTTGAGCTTGCGGAAGGTTGCTTCGGCTAGATCCAATTTTGCACAAATCTTACCAAATTCTACATCCTTTTTGGTAAGTGAACCTCTAATAGGGTTGTTGTGCCTTTTAGATCTACATTATCACGAGTTAAATATTTTACCTTTTTGTAAAGTTGTTTGGATTCTATGATTAAGGCTTTACAAATACTTTGTAATTCATTAATCATGTCATAATTGCATTCAACTTGATCCATACACTCAGCCTCAACACTAGAAATAAAACCACTAAAGCAATTAACATCGGGATAGTTAAAGAATATGTACCTCTCGGATGTTGCTGGGGATGCAGATGTTATTGCTATTGTTGAAGCAAATGTCATGACATCCAAGGCAACATTACAGACGACATCTTCATTATCAGACAGATACTGTTCGTAAACAGTGGCCAGCAATTCTTGTGATTCGACCTCTTGATCTCCTTCCTCTTCTCCTTCGTCGTCACTAAGAGAGACCCATAGGTTCTTACCAAATTTCTAAGAGTGTTTGCACATTCATTAGCATAATGATCCCAACCCGAGCATGCATGCCATTGCACAGACTCGATTTGTTTGGGATCAAATTTGGTACGATCTGAATTGGTTCTTCTTAGTGGACTTCCTTTTTTAGTACTTGGAAAGAACTTGGTGGGCTTTTGATTGAAGCCTTGGTTTTGATGCTATTTGGATTTAGATTGATTTCTTTCAATGTTGAACTTCCTCACCATCGAATTGTATTTTCGAGTGAGTAAGGCAACATTCGCACCTTCACCAATTTCTTCAAGGTTCTCATCCTCTTCTTCGATTTGATTCTCCGAGGATTGAACTTGAAGTGCCACATTCTTACTTTGATATAGTTTCCTTTAATTCTCAATGATCATCTCATAGGCTTTGAGAATGCTCATAAAGGTATGAAGGTCCATTGTGGCAAGATTGTGAGCTTCTTCAATAACACAAATCTTTAAATTGAACTTTTCAGGAAGAGAACGGAGAGCCTTTTCAACGAGTTGAGTGTTGGTTAAAAGTTCACCAAGTACTTGACATTTATTTGAGATGTCAATCAACTTTTCAAAATAAGATTTAATATCATCCAGTTCTTCCATCCTTAAACGTTCATATTTGCTCATGAGCATGCGTAGCTTTGTTCGACGAACACTTGAGTTACTTTTACAATGAATTTGTAAAGTATCCCATGCATCCTTAGTCGTGGGACAGTTTTGAATGAGTCAGGTACTGATCAACCCATCCAAAAATTGCATTTAAGGCCTTTTCGTTAAAGCTAGCATTATTGGTTTCTTCCGCCGTCTATTCGGATTCAGGTGTAACAAGAATGTCACCTTCCTCATCCGGCGGAAACATTGGAACACATACCAATTGGTTATAGATCTCCATGCCCTAATATCAATTGATTTGATATGAGAACGCAGGTGAATCTTCCAATAGACATAGTTTGAACAATTTAAAATGGGAAGTCTACCAATAGTCGGATTTGTCGGATCCATAGCTTTAAATAACATGACCAAACACCTATTGTGTTAAGTGTTGGCTCTGATACCACTTGTTAGGTCTGGGTATGCTATGGAACAATAAAAACTAACTGGAAATAAACTAACTCGAATTTCAATTCAGTTTCTGAATGTCAGTGACAATGTCATCCGACACCAGTGACAACACTTCGATAAAACAGAAACTTTAAAAGAAAAATGCATCGGAAAAATAAAGAACACAAAGGTTTAAAATTTATATAGGCTATGACGGTCAATGACCTAATGTATTGTATATATATATATATATATATTATATATAAAAATACAAATTCCTTTCTTTACACATTTACAAGATGAAACGGGAAGGAATTAAAAGTTGAAGTCGCAGATGACTTCTGCCTGAAAAATCTACCTAAATAGACATAGAAAACTTCCTATTACAATTTCTCAATACAAAGCTAATCTAGAATCTAAATTGCAATTGTATTGTTGGACAGAATATTGTCGACACGCTCAGGCAACACATGTGATCCAGTTTTCTGAGATGAATTCTCGAGAGCTCTCTTGATATTTTTGCAATCTGTTTCTGAATATCGATTCACTCTTGTAACCTCTCTATTTATAGTAGAGAGTCTTCCTTGAAAAGCTCATCAATTGGTTGAGTAGGTTGAGGGAAAGGTGGGCAGCTTGTGTGTTTCTTGGAGAAGATCATGGAGTCGAAATCTCAACAACTTTGACTTGTTCTTCACTCGACTTCTTCCCCAAGATTTGACTCTTTCTCCCACGTTTTACACAACTCCTAATTCACATGCCTAAGTCATTTTCACCACTCAGTAAAACTGTTACTGCTTAACGTGAAGTAAGGCAAAACTATTATGAAAAATATTGGTCTGAATGTTGTGACATTTGTCCCAACATTTTTGGCAATCAACAACAGTACTTCAGGGGATATATTTGGTTAAATGTTACAACACCAAACCCAACATTAATGGTTTGATCCAATACCTATCACATGAGATCTACCCTATTATGACACCTGTAGTTATCAAAATCTTGAAACACCTTTACGCTTAGAGGGAACTTCAGAGGCTGTTATGAAGCAATGTGTACAGTTGTTTATTGGATATACAACTTCTCCTACTTCTAAGGAGAATTCTGTGGCAAAGATACATTTTGGTAACTAATTCTATTACTATATGTTATGGTTAGAATGATATTTAATACTAGTTGTTTCTATAAGATGTTTATTACTAATTCTATTCATTATGGATGGATATTAAAATTGGTGAAAATTATTATATCCCTAATGTTGATTCAGAAATCGAACTCCCCCTCTAACTATGAACAATTAACATTCTTCCCCCTCTATTTGTGCATTGTCTACTTTACCCTTGTATTTTTCAATTCTCGTGTAATACCTTTTTACCGTGTATGATTATCTAGGAGCTTTACATATAATTTAAATTATGTTATACCTTATTATAACTTGTAATTTAAGTTCACAAAAATTATAAATAAAATATTCCTTTTATATATTGTGTATAAAAAAATTTGTCGTTATTTTTTATGATTTTATTTTAATATAATGCGCATTAAGTATATACTTAAGTTACACTTTTTGGTAGCGAAGCCTGCAAATTATAGAAAGGGGTTTAAAAGAGAAATTAAAATCTCACACCTAGGATTTGAACTTGTATCCTAGAATATTTGGAAACCCCTTTACCATTATACAACATCTTCTCCTTTGTCAAGGTGAATTCAACAATTTATATATAACTAAAAATAATTATTTTTGTCGTAATTGTACAATCCAGTTTTTTAGCACAGGATTCAATTGAACCTTCTTGCCTCCTTTTAGCTCTTCCCCTGCACTTTCACTCTTATACTCTATTGTGTATAAAGATTTTTGAATTTTGATCACGTTAATGAAATGCTCTCTAAATTATAACTTATTATCGATTTTGTCACGGCGTAAAACTGGTGGGACAGAAAGGCACCCCAATGCCTTTAACTTTTATCGAGCGAACCACCACTATACACATTAACACTTAACCATATACGCATGCGGATCAATAACTTTAAAACATTTTTCATATTAAAGTAGAGCTGGTCAGTGGGCCGGGTCGGCCCGGTCCCGCCCCGACACCGCCCTGGTCCCGCCCCGACACCGCCCTGGTCCCGAATAGTAATTGTTTTTTGCGGTATCGGGACTCGAACGGGGACGGGACAATGTCTCGTCCTGACCCATGCCAGCCCGCCCCATTCCCGCCTGTCCCGACCAGATCCCGCCCCGGTCCCGCCCGAAATCTCCCCTTTTGCAAAAATAACCGTTGCACCAACGACCATTTTACATTTTGGCCGTTGTGCAACGGCCATTTTTGGCCTCCCCCAACCCCCCTACCCCTTAATATATTTTTTTAACCCATAAGTTATTATATTTATACTTTAACCCAATTTTTCAACTATAAATACCTCATTTTCTCTTCATCTTTCTCACAAATCTTCCTACAATCTCTCTAACCTCTCAATCTATCTCTCTACAAGTCTACATTGTCTACTAAATATTCAATTTTATTTATTCATTTGGGAATTGGGAGTGAAGTTGGCAACTAGCTTGAGGATCTTCCATTGAGCAAAGTTTCGATTTTCAACCTCTCGATTACACGTCGACGTTACATCGGCGTTTGGTACATTCGTTCCTTATTTTAAATTATTATTGTCTTTTTATTTTATTTAGCGCACTTAATTTTATTATCTTTAATTATTTATTATCATAATTAAAATGGAAGGATTAAGAGGTATGTTTAAGGGTAAGGGTGCTTCTTCTAGTAGGGGCAACCAGGACAAGGGTACTTCTTCTAGTCCTCCTATTCCTACACATGATGATTTTGTTGATACTGAACATTTTCCTACAATACCATTAGATTTAGACGAGGAGCTATTTTCTGGAACTCAAGAAGAATTTAATTTAGACGATAATCAAGATGATACACACACTAATGTTGATGACAACACACCCACTAGTGCACCTTCAACTAAAATGCCTCCTATCCCCCCTAGTATGAGATGAGGTCCAGCAAAACGACCATTAAAATCAGATGTATGGATATGTTTTGATAGGGACGTAGAGAATCAAGTAGCTAGATGTAAAATTTGTAAAGATGTTTTAAAATTTAAAATTGGAAAAGGTCACGGTGGGATGGGGGGAGGGGGGGTTTAATGAGACACGTAGTAAGGGCTCATCCAGCTAAGTATGCCCAATACGAGGCTTCAAAATCGGGTGCGCAAACGCCCGCTCCATCGGGACAAGGTTCACATACTGATACTGTCCCGGACCAAGTACAAGGTCATATTAACACTATGACGGGGGAAATTATAGGCCCTAAATACAATAAACATAGAGATAGGGAAGCAATAGCAAAATTAGTTGCTGTGGAGGGTTTACCTTTTTCATTTCCTTCATCTCCCGGTTTTATTCATTACATTAGAGATTTGTATAATCTTACTTTTAACGGTTTTCCTAGATCAACTGTTAAGAGAGATGTATTTACATTTGCACATGAATATCAACAGTATTTACGTTATTCATTATATCATTTTAATGGCAAAGTGGCTATCACTTCTGATGTAGGCTGTAGTACTAACGGCCATGATTATTTAATGATAGCTTGTCAATGGATAGATTATAAATGGTCTATGCAAAAACGTATCTTAGTGTATAGATATATAGATGATAGGCACACTGGTAATTTTATTGCAGAAAATATTTATCAAGTGTGCGATTATTACCGAATAACCAATAAAATTATGACTATTACATTAGATAACGCTTCTTCTAATAATTACGCTATTACAATTTTAAAAAATAGTTTAACTCCATCTTTTCCAGATCATTTTCATATAAAATGTGTGTGTCATATATATAACTTAATTGTAAAGGATGGTCTATCACTTTTTGAAGACATTCTTAGTAAAATACAATTTGCTATAAACTTTATTTTTAAAAATAATAGAATACAACGAAGAAAAGAATATAAAAAAACTTGTCACGATTACCAACTACCTTATAGAAAAATTCCATAAGAAGTACCCACTAGGTGGATTCTTTATACGAGCAACTACTTGTTGCTTATGACTATATAAAACCTATAACTTTATTTTTTAACTCTCATAATCAAAATTCAGCTTATATGGTTGTAGATAGCGATTGGGTAAAAATTTCCGAACTTATTGTATTTTTAGAGAAATTTTTTCAAGCAATAAAAGAATTTTTCGGTATATATTATCTTACTATTTCAACTATGTTGTTTTATATAGCTCTAATATTTTTATTACTTACTGAATATATGGAAAAACCAGGTTACATGGCAGCTATTAAAAAAATGTTTATCAAAATTAAAAAATATTTTATTCCTATTCCTACTATTTATATTATTGGTGATGTATTAAATCCAACTATTAAAATAGACGGTACTAAATCACTTATTGAAACTATTTACGATTGTATAGAAGTACTACCACCTCCAAGTCCCAAAAATCCAAATAACCCACCACCTATTGAACAAACTAAAGAAGAAGTGTTGTCTAGCGTAGAAGACCAATGCAAAAAAGTATATAGGTTTTACCAACAAGAAAGTGCTAGTAACCTACCGGCTTCCATACCATCTTCTTCTTCTTCAACACAACCTCACAAAAGACATGATGTTGCTGCCGCTAGTATTGAAAGCCTCAGAAATAGAATGTGCGGTCGTACCGCTACTAACCAAATTAGCGAGTTTGATATTTTTGTTTTGCAGGGTTCTGGACCGTACCAAGCAGTTCTCAAAGAAGAAGGACGTGAAGACTTGCTGAAATACTGGAAGGGGAATGAGAAGACCTTTCCGACACTTTCAATGATGGCCCGAGATGTTTTGAACATTCAAGCGTCATCATCTGCGTCTGAAAGCGCTTTTTCTGTCGGCAGATATCAAATAGGAGACCACAGACACTCATTAGCCGGAGACAACTTGGAGATTGTAGTATTATTCAGAGATTGGATACGAGCGGAGCAGAGAAGGTGCCATCAACCGGAGATCAACGAAGAAGAATATGAAAACTACAACGAAATCTTATCCGAAGGTGGTGGAAGAGACGTGGATCAATTTGACCAACAAATACCAATTCCAACCGAAGAACCATAGGAAGTTATCAAGAAACTAGAATAAGTTTTTTTAAGAATGTAATTTTTTAATTGAAATTTTATTATGTAATTTGCAACTTTTGGACAACACCACAAAGTTGCAATTTCGACAATTTTATTTGTATTACAAAAAAATCATATGTCTATTAAATAATATAAGAGGCACAAAAATAGTCTTGGGATGTTTTTATTACACTATCTTGTCTTTTTTAATTATTGAGTTTTTTTATACATATGTTATTAAAAAAAAAAAAGGAATAACCGCCCGGATCCGGATCCGGATCCCGCCCCCGACCCGATTCCGACGGGATCGGGATTGGGACGGGACTTTGGCAAATCCCGCAAATCCGATCCATCCTGACCCGCCAGCACCGATCCCGCCCCCTTCACCCGTACCGCCCCGACCCGACCTCGCCAAACCTGGCCTGCCAGTCCCGAGCCTGGCCCACTGGCCAACTCTTTATTAAAGATGTAATATTTGAAAGTATATTTATGTCCTATAGACAATCTGTATTAGGATTAATGTACTTTATACACATTCGTATTATTATTAATGGAGATTAATATTTTGGCATTTGCAATTATTGAATTATTAATTGATTGTTTATAATATTCTATAATATGTATTCCTGGAGGTTGCGTTGTTATTAATAGTGTGAGATATTAATATTATAATGTAACTCTTAAATAGCCTCGACTAATGATAATCGAGAATGCGATATCGATGGTATGTGATAAGTCAACATGTGGTCTGCATCACATCCTTAGAGGATGTAGTATGTCTCACCTGCTACGAGTAATGGTTACTCGTGATGGACACAAGGATACTTTGAAAGTATTGGTATACCATGTTGATATACTGTTTGTTATACTTGTCTAAAGTATGATCAGCGTGTGGGAGATAGAAGTCCTTAGACTTGAGGTCAATACAAGCCTTGTTTGCAAAGTAATGTACTTTGATCCCGTACTAAGCTCAAATGACTTATAGGTTGAGATTAGGGATGGAAACGGATCGGATCTGGACCGGATCCTACTAGATCCAGATCCAGATCCTTTTTTCATACCTGGATCCAGATCCGGATCTAGATCCAGATCCGGATCTAGATCGGTCAATAAAAATCAGATCCAAATTCGGATCCACCGGGTCCACAGATCAGATCTGGATCTACATGTAAATTTTTTTGGCTTGAATAATATTCCCACATATTGAAACTTTTATGACAAAATGAAACACAATCTGATTGAAAAAATGATTGTGTTCATTCAATCAACCTACACAAACATGACACCATTCTTCAAAAATACTGAACAAAGTTTTAGCATCACAAGAAAATAAAGACGATTGACTTCATTAGTGATGCTGAACAGGTTGCAACTTTGAGCTAATTTTTGAAGGCTTTAGTGATGCTCCACTTGTAGTTCTACTGATTGACTTCATTAAACAACATAAAATAATGTCAGTCATATATCAAAAGTCCCATTTTTTTTGCTGATCAAACAAATGAGAGAAAGATACTTAAACCTTACGGCTAGCAGATTCAAGAAAGGAAAATTTAAAGAAGAGTGATAATTTTTTCTTTTTATAGAAATGAAAATATGTGAAACTGTAGAGAGCATATAGGTAAAAGAAATGAAACTTCAAAGACAAATTACATTGTTGTGTGACTTGTGCCTTATCATGGTTCCACCCTTTACCAAATACATAAATTATGAAAAAAATTGAAGAAAATACTTATAAAATTACATTCTAGGTTATGGATATATTTAATAAAAAAAGGATCCACGAATCGGATCTGGATCGGATACGGATCTCAAATACAAGATCCAGATCCGATTCGTCAGAAATGGATTCGAGTCCGATCCGGATCCGTCGGGTCCAAATTTTGAAGATCTATATCCTATAAAACGGATTTGGATCCACCGGGTCCAAGATCCATTGCCATATCTAGTTGAGATACGACTTGTATTGGGTACATTACAATGTGGATTAAAGGTGGTAGTTGAGCCAAGATTAGGATTCATTCCTCGAATATATATTCGAGAGAACACTCGGATTCTCAGTGATATTAAGTTGACTAAGTCCCTTGCCAACGCAATAGACATATTTAGAATATGGTCTAGTTGTCAACTAATACAGATGAGATACAATGATTAAGCCATTTGGATAGACACTTGACAATTCCTAAGCTTGATCGGGTGTGTCGTGAATGAAATAATTTTATCTTACCACATAAAGGTTAAGTTTACTGGATTCGCGTAAACGTACTTCACATATTGAGTTCGCCTTGCGGCGCCGTATACGAGTTCCGCATAAACCTTAATTTGATTAATGTCGATATGAGAAGGCCTGTAGGGTCACACTATGTCGATTGTCCATTTCGATCTAAGGATGTATTGAGAGAGTAATTAAATGTTTGATTTAGAATCGAGACATTTAAATGAATAATGATTATTTTAATTAAGTCAAAATTGGATTTTGGATTTAATTAAGAATGCGCGGGAAATAAATCGAGACAGTGCAGAAAATCATCGAGCGTCGCGGCGCCCATATGCTAGGGTCGCAGCGCCTTTGCATTGATTTTTGGGCCATGCCCAAGGTCAAACTCTAATCCGGGTTTGACCTAATTTTCAACTATAAATAGAGGCATTTCCTTCATTATTCATACACCAATTTCATATTATTATTCTAAGCCTTAGAGACTTAGAATTAAACTCTCTCGAACCTCTGCCGGATTTCCTAACTTTCCGAAAGAGAAATACATTGAAGCTTGGAGCTTGCAATCGGAAGGGCAACCGCGTGTGCACCTTGTAGTAGATAAAGACTCCAGATATTCTAAACATGTAAGCTTATGCTTTATGTTACATGTTTGATTATTGTATAACCATACCAGAAATGTTGTTGGGGTAAGTAAGAAACAAAATTTTAAACTTTCGTTGTGCCTTACTTATATGTTTTGAACCCAACAAAATCCAACAGTGGTATCAGAGCCTAAGCTGGTTCAATGGTTATATAACAATTGAATAAAGTAATAATATGAGTTAAACATAAAATTGGATTACAATGAGGTTTCTTGAAATCCTACATGTCTTGAACGAATGTTGACCTTTTGATATCACCCTAAATTATCTCCTATGCTAACTCGAGGAAGTCATTTCGCTCTAACTCTAACTAAGCCAAAAGTGCATTGTCCGGCTCATTTCAAGGTGCACGGCTAAGAACGGGTAATAACGGATGATGGTCGATATGGGAGTTATTGATAATGGTGGGTGGTGATAAAGGACCTGTGAATTGATCCCAAAATTGGATTTAGGGGTCGAACGATTTTGAAGAATTAACACAGAAACATTTGTCAGGACATCAGCGTCGCGGTCCTATGATAGGACGCTGCAGCGCTTGCAAAGGTTTCAAGGCGGCGGCGCGGCTCCATGGTGGAGCACCGCGTCCATAATTCTTCATTTTTTAATTATGGACTTACTGGACGGTAGGCGTTGTGGCCCTAAATGAATTACAGAAGCCGAAATGCTTCTGCCTTGCGAGCGCGGCGACTCTAAAGCAATGCAGAAGCATTCTGCCTCGATGGCGTCGCGACCCTAATGATTAAAGTCGCTGCCCCATCGGTTGAATTTTTTTTTGTTTCTTCGTTCAGAATGTTTAACCCATGATTATTAGTATACAATATATTTGATACGTATACTATTTATGTGCTAAATGTCAATTTTTTTGTCACTTAAATTATTAGATTAACATCCGCTATAACTGTCTGGGCAAGCGGCGCCCAATATTTGATTAAACCATCTTATATCATGTATATTGGGTTGACGATTCCCAACTATATGTGTCATTAGTTTGCATGATGTCATATTGGATATAGCGTAAAAGAGTTGATTTTGGTGAAAACCCTGAATTAAAATGTTCCCCAAAACTTTAAATACAAGTCAAAATTAAAATGCGTAGTCCATTATAATTGTTAGAGTGCAAAATTCTTTTCGGCGATACGAGTATTTATGCCAAAGCATTTGCTCTAAGTCTACGAGGACCCAGACTCTTTCATAGATGTGTTTAATGTAAAGGTAAACGATAAACTTTTGTGGGTATTTACACCAAAGTGTTTGCTCACAAAGGCCAAATTTGATTAGATACATAAACGCAGTCTTGTAATGGGTTGACTTGCTTAGACAAATCTTGGCGCCAAAGTATCGGACTAATCTAAGGACGCAAGATTAAATATAATATTTGATCAACCAAGAGTTGCAAATAAGTTTTGCAATTGGTTTAGAACCTACCAAGATGTGTTATTGAAGTTATCAGCCAAAGCAAATACGGAGATAGCATAGGCTTGGATCTTGGCCCATTATAACCTTAATTGATATAGGTCTGTATTCTACCATGGGGTCGTAGAAGTATGTTAAAATAGTGGGAGCTAATTAAACAAAATGTCATGTTAATTAGCCTAAATGAATGTGTATAATAGAAAACATATTTTGAGTTTGATTTCCAGTCTATCTAATTTTTCAGATTATTAAAGATGTTGAGCTTATCGTTGAAAATGTTGATTGAGATGAATAAACTTACTGGACCGAATTACCTTGGCTGGCTAAGGAACTTGCGAATAGTGTTGAGACAAGAGAAAATAGAATACGTGTTGGACACGGTGTTCCCAACAGTCCCTGCAACAGACTCTGCTGAATACGCCTCTTTTGACAAGGATGCTTACCAGAAATACCTAGATGACGCCACTTCAGCGCAATGCGTGATGTTGTCTTCCATGTCTATGGAACTTCAGAGACAACATGAAAACATGGGGCCAAATGAGATGCTCGAACACTTGAAGAGTCTCTATGATTCTAAATCCCAGACTATGGATTATGAGTTGATGATATAACTCTTTAAGTGTAAGCTCAATGAAGGGGGCCAGGTCTCGCAGCATGTGTTGAAGATGATAGGGCTGATAGAGAGGCTTGCTTCAATTGGAACGAAGCTTGAAAAGAATGTCGCTACCACCCTCATCCTGAACTCTCTCCCTCATTCCTTTGAGAACTTCATAGTGAATTTCAATATGAATGGAACGAAGGCAACTATGCCGGAGCTGCACAACATGCTCAAGACCTTTGAGTCCTCCACTTCCAAAGGCAAAGTTGTGGTCATGATAAGCTCTTCTAGACGACCCAAGCCGAAAGGCAAGGAATGGTAGAAGAAGAAGGGCAAAGCAGTCGCTGCCCTGTCAGCTATGAAGCCCAAGGGAGGTATGAATAAGAAGGTGAACGCGACTATGGATAAATGCCTCAACTGCCATAGGAAGGGGCATTGGAAGAAGGACTGCATGGCACCAGGAGGAGGAAAAGCACTAGTTGATCCTGCCTTTGGTGGACAAGGTATGTACTTCATTGAAATAAATATGTCTATAAATAAATCTCATTCCTGGGTATTGGATACTGCTTGTGGCTCACACATTTGTACAAATATGCAGGGGCTAACTGATAGCAGGAAGGTTGGACCAAGGGAGGTAGACCTACGCGTTTGAAATGGAGCACGAGTGGATGTTGAGCGCGTAGAGACTTATAGATTAAATTTACCTTTCGACTATTGTTTAGTGTTGAATGATTGCTTTTATGTACCCTCGTTAATGAGGAATATCATTTATATCCCAGTCTTGGACATGGAGGGTTTTTCCTCGTATATTTATAATGGCAGTCAAGTACCGTCTTTTGATAATATCATATATGGAACTGCTCCTCTTGTGGATGGATTATATACACTAAACTGTAGTCGAGAGATATTCAATGTACTAAATAAATGAGCCAAGATAAGTAATAGAAACTCTACATATCTATGGCACTGCAGACTTGGTCATATCAACGAATCAAGGATAGAAAGATTGAGGAAGTTAAACTACCTCGAACCATTTGACTTGGAGTCTTATGGTAACTGCAAATATTTCTTGAGAGGAAAGATGACCAATAAACCACTTTCTGGGAAAGGTGTGCGAGCCAATGAGGTGCTTGAGTTGGTCCATACTGATGTATGTGGGAAATTCTCGACTCAAGCTAAGGGAGGCTTTCCATACTTCATCACTTTTACTGACGACTTCACAAGGTATGGGTATGTGTATCTTATGAGACACAAATCTGAGGCTTTTGAGAAGTTCAAGGAGTACAAGTCGGAAGTAGAGAAGCAACTTGCAACAAGTATTAAGACCCTTCGATCGGATCGAGAAGGTGAGTACTTGAGCAAGGATTTTCTAGATTACTTAAAGCTACATAGAGTCCAATCAGAATGGACATCTCCAGGGATGCCACAGATGATTGGTGTTGCCGAAAGGAGAAATCGAACCTTATTGGATATGGTTTGATCCATGATGAGCTCCTCAGCTCTACCTACATACCTTTGGGGACATGCTATACAAACCTCTATATATATTCTGAATAGGGTTCCTTCCAAGTCAGTAGAAAAGACACCCTATGAGATATGGTGTGGCAAGAAGCCAGCTCTTAAACATATGAGACCCTGGGGGTGCCCTGCATATGTTAAAAAGATGCTCGCTGACAAGTTTGAATCTAAAAGTGAGAAATGTTACTTCATGGGGTATCCAAAAGAACTAAGGGATACTACTTCTATCTTCCTGGAGAACATAAGGTCATTGTTTCCAGGAACGCAGCTTTCCTTGAAGAAGAATATGTCTACAAGGAACATAGCTGCACAGAGATAGAACTTGAAGTAATTCAAGAACCAGAAAATAACACAGAAGTTGAACACTTGTCGAATGACCTAAACAAGGATTCAGTGGGAGTATCTGGTGAAGATTGGGTACTTAGAGAATGCCCTTCAGCCAGTGGGAGTGATGTAAGAGATAGTGCAGAAATGCAAGACTCTTATACACAACCAATGGAAGATGATACAATGGTTGTACATCATTCAATTCAGAAAATACATGAAAATGACATTCCTGAAAGCTCTCAAGGTGATGGATTGTCCAACACACAAAGACCTTCTCACAATCAGAATGCACCAAGCACTGAAACGCATAATAATCAAATTCGTAGGACCACTAGGACTCATCGTCCGCCTGAAAAACTTAATCTCTTTGTTGAAACACATAATGAGATAGATATTCCTGATGATGATGGACCTACAACCTACAGCGAAGCTATGTTAGAAATTGATTCGCAGAGATGGCAAGATGCCAAGAAATCTGAGATGGACTCGATGTACATAAATCAAGTTTGGAACTTGGTTAATTTGCCAACAAGGGTTAGACCCATATGATGCAAATGGGTCTTCAAGAAGAAAATTGATGCATATGGCAAGGTACATACTTATAAAGCAAGATTGGTGGCTAAAGGTTATAATCAATGGCCTGGGGTCGATTATGATGAAACCTTCTCACCTGTTGCTAAGATTAAGTCCATTCGGATTTTGCTTGCAATAGCTTCATATTATTACTATGACATTTAGAAGATGGACGTCAAAACTATTTTCCTCAATGGGAATCTAGTTGAGGAGGTGTATATGAAACAACCTGAGGGTTTTTCAATTGAGTCCAAACCAAATGTTGTATGGGCTTAAGCAAGCCTCGAGGAGTTGGAACATTTGCTTCGACAAGGCTATCAAGTCATTTGATTTCGTCAGAAGCAAAGAGGATCCATGTGTTTATAGTAAACGCAAGGATGGGAGTATTGCCTTCATTATCATATATGGAGATTTCATATTAATAATGGGAGACAATAAGACTCTCCTGCAGTCAGTCAAGGAGTGGTTGTCCAGTACTTTCATGATGAAGGATTTAGGTGAAGCCTGCTATATTCTGGGGATTAGGATCTATAGAGATAGACTTAACAGATTGTTGGGGCTATCACAGTTTGTCTACATAAACAAAGTTCTTAGACGTTTTTCTATGGAAAATTCCAAGAAAGGTGGTTTACCTATGGGACAAGGCATCAAGTTATCTAAGAAGGATAGTCCTTCTAATTTTATGGAACTTGAACGCATGAAAAGGATCTCATATGCTTCAGCTATAGGATCGATCATGTATGTCATGACCTGTACTAGGCCAGATGTGGCATTTGCACTTAGTATGACTAGCAAATTCCAGTAAAATCTTGGAGAAGAACACTGGAAGGCAGTCAAGAGTATTCTTAAGTATCTTAGACTAACTAAAGATTACTTCTTAGTCTATGGTGGAGAAGAAAAGCTAGTTGCTACTGGGTACACTGATGCTAGCTTCCAGACGGATGTTGATGACTAAAAATCTCAATCAGGGTACACATTCATTTTCAATGGTGGAGCAGTAAGCTGGAAAAGTTCCAAACAAGCTACAACTGCTGATTCGACAACAGAAGCTGAGTACATTGCTGGATCGGAAGCTGGTAAAGAAGTTGTCGCGATATCTGAGTTCCTGAAGGAACTAGGGGTTGTTCCAAGTGCCACTTGTCCAATAACGGTTTATTGTGACAACACTGGTGTGATTGCACAAGCTAAGGAACCAAGATCAACCAACAGAAACAAACATGTACTAAGAAAGTACCACATACTCAGGGAGATGGTGGAGACTAAAGAGATTAGATTAGACTATGTTCCCACAGACGATAATCTAGCTGACTCATTCACTAAACCATTAAAATCAGTCAAGCATAATGGCCATTTTGAGAATATGAGCATTATATATATTGGAGATTGGCTCTAGGACAAGTGAGAGATTAAAAGTATATTTATGTCCTAGAGAAAATCTGTATTAGGACAAATGTACTTTATATACATTCATATTATTATTAATAGAGATTAATATTTTGGCATTTGCAATTATTGAATTATTAATTGATTGTTTGTAATATTCTATAATATGCATCCCTGGAGGTTACGTTGTTATTAATAGTGTGAGATATTAATATTATAACATAACTCTTAAATAGCCTCGACTAATGATCATCGAGAATGGGATATCGATGGTATGTGATAAGTCGACATGTGGTCTGCATCACATCCTTAGAGGATGTAGTGTGTCTCACTTGCTACGAGTAATGGCTACTCGTGATGGACACATGGATACTTTGGAAGTATTGGTATACCCTGCTGATATACTATTTGTTATACTTGTCTAAAGTATGATCAGCGTGCAGGAGATAGAAGTCCTTAGACTTGAGGTCAATACGCGCCTTGTCTGCAAAGTAATGTACTTTGATCCCGTCCTAAGCTTAAATGCCTTATAGGTTGAGATACAACTTGTATTGGGTACATTACGATGTGGATTAAAGGTGGTAGTTAAGCCAAGATTAGAATTCATTCCTCAAATGTATATTCGAGAGAACACTCGGATTCTCAGTGATATTAAGTTGACTAAGTCGTTGGCCAACGCAATAGACATATTTAGAATATGGTCTAGTTGTCAACTAATATAGATGAGATACAATGATTAATCCATTTGGATAGACACTTGACAAATCCTAAGCTTGATCGGGTGTGTCGTGAATGAAAGGATTTTACCTTACCACATAAAGCTTAAGTTTACTGGATTCGCGTAAACGTACTTCACATATTGAGTTCGTCTTGTGGTGCCGTCTACGAGTTCCGCTAGACCTTATTTTGATTAATGTCGATATGAGAAGTCTTGTAGGGTCACACTATGTCGATTGTCTGTTTCGATCTAAGGATGTATTGAGAGAGTAATTCAATGTTCGATTTAGAATCGAGACATTTAAATGAATAATGATTATTTTAATTAAGTCAAAATTAGATTTTGGATTTAATTAAGAATGTGCGGGAAATAAATCGAGACAAAGGTAGAACTCATCAACGCGACGCTAATACCCTAGGTCAGCGCTCTGCATCAATTTTTGGGCCAGGCCCAAGGTCAAACCCTAATCCGGTTTTGACCTAATTTTCAACTATAAATAGAGGCATTCCCTTCATTATTCATACACCAATTTCAGATTATCATTCTAAGCCTTAGAGACTTAGAATTAAACTCTCTCGAACCTCTGCCGGATTTCCTACCTTTCCGAAAGAGAAATACATGGAAGCTTGGAGCTTGCAATCGGAAGGGAAACAGCGTGTGCACCTTATAGTAGATAAAGACTCCATATATTCTAAACCTGTAAGTTTATGCTTTATGTTACAAGTTTAATTGTTGTATTACCATACCAGAAATGTTGTTCGGGTAAGTAAGAAACAAAATTTTAAACTTCCGATGTGCCTTACTTATATGTTTTGAACCCAACAAAATCCAACAACATTTGCATCATCGTAGATATATCAAAATATACAAATGAAAGACATTTGTAGCCATATAAGTTAAAAATATGTTAACCCACTACGTCTATGAACCTCCATGACCGAATAATGAATAATGTGTGAGAACATCAGGTCTGACGTAGTTTCAATTACATGGAAACAAAAAGTAATGACGATATCATTTTGATTGAAAGCATAGAAATGGACATCTAAATCTACACAAAAGATGACCTCTCCCTGAGATCATGGCGAGTTGTCGTCTTTACAATCACGCATTCGGCCTATGGCCTCTCTTAATAGCATCGAGGAGGGAGCATGATCCAAATTCGTCCGACCCGGCTACCAAAAGAATATATTAATGTTTAGTCTTCGCGCAAAGGAAGGTAAAGCATACCAAAAGTGGAGAGAAGGAGATGATAATCCTAGCTCGTATGCACGTCACTACCAACACCTGTGTCCGTGATAAAAATCACATAAAATGAGTACAAATTTGCGGGTACTCAATATGTGTTATAACCTACCTATACCAAATGATGGGACAAAATTTATAGGAACATATGAATGCATGTCATGATATCATTTTCAAGTAAAAAACGGGAAAACAACTTCATATCTCATTTATTAAATGAAAGTCACGGAATCAAATACCAAGAGTTACACTAGCTCTAACAATACAAATACACAAGCTATACCAAACAAACAAGTGTGGAGGCAAGTACGACCAAACACCAACCAAGGTATGTAAAGGCCTAATAGGCTTTACTACTATCAACAAAGATCAATTGAGGCACAACAAGCTAAACTATCCGACAACAAGCTACATTACCCCGTATTAAGGTGGTTAAAAGCCTTAAATTTGATCATACCTAATTTAGCCAAATGGTTTCAACATAGAAGGGTCATAAGTAACACCAACTATCTATCTCAATTTCTCTAGTGACTCTCATGTACATTTACAAATACCTCATGCTTAGCCCATTAACTCATTCCATTGTCTTCATCAAATGCGCCTCTTTCATACAAATGGTCAATCAGCGCATATGTATTATTTCTCATATCATATGAAGTTTGAGTCATACTTTAAAACAAGGGCAAAGGTGTAAATATACCCCTCAACTTTGCTATATAGAGCAGATATATATACCCGTTAAAAAAGTGACGGATATATACCCCTACCATTACACAAATGGTGCAAAATACCCTTTTGCTAATAGAATATTGTTAAGAAATTATTTAGCTTATTTTTTAATTAAAAAAATATCATGTGGCCTTAAAAAAAGTCTATCCAATTTTTTCGAATAGATTTTTTTAAAAGCCACATGGTCTGGTGAGTTGGGTCTAGTTCGTTCAAAAAAATGGATAGACTCACTTTTTTTAAAGCCACAGAGATATTTTTTTAAACGAACCAGACCTGACACACCAGAAAAAAATTATCACGTGGCTTTAAAATAAGTCTACTAAAAAAATAGGTAGACTTATTTTGTAAAAGCCTCGTGACATTTTTAAAAATTTAAAAGTAAGCTAAATGATTTATTTTTAAAAAATCTGTCAGCGAAAAGGGTATATTTGTATCATTTGTATAATGATAGAGATATATTTGCACAATTTATATAACAACAGAGATATATATCCACCACTTTTTAACAGGGGTATATCTGCTCTAATAACAATGTCATATGTTATGTCATATATGAATAGATGCATCTCTAATAACAATAGAAGTTCTCAAAACTTAGCCAAACCATATTAAACGAAAGATTGCTTTCCTCAAAATATAGAGAAGTTGTTGAGGATTTAGTTAAATGTACAGTTGTTCCTGTTGGAAATTTGTCTTTGGTGGGGAGGTACGTCCACCCATATTTAATGAATTAAACACTAGTGTTCCGCATGTTGGAGGCTTTGTCTCTTTACACGTGCATAATCTACTAAGTGAGTAGATGACTGTAGGGCCAAGAATCGTCAAATTTCGTTGAGAAATGAAAGAGATATTGGTCCACGAAGTAAGGTGTTTGAGACATGAAAATATGGTGTGGGACAAATCTACCACATCGGTGGGAAAAAGGAATAATTGCTCTCTTTATAAGTCTCATAATTGGCTAAGGGTTTGGGACCCCAAGGGGTAACCCATGTGTTTAAAGGAGGGAGGACCTAGATGTTCTT
Source organism: Anisodus acutangulus (assembly GCA_029783415.1). Lineage (NCBI taxonomy): Eukaryota > Viridiplantae > Streptophyta > Magnoliopsida > Solanales > Solanaceae > Anisodus > Anisodus acutangulus. The sequence continues at coordinate 32,003,664 of CM056500.1, forward strand.
GGGTTCAAGGTTAAGCCCACACGCGCGCCGCCGGTCCGAGCTCGGACTCGGGTCTTGGGTCTTGGGTCTTTCTGACATTATCTCTTTGGACCCCCAAATTGCTTAATATTTTCCGTTTGGTCCCTAGAGTTTCTGGAAAGTTGAATTTGGGAACGACGGAAGGCAGAAAGTTTCTGCCTACCATTAACAACCATGTTTTAGCAGTTGAGGAGTCCCTCCCTCATGCTATATATCGATGTCTTTTGGCTCAATTGTGTAACACAAAAAAATAGAATATAGACAGCAAAAACGAGACAACATTTATATACACAGAGACAAACAGAAGAGACACTGAAATTCAGTCCAAAATGTTGGGACTAAAACAGAAACTCTTCCTTCCTTTTCCATTCTTCAGCAAGTCGTTTCATGTTTGTTTTCTTTATCAGAATTAACCTATTTGCTTTGTAGTGTTGATTAGTTGTTGTTTTATCTTGGGAGACTATTGCTCGTTAACGTAAAGCATATATACATGGCAATCTTGTCTTAAGGACAGAGAGCCATCTCTCAACTCAGCACACAGTTATAACAATCCAGATTTAGTGTTTCATGATTTCAGGTTATCAAGATTCAAGACTCAACAAGCTTGCGGCAGTTCTGAACATTGGCCTATTTGTTTATCTTTTCGAACACTTGTAATATTTATTTACTACCCGTACTGCTTTACAATATCCAACAGTTCCCTAATGTGCAAAATTGGAAGTTGAGTGTAGCTGATTGTATTTAGTTAAATTACTTAGCTTAGATATTTGTTAGTGAAAGAAATAATCCGCTTGATTATTTTCATTAATTGAAAGGCTATATATACAAGTTACATATTTTCATAATAGGAGAATCCTATTCCTATTCTATTTCTAAAACCTTATTCTACCATAATTCTAACTATACAATTATGGTAAGTGTACAAGACTAATTAAGGTAACTTTTACACTACAATATATCAACAATATACATTACATATATACACCACTGCCTTCAAGAACCACTGCCCGTGATGGGCTTTAATTGGGCTCATCACACCGCTGGGCCACTACCCACTGCTTTGTTGGTCTACTGCTTTTGTATACCTGTGATATATACTTCTGTATATTTAGTGTATATCACATGTATATTGCTCTTGTTTAACACACCTCCGCAGTCATAGCGGGCGATCTTCGAATGCTGAGACTGTCCCTAAAATCTTCAAAAAGTACCGCGGGTAGATCCTTTGTAAAAATGTATGCAATTTGATAACGAGACGGGACATGGCATACGCGAACTTGACCTTTAGCAACCTTTTCACGGACAAAGTGAATGTCCATTTCGATATGCTTGGTGCGTTGGTGTTGAACCGGGTTACCTGAAAGGTAGATGGCACTAATGTTATCACAATATACCAAGGTTGCCTTCTGAATAGGACAATGAAGCTCCAAAAGCAAATTACGTAGCCAACATAATTCGGAGACCACATTCGCTACCCCTCGATATTCTGCCTCTGCACTTGAGCGTGATAGAGTTTCCTGATGCTTTGCCGACCAGGAGACCAAGTTGTTGCCAAGGAATATACAGTAGCCAGAAGTCGACCGTCTGGTGTCGGGACAACCACCCCGATCAGCATCCGTGTAGGAGACAAGTGTGGATGTAGATGAGGGATACAAGTGCAAACCATAATCCAGTGTCCCCTGAATATATCGAATGATGCGTTTGATTGCATTAATGTGCTCAACTCTGGGATCATGCATGAATAAACGCACCTGCTGAACCGCATACGTAATATCCAGTCTGGTAAAGGTAAGATACTGGAGGGCCCATGTAAGACTACTATAGTGGGTCGGGTCCTCGTATGGTGCACCTGTTGCGGCACTCAGCTTAGGGTTTGCATCAACTGGCGTGGAAGTGGACTTACAAAATTACATCCCAGCCCTCTCTATGATCTCAGCAGCATACTTTCGTTGAGACAAAAATAAGCCACCTGAATGACGCTTGACTGCAATCCCCAAAAAATAACTCAAAGGCCCTAAGTCTTTCATAGCAAACTCAGAACTGAGCATGGTCATGATAGACTGGCGCAAGGCATCTGAAGAGGTAGTCAAGATGATATCATCCACATACAACAGAATGTAGGCCAAGGACGAACCACGGCGGTAGATGAACAAGGAATTATCTGACCTGTTGTGAGTGAACCCAATAGTTGAAACAAAGTCAGCAAACCTCGTATACCAGGCCCTTGGAGACTGCTTAAGCCCATATAAGGACTTCTTCAATAAACATACATGATATGGATGGTTTGGATCCCTGAAACCCAACGGCTGATGCATATAGACTGTTTCCTTGAGATCACCATGTAGGAAAGCATTCTTGACATCCAACTGATGAATTGGCCAAGTCTTTGAAAGAGCCAAGCTAAGCACAGTGCGAATGGTAGCCGGTTTGACCACCGGACTAAACGTCTCACCACAATTTATCCCAACCTGCTGAGTCTTACCATCACCAACAAGTCGCGCCTTATGTCAAGAAAATGACCCATCAGAATTCTCCTTATGAGCAAAAATCCACATAGACCTGATAACATTAATACCATATGGACGGGGCACCAACCCCCACGTCTTATTATCAATAAGAGCATTATATTCATCAGTCATAGCAATTTTCCAATTAGGGTCATTTAGTGCGGACACAGAATTGCGGGGCAATAGGGATTTAGAGACATCATAATGTAAATTAAAATGTCTTTTAGGTGTAAAAATACCCCGCTGACTACGAGTGACCGGTCTATGACTCGTGGAAGAATTGAGTGAATTTTGGGAATTTGCTGGGCTCGGGACGGACGGGCCAGCAGGATTAGTTTGTTTAGTTGACCTAGACTAGCATGACCCAACCTTTTGTGTCATAGAAAGGGGCCACAGTCCATTTCACTTAGACATGTGAGATCATTGCTTGGTATTCCCATTATGTCAGCTTTGTACACATTTTTTTACCTCATGGCAGTTAGAACTATATTGAAGTTTTAAGATCAGTAACATATTCCCCTGACACATAGCTATGAGATGCTTAGGAGGTTGTGTTTCAGTCCATATATATGGTACACATTATCAACCACATGTTCTTCTAATATGTCTATATTTCCTATGCCTTTGACTTTCCCTTTCTTGTCTCATCCAAAGGCCACATTCCCTCATTCTAAGACTAAGAGTGAGCAAAAAACAAATATCCCTAGTCATGTGTCTTAAGCACACACTGTCCATGTACCAGTTTGTCTAGCTTCCTTTCATTCTCACTTGCAAGATGGAATAATCAAAGATTAGTTTCAGGAACCTAGACTAGCTTGGGTCATTTTCTTTGAACAAAAGGATGAATCAAATCTTTATTTGTCTATCTTGGCGGTACATAGGAGAACCTGTTCCATTTACTAGTTTCATTTGGTTTAACAGTCTTGATGTTTCTCTTTGCAACTTTCAGGTTTCTTTCTTCATGCCTTTTTCTTACTGGAAACTATTTATGTAATGACCAGTTTTGCCACATATAGTACATAATACTTCTTCTACATGATCACTCTTAGTAGATTCCCTTTTAAATTCTAACCCATTGGTTTTATTGTAGATTCTGCTAGTGAGACTATTGAGAATACTAGAGGATTGAGCCAAGTGACTAGTCTTTTCAAGATCAGATTTTGCTCTAACTAGTTTTAGATTTAATTTTCTAGACTTTTCCTTCTTAAAGTTCCACTCATTTTTAATCCTTTTCAAGTCAGATACACCTTTGAGGTGTTTATTGTCGCTAACCGATTTTCCCTTTCCAGTAATGGTTAGTCCCAAGAGTTCAGATTTTAATGACATATTAGATGAAACAAGTCACTTGACATATTCTTTCAGAGAGCAGTTTTCTTTCTCAGTCTTGTCTTTACTAGCTTCTACATCAATAAATTCATATTTTAGACTATGAAATCACTAAACATTTGATATCCTTTTGAACTCATATCATGATATTCATCAATTAGAGTGATCATTAGGAAGGTTAATCTTTTCTTAGAAGTTAGTTAAGCTCATCTTTTAAGTCAAGAATATTAACCCTAATGTCTTCCTAGATTTCTGAATCAGTGTCACCGATGCCCATGAAATCATAGTGATTCACTTCATCCTCAGAGTCATTACTGGATCCATAAGTAGCTTTCATAGGCTCTGAGGTTTCTTTATTTTTCCTTCACTGAACCGATGTAATGACCCATCCAGACATTTTAGCTAAAGATCTCTATTTGACTATTTCATCCTTCCTATAGACTCTATGTGTGGATTATGATGCATGGGGATAGGTGGTACAGATCCCGAGGTCCATTTATGTGAGTTTCGGATGAAAAATCCAAAATTAGAATCTTAGAGTTGGATAGTTTGAGTCAATGTTTACTTTTGAGTATATGAGTTCGTTTCTGGGTTCTGTCGCTTTTAGTAGCTCCAGAGGGTCATTTATGACTTAGTCGAGTCATTGGTTTGCTTCTCAAGACAATTGGATATATTTTGTGGCCTTATTTTTGAAATTTGGATATTTTGTTATTTTGGGCGATTCTTTAGAAAAGTATGTATTAGTTCAGTCAAATGGAAAATTTGAGGGCGCAAGTGATTTCATAGCACTTTTTACCTTGGGAAAGTATGTCTGGTTTGTGTGCAGGGGTCTCGGGAGTGTTTTTGGTGTTTGGTAGAAGTTTGAGTTGGAATCTAAGTTGATGGTCTCTAGTGTCCACCCCATCGGATAGGTTGTCCACTCATGTATGTCCACCTCTATGGAGGTTGGCTCACAGAAGCAGGGCTTGAGAGTTTGGTAAGGTTCCACCTCGGCGGAGGTTCTCTAGCGAAAGTGAATGCACTTGCGAGATTCTATTCGCTTCTGCACTAGGGCGAGCTGTTAAGTGATAACACCTAGTGAGGTCTTGTTATGCAAAAGCGAGATTGCACTAGCGAAGTCGGGTCTGCAGGGGTGGAATCATTGTATCTGTTAACCTCATAGAATCCCTAGGTCGAATCACTTTTCTAAAATAATATTTCTTCATTTCTAGAGCTGCCAAGAGAGGATTCTTGAAGGTTGGGGTTAAATTCTTCATTTGAGGTAAGGTTCTTCACCTTTGTGATTATAATTCATCTTTTAAGTCTCTAATGGTGGTGTAGAATGTATGTAAATTTGGGGGAAATGAGTCTAGTATTCATATGAGAATAAGAGAGGTTGAATCTTTATTTAAGGGTGTAATATGGATTAGTTTACTCTAATATTGTGAATAAGTATTGATTTATGGGAGAAGATCATGTTGTACTATTTAATTCGATTATAGAACCCTTTTTGAATTGAAGGAAATTCTAGAATTTTTAAATTGGGGCTTTTCTTGAATTGTGCAATTGAGGGTTCAATTGAGTTTAATTATTCAATTAACTAAGAATATGATTAGTTAATGTGTGTTGATGCATTTTGGATAATAAAGTTTGGATCTTGACACCGTGGGCCTGGGTTAGTTTGGGATGTCTTGGTATTTATAAGGACTACATCCTTGTATTATATGATAGCTTAATTTTAACATATCATATATGCGTGTTAGGCTTTTATTACCACGAGGTGCTCCGTAAGGGCAAGGCTTGTATGGAGGGTTGACCGTTCGAGGCTCCTGCTCGGCCCAGAGGTAGGCTACAGTTTACTTTCACTAGACTCTGATAGAAGTACGTAATTAGTTATAAATGTTGAGGGGGCATTGGAAATGTTTGGGTGTCTTATTCAAATGGTTGTGATGAACGTTTGAATGGGTACCTGTGTTGAACTGTGATGATGGGTTTAGGGAATCAGCCTCGAGCTGATTCTGACTGCTGATTGATTGATCTTGTCGCCATTATGTGGGTTCGTCGCCATATTTGTTATTGTTGTGCTTATTCATCACACATGCTTTGATATGATATCTTGATTGTACTTGGATTATTTGTTATTGAATTTTTGAAAGCATGTGATATTCATCTTTATACTTGGTTGCATCTTATTACATCATGATTTCTTACCTTGTGTTGTTATTTGCATTCATACACTCATCGTTCTGATGATATTTATATGAGAGTGGTATGAAAATGTTGTGAGTTCAAGAGACCGGAAGGATAAAAGCTTTATGAGATTATGGCAACATTTAGATTTTTTTGATGATACGCGGGAGAATGGATTGCACGCCTGCAACAATTATTATTATTCAACCAGGAGCTAGGCTCCGATGGGAAATTTCGGATGAGTATATAGACTTCGCATGTCCCCCATAGGTGTGCTGTTCATAGAATTTGAACACTTGTATACTGAAAGATGAAAGATACCTGGCATATGCATTACATTCATATCATACATACTTCATTGCATTGATTATCTGTTGATGAATTAAGTGCTAGATTGGTAATTGATGACTTGACTGATTTTTGGATAAATGAGGAGTTAGAACTGATCATTAAGTACTTGAGCATGGCCATTGAACCTTTCTGGATTTGGATAACTCTTATGAATATGAGGTCGTATGTGAAATAAGTGGCTTGTTGTTGTAGTGAACTTTTACATGAACTATGTGACTTAATTGGATTACTGAAATGTCTAGTATAGGATTTATTTGTGTCAACTCGATATTTATCTATTTTTGCATATCTTCCATCGTTGTCGGCCTATGATGTCACTGTGTACTCATACTAAACTTGTTGTATTCTTTTTGGATGCAGATACATCTCATTCTACTAGTTCAGAACTTCGTGGTTGAGTTTGAATAGGTGGATCTCCAGTGTTCGGGGTGAGGATGCTTCTATTCAGTATTGTCCTGGATACTCTTATCTATATTTATGTCTTTTACTTATTTCGGAAGACATTATCAGATTTTAGACTTTTGTATTCGGATTTAGTGCTCTTGCATTATTGACCAGATTTTGGGATTGTAGAATTTATTATCAAATTTATTCCGCATTTATGTTATGATTAGACAATGTTATTAAATCTTGTGTTATTTTTGCATTTCTTATTTTATCGTGTTGTTAGTTAGGGGTTGGTTCGCCTACCGGTAGGTAAGGTGTAGGTGCCACCATGATCTTTAAAAAGGGTTGTGACAACCAGTTCCTTCTGCTTGTTTTTTTTCCATTCAATCTTTCATAAAGGATGATCCTTAATCAGGTGATCATTATTTTCACATTTGAAGCAACCACCATTTTGAGGTTTGTCACTTCTTCCCTTTCCATAGGAGTTTCTCCTGTCAGTTTGTCTTTCCTTTTTGAGAAACTTTCTAAAACAAATTTGTGATCAAGGCCATGTCTTCCTCATTTTCTTCAGAACCATCACTCTCAGTAGCTATGAGTGGCATAGACCTTTCAGAACTAGCTTCCTCATTCTTGGAATTTTTCATATCCATCTCATACGTTTTCAGGTTTCCTACCAGTTCATCTAAGGACATGACTCATTTGTCAATGGCCTCACTTATAGCAGTGACTTTCATACTGAATGACTTTGGAAAAGTTCTCAAAATTTTGTCAACCGAATCTTTAGTAGTGATGGTCTTTCCAAGAGATGTCAGTTAACTTACCGAGAATGTGTATCTAGTGAACTTCTCTGAGATTGCTTCTCCTGGGTTTATTCTGAAGTTCTCATAGTTCGTGGCAAGTAGGGGTAGCAAACGAGCGAGTCAAGTCAGATATGGAAGGGTCAAAATGGATTAAACTAAAACAGATCAATTAACCGACCGCCCATATTTAACACGGGTAGAAAAATGGGCTACCCAACAGATAATATGGATATCCATATTACCCAACTGTGTGGCGATTCTTCTGCATTATGTTTTCTTAAACTTCATATACAATCAAATTAAAACACAATTACATTTTAGGATTATTTAGTAATTAAAATAATAACAACAAAATTTGGTAAGTAGAAAAATATTTTCTTTAGAAAAGTAAGTAGTACCTTAAAAATGGGGATGAAAGTAGGGAAAACAAGTTCCACAAGTGGCATTTCATATTAAGGATGTGTTCCGTATGGAAGAAAATATTTTTCAATTTTGTTTTCAATTTTACCATGTTTGTTTGGTCAAAAATTAAAAAAATATTTTATTTAAAAAAATAAGTTCCTTAAAAATGAGGAAAATGACTTCCCTAATGAAAATAGGATAAAAACGTTCATAAGTGGCATTCAACCAACTATGGGTAAAAGGATGCAAGGGAAGCTAATATTTGCGTTGAAGGTCCAGATATGGGTAAAAATAGCTAACTGGTGGGTTCGGTAGGCCTACCGGCCTATACTCAATCTCCTTTAAATTCATATTTGTATTATATATATATATATATATATATATATATATATATGTATATATATGTGTGTGTGTGTGTGTGTGTGTGTACAAATTGTAATAAATATACTTTAATATTGGAACACTACTTATGGTTATAATCTAGGATAGAAAAAATGATGTGTATATCATTTAGTTTAGATCTCCTGAGTAGTTTTAGATTAGTTTAACTTTAAAAAGGAAAACAATGGAAAAGAGGTTGTTTCAGTTTTAAAATGGATTGTTTTGGATACTGAAAATCAGAAATAAAAAACTATTTTTTGACTAAGTGTTTGAACTAATTTTGGATTCGACTTTACTAGACTTTAAAATTATGGAATATGGGCAGTTATTAAGGACCTAAAAGATGGTCATGAGTGACATAAACAAACAGATTTCTGAATTGAAATGGGCTTAAGTATGAACATTTTGACTTAAGTTGTAGTCCGGGCTAAGCCCAATAGGATAAATAATCTTTGACAAATTAAAACCATTTTGGACTTGAGTTTTGTTTAGGTTTTTTGGGACATAGAATATGATGTTTGATTATGGGACTATAGCATACTAAAATAATAAAATAAAAAGATCATTTTTCTCCTTAAAACCCAAACTTGCTATTTCAAGAGGAACTATGTCATTTTAAAAACTTGAAAATATTTTAAAAGGAAATATGCAAGTGTATAACAATCAAATAGTTGGACTAAATGTGGAGTTTTACTCAAATTCATCTTTGAGTGTTCTTAGTCCGAAAACTGGTCTGATTAAATATCTCGTGCATACTATTTTGGCGGAAGATTTAAAACTCTATATTTTGAACAATTTTTTGAGTTTTTTTAATGCATAAAATGTCAATTACTTTACGAATTTTAAACTTTAAATAATTTTTATCATTTTAAAAGCATTCTATAGATCCCGTAGGTGAACCGTATTTTATGAATTCTTAATACCGGGGTGTTAACACCTTTTCCGGAGGATCACCAGAACCCTTATCTTGACTCTGATTTAGATAGGATTTTTCAAACTCTTGAATAAACTCTTTCACACTGGTTTTACCAATTTACTTATAAATTAGGTAGCGACTCTAAACACATTACCCAAATTAGAGCATCATCCAAATTCTTAGTAGCTCTTTGTATGCTAACCCGTATAAAAAAGTGAATCGCGACTCTGCTGGAGAAAAACCTAGGTTCTAACCATAAGGGTTCCAATACAACATACTTTTTAAATGATATAAATTATTTATGTGTTTAAATACCGTATTTATTACTGTGATTCATGCATTCATCTTCCGCCAAATGGTATACACACATACTTGCATCTGTGCACGAAGGTGATTATGTGAATTCGCAGTCACCCTCCATTATAAAACTAAAAATATTTCCTTGGAATACATTGAAGACAGAGTTGGTATGCGGTCATTCCAACAGTTGACAACGGTTCAATCCGGGCTGTCCGCTCGGGTCCCTAAGTTATTTGTTTTCACTCTAGAACAACTAGGATAGAGCGAATCCAAATCCCTTGAATTAGAGAATACTGACTTAGACAAGTTCGACTATCTCAGACCTATCCGAAGGCACCGCATCCAACTACTCGCTATGTGGAAGCATCTATGTGTCTTATGTGATGAACTATTGTTCCTTAGGGAGGAATAACTAACCGTGTTTTGTTTTGTAGATAGCTCCCAATTTGAAATTTGACATGGTCATTGAAGCACCTGAGATGTTGAAAGTTTGGTGGACATGGTTGAGTACTACACAAAAAAAAGAAATAACAGATTGTTTACGACACCTTCCCTCCCTTATGACTATGAAAGACAACCCGACCTCTTAGAAGTCCTTATCAGGTACTGGGATAATGAAAGAATGGTCTTTAGGTTCGGAGACTTCGAGATAACCCCGACCTTAGAGGAGATCCGAGACTGCATAGACAATGTAGGAACCTATATAAGGCGAAGAAACAAACCTGACCACAACTTTCTAGTACCCCATAAGACAACTCCCGATGTGATTCTTAAGATGTCCCTAGCTGGCGCCAATTGGATATTTGGCCCGACCATAGCCTTTAGGGCTCTCCACACACAGTTTAGGTATACATAGGCTTATATAGAGCATTCTATAGAATTCCATTCTTTTTCCACTTGGGAAGATACTAGACCTCTATCCTTTGCCATATGCCTTTTAGGAACCATGGTATTTTCCAAAGACCGTCACCAGGCCATAGATACCCGGGTCATCTTTGTTGCCGATGCAATCTTCAATGGCATAACCACCAACGGGGAAACCAAATACTATTACCTAGTCCCAGTCATCCTAGCCGACATCTATCGAGTCTTAGGTCAATGTTGAAACCTACACTGGTACTTTCGAGGTTGTAACCTCTTAGTTCAATGGTGGATCATTAAGCACCACCATAAAATTGAGGTTCCATCATACCGAGACCCTGCTCATAGAGAGGATGACCTTATAATCACTTAACCATATTTCAGGACCCAATCCAAATAGGGGTAGGCTTTCATCTTTTTTAGGCTCCGATACCATATATGTGAGATGTCAAAAATTCCCTTTCCTACCACTTATGGGGATTCAAGGAATCTAACCATATGCACCTCTTAGGGTCCTATGACAGTTTGGAACGGAAGAGGTAATCCCTCAAATCAGAACTATGGGGAAGTATGTGCATGACTACGAGGGTGACAAGATTGAAAGAGTTGCTGACATCATCCGAGAGTGGAATGGGCAAATCAGATAGGGTCCAGAGACTTTAGTCGATGATCCTCTTCACCCATGTCGTGATGAAGACAATGTAGACCAGATGAGAGAGCCTTGAAAGGTACTCTCACACCAGGTCCCAACCTCTACAAGTCTAAACAAGATCAGGATTCAAAAGCTGAGATCCAAGCTCGCCGCATTCGGAGATAAGCGGATGATTGAGATGACAAATACCAAGAAAAGATACAGCATGATCAGGTTATCACCAGTTTGACCGAGGAGGTTGACTTCACTAATGAGTGTCTCAAGGATTTAGACTCTCATATAAAGGAGGCTATGGATATTGATGCACCGATGACCCCCATAGAGAGGATTCGGTGGGTCGGTCAGTTCTGATGTCTACTCATATCCGGATCTAGACCATTTTTCGAAGGGCCAAGAAAGCTCGGACAGACAAAGCTTCGTCATTAGTCACTGAAGGAGACTTTTTCTAATTTTTACTGCTTTACTCATGTTTTGTAATCCCCTCGGGTAAGATATTATTACTTTTAATGAGATGATTATGGGGCAATGGTTTTATTAACATTTGGCATATTTATGCTTCAAACTATTAGAAGTCTTGGAGTAACGAGGCATATGAACGTGACTATTATAACTGTTAATGTGCTTCTGTGATATAAACTGCTTATATGCTTTCATGTGTTCGTCTTGAACTCTTGATTGGTCCAACATTCTGGACACCAACCCAAAAGAAAAATAAAAGAAAATACCAAAAGCTGACTAAAATACCATTCTCTTAAAGGTTGATTTGTTACTTATTGAGACTCCAGACAGTCAAAGCGCCATATCACCAGTCATTGACCTGATTAGCGATGAAGAGACCGAGGAGTTGCTTCAGGCCATGATTCGCAAAATTGATGCGAAGATCGAGTTAGCAAGAGCCAAGTTGAAGGAAGTCAACTACAAAACAAATTTGGAAAACACCAAAATGAAATAAGTATATGAGATTCTGCAATTTGTGGAGAAGTTAACTGAGGGGTCCCCCCGAAAGAAAGCCACGATACCAAAACCTTCTCGAAGAAGTCCAAACTATGATGGACAACTATGTCCCTCTGACTCAACTACCAAAGGATGACCCAATGCCATATGGAGAAGAAAGTGGGGAACATGTACAAATTTACCCAATCATCAATGAAGCTTCTAATCAACATGGGATACCACAAGGGCCCGCCCGTGGACCATCCCGGATGTGGTGGGCGATTACCCTCAAAGCATGCTGATCCTACTTCCTAGTCGCACCAAGGAAAGTGTGAAACATCAAAGTTTTTGATAGGATGAAAGTCATCGGACGAGCAAAAACTCGCCCTAAGTTCCTCCCAACTTGTGCACCTCTCTTTGATCACAAAAGGTGCCCATAACATAGAAGCCAACATGTCCACGACATGGATGAATGTGTGGCCTTCAAGAAAAGAGTCATCAATTAATTGACCAAAAATTAATTCGCCACTTGGGGGGACCTCACTCCCTACTAGTCCATGACTCTGTTATGCTTGGTGCGGGAATCACTATGGGTACATGGCTCTGGCACTACGGTTTCACTTCTTTTAAGGATTCGTATGTCAACATTTTCTCGCTTCTATGCCGTACCGGTAAGGTTCAGCCTCTCCAGTCTACCTACAAAACATTCCTAAGCACTTTGAAGACGAAGATATGCTTGTACCATTCAGGAGCTCCCGGACATGAAATTGAAGAATGTGAAGCTTCAAGTTTGAGTTGGAGTATTTGGTTAACACCGGCTAGATCTGGCCCATGATATAAGGTCTCTTTTAGAAAAGTCGTTAGAAAATGCGAGGTCGTAAGGATGATGACCCGCCATGGCTTCAGGTAAAAGTCATATTTTGGGTAGTTTAGGCATCTCTTTTCTAGCTTTCAATAAAAGTATCCCCCTCCCACTTTTTGTAAATGAAATCACGTCCGACCTGATATCCCGAGGAGAAATACGTGGGAAGCCCATATCGAGCCTGGTCCGGATAAAAAATATTAAGATTCGTGTAGAAGAAATTAGGATATAATTTCTATGTAACTCGAACTATGGCAGAGCTTGATTTCCTAAGGAGGAATACGTAGGCAGTCTATATAAGACTCCGCCCTTATATTATATAAATTATAATCCCCCCTATTATAGGATAGTTTCTGGCTCAGTAGTGACATGGTGGTAAATCAACCATGAACTTCCAAGCCAAAACTCTAAAAACCAAAAATTAGCCAAATGACCAAAATACCCCGAAATGGAAAAATCAATCAAGAGTTCGGATCGAATACATGAGTCTATGTGCTTTATTTGCAACTTAAGTGTGATATCTTGTATTATGATTTCTGACTAACGTACTAATGTAATCTGCTTTAGAGTTGTTTTTCTTCTTATAGAAAAGGGTCGATCGATCGCGAAATACTGGCATACTTCACTAGATTTAAAGTCGCAGCATCATCTCTAAATCAAGACAACCAAACCAACATGACTGGTACTCCCAAGGATACTCGCAAAAAGAGGTATGATTGAGGACATAGTCCCTAAAGATATACAGAATGCCTCGCACTCCAAGGACATAATCACTTTGTTGTTCAAACAAGTCACCGACCTTCAAGAGCAGGTCACAAAGAATGAAGTGGCTAACGCTGCCCGAGAAACAGCTAATGCTGAGGCAAGAAGGCCTGCCCCAACTTTTCGATCCCTAAACTCTCTTGTACCCGAACACTTTCCAAATGCCCATATTGGGCCTCTTATCAAACACCACCTCCATTAAATGTCATCTACATAGCTGGCACATCTCAATCCGCGCCCACTTTTCAGGCGCTTCCGACTTACGCTGATCCTAGCATCGACCAAAACACTACTACACATGAAACTCCCAGAACCGCAGGCACTCCCAAAAGTCATCCCGCACACCCTACTGTATCTACGAACAACCCAATCCCTCCCATTGGCTCCTCGCCAGAATTAGACCACTATGATGAGATGGAAAAGTCCTAGAAGGCCGAGCGGGATCGAAGAGATAGAGAAACAGAATAGAAGATGATGGATCTATTCGAGAAAGCTAACAAAGGCTTCCGTAAAGCGACGGGACTGAGAAATGACGATCTATGCATGCATCCCAATTTGGATTTCTCAGAGGCCTCAAAGTGCCTAAGTTTGAACCCTTCAACGACATGGGAAACCCCGAAGCCTATCCAAGATCTTACTGTGACCAACTAGTCGGCGCCTAAGAAAATAAGGCACTGTTAATGAGGCTCTTTAGCCGAAGCCTCACAAGTGAAGCATCCGAATGGTTCGCAGCACAAGACATCGGCCACTTTGACTCGTGGGAAGAAATGGTGAAAGCCTTCATGGATCGATTCCGCTTCAATGTGGAAAATATACCTGACCGCTACTCATTAGAGAAAATTCGCCAAACATCGATAGATACCTACCGTGAGTATGCGAGTAGGTGGAGGGATAAGGCCGCCTAAGTACAGCCTATAATGAGTGAAGAAGAACTGGTTTCGGTATTCATATGGTATCAGGATGTGTATTGCTATGACAAAATGTTATCCATGATCGGGAGGACATTTGCCGATTTAGTCAAGATGGGAGAGACTATAGATGATGGTCTCAAAATAGGAAAAATCATCAACATCACAAATAAAACTAGTGCATCAATCTCCGCTGGAGCCGCCAAGAAGAAGAAAGAGAACGTGGCAAATGTCTCACACACCCCAAGCCTAAGGAGTCGTATAAGGGAAGAATCACGATCATCCTTTGATGTATATCAATCTCCTCCTCCAAGAATCTACATACCATCACTATTGCCTTACAACCTTGTTTCGGTATACTACGCACAATCGAGCTACCAAGCTCTACAACTCAATTACCAAGCTCCACAACCAAATTATCAAACACCTATACCAATTTACCAAGCTCCATCTCCAAATTACTATATTCCTGCGCCTACAAATCAAGTGCCCCAAAACTAACAAAATTATCGCAACTAGTCGCCTTTGGCCACATACTATTTATCGTGTACAAATTTTGAGAAGAAGTCTCCTCGAGTATTTACACCACTTCTAGAAACGTGACCTAGTCTATTCACCAAGCTAAGCGCCATTAGTCTCATCAAAGACATCCTACAAAAGGTTACCAATCTAGAGAGTCATTTTTACCGCCCCGATCAAATATGTTCTTACCATTTCGAAGGAATTGGTCATTCCACAGAAGATTGCATCAATTTGAAGAACCAGTTGCAAAATATGATTGATAAGCGAGAACTCATTCTAGAGGTCGCATCGCCAAATGTGGATACAAATCCCCTTCCAAATCACGGTGTCAATCAAATACATATGATACATAGAAAAGATGATTAGGTGGTGTGTCGATCATTAGCCTCAGAGAGCATTAAAAGTTTGGAGCGCATAGTCGCCTCCATCACGCTACAAGAGCGTCCCAATTTCAAGTTATTAGTCCCAGCTCCAAAGAATCCGTTCATAATCCAAGTTCCTCAAGTGGTCATCCCGGCTCTTAAAAATGAATTCGCAGTTGTGGCCCAATGTATGAAAAGATCAGGGAGATGCTATGCTCCCGTAGAGTCGGTGCAAGAAGCATCCCACAAAGAAACCAATCTAAGAAGGTCCATCATTGATGGGAAAGCTGAAGACTTTTGGCGCCGGATGTCGCCAAAGGATTACTCCATTACTGAACATCTACAGAAAATGCCAGCCAGAATTTTGGTGATGTCACTACTCTTAAGCTCTACACAGCATTGCCTAGCCCTAATAAAAGCGCCAAACGAAGTCCACGTCTCGGCAGGGACAAGTAGTGAAATATTAGCCGACATAGTTGGCCAAGTCGTCAGAGCACATTGAATTTCCTTCTATGATGATGAATCACCAAAACAAGGAACGACTCATAACAAGGCTCTTCACATCACAATCAAGTGTTGAGACAAGGTTATTTCCATAGTACTCATGGATAGTGGAGCTGGACTCAATATATTCCCCTTATCAACACTGAAGTAGTTAGGATATGGCATTGGAAAAGTACGCTAGAGTCGTATTAACATGAGATCTTTTAGCGTGGAAAAATGTAACCCCGCAGGTGAAGTGGACCTCAACATACAAATGGGGCCAGCCGAATTCATCACAGAATTCCAAGTCATGGATATCAATACCAATTACAATATCCTATTGCGGAGATCGTGGATACGCATGGCTGGAGTTGTGACATTATCTCTACATCAATCAATGAAGTTTATCTAGGAAGATCCCGAGGTCATGATCCATGGAGCAGGAAGTATCCCCAACTATCCTGACAACTCTATATTGGTAATAGAAGAGGTCCCGATAGATAGTGACTTCCATGTGGTGGAACTAGTGGAATTTTCCCACTGAGGGGATGATGAAGACATTTCAATGTCACTGGTCTACAAAATGGTCATAGCCACTAGGCTCAAGAACTGTTTTGAACCCGACAAGGGCCTAGGAAGAGAGCTTCAAGGAATTAAGGAACTAATATCCATCCTAAGCAATGAGTATCGCTTTGGCCTTGGTATATACCAAGCTCCGCAAAAGCCTCTAAGGCTGATCAGAAGAAGAGAGGTCCTCCAGAGATGAGAAAGCCTTTCACCGGGTTGTACTAGTCATTCCCGATCTGCATGCCCATGCACAACGGCGGGGACCCATAAGAAGGTTTGGAATACTATTTCAAGAAGAGGAATACTTTGAAGCACCCACAATCCGTAGCGCTGACCCAGACGAGCATCTATCTAACTGGACCTCTACCCCACTTTTCGCTCCTCGGTAGAGAGAGAATTTAAAATTTTCTTTAACAAATCAGTTAAATCAGCTTGAGCCCAGAGCCTTCACCCTTTATGTCATTAAATTTCCAAGTGTTGTTCAAGAAACAGAAATGACACGACGATTGATCTGAGTCAGGACCTTAGTTTGTACTTTTGTCAAAATTTCATGAAAAGCCTTAGTTATGCAAAAATAATCTTTATTTATTTATGTATATAACATGTTTTTACACACTAACGTTGTGTTGCCTTGTTATTCAGTAATAACATTAAAACAACTCATAATGTCATGACATGTCATAAGACAAGCGAGTCCAGTGACACAAAGTATGAAGAATATGATGAAGAGGCAACTCTATCAGAGGACCTCATGGACGAGGAAGATTAGTACGAGAATAGGCAGACGCCTAATTTGGATGAGACCAAAGCAATCGACCTCGGAGACAGGGAAATAGTCAAGAAAATAAGGATAAGTGTGTATTTGGACGCAGCCAGAAAAGAAGAACTGATAAATCTATTGAGAGAATATACTGATTTATTCGTGTGGTCATACGCAGATTGCCTAGGTTGAGAACTACATCCTAGCCCACAAGATACTTATCAACAAGGGATTCGCCTTGGTTAAATAGAATATTCAATCGTTCACGCTAGACCTCAACAAAAGAATCAAGGATGAGGTCGAGAAACATATAAAGTCAAGGGTCGTACGGGTGACCCCCTACCCCACGTGGTTGGCCAACATCGTGCCAGTACCGAAAAAGGATGGAAAATCAAAATCTGTATGGACTATAGAGATCTCAATCGAACTAGTTCCAAGGATAATTTCCCACTTCCAAACATTCACATACTCATCGATAACTGCGCAAAGCATGAATTACAGTCATTTGTGGATTAGTTTGTCGGTTATCATCATATTCCGATGAGCGAAGAAGATGTTTAGAAAACAACATTCATCACTCCGTGGGGAGTAAATCATTATCGTGTAATTCCGTTCGGTCTCAAGAACACCGGCACCACCTATATTAGAGCAATGACTGCCATATTCCATGACATGATGCATAAGGAAATCGAGGTCTACATTGATGACGTCATAATCAAGTTATGAGAAGGCTCCGACCATATCATACATTTGCAAAAATTCTTCGATAAGCTTCGCATGTTCAATTTGAAATTGAATCTGGCAAAATGCGCATTTGGGGTTCCTTCTGGAAAATTTCTAGGGTTCATAGTCAGTCGCAGGGGCATCGAGCTAGATCCTACAAAGATTAAAGCCATTCAAGAGCTTCCACTGCCGCTAACCAAGAAGGATGTAATGAATTTCCTAGGTAGGTTGAATTACATCAGGCGCTTTATAGCATAATTTATAGTGATCGTGGAGTCCATCCTTAATCCACTAAAAAGGGATGCACCCACCAAATGGATGGACGAGTGTCAGAAAACCTTCGAAACCATCAAGATATACCTTTCTAACCCATCGATTTTGGTTCCTCCTAGGCCAGGCAGCCCACTGTTGTTGTACTTGTCAGTATCAGACAATGCATTTGGATACATGTTGGCTTAGAATGATGAAATAGGAAAGAAAGAACGATCCACTTACTACCTCAGTAAGAAGTTCACCGCCTGTGAGTCAAAATATACTCTAGTAGAAAAGACGTGTTGTGCGCTGACATGGATAGCGTAGAAGCTGAGGCATTACATATCGGTGTACACTACTCATTTGATATCCAAGTTGAATCCCTTAAAGTACATATTCTGCCAACCCATGCTTATAGGGAAAATAGATAAGTGGCAAATGATATTGAGTGAGTTCGACATCAAATACATAGCCTAGAAAGCCGTCAAGGGGAAGCATTAGTTGATTTGCTAGCAGAAAGTCCGGTCAACGAAGAACTCGCACTATTACGGATGTATTTCCCGGATGAGAAAATAATGGAAATCGAAGAACAAACAGCCGAGGTCTATTCAAGATGGAAAATGTTCTTCGACAGAGCAATCAACTACAAAAGTTTTGGAATCGCAACAGTTTTGGTTTCAGAAAGGGTGACACATTACCCGATGGCAGCCACACTCAATTTCCAATGCACAAATAACACGACAAAATATGAAGCCTACATCCTAGTAATTGGAGACTCAGATTTGCTAATTCACCAGGTTCGGGGAGAATGGGTCACCAAGAATGAAAATATCTTACCATATGTCAACCTGGCACAAAGATTGTGCAACAGATTCAAAAAGATGGAACTCTAGCATACACTAAGGGCTCAGAATAAATTTACCAATGCTCTTGCAACTATAGCATCCATGATCCAGCACCTGTAAAAAGACCATCAGAAGAATGGCCAATGGCTTGCTGAACAAGGGAGTACTCTACAAAAAGATGGCCGACCTAGGGCTACTCAAATGTGCTGACGATACCGAGCCCACAAAGCTACTAGAAGAGGTACACGCCGGAACTTGCGGACCTCGTATGAATGGGTCTGTCCTGGCCAAAAATATTTTAAGGGAAAGCTACTATTGGATGACAATGAAAACCGATTGTAGTTGATTCGTGCAAAGATGCCATCAATGCCAGATTCACAGAGATTTGATCAAAGGTCCTTCCGAATGAACTTAATTTCATGAGCTCACCCTGAATATTTGTAGCTTGGGGCATGGATGTCATTGGGCTCATAGAGCCAGCAACCTCTAATGGACATCGCTTCTTCCTAGTCGACATAGACTACTTCATAAAATGGGTTGAATCTACTTCTCACAAGTCATTAATGAAGAAAGTGGTAGATGACATTATGCGTCACAATATCATCTACCGATTCAACATTGTAGAGTCAATCATAACAAAAAATGGAGAAAATTTGAATAACCACCTGATGAAAGAAATATGTAAATAATTTTGCATCACTCATCGGAATTCGATTGCATATAGGACACATATGAATGGAGTCGTAGAGGCAGCAAATAAAAAAATCAAGAGAATCTTAAGGAAAATGACCAACAACTATAAGTGTTGGCATGAACAGATGCACTATGCGTTGTTGGGATACCGAACAACCACTTGGAGATCAACCGGAGCAACTCCATATTTGCTCATCTACGACACTAAATCGATAATACCAACCGAGGTAGATATACCCTCACTCAGAATCATACAAGAAGCATAATTGGGTAATGCAGAGTGGATCTGCAAAAGATATGAGCAACTTTCTTTGATCAATAAGAAAAAGATAGTCGTCATATACCAAAGTCAGCTATATTAACAGAGAATGGAATGCGTCTTCAACAAATGGGTAAGAGCTCGGATCTTTCAGATAGGATAGCTTGTGCTCAAGCGCGTGTTTCCATACCAAGATGAGTACACGGGAAAGTTCGCACCCAACTGGAAAATGTCATACATGGTACAGAAGGTACTATCAGGAGGTGTTGTGACACTGAAATGGATATCCAAGAGTGGGGCAAAGAAATTAACGCAGATGCAATCAAGTGCTACTATGCATGAAGACACATTTCTCAAGGCTTGTAATCATCTTTCACTTGTAATCGCATTTTTTCTTTTTATTTCTTCTTCTTTTCCCTGTAATCGCACTTCTCTGCTTGTAATTGCATTAGAAAACCAAATCAATTATGTGTAACAAACTATGCGAGGACCTAATTCCCAAACAAAAAGAGGGGATACATAGGCATCCATTATGGCCTCTGTCACAATATTACCCAAATTCATTATTTCATGTAATATGAACTACGCGAGGACTTGATTCCCAAAAAAGGGATACATAGGTGCTCTTTTGAGCTCGGTCGCATCATTACAAAAATTAACCATATTTATCCTGAACTATGTTTCGACCTGATTCCCAAAATGGAATACGTAGGCGCTCTTCGAGCTCGGTCGTACCAAAAAAAACATCCAAATAATCCCCCAGGAAATATAGTATGATGCATCGTGAAGTTCATAATATGCTAATTTAGGGTTTGATCAAGTTAAGTATGGGCTGGTGTAGTTAATATAGTGCTCAATATGTTAGTTTGAAACCTGTTTTAGCTAAGTAAACTGCTTTAAGGTGATTATTATTTGAGTATGAATCTTGATTATCTATATATCTTATTCCAATTGGTTAATATATTGAATGTGACCAATTTAGGTTATGTAGACTACTTTGACTCAAATATATATTAGTCAGAACTTACACTAAGTTGATATAAGTTGTCCATACTAAAAAATTACACTAAGTTGATATAAGTTGTCCATACTAAAAAATGACATCCACATGTTTATCTGAAGCTAGTTTGGTTAGGTAAAAATGACTTGAATTAATTAGGATACAAATTTAAAGCTCATTTGAAGTTATGGATAAGTTATATGAGGATAAATCAGGTCTATGGTATGTGTATTTGGCTATGTATGGGTTGTTTTTAGATATAATGTATATCTGTGACTGTTGAGATCAGTTTATTTGGTTTGGTGTCACATTGTACTTATCACACTACCTAGGATAAATTTAGATCTAAAAATGGACTAAGATGCATAACCTATATAAATGAAGGAGATCTTGGTCAATAGGCCACTGTTTAGTTGTGTGATGGCTCAGAAGTCTGTGTGGTTGACATAGGGTTCAAAAGATTCTAGTTTGGGGCTTGTTAAACATGTGTAGACTGTTTAACTAAGTTAAAATTCAATCTGATAAGTTCAAGGCATGTTCAACGTAGGGGATCCACTCAAATGGCTTATGTACAGTATGTTAATGAGAAGTTTGTTCTGGGTGAGTATGGTTTGATATAATGATTGGTTTGCACTGGTTTAACTGCATAAACTAGGTCAACATATACAAAATATGGACTGAAAGCTCATTTAGCTGAAATATAATTAGTTATGATTAAAATGATAGTAATAGTATAGTTTGAGGATCTTTTTAATCTGGTGAATGTTGTTATGATGTAACCAGTATGTGTAGTTTAAAATTTGGACATAGTATATGGTAGCATGTCTGTATTTATTATATAGACAAGTTGGTTTGGTTAAATGTCTAATATTGTTAACTTAAGGATGTGTCAGTCAAATATATGAGCCACATAAGTATGAATATTTGCTTTGTTGCCTTTTCAAGATCCTGAATGTGTGTGCTTTAGTTCTAAATGGTGTCATGTGCGGTTTGTGTGGTGAAAAACCTTTGTATGTCATGATGCTCTCTGTCTAAGATTGTATGTTGTAGTTTTCCTTTTAATCTCATCATCCATGTCATGTAAAGGCACTTACCTATACAAGTCTGAAATCAAGTGAAGTTTCCCTTTTAGTCTTATCATTAATC
The DNA here is from genome assembly GCA_029783415.1 of Anisodus acutangulus. NCBI lineage: Eukaryota > Viridiplantae > Streptophyta > Magnoliopsida > Solanales > Solanaceae > Anisodus > Anisodus acutangulus. The sequence continues at coordinate 32,025,811 of CM056500.1, forward strand.
TAGTCTCCAGCATGCTTAGGTAAAGAAATAAGAAGACTATGAGTTCTTGTACTAAGTTACCAGAGTGAGTCTGTTTGTGTGATCCTTGTAGTGTTCATGCATAAACCAAACATGTTTATCCTGTGATAATTTCTGTTGAACTATGAAGTTTAATACAAGTTAAATGATTTTTTAAAACCTGTTAGTTTGACATATGAACCGTGTGGATTTGCTTCTGAATTTTAAGATATGTGTGATTGGTTCTGACTTAAAAGTAGGCAACATGTTAGGTATAGGAAGGCCATTTATGGCCATGTTGTGATTTTTATTGAATATTCATGATAGATGAGCCATATACATACCCGTGGAATCTTTTATTGATTCTCATATCCCAAATATGGGCTTGGCCCATCTGTTCGTCCCCTTCCCTTTGTGTTGTTAATTCAAATTGGGTTGAGCCCACCTTGTTTACTTTCCTCGTATTGTTACTTTTTGTGTTGGGTTTACCATCTTTTATGTTCTGATTTGGGCCTTAGTCTTTTCCTTTTGTCTGGACCGCTTGTGTATTTTAAATTCATGATTAAATATGTGATGAGTCTGAGGTATTTTCTAACTTGAGCTTTTGTTTGTCCCTCCTCCTACCGCTACATCACGATGAGATGAGCCCCTACTAGGCCCATACCTCATTCAGCGAGAGCAGATTATTTGAGAACATTGCATTCTCAGCCAAGTTGGGCTATACCCCAACTGAAATTTCCCTTGATCGAGTCTGATATCCTTGTAGTTGCGCATATGAAGGCCCACTATGAGTGAAAATAGTAATTGGTGGGCTTAGATAGGCCCACCAGCCTAAACTCAACTCATTTCATTTCTCCATTCATATGTATTGTATATACGTATGTATATCTGTAATAAAATATATTTTAATGTATTAGAAACCCTATTACGGTTATGAACTTAGGATAAGCAAATGATACGTATATCATTTAGTTAGAATCACCATAAAAATGAATTTCTAACTTTGGTTAAATTCTGATTTTGAAGAAAAAGGACCGTTCTTGATATTTAAAATCTCGAAAGTGTATTTCCTAACTCGGATTAAACCATTTTTGGATTTTTAAACTCATAAATTGGATTTTGAAATTAAATTGGACTTTGTTAAAACTGAAATGATATTGGATGGACTGAGTTCAGGTTTTGGATTACAAAAATGGATTAAACGACTGATTTGGACGAAGTTTGATATTTTTCTAAGCTGGTTTTATGGGCTAAGCCCAACTAAATAATTTTTTGGACAAAATTAAACTATCTTGGACTTGAGTTTGAGGATTTTGGGATTTGGACTTGTTGGGATATGGATTGATTTTAAGGAGATATAGCATGTAAAGAATAAAAGAAAATCCTTCTCCTCGTAGTTCTTTCAAAAAAACAAAAGCTTGTCTTTTAAAGGAATTTTACTCATTTTTAAACCTCGAAAGATTTCCAAAAAGATGCAAGTGAGAATTAGATAATATTGTTGGACTAAAAATAGAGTTCTACTCAAATTAACATTTGGGTATTCTTAGTTCGAGAATAAAATTGACTAAACTATCTTGTGCAAACTATTTTGGCGGAAGCTTAACTCTTTTTTAAAAAAAAAAGAAAACATTGAGTTTTAAATGAAAAGAATGACAAGTATTTTGTGAATTTCAAACACTTTAAGGCAATTTAAATCATTAAAGCATGCTATAGAACCCGAAGGTCAACCATATTCTACGGATCCTTAATATCGGGGTGTCTAACACCTTTCCCGGGGATCACCAGAACCCTTACCTTGACTCTAGTTTAGATAGAATTTTTCAAATGTTTTGAATAAACCCTTTTACACTGATTTTTTAAATTTACCTATAAATTAGGTATCGACTCTAAAAACATTATCCGATTTAGAACACCATCTCAAATTCTCAGTAGTTTTTTATGCCTCCGCGTAAAAGTGAACCATAACACAAGGAAAGCGAGGCTGAGTAACAAACTCTTAATCCATTACCATATCTTTATAGGTAGTGTATTGCTCTGCAGGATACACTTGATGAGTGGACCTATATTAGTATGGAGTGATGTCGCTCCTATGAAATTGTGACTATTTCTAGAGCACTCATGAATACCAGAACACGCACATGGCCTCTTAGCGCAAAATTGCGATAACGACAAAGATTGATTGAGTATAATATGATAGATAAGACTGGGCTTAAAAACAATTATTGGTTCATAGAAGTTGTAAACCTTATCAATTATTATATGGGCTTAAGCTTATTTTATTTAGATCTGATTCATAGTCTATGCGACCCCAGATTCGATGCATTGTACTCATATATGGAAACCCATCAAAATGTTCTTCTCCTTCTTTTCCTAATGAGATATGTGAAAACCCACAAAACTTATTGTTCTATTCCTTAATATTCTTTTTGAGTTATGTGGGGATTGTGACTATTGGTTCTAATTTTGATTGGAAAGTGACAATCATTCTATATTGCTCCTAACGTTAACTTTTTTGGCTAATTGTAACTGATTAGTTACAAAGCTATTATTCTTCTTAATTGGCCTTTATTCCTCCTCTTTATTGTCATCAATTTCTTGACCGTTGGAGCAAGATTCATCCATCTCATAAGATGTTTATTTTCTCATATAAATCTACGCAAGTTCTTCTTCTTTAGGGAGACATATGAATACAAAACCTTCAAATTCCACATATCGAGGTCGGAATGGGATCGGGTGTTTTCAAGTCTTACCGTAATGCCCGGGTAGACAATTCCTTTTCCTCCAAATCAATGAAAAAGACGTAAGTTCATTTCTGATTGATGAACCAGAAGGAAAATGGAACAATTGGATTTTGGACTCGCCCTCGGCTACGTGTCCTTTGGACCCTTCGCTCACCCGCCACCAGTGGAAGCAGGATTTATACATCCACCATTTTATGTAGGAATGAAGGTGCTCATAGCGTGCTAGATTTTCTTCTTTAATCTTTGTTAGATTATGGCTTCTAGTTTTATACTAGAAGAGCTTGTTAAATCCTGGGGATAGACCTATATTGGGTGAAATATCCTCAAGGACAATGTCCTTGGACATGACTTAACTATAAATAATTTCTTACAGTGTTCGTAATCGAATATTTTCTGTAAGATTTTCAACAAACATGTCGTCGAATGCAATTATATTGATAATGTTTATTTCATGTGTTGTTTCAAGTGGTTCGCAACCTTTTAAATATAAATAAATATGGGCAGTCGTTCTTGTTAGAAGAAATATTTTCCCCCTTTCTTCATTCCATAATCTGTGTTAATATAGAATTGTACATCTAACTAATTAGAGGGAATCATGGCTCAATATTCTCTAATTGATAAGGCTAATCTTCCTAATAAAGATACGATAATAAGAGATATGACTAATCTACCTAATAAGGATAATCTACCAAATATACAAGATGCTACATTAATTACAATAATTATTATTATTAATAATAATATTGATGATTATTCTATCACTCCCCCGTAGTCGAAGCGGGAGGCAAGCGGATGCTAAGACTGTCCCGAATCTTCAAATAATATCAGCGGAAGTCCTTTAGTAAAAATATCAGTAATTTGATGGCGCGACGAGACATGTAGTACTCGCACTTGTTCATAGAAGACTTTTTACGGACAGAATGGATTGCCAGCTATATATATTTTTTGTTTTTGATGATTGACCGAATTTCTAGAGAGGTAGATAGCACCGACGTTATCGCAATATACCAATGTAGCTTTCGAAATAGGACAGTGAAGCTCCAGTTAAAGATTGCGAAGCCAACATAATTCAGATACAACATTTTCCACACCCCTGTATTCTGCCTCTACACTAGATCTGGATAAGGTAGCTTGTCTTTTTGAAGACCAAGACACTAAGTTATCCCGTAGAAATATACCATAGCCCGAAGTAGAACGTCTGGTGTCTGGGCAACCTCCCCAGTCAGCGTTAGTGTAGGAGACGAGAGTGGATGTTGACGAAGGATATAAGTGTAAACCATATTCCAGAATGCCTTGTATATACCGCGCAATACGCTTCAGGGCATGCATATGAACATCCATCGGATTATGCATGAATAAGCACACATGTTGTACAACATAGGAAATATCTGGCCTGGTGAAGGTCAAATATTGCAACGCCCTTGCCAGGCTGCGATAAAGTGTCGGATCATAAAATGATTTCCCTATAGTGGCACTTAATTTTGATTTAGTATCCACCGGAGTTGCGGATGATTTACAAGAGGACATGTATGCACGTTCAACAATCTCTGTTGCGTACTTCTTTTGTGATAGGAATAAACCACTTGCATGACGTGTTACTGCAATGCCTAGAAAATAGTGTAGAGGTCCAAGGTCCTTCATTACAAATTCAGAGCTAAACTGTGACATGATGGACTTTCGAAGAGTATCTGATGAGTCAGTCAGTATAATGTCATCTACATATAAAAGAAGATAAACAATATTATTATCCTGACGATTAATAAAAAGAGAATGATCTGAACGGCTATTTGTAAAACCAATTTGTGAAACAAAATCCGCAAACCGATGGTACTATGCCCTGGGGCTTATTTTAGGCCATATAGAGATTTCTTGAAGAGTCACACATGGTTCGGATACTTGGGGTCCTTGTAGCCCAAAGGGTGATGCATGTAAACTGCCTCATTTAGCTGGCCATAAAGAAAAGTATTTTTAACATCCAACTGATGAAATGGCCATGACTTTGACAATGCCAAACTCAAAACTATTTGGATAGTTGCCGGATTGACCACTGGGCTGAATGTTTCACCAAAATCTACTTCAACACGTTGTGTTTTGCTATCACCTACAAGTCGGGCTTTATGCCGCTCAAAAGTACCATCAGAGTTTTCTTTGTGACTGAAAATCCACATAGACCGAATTATATTAGCATTAGGTGGAAAATGTACTAATTCCCACGTCCTATTATTAATGAGAGTATGATATTCATCATCCATAGACATTTTCCAATTCGGATCATAGAGTGCAGACATAGGGTTACAAGGTAATGGTGATTTTGAGACTTGGGTGTGTAGGCTATATTTGATGTTGGGTTTGACAATACCATGTTGACTCTGTGTAATTGGTCGTTGGGAGGTAGTTTGGACCTATAACAGTGGATTGGACCTGGATGTTGGGTCACAGCCCACTTCACTGTCAGGCAGTGAAGCGAATGTTGGTGGATCATGCATGGCATTGGGCCTATTTGGCAGTGAACTGAACAGTGGCGGAGCAGGCAGAATATTGGGCATGTTTGTTTGGCCAGTGGTGCCGATGTTGGGTTGTGTTGTTTGGACATTGGGGCTAAAAAATTATCCAAAATTTAATGGGTGACTGTTGGGCCTTAATGATTTTTGGGGAGCTGGGGGACGGTAATGGATTTGGGGCATGTGACAGTGGCTCAGTGACTGGATCAATCATCTGGATTGGACTATCTTGTGGCTGGGTCACTGTTATGTGGCCCAATTGGCCCAAATTTGTTGGGTTATCCGACACATTGGGTTTGGGATGTGAAAAAAATTTGGTTATCCATGGGGACTGATTTTCATCCAAAAATTCATAGGTGTGGTGGGGTCCAAACTTATGTAGAGAGGCAAATGGGAAAGTCGTTTCATCAAAAATGATATGACGACTAATGATTATTCTATTTGAAAAAAGATCATAACATTTGTAGCCTCAATGGTTAGACGGGTAGCCTAAAAAAATACAAGGAGTGGACCGTGGTTGAAGTTTAGTGATGGTAATGGATGGAAACAAGGGATAACATAGACACCCAAAAACTCTTAAATGTGAGTAGGATGGATCCCGTAGGTAAAGGATTTCATTCCGTAGGTAAAGGAGTTTTAGTGAGGCTTGGTAGGACAAGTTTTTGTGAGGTAGTATGTTCAATATGTGTGTAGCCATTTAAAGAGCATGGTGCCAAAAGTTTGTGGGTAATTGAGAATGAGTAAGGGATGTACGAATTATATTGTTTATGGTTCTTATTTTTCGTTCCGCTTTCCCATTTTGAAAGGATGTGTGTGGACAAGTGAAACAAAAGTTCAAACCATAAGACTTGCAAAAATCCCAAAATTTCCTATTATCAAATTCCACACCATTATCACATTGAATATTTTTTATCTCCCGTTCAAATTGAGTTTTGATGATGGCTCGAAATTGAAGAAATGTGGAAAACACTTGTGAGTTTTTAGACAAAGAAAAAGTCCACAAGAAATTCGAGTAATCATCTAACATAAGCAAATAATATTTATGGCCCGAAGAACTCAAAACATGAGAAGTCTAAATATCACAGTGAATACTGTCAAATGGAGAAATTGTGCATGAATTAGAAGAATTAAATGGCAATTGAACATGTTTTCCAAGGGGGCATGAATGACACTTATTCAAAGCTGGTGTTTGAGTACATGAAATAAAATTATTCTTTTTAAGGGATGCCAAAAAAAAGATTCCCGGGTGTCCCAAACGTTCATGCCAAACAGAAGATGCTAAGGCTGCAAAATTAAAAGGAAACTTGGACTGTTGAATAGATGATGTTATTGGGTATAGCTCTCATGTGCTATCACATCTCATGATTTGCTTCCCCATCTTAAAGTCATAAACGAAAAAACCAAAAGGATCAAACTTAACAGATACTCAATTATCAGTAGTAAATTTTTGAACAAAAACCAAGTTCTTAATAATTTTGGAGCATGAAGGACATTTTTTAAAGTTAAGGGAGGGTTTGGTGGTGACAATTTTGTAGAACCATAACCCTTAATTGGAATGGAATGGCCATTTTCGATAGTAATACCATTATTTTTGCTCAAATTAAAATAGGACGAAAGGTTACCTTGGGAGGCCGTCATGTGAGACGTCGCTCCGGAGTCCATATACCAATTTGAGTCGGGTGCATTAAGTTTGAGAGTGTGCATTGCAGACTCTATATCCGTTGGGTGGGCCACTGCCGAGTGGGCCTCTTGCCACTGGGTCGATAGTGGCCCATTTGCCATCGAATCGCTTCGGAATTTCTGCTCGCTTTGCCCAAACCGGGAGGCCTGCACTCGAATCGAAGATGGTCCGCCCCATTCTGGAAATTGGGTTAGTATCCACTAGGCTGGCCAGTGGGCCTGTAGGCTGGTCTGACCCAGTTTCCATTGGGAATGGACTGGGCGGCACAACCCACGACCACTGCCAGGCCTAGTGGCCTGTCCCACCACTCTGCTGCTCCTGTTGTCCCCCGGAGTTGGTTCTGCCACCCTGTCCACCGCCGCCACCAAAATTTTTATTTCCACCATTTTTGTTATTTCAGTTATTACCATTTCGTCCTTTTGTCCTCGGTTTTATTGTTCAAAATTCATGGAATTATTATTGGTGGCAACAAAATTCGAATTCGGAATTGTGGCTGCCTTTTTCGCAAACCCCGCCTCTTCAAGAATTAGCATGGAACATGCTTGATAGAAAAGGGGTAGTGGATTGCTTTGGCGAATGAGTGTTTCCACACCACTATAGGCATCGGTAAGCCCCACAACCAATTGTAGGACTAATCGGTTGTTGGTGACGGGTGAACCAACACTTTTAAGTTGATCTGACAAAATTTTCAGGCGTTGACAATATGCCGACGCATTTGGGAAATCTGTCATATCTATGGTGGAGAATTCTTGTTCCAATGTGACGGCGCGAGAATTTTTATTATCTTGAAAAATATTCCACAAGCGGTCCCAAGCCTCCTTTGCAGTGGAATCTGGTTCCATTATTGTGTGCAACAAATCTAAAGAGATTGTTGCGTAAATCCATCCAAGAACTGTGGCATCAAGAGTTTCCCACAGTTCCAAGTCATCACCTGTCAATGATTCCTCCCCTTTGTTGTTTTCCGGTGGGATTATGTGATGAATAACCCGGTGAGAGCGGCAACATATTTTGAATAGTTCTGCCCATGTTGCATAGTGAACATTTTCCATCTCAAGAGTGACGGAAACATGTGTTTTTATGTTTGAAACAGCTAAAGATGGATGGTAAAGGAATTTGGATTCTGACATTGTTGGTTGGATGGGAAAAAATGAAGAACAATAATGGAGTAAAAAATTAGAAAAAATGATAATTTTCGGCCAACAGAGGAGGATTTGGACGAAAAATGAGAAGAGAAAAAAAATATTTTGGATCTTTTCTTATGCTCTTGATACCATGTTAGAAGAAATATTCCCCCCCCCCTCTTCATTACACAATCTGTGTTAATATACAATTGTACATCTAACTAATTAGGGGGAATCATGGCTCAATATCCTCTAATTGATAAGTCTAATATTCCTAATAAAGATAATGATAATAAGAGATATGACTAATCTACCTAATAAGGATAATCTACCAAATATACAAGATGCTACATTAATTACAATAATCATTATTATTAATAATAATAATAATAATTATTCTATGAGTTCTTTAGTCTGGTTATTATTTTACATTAGTTTGAGTCTTGAGGTCATGATCCTGTCTTGAATTCGAATCTACACACTTCAAATCCTAACTTCGCCTATGCACACAAGAGTTTATATTTACCTTGTTGGGTCATTAGCTATAACTCAATATGAAAGACGAGACACAGTTTTGCGTTCTTACGTGAGAATATTTACATAGAAATAATGATTAAGTATGAGTGTGTTATCAACTAATTAAATTAAAAAATAACTTAAAACAAGGTTTTTTTTCCAACGTCACATCTCAAAAAAAGTTGATAGAACCAATGAAGAGAAGGTAGATGTGTGTTTTGCGTGACTGTCTGTCTCCTACTCTTTGGAATAATATGGGTGTCATCACTCTCGTGAACGGTTAAAACAACATTAGCAAATAGCTAGTCATGTTTGAAACCGTCCCTGGGTCAACACTTTGCCGTCTAATTCAAGATAGCTTAATCCCTCTAAGCATACAAATATATTACTCCACATATTACAAATTCTCCACAACCAATTTTCCCACCACTTTTATCTTATTGATTTCACTTACTTAAATGACTTAGAATTCCAAAGGCTCTACTGAAAATGGGAACTAAAACCAAGAAGAAGCAGAACAAGTTGGTCAAATATATTGTGGCACCCTTTAAGGTCTTAGGCAAAGCCAGAGAATTCTACATGAAAACAGTGTTTGATTGTGCTCAGCAAGTTGGTCAAGGTGGCAGTGTTATGACCTGTACAATTCATCATGTACCTCATCAGCTGCCCAAGAATTCTTCCAATAATGTTATCAATAAGAATATGAGCAGAGAGTTAAAGAAGCAAACCATAGAGTCTAATTTGAGAAGCTATAGCATTGGGGTTGGAAGATTAGGTAGAATTGATGAAAATAAGCCTTGTGATTTCAAGGAATTGGACGTTAACATGATTGTCTACCCAAGATCTAGAAGTTATGCTCTTGTGAACAGAACCCGATTCAGAATTTAAATTTTATGAGTTCAATAATTAAGGTTCTTGGCTATCAACTCCATTACGCTTTTAAGAGTTTGAATTTACTATTATCTGTGATAGACTTACTAAAATTTTTCATGTATCTAAGCTCCGCAAACGTCCATGCACCTATGCTTGTGAGGAACAATTAATTATGTTGGCAAAGTAGAATGAGAGACCTTGTATTCGGGTTCATTACTCAAATGGTCATTTAATTATCTGAAATTACTAGTAAAGTCATGTTGTTTTTGTTTGTATAGAAAAATCACTTAACTATATCTATATTACTCAGAAAATCACTCAACCGGTCAACTACCTATTTTACCCTCTAAATTATCAGCCTTTATAGTTTTTTCTTTTTTTACTTTTTTAATATTACGATTCTTTCTCTATTTTTAATATATATTATTGACTAACTATAGAACAAGTACATCTTATTTATAAAGTAAATAATGAAAGAAAATTTCAAGCATGTATATTAATGGTGTAATAATAAAATAATAGAGCAACACGATTCGAACTTGTTTTGGCAGGATTAGATTGTCTTATCTCACAACTAGTTTCTTTTTTCTTCTATTTCACATCTTGATTCAAAATCTCAAATTAAGTAGATATGCTACCCATAATTAGATTGTCAATATCGAAAATGATTATGTTACTTGCGCCAAATTTGACTGCAGAATGGTGAATAATGAGTTAAAATGCCTCCATAGAGAAAATACATGCCCTCTCCGTCTCAAAACAGTAACTTGATGTTGGGTCCTGAGATAAAAATAAAAGTATATCTTAACTACAATAGAAAGTATTCTTTTGCCATTTTCATATGAAGAAAATTGCATGTCAAAGCACTCTAGCGCTGTATATATAATTTCTAAATACCTATATGTTAACACTCAAAAATAGTTAAGAGTTTAGCCGAATTCAGTTACAGTCGAACTATTCCGGAGCCGAATTTAATCCTAGCCCTCGACTACAAGAACTTCATCGGCTACCAAGGCATCTCAGTCGAGTTGTCAGTTAGAGGTACGACTGGGACCCACTCAGACGTAGACGCCTCAACGACCAAGCAAAAAGGGTTTTCAGACCCCCATAAGCGATAAAGGCCAACGTCAGCTAAAAATAAAGGGGGCCATTATCCAAGCAAGAGGAGTAGAGGGCGAGAAAATCGGCACCACCTCCCCCATAGTCGGCCAATAAACTTGGTGGGTTACTTGATGGTTGACATGGGGGGCATGTTTGTACAGTATTTTTTCTCTTTTTGTACTATAAATAGAACGCATTTTTGTATATAGAAACACACACAATCAATCAAACAACTCAAATTCTATCTATCTTTATCTTTTATCCTTTACTTTATCCTTTACTTTTACTTTACTCGATTGTTTTCACGTTTCTTACCTCTTAGTTTACTCACACCACCGTCCTAACGCTTTCTGGAGTTGTTGGGGAACCCATTGCTGGAAATTAGAGTTACGTTTTCAGCCCAAATCGCTTAAGTTAATGAATCAATTTGTCTCCCGATTTTATCAGCCAATAAAACAGTAGAAGGAAGAATTTGGGAAGAGAACAAATTTGGCACACCCAGTGGGACCATAGGTGAATTAATAGCAAAGTTTGATTCTCCGGGTCAGGATCATTCTTGGCATATGCACCTAAGGTCCGGTAAGAAAATGAACCTCGAGTCAAGTCCACATCCTAAACAAAATCCTCCTAGAAGGAACAACGAACCAGCATCTTCCGCGGGTATGCCTACATCGGTGGATACCCTTTCACTTTCACCATCAACCCAAGTTGTGGTAGAATCTAGCCAAAATGAAGGTCCAACCATAATGACCAGGTCTTTTATTAGACTACAGATTGACTTGGGCATCCACGATATTATGTACCAAGTTTCTAAACAGTTGGATGACATTGTGAAGTCGATGGTACATAATGAGGTTCAACAAGCGAGGGAGATGAAAATCAACCGAATGCACCCAAGATAATGTTCGGCTAGTTCTATCATCCCTCTGAAGAACGGTGATGTTCAGCATGAGACTGTGACTCCCAGTGTTGTTCCTCAGCCGCATATGCATCAGCCAGTGCCCACTCAGGCACAACCGATAGCGCACCTAGGAGCACAAGCCCTATCGCCTGGCAACCAGCACACTGCATGGTCGTCGTCGAACCTTGGGGGAAAAATGTGTCACTTGACCAACCGAGTCTGTAATATGGGCAGATCAACATGGCTTGGAGACCAGTTCTGGCTCCAAGACACTTTGGATTGCTGCCCGTTATGTCGTACGTTTCCACAAACGGCCCTACCGTGCAGGCGAACAATGTTGGCCAGCCGAATTAGCAGCCAATGGGCCCTGGCAATGACTTAGCTCGGCTATCTGGTGAATAATCTTAGACAAAGAGCAATTTGGATATGACCATGGCTCCAACTAGGTGATTCATGACAGGGCGTTGTTTATAGCGGAATACCATGGCAGCAGTCATTGCCGGTAAATGATTGGCAGTGAACCAGTCGCAGGTGAGGGGAAGGTCATAGGTCACTAGGCTAAGATGTTGAGATAAAAAATGTCACCTTGTTCCGTCCAACCATACGGAGCCAGAACCAACTGTTCATTAACAAGGATCAAGGCATTAGTTAGGTCTTTATCGGCTAGAGGGGTCCCGTATATCTTCTGAGAAGAGGAAGAAGAAGTCATGGGAGCCGAGTAAGAAAAGGGCCGAGATTGGGATTTTTATATAGAAGGGAAGAGATCGGAGATCAAGTAAAAATTCTCATAAAGATGTCTCTTCTTAAGCAGATCTCGATATGCAATAGAAAGTAGGGCTACCTCTTCGAATGCACGGTTGGAAAACATTGGAACCGATTCGTGGTAATAAAGACACCTCGGTTGAAGAGGAAACCCAATTAAGAAGTAATCATCATTACATGCACTAGAGATGAGACGATTGAAGTGACATGCGTAGCTGTCAGACTAAAACTACGGCTACTTTTCGATACATTAACTCAACAGTCACACTCGAGTTAATGTAGGGAGAAATTGTTAACACTCAAAAATAGTTAAGGGTTTAGCCGAATTCAGTGACAACTGAACTATTCCGGAGCCAAATTTAATCCTAGCCCTCGACTACAAGAACTTCATCGGCTACCAAGGCATCTCAGCCGAGTTGTCAGTTAGAGGTACGACTGGGACCCACTCAGACGTAGACGCCTCAACGACCAAGCAAAAAGGGTTTTCAGACCCCCATAAGCGATAACGGCCAACGTCAGCTAAAAATAAAGGGGCCATTATCCAAGCAAGAGGAGTAGAGGGCGAGAAAATCGGCACCACCTCCACTATAGTCGGCCAATAAACTTGGTGGGTTACTTGATGGTTGACATTGGGGGGGGAGCATGTTTGTACATTATTTTTTCTCTTTTTGTACTATAAATAGAGCGCATTTTTGTGTATAGAAACACACACAATCAATCAAACAACTCAAATTCTATCTATCTTTATCTTTTATCCCTTACTTTATCCTTTACTTTTACTTTACTCGATTGTTTTCATGTTTCTTACCTCTTAGTTTACTCACACCACCGTCCTAACGCTTTCTGGAGTTGTTGGGGAACCCATTACTGAAAATTAGAGTTACGTTTCCAGCCCAAATCGCTTAAATTAAGAAATCAATTTGCTTCCCGATTTCATCAGCCGATAAAACGGCAGAAGGCAGAATTCGGGGCGAGAACACTATCTAAATCTAATCCTTTTTAGAAAATTTAATATAGTTCTCCAACAGCGATTAATCAATGAATTGCTTTGCTAACTTTAATATATAAAAAGCGCTAAACATGTTCTGACCAATGAAAAACCTGTAGGCATTTATATTTTGTCGAATTAGATCCATAACAAACTTGGTTTTTAATCCTAATTCATTAGTCCAAATAAATAAATATTATTATTTCAATTTAATTATTTTAAACAAAAAAATTCAAATTCAATGTTATTGGGCTTATAACCTATTTGGTTGGTCTTCTAGATTAGTCCAGCCAAGTCGTGTAAGCCCAATTGCCCACTAACCTTTTTGGAGGCTACTCCATCCAACACCTATATAAAGGGGTCATATCTCTCAAATGAGAGGACCAGAAGTTGAGGTCACAACAGAAGACACACGAAAGCTCGTGGATCAAAAGTCAAAATTTCTCTACAAGTTGCAAACGTTCAAGCAGTCAAGCATTTCCACAAAGTTTCAAGTACTCAAGATCAAGCACGATGACAAATTAAATCTCAAGGCATCCGAGATTAAAGTTACTTATTCCTTAGGATGATTCAATGTTAATGACTTCATTCAATTACTTAATCCTGGCATAATTAATGTTCTCGACGACCATCAATGTGTTAGTGACGGATAAATCAAGTTCAATTTCAAATTGAAATTCAAGCTACAATCCCTTGAATTAAAGTACAAGTTAATTTTTTTCAAACCCAATAGTATATTTGGTTCATCTTTCAAAAAGTTACACGATGATTAGAAGAGTAGTCTAGGCATCCCAACTCCCAGTTGATCTGAAAGATAGGCTAGGCTATCTCCACTACAAAAGAGATGACTTTAATGCATATGGTGAGAGGGAAATACAAGTTAATAAAACTCAAGAACAAGCAATGAAGCTCTTAAGCGAAAATGTATTATTTGGTAAATTTCTATCACTACAAAGACAGCCTTAGTGAGATGGGTTAGAGAGAGAGAGAGTCCACTTTCTCTCTAAGAAAGAGGCATGCCTTGGCGTAGTTCCTCCATAAAAACAAGCCCCCTTCCTCGCCATTATAAGAGAGTAAGAGAAGCCTTCTTCATACAATTACTTACCAAACCATATATGCAATATCAAATAACAAATGATCCATACCTCCCTGAATTTAGATGAAGAGCATATGGACCATAACACACACACCACCACCAACAACAACAATGATAGAATATCGTGTATATTCCTATGATATACACGGTTTTGACTAGTCTTGTACCATAAATAGAAGTTGTAAATTATGTTGTATAATTACCATAATTGTGGAATTCTTGTACAAGTAGAATTAGGATTAGAACTTTAGTAGGAATAAGATTTTCCATATTTGGAGATTGTAAATTGTATATATACCTATTCATTCAATAAGAAGGGATTATTTCTTTTATGGTATTAGAAGTCTAGGTGCTTTTACTGATTTTCCTCTCTTCCGCTGCCTCAATTTGTGTGTCTATTCTCGGAATCCGTGCAATATTACCTCCTCTATTCCCAATTTTTCTTCCAAATCCCTCATTCACCTATTTTTCTTTCATTATGTTTACGTCAAAGAACATGTTTCATCCTGCCCTTACTGTTTTCAACATAAAGAACCACATCCTTATTGTTCTTGAGATGGAGAACGTCCAATATGAGACGTGGGCGGAATTGTTCAAAATTCATGCAATCTAACATCAAGTCCTCCATCAAATAATCCCTCTCGCTGTCCCTACACCCGTGGAGGATCCTCAGCTATGGATCACTCTTGATGCTACCGTCCTTCAGTGGATTTACTCCACTATTTCTACCGACCTATTACAGACGATCATTGAACCAAACACTACGGCTATGTCTACCTGTAATAGATTGCGTGATATATTCCAAGATAACCAATATTCCCGAGTTGTCACCCTTGAGCAAGAATTTTCACAAGTCAGCATGGAAGATTTCCCGAATGTTTCATCTTATTGTAAACGGCTCAAGGAAATGGCGGACCAACTCCGTAACGTTGGAGCACTTGTTACCAATAATTATCTTATTCTACAAATGGTTGCAGGCCTATCAGAGGCCTATAATGGCGTTGGGACTCTCATCCGTCAAAATAATCCCCTTCCACCTTTTTATCAAGCCCGTTCGATGCTCACGTTAGAAGAAGCCGGCTTGGAAAAAAAGGCAGCTACCGGTGCCAGTTCTATGGCAATGATGACTTCATCCGATAACTCTCACGGGTTTATTAATAATTCGGGATAAAATCGCAACAACGGTGGTGGCAAGAAGGGTCAAAATCGTAAAACTAATTGCAAAAATCGCGGCGACAACAACGGCGGTGGATGGAACAGTAACAACAACGGTGGGAATAGTAACAACACCAAGGGTGGGTCTCGGGGTTCTGGGCCCTAGCCCGTCTGGTCTCAGTCTTGGGCCTCTTGGCAGTGGGCTTGTACTAGTGGCCCAGTCCGGCCTACTGCCCTTCCAATTATTTCCAGCAAGCTTGGGCCCCAGTCCAGCCCCATCATAGGCCCAATTTCTCGAGTTCTTACCAGCAGCGTTCCGAGTCGGGTCAGCAGGACAATCTTCTTGTCCTTGGGCCCAGCAGGCCTTCAATGCTGCGGGCACGAATCCGATCCCGACACTCACCGATATAGAGGCCTCTATGTATACACTTGGATTAAATCCTCCAGACGCGAATTGGTACATGGACACCGGTGCCACTTCTCACATGACGTCCGATCAAGGTACTCTCTCGTCTTATTTCAATTTGAGCAGTAACGTGACATTATTGTTGGTAATGGCCACTTCATTCCAATTTGTAGTTCCGGTCATACAACTTTATCTCCCCCATATCCTCATCTTGTCTTTAAAAATACCCTTCATGACCCTAACTTAATTAAAAATTTGGTGTCTGTCTGAAAATTCACCACTAATAATTGGGTTTCTATTAATTTTGATCCATTTGGGTTTTCTGTGAAGGATTTCAAAACGGGGATACCTCTCATGAGATGCAATAGTAGGGGACATCTTTATTCAATCACAACCACCACCGCTTCCTCTAGTCAAGCCATGTCGTCGACATTTGTAGATCTCGCTCCTTCCTTGTGGTATGCACGTTTTGGTCATCCTGGATCATCTATTATTTCTTCCTTACATAAACACAATTTTATTTCTTGTAAGGGAACGCGTAGTACTCCAATTTGTCATTCTTGTCCGTTAGGGAAACATGTTAGATTATCATTTGTAGCCTCTACTTCTCGTAGTTTGATGCCTTTTGACATTATTCATAGCGATTTATGGACATCTCCCGTTCTAAGTTCTTTGGGCCATAGTTATTATGTTCTATTTTTTAATGATTATTCTAATTTTTTGTGGACCTCCGGTTAGTGAAAAAATATCAAGTTTTTTCAACATTCTTAAAATTTAGAGCTTTCATCTATACCCAATTCGAATGGGAAATAAAAAATATCCAATGTGATAATAGCAAAGAATATGATAATGTGTTGTTTCGGGAATTTTGTGATACTAATGGCATAGTTTTTCGCTTCTCTTGTCCTCATACGTCCTCACATAATGAGAAAGTCGAACAAAAAATTCATACCATTAATAATATTGTCCGAACTTTATTAGCCCATGCTTCCATACCCCCTTCTTTTTGGTATCATGCCCTACATATGGCTACTTACCTCCTTAACATACTTCCTAACAAAAACCTACAACACCATTCCCCACTTACACTTCTTTACAATAAGAATCCTTTGTATTCTCATCTTAGAGTGTTTGGGTGTTTATGTTATTCTCTTTTTTCCGTCCACCACAGTTAATAAACTTCAAGCATGTTCTACCCCTTGTGTGTTTTTGGGATACCCATCTAATCATCGTGGTTATAAGTGTTTTGATTTATCCTCTAATAAAATTATTATTAGTCGTCATGTGATTTTTTATGAAACTCAATTTCTGTTTGCTAATGTACATAGTTCTGTGCCTAGTTCGTATAACTTTTTGGATGATGGGGTCTCGCCATATTTTATGCACCATTTATCCGACTTGACCCATGCCAAAAATTGGCCAGCAGGCCTACTGCCTACTGGCCCAAAAATTCCCCTCGCCACTGCCTCTGCTGGACGGCCTGTTTGGCCTGATTCGCGGCCTAGTACCATTCTTGGTACTGTTCCGCCAATTCAGCTCAGGGTTTGCTCGACTTCCTTCCCTATTCCAGTTGTTGGGCCAGCTGGCCCACTGTCTGCTGGCCAGTCCGTCCCCAGTCCACATGATGCCCCAAATCCGTCCAATTCCTCCTCGAGTCAAGGGCGCGTTACTCGCAGTCAAAATGGTATTTTTAAATCAAAATGACATTTTAATCTCAATTCTAATATCCTTAAATCCGTCCCCCCGCGTAACCTTGTGTCCGCTTTAAATGACCCAAATTGGAAATTGGCTATGACTGACGAATATAATGCTCTTATTGAAAATAAGACGTGGGAGTTGGTTCCCCGTCCTTCTGGTGTTAATATTATTCAGTCTATGTAGATTTTTACTCATAAAGAAAATTCGGATGGTTCTCTTGAGAGGCATAAAACTCATCTTGTAGGGAATGGTAAAACTCAACAGGTTGGCGTACATTGCGGTAAAACGTTTAGTCTGGTGGTCAAACTAGCTACTATTCGTACTGTTCTCAATTTGGCTCTCTCAAAGTCATGGCCCATTCATCAGTTGGATGTGAAAAATATTTTTTTACACGGTGATCTTAAGGAGACAGTTTATATGTATCAGCCCTTGGGTTTTCGAGATCCCAATCATCTTCATCATGTCTGTTTGTTGAAGAAGTCCTTGTATGGACTTAAGCAGGCCCCACAGGATTGGTATAAAAGGTTTGCAGATTATGTGTCTTCTATTAGTTTTTCTCACAGCCAGTCTGATTATTCTCTCTTTATATATCGTCGTGGTACTTCTCTGCCATACATTTTGTTGTATGTCGATGATATTATATTTATTGCTTCATCTGATAATCTGCGCAAGTCTATCATGACACTTCTCAGTTTCGAATTTGCTATGAAAGACTTGAGGCCCTTGAGTTATTTCTTGGGGATTGTTGTCACTCGTTATTCAGGTGGTATATTTTTATCACAAAGAAAGTATGCCGCTGAGATCATTAAAAGAGCTGGTATGTCATCGTGTAAATCTACTTCTACTCCGATTGATACTAACCCGAAGCTGAGTGCTACATCTGGCACTAAGTTCGAGGATCCCACCCACTATCGCAACACTTCAGTATCTTACTTTCACAAGGCCTGATATTACTTATGCAGTTCAACATGTGTGTTTGTTTATGCATGATCCACATATTGAGCATATGAATGCTCTCAAATGCATTATACGATACATCCATGGCACACTTGATTATGGCTTGCATTTGTATCCTACGTCCGTTTTTACATTTGTGTCTTATATAGATGTTGATTGGGGTGGTTGTCCTGATACCAGACGCTGGACTTCTGGTTATTATATGTTTCTTGGGGATAACTTGGTCTCATGGTCTACAAAACGACAAGCTACATTATCAAGATCCAGTGCAGAAGTCGAGTATCGAGGTGTGGCGAATGTGGTGTCAGAATCATGTTGGTTGCGTAATCTTTTGTTAGAACTACACTTTCCTATTCAGAAATCTACCTTGGTCTACTGTGATAATGTTAGTGCAATTTATCTTTCTGGCAATCCGGTCCAACATCAACGCACTAAACATATCGAGATGGATATTCACTTTTTTCGCGAAAAGGTAGCTCATGGACAAATACGCGTCTTACATGTGCCCTCGCGATACCAAATTGTTGACATCTTTACAAAGGGTTTCCCTCGGTTTTATTTTAAGATTTTAGGGACAGTCTCAGCGTACGACAACCGCTCGCTATGACTGCGGGGGTGTGATAGAATACCGTGTATATCCCTATGATATACACGGTTTTGACTAGTCTTGTACCATAAATAGAAGTTGTAAATTATGTTGTATAATTATCATAGTTGTAGAATTCTTGTACAAGTAGAACTAGGATATTAGAAGTTTAATAGGAATAGAATTTTCCATATGTAGAAATTATAACTTGCATATATACCTATTCATTCAATAAGAATAATCAAGAGATTATTTCTTTCAAACAACAACCATTCACAGACCTAGAAATGAAAAACAATGAAAGCATTGAAACAGACAAAGAACAAGACCTTACTAAGGAAGGAAATACTCGGACCTCTACAATAAACCACTCTACAATAAACCACCTTGTAACAGATAATACCAAAAAAACCCACCTTCCTGGACAAACTAAGAAACTACCCTATTGACAAAATTGACACAAACCAGGTAAGAGTGCAAAAAAATGTTAAGGAAGTTGATTCCTTAGACGAAACTGTTAATCTCCTGCAAACCGACAACTTCATCCCTTCTAATGGAACTGGTAAAGATCGTATATATAAAAATTGGACATATGCACTTATTGTGAAGATTCTTGGCAAAAGAGTGGGGTATCAATTCCTGCAGCAAAAACTTCTAGCCATATGGAAACCAACAGAAAACATAGCACTAATAGACCTAGGTTTTGACTATTACTTAGTAAAATTTAGCAAAGAAGAAAATTATAACAAAATGCTCCATAAAACTTAGGACAACTTATCCGAATAGATGCCTGCACTTCTTCAGCTATAAGGGGAAAATATGCAAGGGTTTGCATTCTGGTCCCCATTGAAGAACACCTTAAGACCTATGTTCTGATAGGAAGGCGCATTCAAAGAGTAACATACGAGGGATTCAACATGCTATGTACTTCCTGCGGACGAATAGGCCAGAGCCTGAAGAACTGACCAAAACAGACCGGAAACACCAACAACCATGGATTTAATAATGGAGATAATAATAATAATAATAATAATAATAATAACAATGATCAAAGCATGGACGAAATGGTTAAAGTAGTCGATCAATGGACTATTGTCTCTCATCAAAGAAGAAACAGAAACAGCCAACCAACGGAAGCAAGAGGATTAAACTCAGGAAAAGCTTCAACCAACAACAATGGAGGAAGCTACTCGACGGCGATGGAGACAACAAAAAGGGACAAAGACAGCCAGGTAAGCACAACCAACACTCAAACACTGAATATAGGCAAAAAATCAGTCCATCAAACGATGGCCAACTTTACTCAAAGGAGAATAGCATCGCAAGTAGTCCCCCAAAAGCCTCCACTAACGAAGCATTTAATGTTAATACACAGATAACAGCTAGCAACCCATTTTCCCAAATCAACAACTACCACAAATCCTTACCCAACTATTCCAACAAGAACCTGTCCAGAATGGGCCATACCAAATGAACCAACCCCCTTTGTGATGATTCCTACTCCGGGAATTCATCAAGCCAACAACAATGTGTAGATCAATGCACATGCTCATACAGAACCAGGAATATGTCCCACAAGTTGTGCAGCCACAAGTCCAACTTCCACAAGCGGCTCAAACCCTCCGACGCAACCAAACATGAATCAGCCACAGATGGAAGAGGAGGAAGAAGAGGTAGGATTCAGAACAGAAAACATGGTCCAATACGGAATGCTAAGAAACTCCAAAACAATGGTGTTCAAGGCAAGAAGACAAAAAAGGCACATCTTACGTTTCCCAGCGAAATTGGGGAAATGCATAATCACTATACGAACCTTGATTTCTCCACCGAAAATATATCAACATGCGGTGGTAATGGTTCCAACAATGTTCATCAACTATTGGCTGGATCACGAGGAGACATTGATAGGGGAGGGGAGCTCCCAAAACAGGAACCCTAGTATGACACTAGTAGTTTGGAACTGTCTTTGGGCAGGAAATGCCGAATTTAGGAGGGCTTTTAGGTCAATGTTGGACTACAACAAACCTAGTTTGGTTGCTCTACTGGAAACAAAGCTAGTGAATCACCATGATATGATGAGAGATTTTGGTTTCAACAGTCTAATCCAAGTTTCAGCACAAGGAAACTCATGTGGGATCGTGATCATGTGGAACAACGACGATGTTATGGTGGATAATATTGGATCTACAAACCAAGAAATCCATGCAATGATAAAGGTACACAAAAATCCTAAATCCTGGCTTTTAACAGTGGTATATGCTAGTAGTTTACTTGAAGAAAGACTCGTACTATGGAATAATCTCAAAATAGTTGCTAATAATTATAAGGGGCCGTGGTTAGCAGTGCGAAATTTTAATGAAATCACAAAGGCTAGTGAAAAATCGGAGGTGTACCTGCCAGTAGCAATAGGATTAAACATTTCCTTAACTGCTTGAATTATTGTAAAATGCTAGACCTTGGATTTAAAGGAAAAAAGTATACTTGAACATGTTATATAATAGGGTAATGAATTTAAAGATAGGTTAGGCACACCGAAAAACAATGTTATTTTTAAAGGTATTAATTCCTCTCTCTCAGGTGTAAAAGGTTCACTAAGAAATTAACCTTTCAGGATACAAAATCTATAACTTTCAAAAATTCGAAAGTTACACTTTAACGAATTTCAGAAGCAGAAATTGCAAGTATACAATATAGTTTTTAAAGATAGAAAGAACAAATCGCAGAGAAAGAAATCTCAAATTTTTATTCTTATTATTATTGTTTCATTCATTTCTGCAAAACACTAAGTATTTATAGATACTCAATGGTTGCCCCGAAGCGTTGCAACACTTTAGGGATACTTCGTTCACGAAACAGTTCCGTTATAAAAATCGTTTTTGTTCCCTCTCTATCTTTAATAAATAATTTAAAATATATATTTATTTCTCTTTCTTTCTTTCTTATATATATATTTATTTCTCTTTTTTTCTTATATATATATGAGAAAGTTTTGAATTATTGAAGCTACTATTAGTTTTCCTCCATAATGAATGGGAGCACAAGAGCTTGACCAACATGTTAAACCCATTAATCCTTTTATAGCCATAAGGAAGTTCAAACTCCTACTCAAAAACAAATGTGGGACAAATGACTCTTCCTCAAAAATCAATGTGGGACAAATGACTATTACTCAAAAACTAATTTGGGACAAATGACTCAATTATGATAGAAATACTCATATCCAACGTGGATATATAACAGGATAAATAAAAGAAAGAATTGTAAAACTATTATTATGGAAAGACTAGATAGGTTTGTAGCAAATCCCGAATGGATTGAACTATTTCAAAATGCAAGTGTTACACATCTAGTAAGAACTCATTCCGGTCATTGTGCTATTGGACTAGATCTAGAGAGAAAAACTCCCAGAAGTAGTGATATCTTTAGACTTGAGACAATGTGGACAACTCACCCCACTTTTATTAATGTTGTCCATAATTCTTGGACGGACCAGCCAGACATTACTAGCGCCATAGAGTTTTTTACTAAAAACGTAAAAGAATGGAACAAAACTGTATTTGGAAATACTATTCTGGCTAGAATTGAGGGTATCCAAAAATCTCCTAACTACTCGACCAGTCAGTTCCTAATAAATTTAGAACATGAGTTAATAGAAGATTTTAAGGATGTCCTTAAGTTAGAAGAAGAGTTTTGGAAGTTAAAATCAAGAGTCCAATGGCTCCAAGATGGAGACGCTAATACAATTTTTTTTCACATTACCACCATGTAAAGAAGAAGAAAAAATAGGATTTATAATCTAAAGGACGAGGCGGGGAATTGGTTCCACGACCAAAAAGATATTACAAAAATGATTAACGAGTATTACTTAACCTTTATTCCACTAGCCACACACTATCCTATAGGAAAGAAGTCTACATGACCTATAGGGTTAAAATTAATGAAGAAGAACAAGCTACTTATGCCTAGAACCAACGGAGTTGGAAATAAAAAACGCAATCAATTCTTTTAAACCTCTTACATCCCCGGGGCCGGATGGTTTGCATCATTTCTTTTACCAAAAGTATTGGAATGACACTAAAAATTGCGTAGTAGATTTTTTTAAATAAACTTTTAATAGTAAGAAAATCTCAGAGGAAGTTAATAGTACTTACATTTGCCTCATTCCTAAATGTCAAGATGCCGATACCATAAAGCGTTTTAGACCCATTGGATTTTGTAATTCTGCTTATAAAGTAGTCACCAACATCATAGTAAATAGGATTAAACCTCTCCTTCCTAAAATCATCCACCCCTTCCAAACTAGCTTCATAAAAGGTAGGACAGCCTCCGATAACACTATAATCGTTCACAAGGTCTTAAATCATTTCAAGAATCTTAAAGGGAAAAAAACTAAAATGATGGTTAAAATTGATCTAGGAAAAGCCTTTGATAAAATTGAATGGTCTTTTGTTCGATACTCTTTAAAATCCCTCAATTTTCCCCCTGACTTGATTACTCTCATCATGTCTTGTATCTCTTCGTCAAAAATCTACATACTTATAAATGGCTCAAGAACAGATTTTTTCAAACCATCTAGAGGAATTAGGCAAGGAGACCCCTTGTCGCCATATATTTTCATTATTTGTATGGAGATGTTGTCAAGACTTATTCATTACGAAGTAGACTGTTGTAGATGGGATCCGATTAAAATAGCCGCTACGGGCCCTTTAATATCGCACCTTTTTTCGCCGAAGACCTCATCCTATTCTCAGAAGCTAATGAAAAGAGTTGTAATTCTATCATAGATGCCCGTAATAAATTTTGCTTGATCTCATGACCATCCATAAATTTTAACAAATCTAGAATCATGTTTTCAAACAACACTTCCCAGAACATAAGAGAAGACATTAGCAACTGTCTAGGTATAAAGCATATGAGCAATTTCCGAAAATACCTAGGTTTCCCGATGGTGAGCTCTAGACTTTCAAAAAATAAATTCCAATTCATTATTGATAGACTCAACAGTAGATTACAAGGCTGGAAATTCAACTTTCTTAATATTGCGGGAAGAACTACCCTTATAAAATCAACCTTAGCGGCTATCCCCAATCATGTTATGCAGCTATATAGCCTCCCCAAAGCCACCCTCAAGAAAATAGACTCAATCCAAAGAAGCTTCCTTTGGGGTAGTACACAAGATAAAAGAAAATATCACCTTGCAAATTGGGATATAGTTACTAAACCTAAGAATGAAGGAGGCATTGGCCTATATAAAGCCAACGAGAAAAATTTATCCTTCAATATGGCCCTTGCTGGGAGATATAATGATGATCAAAATTCCCTATGGTCGCAAATACTCCAACAGAAACAAACGTAAAGTATTGGGTAGAGAGAGCGCAATAGGCTCACATGTATAGAAAAATACCACTAGGGGTGCTAATCTTTGTAAAACGGAATTAAATGGGAAATAGGTGTTGGAAAAAGCTTAACGTTTGGCGGGATATTTAGGTAAACCAGGGAGAGCCCTTAAGGAAAATGATTCAAGGTCCTCTCATGAAGCATGAACTTGACCTAACTATTTTGGATATCATGAGTGATGGAGTCATTAATACTAACAGTATTTCTTTTGATATCCCTAAAACTATTATCCTTAAAATCCATAGCACATATATTAAGCATACTAACATCGGAGAAGATTCATTCAAATGGAATACAATCGGGCATAGCACTTTTACTACAAAACGGCTTACGGTTTGGTTTCAAAGATTGAAAATCCCAAGAATAGAGTAAAGGATTTAACATGGATCTGGAAAACTAACACCTTGAATAAGGTTAAGTTCTTTTTATGGTTACTTTGCTTAAATAAACTTCCTACTTCTCACCTGATTTGTAACACCTCGTACTTTCAGACGATGATTTGAACAGCTAGACGTATGAAGGTAGACCCGAGCCCCGGAACATTTTGGTTATATTCAAGCATGTAAATAAAGGGCTCGTCGTATAAGAAGATGAAGTCCCGAAATGATTCAAACTTAAAAGTGCAATGACGGTGAGTAGAAATAATATGTTGTGCGTGCCAAAAGAGAATATGGACTAGTGTTATATAACACGGTTATGATGATGAGTATATGAAGCGTGCTAAAAGTGATTATTATTTAAATAAATTGAGATTAAGAAATTAATTATTGAAAAATTGGCTAATCGTTGATGTTAGTGGGTGATAAGGAATTAACTAATTGGATAAGTTTAATTAAGTGTGGGAAAAGAGGGATACAGTTAATTAGTAGGAGATAAGTGTTCATATATATCATTTCCACGTGGAACATGGAAGATGAAAGTGTAGTGACTATGTTTTAAGAATGGGGAGGTGGCAGCTATGTAGTAATCAACTAATTAATATAGTTTAAGGGCATGTGGAGCCACGGTTCACTAAATGGAAAAATACATACCCTCCCTTATCTTGTTAATTTATGGACACAATGTGATAAAGCTTGCAAAAAATATTAGTAGTGAAATTTAGGTGTTAAGCGATGTGGGCATGGCAGAAACTCCGAGGCAAAGCCACTAAAAAAAATCAACGTACGTGATTTGTTGGGTATTTAGAAGAGAGTGAAGCTGAATATTCTCTTAACTTTGATATCCTCATAAGAGAAGGAGGCATCCACGAGCTGAAGAGCAACTTTTGTAGTAATCGTGTATTTTGTTTCATGTATTTGTTCGATTCCGATAAGTTCGGGAAGAGTGGGCTGGTTCGCTTCATTTTTTATATTAACGTGTAGAGGAAGCAGGTTTCGACATTGTTATTAGATGTTCGACTCTAAAGGAATATTAAGGTAAATAATTTCTTCTTTTGGCATGTTCTAAGTTACGAAACGTAAACGTAGTATTGTCCCATAAATGATTCTACTCTTAGTAGTTAAGAATGATCATGTTATTCGTTCCTATTTTCAAATCATGTCTAAATATGTTCATAAATCCTTATTGCGGTATATGGGAAAGATGTTAGTGTTCGTACTGTTAATCGGAGATGAAGCAATCATACATTACTCCGACAAACTTATTGTGTCATATTATCATATCATTCATGCATTATATTCATGTACATACCTTGACCTCAAAGGAGTTATATACTCTACTATATGTATGCATTATTTATGTATGAGGCATGGAAAATGGGATACGACGTTATATACGTACACCACCTGCAGCTGGTACAGATATACACGATAATGATTATGCCCACAGAGGCCGATATGATATAATGGGATGCCCACAGAGGCTTGATGGCGTTGTATACGCATATGTATATGAATGATCGCATTTGCATCGTGAATGGCATTTAGACATATTATGGCCCTCCGAGGCATTCTACACAGACATGGTACTTAGGCATATTATGGCCCTCCGAGGCATTCTCTACTGGTTGGTTGTTCTTGTCTGAGATTACTTTTATGTCTCTATTATGCTATTCTTCATGCCTGACATACTCGGTACATCAGTCGTACTAACGTTCCTTTTGTCGAGGGACGCTGCGTTTCATGCCCGCAGGTTTAGGTAGACGGTCCGCACTAGTAGGTTGCTGGTTCAGCTGATGTTGGAGCACTCTATTTGTTCCAGAGTTGCAGTCTAGTTGTGGTATGATATTCTTGATATGCATATAGGTATGACGGGGCCATGTTCCGACCTTATGATGTCACGTACTTTTTAGAGGCTTGTAGACAATTGTCCTGTGTATAGTAGTCGTGTATGGCCTTGTCAGCCTTGGTATATTTATGTATATAGGTTGGATCCTTCTAATTGCTGAATTTTACATAGCTCATTTTCAGTTTATTATTTGCATATGTCAGCAGGGTATCTCGTGACGGCCTCATGGGCCATGCGAAATTGCAAATATATGATAAATATATGATTAGTGGTACTCGACAAGTAAGGTCTGGGTGTCCGTCATGACCCTCCAATTTGGATCGTGACATGCTTCATAAAAGAAAAATCTATCGTAGTGACGTCTGCAATATATGAGAGAAGGAAAAAGAGGACATTGAACATATGTTGTTCAGATGTACTCACTCTAAACCTATATGGGATCAAACAAAGGTAAAACTAAACTATCCTTATTATAGCGATCATCCTAACATGTTAATCTCTTAGATGAAGGAACAAATTAACTCTAAAAATACAGTTAACAATTTACTAACTTGGGCTGAGTTAATTCCATTCCTCTTATGGCAAATCTGAAACACCAGAAGTGCCATCATTTTTAGGGGAAATACTAACCCCCCGACAGACACTGAAAACCAAGCTTTTAATAAGGCATTGGAATTTAAATTCATGAGCAATCAAAGTGCCACTAATAGAATAAAAAGCACCATTTACATCAAATGGGAACCGCCGGATGTAAACCACTATAAGCTTAATATAGACGGGGCGTGTAAAGATAATCCCGGTAAAGGTTCAGGGATTGGAATGGGAAATGGATCACGCACGCTACAAACATATATATGGAGGCGCTGTCACTTCCTAATGGTCTAGAAATAGCTATACAAAAGGAACCGTTTAAAGAGCTCATCAACATACTTTCTAATAAATTTTGTTCCTACCAAAATCTACTTGATGATTGTAGGTAGGAAGGGTATCGATCAAGCACATTTATAGGGAAGTTAATGGAGTTACGGACCAATTAGGAAAAAGAAGATAAGAGCTAGAGATTTTTGGAAGCTTCATCATATACCGTCTCTCCCCTCCGCATTTATTATTTTTTTGTATTAGGAAGTGACAAAATTGATACTATGTTGCCTAGACAAGTATCTCTATGTAATGACTCTTAAGTTTACTTAATGAATAAAAATATCCTCTTTACCAAAAAAAAATTCAAGCTCTTAAGCCAATAATTGAAGAGGAGAATTTGATTACTTTCTCGAGGCTTGGAGAAATTTCTAGAGATTATATTTCCTTCCGATAAAAAAGAGTGATTGAGCACTCTTAAGAAAATATTTATTTTTATGACAAAATAGGTAATTTGTCATCTCCAATGCTACAGCTGTTTGCTTTTCCAGTGTTGCTACTTCTTTCCGATGTAGTCTCATCGCACTTCATCGTTGAAACTCTACCTGGCTTCAATGGAAAACTTCCATTCACACTCGAAACAGGGCAAGTTCGTAATTTTCTCATATTTTTCTTTTATATATTATACATACTCTAAATTGGTAATCGGTATGTCAATCAGTTATATTGGTGTTAGAGAAGATGAAAATGTGCAGCTATTTTACTTCTTTGTTGAATCTGAAAGAGACCCACAAAATGACCCTCTCATGCTTTGGCTTACCGGTGGTCCTGGTTGTTCCGGTCTTTCTTCCTTTGTATATGAGATCGGTATGTCAAATTTCTCCTTCTTCCTTCATATCTACGTTTAATTTTCCATCTATTTTATCACCAACAAGTCCTTCTGCCTGCCGGTCTTTCGAATTTAGCTTTTGTACACGGAGAAAATATTTACACTATTAGGGCGTTCAATTCGCAATCACAGCTAACTAATTAAAATCAACTTTGACTGCAGAATCTCTTGAGGAGGTCAGATTCTTCCTGGTGAATACAAACTACTACATCTGATTATGTCTTAAACTTCTAATTTCACTTTATAAATTAGTTAAGTTGGCACTCAGTAACTGCCAATGACATAATTTGGGATGGTTTTAGGCCTCATTTGTTTTCAGTCTGAATTTGAATGCACATTTCAATGATAAGATGTTGTCTCTAGATTTGGACACTGAATGATTAAGACGGTTTGTTATTCAACATATCAATGTGCATAAATTTATTTATTTTTACACATAATAAATATACAATTCAGTGGAAAAGTAATTAAATATTAGAAAAACATATAAATTTAATAAAATGAAATCATTATTTGATTAAGAAATAAAATCATTGTCATTCAACATATCAATGTGCAACCGAATGGTGCTCTATCGTGTCCACTTCTCTATGCAACGTTCATCGTGAACTTCTCTTCAAGTGTTAGCCTTTTAAAGAGAACTTGCTCTGATTAACAATCGGAGATGGAAATAAAACCATTAAAGCAAAGTTGTCAATAAATTGGGACAAAGAAATATCGAAAACTAGTCAAGGTTGGATAAAGGGATCATAAATCATGTTCACTATAAATCAATATATGTACACGATGTTTTACAATATGTAAGCAATAAGAATGATGGCTAAAAGAACATCAATGATCAATTTCGGGTCAATGAAGATGCTTTTGGTTTTTGTTAGCTCAAGAGTTGGATAGTACAAAAGTTGTTTGGTTGAGGGTCTCCGAGTCTAAGAGTTAAAATTATGCATTAAAGTAGCACTTATCTCTTTTCTCCATAAGCAGCGTTAAAGCAGCACTAAAATTTGGAATGATGAATCCTTTGATCAAGTTTTAGATTTCTCTTATCAAATATCAGTCATTAGTGTAAGAGGAAAAAACAAGAATGTTCTGATTATGACACTTAATGCTTCTTCCAGGTCCTTTAACATTTGATTACGCAAATTCTAGTGGAAATTTCCCGAAATTGGAGTTGAACTCAAATTCTTGGACCAAGGTTTCTTAAGCTTACCCTTTTATCCTTTGCTTATATTTTCACTGTTGCTCGTTTATATATGCAGTGTCTGGTTTTAATTACTAGGTGGCCAACATAATATTTATAGATCAACCTGCTGG
Organism: Anisodus acutangulus; assembly: GCA_029783415.1. NCBI lineage: Eukaryota > Viridiplantae > Streptophyta > Magnoliopsida > Solanales > Solanaceae > Anisodus > Anisodus acutangulus. The sequence goes on from CM056500.1 coordinate 32,055,572, forward strand.
CACAGGCTACTCATATGCAAAGACTGCAGAAGCTTACAACTGCAATGATACCCTCTCTGTAACTCAAACTTTTGAGTTCCTTAGAAAGGTGAAAAATTTCTTCTGAGCAAATTAATTGAGATTTTTATGTGTAGCTGAAATTGCTCCTTGTAAGGAAATGTTACTCTTATATGATAGGTGGAGAAACAGTATTTATCCTTCTTCCTCCTAAGTACTGTTTACATATGGTTAATTTCTATAGACGTTTAAGACTAAATTTCAAAATTTCATGGTCTGCTAGGTTATAAAATTTGAATAGTCCTGGAAATATTGATTCGTTGTAGTGGGATTTGTTATCCATTCGTATTCTAAATCTTAAAAAAAGGAACTTTACGATTTGAGACCTGATGAAAACAGTGACAAGACCCTGGCCTGTTTGAATCTTATTCTCCAACAACATTTATTTTTATCACATCTCATGTCTCAATGTTGATAACTCATTCTCATGCATAAGGTAACATCTAACCCATGAAACATTCATAAGAAAATTCATGAGACTGATATTGTTGTGCTGTAGTGGCTCATGGATCATCCCGAGTATCTCAAGAATCCACTCTATGTTAGTGGTGATTCCTACTCAGGCATTTTTGTCGCACTGCTTACTCACAAAATATACGATGGTATTGTATCTTGTACCTGAGTTCAGGATCAGTTTTTTTGTTATCTCGTTTCATGACCTTTTTCTTTCTCTCATCTCAAGGTGTTGAAGTTGGTGACAAGCCTCCAGTGAATATCAAAGTATGAACTCCAATGCATTCAGTTGCACAGCTCTTCTTGCTGTTCTCATTATTGATACTCCTCATTTTAAGTTCTGCCGTCAAGCATGAGGTTTTGGATTGAATGTAGGGATATATACAAGGCAATGCTCTAACAGATCATTACATCGACTTCAATGATAGAATCGAATATGCTAATCGTATGGGACTTATTTCAGATAAAATCTATCAGGTATCTAATATCTTATGCTCTGTACTCTACATTCAAGAAACTAACATCTAGTTAATAACGGTCTAGAGAGGAAAAATCAGTTTTTCTGACCCCCGCCCCCCACAGCTATGCTAACAAAGTGAAGTCTTTGAATTAAAATAATTAATTTCTAAAGTAGTTCAACTAGAAATTACTTACAATTCATTATGATTCTGCAATCAATCTTCCTTGTGTTACTGTGTAGTCCACTAAAGCAAATTGCAATGGGAATTACACCGACGTTGATCCAAATAACATATCATGTCTAAATGATCTTCAGAGAGTAGCAAGGGTAAGGGAGCAAGTTCTGCACTTATACAATTTTAAGATATCTTCAAAGTTCAATTATACTTAAATAGCCCGTCATTGCATGTGCGAAGTGTCTCAAGAACATACGACGGGCACATATTTTAGAACCTTGGTGTGACCTGCCATTTTTAATGAGCATTCTCCAAGAAACTCCTACATATTGCCCATTCAGTATTTCCATTTGAAGGACCATGGTGTCGAGTAAGTCTGTTTCTCCCCCTTAACAAGGCCTCCATAGCATCATGTATTATGTTAATTATGTTCGTATATTATTCAAGAATTTGCAGAGTTTAACTTTTTAAACCCAAAAACCAGGAAAAAATTACATATACTCGTATAGTTGGGCAAACGATAGATCTGTCCAGAAAGCACTAAACGTTCGTGAGGTATGCAAATACTGTTTCTGTTCCTACTGCCCATATCCAATGCTATCCCCTCCCACAGTCTTGAAGTAGGTTTAATCCTAACGGAGAAAAAGAAATGGAAAGGGAGAAAAGAAAAGCCTTTGAATGATAGTCATGGAAAAAACCAGGGAACAGCATTGGAGTGGGTGAGATGCAATGAAAGCATGCATTATAGAGGTGCCAAGAGAACCGAGTCATGTGTATGATGTCCAAAGTGTCATTGATGATCATCGGCATCTCACCAGCAAATCCTGTCGAGCTCTAATTTACAGGTATTACTCCAAGATGACTTACTTATTCATGTTACGTCATTCTTCTAAGTGACCTTGTAGTCACTAATCTTAGAAAGATCTTCCCTTGTATAGATCAACTTGAATATTGAATAAAGTTATTCATTGTGTTATAGCCTTGGGTGTTCTGGCTTAAGAAAAATAAGCAATAAAGCTATTAGTACTATATTTTAAGCCTAATATTGGAAAAAGGTTACCAAAAGAGACTGTATGATAAATATTTATTTTGACAGTGGTGACCACGACATGGTTGTTTCTCATTTGAGCACGGAAAAATGGATAGACACTTTGAAACTGCCGATTGTAGATGATTGGGAGCCTTGGTTTGTTGACGGTCAAGTTGCAGGGTTGGTTCCTTGGTCTCTAGTGCTTTTTTAGTCGCCCTATCTTGAACATGTACCAGTAGTTGTTAATTTTTCTCACACTTGTTTATGTAGATACAAGGTGAAGTATTCAGAAAATGATTATGAGCTGACATATGCAACTGTTAAGGTAAGGACTATTCCCTATTGCAAGAACTCTAAAACCAACAGCATTACATCTTAATCTTCCTGTTTCTAATTAATTAATTAATTTAGGGTGCAGGTCATACAGCTCCTGAATACAAGCCGGAACAGTGCTTGCCCATGGTGATAGGTGGTTTTCCGGTGGCCCTCTTTAGTTTCACCCTTGCAAGACATTAATGTACTCATTTGTTTCTCTTGACATAAGTTACTTCTTTGACATGTATAGCATCACCAGGCATTAAGCTTTGTGTATCTTGTAATCTTGATGTGGAAAATCACATGTTAAAGTATATACAATTCGAGGTCGCCGCTATTTATATTTGTTTGTAGTATGAGAAGTTGGAGAAAGGAAGTACTTGTTGAATTTATTCTGTTGGTTAATAATCAGACCCATGGCACTCGTATATACTAGTTCTTTGGGTATGCGCTTTACGGTGTATTCCATCTCAATGGTTATATTTTTTTAAAACGTATATAAAAAATTAAACAATATTTACTTGTCTGTGCATTTGTTAGTGTCTTTTCAAAAGTAGCTATATAATTTAATTTTGCGTTAAATACATGTCATTACAAACAAAAAAATCCTTCCATATCTTAATCTTGGTAATTTTCAGACAGTACCAAAAGTATCACTACTCATTATGTAGGTTTTCATCTACATTAAGTAGATGATAGACAGAGAAAAAATTGTTGAAGTGAAGCGCATCTTGCAATACTTAAAAGCCACTCATTGTGTTTTTTTTTCCCATCTCATGGAGCACACTCCTTACATGGCTGCTGTGATTCTGACTGGGCGGGAGATGTTCATGATCGATCATAAGTCTACAATGGGTTTTGCTATATTTCAAGAAACCTTACTAGTTTTGTGGTCCTTTAAGAAACAACGTTCTGTGTCTTGCTCCTCCACTAAGGCTGAGTATGTCGCTGCGGCTGCCACCTTTGAACTACTATGGATTTGCAATATGCTCTCAGAACTTGGCCTCCCTATAACTCTTTGGTGTAATAACCTTAGTGTTGGATATGTAAAGCACGTACGGAAATAGTAAATAACTATTACAGTGATCAAAATGATAAACAATAAAGATTACAACAACAAATTGTCAATCTCTTGATCTTGAATTGGAACTTCAAATCTGGATCTTGTATTCAGAAATACAAGAACATGAACTGCTACACATGTGGCTTGTAGAACCGCTGAGAAACCGAACGGTTAGAGTCCTTTGAGATTCAAGTTCACACCTGAAACACTTATCAACCAATTAGATAATCACACCACCACCGGCTGAGTTGAGAGATGGTTCTCTGTCTTTAAGACAAGATTGCCCCCGTATATAGGCTTTACGGAAGTGTGGACAATAGTCTCCCAAGATGAAACAACAAACTATCAAGTGTGCAAAGCCTACACAAATGATCCCGGCGAAGAACACGAATAATGAAGATTGCTAAGAGAAGGATTTCTTATCAGAAAAACTGATCTCTTTGTGGTGTTGTTAACTTGTAAGTATGTTCATTTCTGTTCTTCTATAGAATTGAGCAAAAGGCCTCAATTTTAGGTGTGCAAGATGGCCTTTCAAATGGCCCATATTGGCATTCAATTGTCATGTAATGGATGACATTTAACCCCTAAGTAATCAAACAACATAATGGGTCAAGTAATGGCCATTATTGGGTGGATTCAATGCCATTGAAACCACCTCAACAGCCAAACCTTTGGGATTCCGTCGAGCAGTCACTGCCAATGAAGCGTCGCGGCTCTGCCACGTTAGCGCCGCGGCGCTAATTCAGCCAGAGACTCATGATGCTCACTGCTAATCAGGCGCCGTGGCTCTACAAGGGGGCGCCGCGGCTCTCCAGCGCCGTTGCCCAGTCCGGGAGGCGCTGCGGCCCTTTTCGGCTCCGCGGCCCTTTTTCGACCCGTACCATCTTACACTTCGCACAATCCTTCCTTCGTTTACTAACGTGGAACACTTGTTATTTAGCCAATAACCGTCCATCATTCTATGTCTCAAACATTTCACTTACGTACAAATATCTCTTTCATTAACAAAATTTACAATACTTGGCACTAAGATTGCACGTGTGTGGAAATGACATTTTCGACGTGCCGGGCCCCAATTGTTCGAGTCATAAATAATGGGATAAACTTAATTTCACATTAATAAATTTTCAACAATCCCCTCTTGAAAGAGATTTTGGCGCACACACAAGGTACCTACTTTCAACAATCTTTTAGCGGAAAGATATTGCATCAGGAGAGGTAGCTTCCCTCTTTGAACCTTCCCTAGTTGAATACCATCGGACTTACTTACTGCGCGGTGAACGTGATGTCTTGAACTGTCAGTGTTTAATGTAAGCCAAGACAACGGTTCCAACACAATACCTCCCCTTTATTCATTTCTTCTTATTGTTCTGTCCGTTGTGGCCGTAGACACACTTGGATTCTTAAGTGCGTTCATTTGAGGCGGTCTGTCCTCGCACTTAAATAGGTGATCTCCTATAAGGTATCCTGCTATACCCTACTTCATAAGTGTTAGGAATCATTAAAAGATTACCCAACCTTAACCTCAACCGTTTGAGGATCGTTAAAGATTTAGAAGCTTAACCTTTACCCACCATGCAGGTAGCACTTTAATGTCTATCGCGGGAACAGATTTGGATTTACGTTTCTTTACAGAAATCATAATCCGAAGTGCTCTTGCTTCCACCGAAGCGCTCAACTGAACCTTTTGTAGCTTAGTTTTCCCATTGAACCAAAATCTTAGGATCTCCAGTCAGTATGGTTGGGTTACCACTGCAAAGGTTCATATTATTTGGGTTTTAATCCCATTCCCCTAGATAGGCAGAACTTTTGATCTTCGGGTAGTCCCGTAGTTAAAGGGTCCGCTATATCCTTTGATTAGTAATCAAGGAAGTGACACCCGTGGTGATCAACTGCCATACGGTCTTATGTCTCTGACAGATCTGACAAATATGTCCAGACGCCGTCATCCGTGCCTTTCCTGAAGCTGATCGGTTAGCCACATTGTATAACTGCTGAAGGCACAGGTTTCTTCCAATAAGGGACGTCCTCTAAGGAGTCGTGAAGTTACTCAACTTCTTTCATGCTTTATTTAAAGCGATAAACTCTGATTCCATCATTAATCGGCCGATGTAAGTTTCCTTAGAGGATTTTCCAAGACCCACCATGAACATTTACTTGTGGCATTGGTGTTCTTCAAGTCTAATGTCCAGTTTGCATTAATGTGTTCTCCCAGAATCGCTGGACATCCAGAATACCATAATCCGTAGATAAGCGAACATTTCAGACATCGTCATATCCGATTTAACGCCTTCCATCGATCATTTCCAGAATCACGAGTGAACGTTAGTTCAACTGATCTATTTTGTAAGCCGATACCAGGTCGGTTGTAGTGTGTATAATACATTGAACTACATGTGACCTGCGCATATCGCTCCTTGTATATGGGTGCACCATGATTCCAATCAGTTCTACGATTCATATCCATTGGTGGCTTCAACGAGACTGTCAACTATCTTACAACTGAGTTTGGAGTTAGACCAGTATGTTAGATGTCTTAGAAATCCCAATTCCTAAGATGTCATCTGTGATACCCATATCTTTAATATCGAGACTTTTGTTTCAATACGACTTCCACTTTCAGACTGTTGGTTTTCCAACTGTTGGCTTTCTAACTTCAGAGTCAATGTTTCTGTTGTCAGATTCATTATTTCTGTTTTATCTGAAACTTCCACAACCAAAATGTAAATATTTCAGGGACTAAAGAGAAAGTTTAGGAAGAAGCCCAACAGTCCAACAAACCAGCTCTGATCCTCCCCTTCCAACTCTCCGGTTAAGAAGGTTGTCTCAACATTCATGTCACGCAAGACTGCAATGACCCTAGATGTTAAGCTATTCACAGGGGAGCACATGTCCAAGTAGTCGAGGCCTTATACTCGACAGTAGATCCATCTATTTTGTACTCATTTTGAGTATCCACTTTTACAGCTCAAATGTTCTTCTCTCAGAGGAAGGTCAACCATTACACAAGTATGGTTTTATATGATGGAATCTATTTCTCTCTATGTAGCTTCTTTCCAAAGCAACGCTTCTGGAGATGACAATTCTCTATTAATTGTCCATGGTTCATTCTTAACCATACAAGCTAGAAGGCCTGAAACAAGTCTTTGTCCCATATTTGCTCCGTCTCGGTTCAACATTTAGAATCCCTGAGCTCTGTAGATCGTGAACATTAAGTTTTGGAATGTCAGCAACTTCCGAGTCCTGTAGCTCTGGGACGTCTGGTTTTGGACAATCAAGCACTCGCGGGTTCTTGTTAACCTCGAGCAATTACTTCTTTTTCCTTCTAAAGGAAAGTTATCCTCAAAGAATTCAACATTCTTTGACACCAAGAGGCGATAAGCACTACTGTTATTTACAGATTCAGTGGATACGCAATCTACAGTCTTAGGTCCAACTTGACCTGTTTCGGTATTCCAACCTCTACCAAGCCACCCTACAACACAACATTTGTAGGTGGGATCCTTTCTATGTTTCACACGGAGGGTTATTCTTATCCTTATGCGTAGTTTTATTGAGAATCGCATTAGCGGTAAGGATCGCCTTGCCCTACATATTTTGGGCATACGACTTTGATCTTGGCTAACACCGTCAGACTGAGGTGAGTAATGAGAAGTCGTTTGATGAACGATGCTTCACATTCTCCCCCTTTATCACTACGAATTCAACAGCTTCATCTTTGCTTTTCAACAAGCAAAGGATGCAATATGTTGTACCATTATCAATGAAGGTCACAAAGTACTTGTATCCCCCCTCTATTTTGTATAAACTTCAAATCACGCATGTATGTGTGACTAAGTTCTAGAGGATCGTTGTTTCTTTCGCTATTCCTTTGACGGAACTTGTCTCCCCCCTTCTATTTTGTACAAACTTCAATTCACCCATGTAGGTATGCCTAAGTTCTAGAGGAGCGATGCTTCTTTCGCTATTCCTTTGACGGTATGAAAAGGTGATTTTGCCTCTTCGCCTACCTCACATTCATTTTGAGGGTTTATGTCGACAGAAGGCAACAATCTCAACTTTGTTAGCTTTTGAATGACTTTTTATTTAACATGTCTTAATCTATGATGTTATAGATGCACGAATTACAAATATATCATTCATTTAGCTACAGACATTCTGTACCATTCTTAGTTATTACAATCTTGTTGGCCTAATCTCAAACCAGCTTGACCAACAACGTCCCTTAAACCAAGTTTGGGACATGTATCACCTCCTTTTACAGTGATCACATTCCCTGAAGTCCTATTGAGGACAACCTCTCCAGCTCCTTCTACTTTAGAGGTGGCGTTGCTTCACATGAACAACCTCTTGCCCGTGGTTAGGGCGTAACCGGATCATAAGTGATCTGGATACTCTGGCCCATTCCAGTTGCTTTGACAGACTGAGTGTCCAATTTCTTTTCTGTCTTTCTTTTGGCCTTCAGATCATTTAAGACCTAGAAACTCTGGCTTACCTCACTAGGTGTCCATTACTTTTCTGCTTTTCTTTTGTCCTTCAGATCTTTTAAGACCTGGAAATTCTGACCCACTCCAGTCGCCCATAAGCTTTGTACGACTGAGTGTCCAATATCATCCTATCAAATGAAGGATCTTCTGTCAGATAGTGTGACATGTTCAACGTCTTAAGATAAGCCATTATCTTTTAGTCTTCTTCCCTTGTGATTGGTGTCCAGGGAAATCCCTGGCGCTTACTTAAGAGTGGTAACAATTTTTGCACAGTCAGTGGATCTCTCTCCTTGTACGTGCGAACATACTTTACACACTCTTAATAATTACACCCAAAAAAATGGATCTTTTAAGTTTTGTTTACAATAGTCCAATCTTTAACCGGGAAGGAAGAAGATTCAATATCTGATTTTAGAGTGTAGGGAATATGAGTTTTTAATGAAAACACTTTCATATTCCCAGCCTTGCTTTACACACTTTTATTCAAATATTAACTAAACACATTATAGATAAGGAAGGATAAATTAACTTAGACCTTTTGGATTCTGGCCCACTTCAATTAGACTGAGTGTCCACATCCTCCTTACAATAATTAGGATCTTTTGTCTGGGAAAAATCTAGGCCCTCTGCTACAAGATAGAACATCATCTTCAGCCTTCTCCTTTTGTCCCAGTTGACATCCTCAGCCTCTCGTGGGCGCTTGTTTCCACCACTCTCGGGAGCGGTGACACTAACTCGTCCTTGATCTTTAGCCGTATTAGCATGACTATCAGCAGTATCTTAAAGCTCAGCATCAGATCCAGAGATCCTATATTTGATGAAAACAGATTTGTAACTATTGTCAAAGAGAGAACCAAAATAAGGACCAGATTTGAAAGCATTGTTGTTGACAAAGACAGTGTTTGAACTGTTAACAGAACTGTCAACAGAACTGTTTTCAAGAAGAAACCCACAGCTAGATTTGGGACCATATCTGCTGGCAAACATCTTTCGAGCACTAATACAATCTTGTCTTAAAATTGTTGGATATGTAAAGCACGTACGGGAATAGTAAATAACTATTACAGTGATCGAAAAGATAAACAACAAAGATTACAACAACAAGCTGTCAATATCTTGATCTTGAATTGAAACTTCAAATATGGATCTTGTATTCAGAAATACAAGAACATAAACTGCTACACTTGTGGCTTGTAGAACCGCTGAGAATCCGAACGGTTAGAGTCCTTTGAGATTCAAGTTCACACCCGAAATACTTAACAACTAATTAGATAATCACAACACCACCGGCTGAGTCTAGAGATATCTCTTTGTCTTTAAGACAAGATTGCCCCCGTATATAGGCTTTACGGAAGTGTGGACAATAGTCTCCCAAGATTAAACAACAAACTATCAAGTGTGCAAAGCCTACACAAATGATCCCAGCGATGAACACGAATAATGAAGATTGCTAAGAGAAGGATTGCTTATTAGAAAAACTGATCTCTTTGTGGTGTTGTTAACTTGTAAGCATGTTCACTTCTTCATTTATGTTCTTCTATAGAATTGAGCCAAAGGTCTCAATTTATAGGTGTGCAATATGGCCTTTCAAATGCCTCATAATGGCATTCAATTTCCATGTAATGGATGACATTTAACCCCAAGTAATACAGTAACATAATGGTCCAAGTAATGGCCATTATTGGGTGGATTCAATGCCATTGAAACCACCTCAACAACCAAACCTCTGAGATTTCATCGAGCAGTCACTGCCAATGAAGCATTGCGGCTCTGCCACATTAGCGTCGCGGCGCTAATTCAGCCAGAAACTCACGATGCTCACTGCCAATCAGGCGTCGCAGCTCTGCAAGGGGGTGCCGCGACGCTCCGGTGCCGCGATCCAGTCCGGGAGGCGTCGCGGCCCTTCTTGTCTCCGCGACCCTTTTCCAACCCGTACCATCTTACACTTCGCACAATCCTTCCTTCGTTTACCAATGTGGAACACTTGTTATTTAGCCAATAACCGTCCATCACTCTATGTCTCAAATATTTCACTTACGTACCAATGTCTCTTTCATTAACGAAATTTACGATACTTGGCAACTAAGATTGCACGTGTGTGAAAATGACATTTCTGACGTGCGGGACCCCAATTGTTCGTGTCATAAATAATGGGATAAACTTAATTCAACATTAGTAAATTTCCAACACTTAGTGCCACGTATCTCACAATGAAACATGTACTTCACAGTCATACCAAGCACTTGAAGATTGACTTTCATTTTGTGCGAGACTTGGTTCGACAATGAATGCTTAGGGTACAACATATCTCCTCCAATGACCAAATTGTCGATGCACTGACAAAGCTATATCTCCTCCTAAGTGGAACTGGAATTATTCATACCACTCAGAGAAGTTCAATCTGTTGATTACTGTAACAAATGAAGTAAGCGAATGAAGAGGAATATCTGTAAAATAGAAATACTTGCTCACAAATTAGAAAATAATGTGGATTCAGCAAAACAATAAAGTATACCGTAATTCTCATTTGTGTGGTTTCTACGATACACTATCACAATTTAATATCATTTGATCTTTAATAGGCAATTAAATATTTTTTGTCAAACATATATGACATCTCTAGATAGACAATATATATTTGACTAAGATATTTTAATTTACCTTATTATGCTCACTATTCATAGAGTAACTGACCTTTGGATAAAACCTTAAATTCTAGCAATAGTGCAAGTTAATTATCCATTTCTTTCAATAATAGGCATTTTCATTAGTTTCATGGATAAATGCTATTTTTTATGTACGCGTATATTTCATAAATTTATTAGTTTGGCCACTTTAGTGACTACAAAACTATATTAACAAAAATGTACACACAAAATAAACATTAGAAAATTTATGCATATGAATATTTTAAACATTCTAGTTTGACAATTTTTGGTGACTGACAAAATATAGACACATAAAACATGCATCAAGTAACCATAATATTATGTATGTAAACGTTAAATACTCTAATTAAGCACTTTGGTAACTAACAAATTATATAACACTAAGCACCGACATATGATTATTGTTGACATTAGCAAAAATGACAAGTGTTAGTTTTGATGATTGATAAAGAGAATGCATAAGGTGAAAGAACCAGATATGTGGACTTGATCTATCAAAGGGGAGATGTTGTATAGAGCTGAATAAACCAGGACTCAAAGTAGAGATGGAATGAATCAGGTCCAACAACATGTTCCGTCTCAGTCCCAGCAACAAGACAGAGTTGACAGGAACAAATGCAAGGAACAGGTCCAGGAATGTATTCCTTCTCAGAGTCCTACCACAAGTAGGACTTGTGTTTTTATGGTAAAGACTTGATGTACAAGGCGACATAATTTCGTGCCATGCTTATCAAGATATTTTGGAGTCCTACAAGAAAATAAAATATGCGTGAAGATGTCAGAATTCTAAACCAACACAAATCCTATTCTACCATGATGGGTCTATCATGTAGGGTTTAGGTCAGCCACGTTGATGAAGACAAAAGCTATAACTATCAAATCTTGCCATGAAGAAATTTACGCACTCACAAAGAGAGAAAATCATAATATTGAGTAAACCATGTCAAGAAAAATTGAGAGAGTTCTAATTTTGTCAAGTGTGACCTAATACGATGAAACATATTAAAGAACTTGTGTTACAGAGTTTGTGTTTACAGTTCTTGAGTTCAGATTCTTGTATTAGGATTGATCATCGAGTTGTACATTTATTCGCTTTCATAGAAGCAATTGTAGTAGGTATAAAAGTTAGTCAAGTTCAACTTCAAGTTGGAGTTCAACTTGAAGATTGCTTACTTGTCTGGGTAGATTAGTGAGATAAGAATTTGAGTTTATCGTCCCTAGGTTACAGAATTTGTAACTTGAATTTACAGAGGCTCACTTTGTGGTGGAGTTAGAGTTAAATCCTACAGAGGTGTAGGTCGTGTTCTTTTCTGTCCTTGTGAGTCAGGTGGTTTCTACGTAAAAAACATGTGTCCTTACTTTACTGTTCTTTATTATTCCGCAAACTCTATGCATAGAACAGGTAGAGTAACGTGTTTCATCCTATAGGGAAAAAGTAGGCATCACATAGGATAGGCATCGCATAGGATAGACAACTTGGTGCGCAAAATATCAATTATTATTATCATTTAGTGTAAGAGCCACTTTTAATTGTTGCATAATATAAAAACAAAACATAATCATTACATTATGTGAAAATAAATTGTTTACCCTAAAAAAAGTATAGTTAAATTTGTTAAGTGGACTAAAGGATACGTGAATTAGTTTAAATAAAGCGTAAAGTAATTGAATCAATAAAACAGTAATAATAAGCGTAACGAAATGTAATCAAGTAAACAGTGAAATAGAAATGTCCTGCTTAGTCTAGATCTGGATGAATCTCCTGATAGATCTCCAAAATGACTCTGAACTTAAAGCAACTAATAAAATGGGGCAAAAGTGACTTAAATATAATGTGTATTGCTCAATGGAAGTAAATATGATTGTTAAGCGTAAATTGGATGTCCTCCCAAAATGAAGATTGAACTACTTTTATAAAGATGAAATCGGAGCTTTAATGCCCACGGATTCCTCTCAATTAATGTACAGTAATTAAAAGCGTTTATTTAACAAAAATAGTAACGTCTGGTACTTAGCCGTACGGGATCAATTGTCATTAATACCCATAATCTCTCTCGGATATAACATCAACAGTTTGTCTGGACTAGCTCCTTAAGATGCCTACTCCGGGCCTATTTTATAACCAAACTCATAAATGTCCAATCTTACTTCGAGCAGTACGTGAGCATGCCACTTATTATGCTTAATTTTACCCAGATATTCCCTACAACAGAAGTTTTCATTCGATCAGAAAGTTAAAAGTATAATGCTTCCGATCCAGATACAATTCAAAAATCCAACTGCTTCCTTTTTTTCGGTGGGAAACGAAACATTTCCACTGCTTCAATTTGATGAGATGTTAATCAGCACTGCACTGAATGCTCTTTCTGATTCGGCGGTGACAATTGAGTTGACGCGATGCTTAATCATGGTCTGCGGATCCTCATTTTTTGGGAATCGATGGTTTCCTTTCTTATATAAGCAATGGTTGTGCTTATCAAATTTCTCATTCTTGCCATAATATTTTCTTTCCTTCTAACCATTTTTTTCCATAAAAGAAAAACCTTATTGCAACTATGGCTTCACCTACTCTTTCTCCTTCATCATCGTCTCCCTTACGCTTGCCATCAGGCGAACACTCCGATACCCCTTCATGCCGGGGAAAGTCCCTGTGCTCACTGCTACCCAAGAGGTTGATCTTGGTTCCCTTGTTGCTAAAATTTTGCCCTTTGATTGTGTGTTCCAAGGGGATTTTTGCATCGATTTCCATCACGAACCAGTGAGTAAAATAAGTTCTTTGATCACCAACGAAATTCTCCCCCAGGTCTATACGGACTGTAACTGGGGAACTGAAGTTGAGGAATTGGTAGTAGGCGAATATGGGAGAATGAACTACCATGTGAAAGGTTTCACCATAATACACACTTACCATTTTACCATGATTTTACTCTTCTCGTTCCTCTTATTATGGAGAACTTCTGTCTCCCATACCATATCTGCCTCGGTCAACTGGACCCTTAATTATGGAGGACAATCTACTGCATCCAGCAACTAGCCGACAACGCCTAAGTAAATTTCACTCTTGACCATCTGCTGCAACTCTATTCCCCTCGGGTGTTTAGAGGAGGAATGGTCCATTTGTACGCTCGGGGCTCCCGTGGTTTAATCGCCAGTGCTGAAGATGACTTTGACTATGACTAATGTGATTGTTTTGTCATGATTCATACGGATTGCCTTCACAGGCCTTCCCTGTATCCTTTTTTATGTCGTGGAAGCAGTCGGAGCCCTTGCTCCAACCCCCTCTCAAGAAGAGAGTAGATTGAGTTCCGAGAATCGGCGGGCTGAAGTAGAGGCTCTTCGGTCAAAGAACAAAGAATCAAAAGCCTTAAATCAATCACTGAGAAAATTCTATGATGAAATTAAGCAAACTCTGTAAGAGCGAGAGGATTCCCTCCGGAACTTGTCTACAGCCCATCAGAAGCTTCACACAAGAGCCGTCAAAGAGTAAACTGACCTGCTGCTGATAAGTTACAATGCCATCGTGCTGCTGATAAGCATAGTGCCAGTCTGCTTCGTGATCTTGCTGTTCTGGAATTCCGTAGGGATGTCTTCAAGGAGGTTTTGGACAACAAACTGGATCTCTCTTCAGCCTTGACGGAAGCCGAAGTCAATGCTGCTGCTGCAGAGTCTATGGTGAAAGACCTTCAAGATTCTGAGGGAAATAATGAGGACTCCTTAGGCCCCCCCGGCAACCGGAGATGCTCCCGCAACCACTTGAATTAAGCTCCCTATATCATAGGCATGTGTGCCTCACTTTATGATTCTAGTACATTTTTCTGTTAAAGCCTGGGAAGACCATGGAACCTAAGGTGTCGGTTCCTTTCGCAGGCCAGTAATACTTTTTACCTATTTTGTTTCTGGGTCACTTGCGACCTCGATCAATAGTATGAAATGAAATTACTTTCTGTTTTGCTTCCTTTGCCTTTTTTTGCTACACACAAATTCTTTAATCAAGTTTTACTTATGCGACGAATACAAGTCTTATTTTCAAATAAATCTCAGTAACTACTAATTTTTAGTCCGGCGCATGATTTTCCAGATAACGCCTAATTCCCGACTTTTATGTGAAAAGTGCTTTGTTCATCAAAGCTTTCATAACACATTCATAACAAACTCAACTTCTCATAGCAGTAGTTTGTGTGTGAGTAAAAGACTGTTCACTTCCTCTTCCTAAATATGAGAATCAATGCTCGATCCAGTTGCCATCTAGCGTGGTAAGACCGGTTGCATGTATTGCATTAATATTTTTTTCATTTATAAAATTCCACTTTCTGGAGCCAGTTTGATTTTGTCTTCACGTTTATCTTCATGCTATTTCTTCCATGTCACACTTATGGGTCATTCTCATAGGTATATTCCCCCCAGTGTTGGAGTAGGCAGTACAAATACTCGATTACTGGTTTCAATCTTCTCAATCCACCCATAGAAGTCCCCATTGTGGAGCTTGACATACTTGGTTAACTGCCAAGGAGGAAGCATATCTGGATGATTTCAGTCCCCAGTTTTTAAGCCTTCCATTTTACGACCATTACTTCTCACACAATCAAGTAACTGTTCGTTCTCCTTAGGTTTTGCTACCAATGACGGGCTCGAAAGGTATTTTTTTCAAATCCCCTTAAGGCCTGCCGTCACTCTGGGGTCCATCTGAAATCATTCTTATTCTTCAATAATGAAAAGAATCGATGGCTCATTTTGGATGAACGAGAAATGAAACGGCTAAGGGCCGGCAATCTTTCCGCGAGTCTTTGCAATTCTTTTACATCCTCAAGGACCTCCGGTATATCTTTAATTTCCTTGATTTTATCCGGGTTGACCTTGATTCCCCTGTTTGACACGAGAAACCCCAGGAATTTGCCGGACCCGATGCTGAAGGCACATTTCTATGGATTCAGCCTCATGTTGAACTTCCTCAGTACATCAAAGGTTTCCTACAAATGCTTCAAATGGTCCTCCGAAACTAGAGACTTGACCAACATGTATATATATATATATATATGCTTCCATAGTTTAACCCACTTGATTTTCAAATATACGATTAACCAACCATTGATAGGTTGCACCGACATATTTCAAACCAAATGGCATTACGTTATAACAATAAGTTCCATGTTTAGTTACAAAAGAGGTTTTCTCTTAATCATTCGGGTTCACCCTAATCTGGTTATATCCAGATTAAGCATCAAGAATACTCATCATCTCGTGTTCGGCCGTCATCGATCATTAAATCAATGTGCCCAGTGGAAACGAGTCTTTTGGATAAGTCTTATGTAACGTCTCGTACTTTCGGGTCACGGTTTGAATCCCTAAGCGTATGTAAAATCACTAGGCGTGTGAAAATAGACCCGAGCGTTGAAAAATTTATGTTATATTTACGTATGCTAATAAAGAGATTAGTATATAAAAGGATTAAACCCCGAAATAATTTTAGACATAACAAGTGTGACGACGGGGATCGAAAATAATAGTTGAATATCCCCAAAGAGGTTATGAACTTGTGTCATACTATAAGGTTATGGCATTGAGTATATGAAGGTCTTATAAGTTATCAAGATTTAAGTGAGTTGGGATCACGAAATTAATTATGTGTGCGATTGATTAATTGTGGGATTAATTAATCTTGGTGGGGGACAAGACTTAGTGGGGGTTATGCACGTGTAGTCTTCAAGATTAGCTAACTAATGACTAGCCTAAATTACTAAATAGGTGGCAATATATTATGGTTTGCATGTTAAGTAGTGGTGGCATTAGGAATAGTAGGCGACTTGGGGGTGATTAAAATAGATAGGGGCAAAGTCGTGGTCTAGTTGATTATTCATACCTCCCTCTGAATTACTTTTACATATAACACTACCCTTCTTTTGTTCTTAAAGTTACAAAGAACACATCCCCCTCCATTAGTTAATAAGGGTAGGTTAGTGTTAGCAAATTGATAGCAATTTATCTAAGTGTAGGCAGTGACGTTTTTGCTCCTAAGAACAACGACCAACAACATTGTTTGATGTTTCTTGGCAAGAAACAATATTTTCCTTCCATTTTAGTGAATCGAGGTATGTTAAGGCAAATTATTTTCTTCTTTTGACATGTTTCATGTAACGAAACGTAACCGTGATATTATTCCACAAATTATTTTCAGTTTGTTGTTATGTCCCTGTTATGTTATTATTCATGTCTGACATACTCAGTACATCAGTCGTACTGACGTCCCTTTTGTCGGGGGACGCTGCGTTTTATGTCTGCAGGTTCACATAGGCAGGGTGATGGTTCACGTTAGTTGATTGCGGATCCAGCGGATTTTTGGAGCAATCCTCTTGTTCGGAGTGTTGGTTTAATTTCGGTACGGTACATTTTTGCTTGCGTATATGGGTATGGCGGGGCCCTGTCCCGACCTTTGATGTTGCTACTCTTAGAGGCTTGTAGACAGGTGTCCTGTTGATAGTGGTCTTATATGGTTTTGTCGGCCTTGGTATGGGGATGTATGTATATAAGTTGGTTACCAGATTTTACCTAATTCTTTTCGGTTTAGTCCGTATTTAATTATGACTAGGTGTTGACGGTACGATTGGTGGTACCCGACGAGTGGGGTCCGGGTGCCCGTCGCAACCCTCCGGTTTGGGTCGTGACACCTTATTTAGATCTTTATAATCCACACACATTCTTAATTTGTTCCCCTTCTTGGGTACTACAACTACGTTAGCTAGCCATTCGGGGTAATTTACTTACCGAATGGGTCCTATGTTAAGAAATTTAGTTACATCTTCCTTCAAGAAGTTGTTCTTGTATTTTGCAATGGGCTTTCTCATTTGCTTCACCGGTGTAAATTTTGGATCCAGGCTCAACTTGTGAGTTGTCACCTCCTGTGGAATTCATATCATGTATAAATGGGACCATGCAAAACAATTTTAGTTATCTTTAAGGAAATCAATAAATTTAAGTCTGAGCTCCGAAGTCAATCCGGTGCCAGATATACCTTCCTTTCTGGCCGTTGTACGAACAAAATTACTTGCTCCAATTCTTCAGTAGTTGACTTGATGGCATATGATTCTTCCGGTACCACAAAAGACATCGGAACCCCAAATTCTTCATCGGCTTTATCCTCCTATTGTTTTTCCCTAGCATTTGGAACTGTGTTTTGTTGATCACCATCGTTTGTTGTTTTGCCATGGGACCAGAGAGATGACTCCGGCTCCTGTAATTGCTATTTTTCTTTGTCCTCATTCTTTGGCTCAATTACCGGCTAGCGATGGCGAACATTTCCCTTGCAGCAGATTGCTCTCCATAAATCAGTTTAATCCTGTCCGGAGTTAGAAATTTCACCGACCAATGCAATGTAGAGGGGACCGCCTTCATGTCATGAATCTATGGTCTCCCAAATATTGTGTTATACCTCATATCCCCGTCTATTACGTAAAATTTTATTTCTTTTGTCACTTCCCCAATATTGATCGACCATATGATTTCTCCCTTGGTTATTTCGCTTGCCATGTTGAACCCAATGAACCCTAGTCGCTAGGATAATTTCATTAAGCATATTCATTAGTTCTACGACCTTCCACAAAATGATGTTTCCCGAGCTACTTGGATCAATCAGAATATTCTTGATCCAGATATTTACCAATCAAAATATTCATTAATTGATGCTTACAGAAATTACCAATGTGTCATTGTGTGGAAATAAGACGCCTTTTGCGTCTTCATTAGTAAATATTATTGCATCATCAAGTGGTATTTATCGAGGCCGCTTCTCCCGAGTTATGGCTGACTTAGTTTTCTTGGCAATCGAAAAAGTTATCCCGATCACCTCAGATCCTCCAATGATCATGTTGATTACATGTCACCACGTAACCGGTGTGGAAGGTTCATCTACTTCCATGCCTTTTCCATAATTATCTTGCGCTTGGTCACTTAGGAATTCCCCTAGTGGCCATTCTTGAAAAGTCTAGTCACTTCTTCCCAGAAATGTTGACAGTCCTAGTTCGGTGGCCATGAGTACCATGGAATTAACATATCAATGTTGGGTCTCTTGATACACTCAAATTATACCTAAATAATGGCGTAAAATGGATGCGGCTAAATATAGTAACCCAACTAGGTTGGGGTCGAATCCCACAAAGAATAGAGTGTGAAAAGGTTACTTCTTTAGTTTGTTACTTCACTCTAGTCGTTATTCTATTCCGATTAATTGTCAAAAGAGTTTATGGTTGTACTTGTTATTTTTACTAGAAGTAACTTTAATTACAGAATGAAACAAAGGTTGTGTCCCCTTTAGATGATGTGTAATGATGTAGTGTTAATATGATATATTCATAATTGGTTGTTGCATTGTTTGCACTCAATCTCTAAATGACTCTCTAATATTTCCCAATAGTTAGAAAGTATTTTCTCTTTATGATTTTTTCAAATATAAAATAGTTGATATGAAGAAGGATTAATTATGCTGAGTAAACTCTTTTTATCCCTAAGTGAGCTTATTAAACGAGGGTTAACACCTCGAGTTCTCGCTATGCATTTCTACCAAACCTTAACTCACTTTCTCACTTAAAGAAATGGTTTATAACATAAGATGATGTTTGCAACCACCAACTAACTTTAAAGTATAATAAATAAATAGAAACAAACAACTCATTATACATATATTCAATGTTAAACATCCATTCACATTACACCCATCATAGGATCTGAAGCCTTAGTATTAATTTAGCTACTCATAGTTTTTGTTACAAGACAAAGCATTAAAGAAAGTAATAAATAAAGCATTAAAGCTTACAATAAATAAAGAATAGGAAAGATTAAGATTTCCCTCAAAGGGTTCACTAAATTGGAGTATTCAATGCTATGGAATACTTGGGAGAAAGTTCTGAACAAGATGACCCACAAAAACCCTACACACACTATATATAATGGTCCAAAAATGAGGAAAAAATTGTGAAGAAAATGTCCCGGCGTAAACTTTGATGAAAGATATCGACAATCCATCAAACTGGTCTTGGCCACCGTGATTAGATATCTTCATCTTTAGGGCTTCATCACGCTCACCTTCACAGGCCGTCAAAATGATTTACGGTATGTGATTCCTGTCGTGCTTCTGAGTCTTCAACTGATTCAATTCTTGGATGAGGATTCATGAACAAATCACGACCTGTAAAAATATTTTACAATGCATGAAAATTCTGCCGTCATTGATATTCCCTCAATCATTTTTTCTGGATATGGATTTACGGTGTATTAATGGACCATGAATCTGATCGACGGTCCGTGAATATGCCATAAAACTTTGCTTTCAGCAGCTGCTTTCCTGAACTTCAAAACTCGGCATTTTTATGCAACTTTCCCTTGCTTTTGCCAATTTGGACTCGCACACCTGAAACATGACAAAAACTTACTTAAGAGCAAGTAGAACTCATCGTTAAAAGCACCAAATGTGCCATAATTCCACGACACATCAACACCCTAAACTTAAAGTCTTTGCTTGTCCTCAAGCAAGTAAAACAATACATACGACTATTACATTGGCTTAGATTTCACAAAGTAAGAAAGTCTATAGTGATTTTGGCGAGTAACTACCGGCACATACATCTGTCAAAGATGACTCCCCCTACATTCTCATTTTCACACCAGACACATGACTTAAAATTGTTGCAACTCACAATGAAGCTTCAATCAATATCATCACGTTACTAGAAAAACCATTCTGCACATAGGTCTCAATAACCGGAAAGTCAATTATTTTCAAAGAATTTATCAACCTTTATGTCCTCACACAGACCAAAGAAAGTCTCAAACACACATATATATGAGTACAAACGGGACAAGAGACTACGGATAAAAGAAAATACTCACACTCACAAACAAATTCACACACTACAAATGCAAATGTCATATGTTTGCCCTTATTTTCAATGCTTTTCAGATTTGGTTGTGATCACACTAGGACTTTTTCTTGGCTTGTGATATAGGCTTAGGAATGGGTAGTATAGATATTTGGATCATAGTGACTCACCTTCCTTGAACACTACACTTCATTCGCCCTTATTTTTTCTTTCTTCTCATGTTTTTTATCTTACAACCTCGATGTGGTTTATCAAACTACTTCATTTATTTCTCTTTTTGTGAAATATTTTCAGAAAATTATACATCTATGTTTCTTACAGGAAACACATCGAATCATATACAAGGCAACTCATCGAATCATATACAAGGCAACTCATTTCCACCCCAAAATTGGGCATTATGCCTCATTTTCCACATATTTCGCATGTCACCCCAACTTAGGCTTTTAGCCTCTCATTCATCATTCAAAGTGTCAAGGAGGGAGCAGGTGCAAGAATGGGAACATCTCAAACAAGGGTAGAGGCTAGTTAATGACTAGTCAAGAAAAAGGTCTACAAGCTCAAAATGGGAGACTAATGATCATTTATATAAACGGGTTAGGCTCATGAAAGGCAAAAGGGTTTCGCAATTATAAAAGTCTAAGATCATTTCAACAACCAAACTATCCTTAGAAACCGAGCATGACTAACTAGGCAAGTTCTAGATTGTATATACAGTATGCTAACAGATACTAACAACTCACAACACAATGGCATAAGGATTGTTCTATTGATTTGATTTGACTCCCAATTAAGAACTCAACAAACAAGGTATCCAATATTCATAATGTCATGAAAAGAACCATGCATGTCAATTTAGCAACACATCTCGAGTACGCATCATAAAATTTTGGAGGGAAGTATATAAATTACAAAACATTATAAATGCCATAAGCTACTCAAACCACCACCACCTAAGTCACAATTACTCTATTTGACCTAAACGACAGCCTCAACATGCCAGGTTCAACATAACTTATACACATTTTAGAAACAAACCATGGCAAACAAAGTTGAGGGGAGTACATCTAACATATATATACATCAAAATACACCAAGAATAAGGTAGGCCCACCCCCAACTGAAAAGTCATGAATTCTCCCCAATGCATTCAAAATAAGTAGAGAGATAGTGTAGAAACTCCTTGAGGCACCTTATACACGATGCTTATCCAAAGTTGGTATGCCTTCTGAAGTGGACACTGCAACATCTAGCTCAATGGGCGGTGTCTCTATGGTAATGGGCTCGGAGGATGGTGTCCCTATGGTAATGGGCTCGGAAGGTAGGATAGAATGGTTCAACATAATATCTTCTATGTGTGCAGTACTAGGTGAAGCTCCGACAACACTACTAACTAGCGGTGCAACGTGACTGTCTAACCGAGGTTCACATATAAATCTCTTCATAAGTACATGTTCTTCTACATCAATTCGAGGAGCATCATCATCCCGAAAACTACCGACAAAGTTAACCTCTTCTTCCACACCCATACTTATCTCATCCAGCTTTCTTTGCCTCTATTCTGAGTACGTGGTTGAGCATCACCTAACAAACTTACTATCTCAACCACGCTTGAGAGATTTATATTTTGCTTTAGAGCTGGATCCTCTGGTACAACCTTTTCTCATTTCTGCAATGCTTTGATGTCGACTTTTATCTGATTGAGCTCACCCTAAAGTTCCCTTATATCAGTACCCAGACCTGATCTCTACCTCCACTAGCCTCAACTCAAACCCCATCAAATTCAGCACTTATCTGTTGGCAAGATTGTTCTGTTGACATCTGCAAGGGTGCCAATGCTTTCTCAATTTCTCGCACCATAAATTTCCATAGCTCTCTCATCACACTGGTCACTTTTCTGTCAGCCCATTCTTCTTTGAAGATAAATATCTGGAAATTCTCTCTAGTGAAAGTAAATAACCCACCTAATAGCATAACTGTAAATGGAGAATGTTCGGTTGTTGAAGTATGGCTAGTGGGAATAGTAGGAGAAACTATTGTTGGTGCAAGTGTGCCAGTAATGGTATCTTTGATTGCCTCAGCACTGAACTCCATATATGGTTCAACTCATTCCTTAGACTGAACCGATAACTCATCTGGCAAAGGTACACTGTCACCTTAGGAAGCATGGAGTGTTTCATCCTTGCTCTTCAAGAGATCATAGACAGAGTTTGCCGGTACCAAATGATCATCCAATGGAATCTCAGGAACTCCTACTTTATGACATAGCTGAGTGATAAGGCAAGGAAGAATCAATGATATGGCTTATATGGGGCTTTGTCTTTGATCTCATTAAGAAGAAGCTTCCCAACATTTATTGAATAGCGGGACAATAGATCTGCACAAAGGATTGCCGGATCTGGAGTAATTTGGTTGTCGGATTGGGTGGGTTCCAGTCGGTAAATAATCACATGCCACCAAAACTTGGCTTCGAGACTAAGGTGAACGCAGGTTTGTCAGCCAAATAGAAGTAGCCCAAGCAATCACAGCTACTACCCATTGCATGACTGGTAATGTTTCTTTGTTATCCATATTTTGTTCAAACTCTGATATGTTGGCTGGTGTAGTGTAATCCTCCGCAAATAATACCTTATTGATGGCGGCACTAGTTATGTCCATTTTAACCTTCTGAACTTCAATCTATGACAAAGCTGGGAACGAAACCATTCGTTGGCTGGGCTTTTTCGTTTTCATCTTGTGCAAAACATCACTATAGGATGCGTATAATTCCCGAACAAGTGCTGGATAGTATTCACCAGAAGGATTGTTAAGGAACTCTAGCTTATGAAATTTAATAGCATCGAAGTGCGGGCGTAGGGTTCCAACCCATGAAAACTGATGTGTCGCTCGTCGAATATATTTCTCATTAGATTTCCCCCTATTTTATAGGTGCTACCCTGCTCATATTGTTTCCTGGACCCTTCTACCAAAAATATGATATCCTCTCCAAGGTTCGGTGTATGCCCCTCATTGCTCTATTTCGTATGAATTTCCTATTGTCTGATGTAGTCAGCCTGGCTCATAAATGCCGGAGCACTAGATATAGTGCAGACTTGGGAACATTGTTGCTCAGTATCCTCCACACCATCGCTAAGTAAAGGTAAAGATGATTCTCCCTCATCAGACGACGGAGAACTTAAAGGAGTTGGTCTCCATGGTCTGGTGGTCATTTGCAATGGTGTAGCATTTTTTTCCCTCTCAGAGTGTGAATGTTCATCTCTTAGTCGAGTGTCTGGATTTGTTGGGTTCTGCCTCGAAGTCGACCACCTCTTTTGATCGGGTTCTTGAGAGCCAAACATGTTGAAGACCAAGTTAGTACATGAGCAAGGCTAAACATTAAAGAGAATTGAATTGTAGAATTCATAACTCAACATGTTGTTTCACTGATTTCATGTGACCATTAAACATTTCACGGACCGTGAAAATTATTCATAGGTTGTGTTCGTACTATGGTCTGTAAGCAGAATGGCATGGTTTATTGAGACTGACTCACGGTGGAATAACAGTCTGTGAAAAATTTTCACGATCCGTGAAAAGGTTTCATGATACGTGGAATATTTTCACAGTCCATTGTTCTCGAGTCCTTAAACAGAATGGTGAGATTTCAAGGATGTATTTTACGATAGAATCACGGTTCGTGGATATTTTCATGGTTCATCGATTCTAAAGTAAAAAGAGAAATTAGAATTTCTTCAATATTATGAACTGTATGCAATCAGATAATACTTAACACAAATTTTGAACACAACACACACACGAGGTCTGTTTCATACACACAAACACCTAGAAATCATCTTACATTCATCGGGCTATGGTGATTACACCCTCACGTAGTTAGGGATTAAGATGTCGAGCTATTAAGACTTCACCCAGTATAACATACTTCACTGGGGCAATTTTGTGAACATTTGGCAGGCGTAATAGTCGTGGACTCCATAATTGAAGTCGTTGACCAAAATGCCCTCCGACTCAGTGGGAAATTCGATTACTCATCCACATAAGTACCATATAACCAGTAAACATACCAAATCCCAACCCCACCTTATAAATTTGTTTCAATGCCACACACCCAAACAAGAGTTGAAATATCACACAATTTCCAAAACCCTAGGCGCATATGACGACAATGAAAACACCAAAAGGAAATATCTACCATCCTTATAGAACCACATGGCATTGTGCCATAGAAGAGAAGAGAGACAAGCTTCAACATACATGATTTGCAAAGCGAATATGTGCGATAAACTCAAAATTGACTCTGAAAATCTACCCAGCTAGGTATTTAGACGTACGTAATGGGTGTGAGCATGATTGGGGGTGATGTACGAGGGATTTAAGTAGTGAAGGAGATGGGGAAGATGGAGGATCAATGAAAAGTAATTTCAAGAGTTGGAAGAGATGAGGAGTTTGAAAATTTTGAAGCGTGGGAGTTGTAAGAGTCGGACTGGGTATTTAAACCCTTTCCTGAATTTCACAATGATTTGACAGACCGTGAATAACATTCACGGCCATTTTTCATGATAGTTACCTGGTGTCATTAAATGACATGGCATAAAAATTCACATACTATAAAAGATATCGTCGAAATATTTGATGGTATGTGGTTTCTGGTGTATCTGGGCCTTCTCTTGCCTCCCATCGACGATACAATCAATGGCCCATAAAAACTTTTTATGGACCATGTTTGTACCGCGGGTCCTTATCCAGTGAGACCTCTCATCTTTTCGTCTAAACAAGGTAGTTTCATGGACCATGAGTAATTTTCACGACGGGATTGATGGCCCATGAAACTTTTACTGAAGCCTCCATTTTCCCATGTATCTCGCCCAAGTATGCTGCACTTTTGAGTCCTATCACATACGCAAACATCAAAATAGTACAAAAACAAAAAAACTACAAGAAATTAATACAACAAAATGTAACTTAGGTTGCCTCCCACGAAGCACTTGATTTAACATCGCGACATGATGAATTTACCACTTCACATTGAGTCGAACATAGGTCCATCCTTTAGATTGAATCTATCAACAATTTGATCCCCATAAACTGCACCATGGTAGTGCTTCACCCTTTGGCCATTCACTTTAAAAGTTCCAGTCCCATCTCCGGATTCCAATACAATTGCACCAAAAGGTAAAACACTTACCACCTTGAAAGGCCCAGACCATTTGGATTTGAGTTTGACCGAGAAGAGCTTTAACCTTGTATTGAACAACAAGACCAAATAATCATATTGGAAATCCCTCTTTAAGACCTTTTTGTCATGATAATTCTTCATCCTTTCCTTGTATATGCAACACTCTCCTATGAATGGAATTGAAACTTATCTAACTCATTCAGTTGAGATATTCAGAGCTTTGTAGATTCACTCCAATCGAGATTTAGCTTCTTCAATGCCCACCACATTGCTTTGTATTCTAATTCCACCGGTAAATGAAAGGCCTTACAAAAAACCAATGGGTAAGGTGAAGTCCCAATAGGAGTTTTGAATTTCGTTCTATAAGCTTAAAGAGCGTTATCTAGCTTCCAAGACCAATCGGTCCGATTTGCATTAATTTTTTTTGGATAAGATGCTCTTTATCTCCCGATAATTTGCAAAGGATCATGTTGTAGTGGAGTTTGGAATTTTTTTACGGACACTATGAACATGTAAAATAATTTGCAAAGGATCATGTTGTAGTGGAGTTCTAAGCTAGATCATCGTACAAAATATGAACACTACTTTTGCCCCATAATTTATAATAAAAGTCTAACACAATGTAACATTAAAATATGTAAATCTTAATTTCGACTCGGTTATAATGTGCTTTCTATAACCATGAAATTTTAAAAGTACTATAGTTGATGAGATAATATTTTCTCTTTTCTTCTCCCATTTGGTCCTTGCAGGGTACTAATACACATATGCGAGATAAAGTTGAATGGAATAAATGTTATACTTATGGTATGGACTTGATGTACAAGTTTGCAGGATTTCTTGTCATACTCATCAAGATATTTCAAACTCCTAAAAGTTATAAATAGTATACCCGTGATATACTTAGCATAAGTATATCACGGTTTGATGCATTGATTTTAGGACAATTTTTTATATAATTAGAATTGTACACTTACCATAATTGTATAATTATTGTACAAGTAGAATAAGGTTTTGGTAGTAGACTAGGAATAGAATTTTCCTATTATGGAAATTGTAAATTGTATATATACTCTTTCATTAACGAAAATAATCAAGGGATTATTTCTTTAATGGTATCAGAATTCTAGGTTGAGAATTTTTCTCCCCAAAATTGCCGTTAGTTCCGAGCTTTCTTCCTCGATTTTCATGTAAAATTTTCGATCCCCAAAATTCTTTCTTCCAAATTCCTCAACTACCTATTATTCTTTCGTTATGTCTACCTCCAAGAACATGTTTCACCCTGCCCTTGTTGTTTCTAATATCAAGAATCACATCCCTCTTATTCTTGAACTAGAAAATGTCCAATATGCGACGTGGGCCGAACTGTTCAAAATTCACGCACGGTCGCATCAAGTCATCCATCACATAATCCCTGCAGCTCCTAAGGATACGAAGGTACCTAAACGCGAGGATGATACTACGTTGTGGATGACTCTTGATGCCACTATCCTTCAGTGGATTTACTCCACTATCTCTACCGACATGTTGCAGATGATTATTGAGCTGAACGCTATGGTGATGGCTGCTTGGGATAGGCTGCGTTACATATTCCAAGATAATCGCAATTCCAGAGCTATTACACTTGAGCAGGAATTTTCCCACATTCATATGGAAAATTTCCCAAACATTTAAGCTTATTACAAAAGGTTGAAAGAATTGGCGGACCAACTCTGCAATGTTGGTGCCCCTGTTAGCGACGATCGTCTTGTTCTCCAGATGGTTGCTGGCCTCTCCGAGGCCTATAGTGGCATTGGTACTCTCATTCATCAAAGTAATCCTCTCCCAAAGTTCTATCAAGCCCGCTCCATGCTTACTTTGGAAGAAGCCGACTTGTCTAAAAAGGTGGTTACTAGTGCTAGTCCCGTGGTCATGATGACGTCCTCCTCTCCTTCTCAGAATTTTGGTGACAATTCATCTCCAAATCGGTCTCAAGGGGTTGGCAAAAATAGTAGGAAAAATAATGGCAAAAATAGCGGGGGCAAACGCGGCTGTTTCGACAGTGGTAACGGTGGCTGAAACAGTGGCGGTGTACTCTATCATGGCTATAGTGGACCACCAACCCACTGGTCCCAGCCTTGGGCTCCTTCACCGTGGACTTGGGCCAGTGGACAATGGCCCAACGACCCACATTCCTCTAGCGTTCCAGCCACTGGCCAGTGGGATTCGCAACAGCCCTAGCGGCCCAATATCAGTAGGTCCTCCTTCCCTACAGAATGGAATTCCAGGGCGTCTGCTTAGATCGCATTTGCTTTCCCTTACTCACCTCAATGAATCGGTTGATTGGAATTGCCAACTGGGCCAGTGGCTCCCTACACAATACTGGACCAGGGCAGCATGCAGGTATTCTTGGGCCCTAGCCTCCGCAGGCCCATCATAAAGCGGGCCCCACCCCGACCGACATTAAAGCCGCTATGCACACACTTGGTTTAACTCCACCAGAGCCACTACCCACATGACATCCAATCAAGGTACTCTCTCGTCTTATTCTAATTTGAGCAACCCTCTTGGAATAATTGTTGGTAATGGTAAGTTAATTCCAATTCGTGGTTATAGTCATAAAACTTTATCACCCCATCCACCTCTTATCTGGAAAAATAGCCTTCATGCCCCTAAATTGATTAAAAATTTGGTGTCTGTCCGTAAATTCACCACTGATAATTCCATTTCTATTGAATTTGATCCGTTTGGGTTTTTTGTGAAGGATTTAGTCTTCTCATGAGGTGTGATAGTAGGGTAGATCTTTATCCTATCACACCAAGTTTCATTTTCTCGAGTCAAACCTTGCCATCAACTTTTGCAGCCCTTGCACCTTCCTTGTGGCATGCTCGTCTAGGTCATCCGGGAGCGTCTATTTTGTCTTCCTTAGATAAAAACAATTTTATTTCGTGTAAGGGTACGCGTAGCACTCCGAATTGTCAATCTTGTTCTTTAGGAAAAATTGTTAGATTGCCGTTCGTAGACTCCAATTCTCATACTTTGCCATTTGTTATTATTCATAGCAATTTCTGGACATCTACCGTTCTCAGTTCTTTGGGTCATCGTTATTATGTTCTATTTCTGGATGATTATTCTGATTTTTATAGACGTTTCCGATAGCGAAAGAATCTCAAGTTTTTTCCACTTTTTTAAAATTTAGAGCATTCATTAGAATTCAATTCGAACGGGAGATTAAAAAATATTCAATGTGATTATGGAAAAGAATATGATAATGGGGTATTTCGGGAGTTTTATGCTAATAATGGGATCAATTTCATTTTTCTTGTCCTCATACGTCTTCACAAAATGGGAAAGCCGAACGCAAAATTCGTACCATTAATAACATTGTCCGAACTTTATTGATTCATGCTTCCGTACCCCCCTCTTTTTGGCATCATGCTATACAAATGGCTACATATATTCTTAACATTCTTCCTACCAAAGGTTTGGCATATTCGTCCCCCCTTCAAATTTTATATAATAAGACTCTTTCGTATTCCCACTTTAGGGTCTTTAGGTGCTTATGTTATCCGTTGTTTCCGTCCACCATAATTAACAAACTTCAGGCATGTTCTATCCCTTGTGTGTTTTTGGGTTATCCGTCTATTAATCGCGGTTACAAATGCTTTGATTTATCATCTAATAAAATCATAGTTAGTCACCATGTTATTTTTGATGAATCCCAATTTCCATTTGCTAAAGTGACTAGTCCTGTGTCTAGTTCGTATAATTTTTTAGATGACGGTATCTCCCCATATATTATCCACCATTTCTTGGACATGTCCCGCACCCTGAATCTGCCAGCGGGCCCACTACCCGCTGGATATGCCTTACCATCATTGTCTACTGTTCCAGTTTTAGGTCCAGCGACAGTACACAACCTAGTTACTAGCCCCATGATTGGGCGGTCTCGCAATTGGCGCTGATGACCCACCTCAAACTGGTCCAGTCTCGATTTCTTCATCTAGTGCCACTTACCGTGTTGGGCTAGCAGGCCCACTGCCTGCTGGCCAGTCTGTCACGTGTCCAAATGTTTCCCAAAATCCGCCTAATTCTCTATCGAGTCATAGACCGGTCACTCGTAGTTAACGGGGTATTTTTAAACCAAAAAGACATTTTAATTTAAATTCTAATGTTCTTAAATCTCCTCTACCTCGTAACCCATAGCCTTCTTTAAATGACCCGAATTGAAAAATTGCTATGACCGATGAATATAATGCTCTTATTGATAAGAAGATGTGGAATTTGATTCCCCGTCCATCTGGTGTTAATATTATTCGATCTATGTGGATTTTTGCTCATAAGGACAATGCTGACGGTTCTTTTGCGAGGCATAAGGCTCGTCTTGAAGGTGATGGTAAGACTCAGCAAATGGGTATCGATTGTGGTGAGACATTTAGTCCAGTGGTCAAGCCGGCTACCATTCGCACTGTGCTCAGCTTGGCTCTTTCGAAAGCATGGCCCATTCATCAGTTAGATGTGAAGAATGCTTTCTTACATGGTGATCTCAAGGAGACCGTTTATATGCATCAGCCCTTGGGGTTTAGGGATCCCAAATATCCTCATCATGTCTGTTTGTTGAAGAAGTCCTTGTATGGGCTTAAGCAGTCCCCACGGGCTTGGTATAAGAGGTTTGCAGACTATGTTTCGACTATTGGGTTCACTCACAACAGGTCTGATAATTTATTGTTCATGTATCGTGGTGGTTCTTCCTTGGCCTATATACTGTTATATGTGGATGATATTATCTTAACTGCCTCTTCTGATGCATTACGCCAGTCTATCATGACAATGCTCAGTTCTGAGTTTGTTATGAAAGACTTGGGGCCCTTGAGTTACTTTTTGGGGATTGCTGTCACACGTCATGCAGGTGAGTTGTTCTTGTCCCAACGGAAGTATGCAGTTGAGATCATTGAGTGAGCTAGTATATCATCATGTAAGTCCACTTACCCTCCAGTTGATACTAAACCCAAGCTAGGGGCTACGGCTGGTTCCCTTATGAGGATTTGACCCGATATCGTAGTCTTGCAGGGGCCCTTCAGTATCTTACTTTCACAAAACCAGATATTACGTATTTCATACAGTAGGTGTGCTTATTTATGTATGATCCAAGGGTTGAACATATAAATGCGCTCAAACGCATTATTCGATACATCCAGGGGACACTTGACTATGGCTTACATTTATATCCTTCGTCGACGTCTACACTTGTCTTGTATACAAATGTGATTGGGGTGGATGTCCAGATACCAGACGGTCTACGGCTATTGTATGTTTCTTGGTAACAACTTGGTCACCTGGTCTGCAAAACGTCAGTCGACTTTGTCCCGCTCCAGTGCAGAGGCCGAGTATCGAGGGGTTGCCAATGTGGTCTCTGAATCATATTGGTTACATAATCTGTTTTTAGAGCTTCATTGTCCTATTCAGAAAGCTACCTTGGTTTATTGTGATAATGTTAGTGCCATCTACCTTTCTGGTAATCCGGTTCAGCACCAACGCACAAAACATATCGAAATGGACATTCAATTTGTTCGTGAAAAGGTAGCTCGTGGACAAGCACACGTCTGCCATGTCCCTTCTAGGTATCACATTGCAGACATCTTTACAAAGGATCTTCCCTCGGTCCTTTTTGAATATTTTAGGGACAGTCTCAGTATACGAAGACCACCCGCTATGACTGCGGGGTTGTGATAAATAGTATACCCGTGATATACTTACCATAAGTATATCACGGTTTAGTGCATTTATTTTAGGATAATTTTGTATATAATTAGAATTGTACACTTACCATAACTGTATAATTGTTGTACAAGTAGAATAAGGTTTTGGAAGTAAACTAGGAATAAGATTTTCCTATTATGGAAATTGTAAATTGTATATATACTCTTTCATTAATGAAAATAATCAAGGGATTATTTCTTTTAAAAAGAATACTCAAACCATGTGAAGATGCAAGAATCCTAAACCAACTCAAACCCTATCTCTCATAATAGGCCTCAGCATGTAGGGATTGTGGGCTGCCGACTTGCTGCATATCAAGAGCTATATACATTAAAGTCCTGTCATGAAGAAGATTTACACGGTCACATAAAGAGAAAATAAGTCAATATAATGTTGAGTGTTCTGATTCCTGAAGTGCGACCTGATACAAAGAAGAAGATTGAAGAAACATGTTTCATAGAGTTGTGATTACAGTCTTCAAATCTGGATTCGTGTATTAGGATTGTTTATCGAGTTGTACCTTATCAGCTTTCCTAGAAGAAATTGTCATAGGTATAAACGTTTGTCAAATTCAACTCCAGGTTTAGGACAACTTGAAGTGGGCTCATTAGTCTAGGGTTATTCGTGAGATAGGAATTAGAGTTTAGTTCCTAGGTTACAGAGTTTATAACTTGAATTTGCAAAGGCTCACGTTGTAGTGGAATTTGATTTTTTTTTTGCAGAGGTGTAAGTCATTGCTTTTTCACCTTTTGTGAGCTGGGTGGTTTCCACGCAAAAATTAACGTGTCCTTACTTTTCTGTTCGTTATCATTCTGTCAACGCTAGCTCAGAACATGTAAGATAATGTGGTCTATCCTATAGGCAAAAATTAAATATCACTTAGATAGATAATTTGGTCATGCAAAATATCAACACTAATTTGACCACACACATAATTTATAATAAAAGTCTAACACAATGTAACATTAAAAGAGGTAAATCTTAATTTCGACTCGGTTATAAGGTGTGTGCTACAACCTTGAAATGTTAAAGTACTACAGTTGATGAGATAATATTTTCTCTTTTCTTCTCCCATTTGTTCCTTCGGGGTTGGTTTATAAGTTGATAACATTCTTCATAATTCTTAGATTTATTTTTTGTCGGTAATTCATCAAAGACGAAACCAAAATTGAAAATTTACCAAAGCTGTTAGTACACATTCCTTTGACACATCTAAGTGAGGTTTAGTTTTGCATGAAGCAAGATAAAAATCATGAGAGATAGAAGGTTTAATTTTCAATAAAAAACAAAAAAATACTAAGGTAATTTTTTTATTACACTTAGATGATACATATGTATTGATGAATGAGAAGCCACTACTACTATGGGAAAAAAGTACACATTTGTTTGCATGACAACTATTATTTTGACCGTCAACGTTAACCAAAGGTCAATAATTGGTATGAAAATTAAGGAGTTTATCACCAACCACTGAATTGTAGAGAAACTCTTGGTAATTACTCGATCGAGTCGAAGCGGATCAATAAACAGAACTGAAGACCTACCAAAGTTGAAAACAGGAATGTAGTCAAGCATACCAAGATAAAGAGGCTAAGTTAGGATCTTGTCACGATCCAAATCACTGATCGTGCGGACACTTACCCTTTCCTATCTGGTAGACGAATCCATTCCTTACAGATTCATCCAACAACATAAATAAATAATAATGAGTAATAGGATTTTAAAAACATAGATTTATGATATTGCGGAATACCACACTACCCAAGGAATCTGGTCTACAAGAGCTTCTAAGTGTACAACTGAAATAAAATTTACAACCACAACCTGAATACAACTTTTGCTTAGAGTGAAAATTAAACAGAGAAGTCTAGATGAACTCCAGGAGGTCCTTTAAGGCTAATTGAACATCACTCATATATCTACAACAACTCTACACTCTGAAAAGGGTGTAGCAAAAGTAGTATCAGTACAAACACTATGTACTAGTAGGTATCATAGGTTGACAAAAGTTAGCTAACATATATATAAGAAAGAAAACGAAAGATAGACATGCTCATAATCAAGTACAAGTAATATCACATATCAAGAATGACCAGTCCAAATGTAGAGGATCATAGCCTAAGATGAAGCATCTAAACCCAAGTCTGCCAAGTTTTCATTATCCCTCGAATAATCATAGTTTAAGAAAAATCAGTCCAAGTATAGAGTATCAAGTCGGAATCCATGAAGTATGAGAATGAAGTAATCACTAAGCACAACCACCTAAGACTTGCAGTAATGCGAACCACACTTTTTCTGAGTAGTGTACAGTCATAGCCTAGGCGAAATCTCTAGTCCCCGAATCCATCAAGTGTCTATATAAGAGACAAACAAGTACACAACCTCTCAAGTGAATCAACAACACAGAATCAAAGCTGAAACACATCATGTAATATAATAAACACAACAACTAATACCAGAGATATGAGTGGATGAAATATGAATGTATGTGCGATGCAATGCAATGCACTGGACAACTGTAATCTCCGTACACACATGTTCCGAGCCGAATATATCTACGTCTCGGCAGTCATGAACCGGGGGACTCGCGAAGTCTATGTACAAGTCATTCTGTATCACACAACCGAGAATGACTTTTTCACCCACCACACCGCTAGCCATTCTGTATCACACAACATAGAATGGCTACACAATCAATATGTCATAAGAATCAAAGTTGTTTCTTTCTCACTTGTCACCATCACGCCAATCACATGTAATATCAATGTATCACGGAATCACCATCACACCAATCATATGTAATGTTGAATGTATCAAGGAAATGAGGACGAATGCATATGCGAATGTCAAATTCAACACTAATCATTAGATGTATTAACATAACAACATCCGTAAATAAACTACCAATATGAACTTATTTCCAAATCTGTACAATACTACATTCAGAACAATTTCCCTTCAGACTATATAGGTGACAAAAAGTATAAATGCAAGAGAGGCAATATAAAATAAGCACGTAGCAAACACCATGATAGGAAGCCTCAGATGTTTCACTTTCCCTTTTACAATTACTAATATCAAATTATAGTTCACAACGAGGTATCATGTAGGAATATGTATGCATGTATCAATATCAAGTGTAAATTATAATCAGATCCCAATCGTGTCACATATGGACACATATCATAATATCAGTATCAAATCAAGTCATTTCCTCTATCCATGATAATACCATGATAAATGAGAGATAACTATATCACAACTATGATATGGCACTACATATAAGTCCAATAACCATAAAGAGGAAACAAGTCATAATCAGTCCACAGTAACCAACCTAAGTAATCCATCCCAACTTCATACCCAAAGGCTTACATGCTTTCTCTAATAGAATCTAACTACACATACGCTTCCTAACCGAAGTCTAACCATAAGATAAACCATAACCTACCTGGATGCCGAGTTGGAGCCATAAACAATCAAACCTTAGCCTTGCCTTTCCGAAGAGCTTCCAAGTAATCTATGTCTATCCATTATCAAATTTTAACTTAGAAATGGAAATTAACAATACCCAAATCAACAGACTATCCTTTGAATCCAACCAACTATGAGAGAAAGGGGAAATGGGCCCACAAGGATAAAACAATAATTTTGAAAGTGAAACATGAAAATCCACGTTCTAAGCGTTCAATCTTACTAATCAATTGCTAAAACAACTCAAGACTAGGCCAATTTCATCAATTAATATAAAACCCCTAATTTGGGTATGAACCCTAAATTTTCAACCTTTAAATTCATCACATAAATGGAAGATTCAAACTTAATGATTACTAATTAGCGAAACTCAAGCTTAGGTTAGCAAAACCCATCAATTAATTTCACTTTACTTAACAATCAAATAAACCCTAACTAGGTTGAACTCATCTTCTCCAATTAATCTCTAGGGTGTTCCCACCATTAAATCACTTAAGAAAGGTAAAGAAAGGTAATACAAGGCTAAGGAAGCTTACCACAAGAAGAATCCACTTAAAGTTGCTTGAAATCACCCTAAGTTAAGAGTACTTTGGAGGAGTATTTTCGAAATAGGGGGAAATGAAGCATTTTAATCCACACTTAAAAAGATTCTTCCTCTGTTTTCCCATCGTCTGCTGCAGTGGCCAGAGGCTCGCTGCAGCGGACCCGTGCCCGCGCCCCTCTAGATCGCGCCTGCAGTTCCTAGCCAAGTCTGTGCACCCTCGCTGTAGCGGATCATCATCCGCTGCAGCGGTCCCAATCCATTGGGGCGCACTGAGACTCGCTCCAACAAATACACCAGAAACCAGAAGATTTCAACCTTACACAACTTTGATCCGAAATCCGATAATCATCCGAGACCTCCTAGACATAAACCAAATATCTACACATACATAAAATCATGCTACGAACTCACTCACAATCTCGTAATTTCCATCAGAGGTCTATTTCTTTAGATCAACCCTCAACGGCCTAAAACCAACTTTCCAACCAATAGACGAAAGCGCTCCCGAGGGCCTCGGGAATCGAACAAACTATCCCACCAAGTCATAAATGACCCTACGGACCTCACGGAATTCTGAAAAAGGCCCGCTTACTAAAAGGTTAACTATAGGTCAAACGGTCTCACTTAAATGATTCTAATTTTTACAATTCTCACTAGGATCGCTCGATAACTTCGGGAATTGGGTCAACATGGGTAAAAATGGTCAACATGCACATAACGACCAAACAGATTGTTACACATCTGAAATTTATAAGTTTTAGATTCTAGGGAGAATAGCATTTTTAGTTCCTGTGTTAATATTATATTCTGATTTTAGTCCTTGTGTTATCTAACATATCTCTTATTGAACTTAAATTTTATTATGTGAGTGATTTTCATCCTTCAACTAAAAGAACCTAGAATATTTAACAAAAAGTTAACTCCATCGATGGATACTTATGGTATTAAATTTAGTTGGTGAAGAACCACTAAAAGTCACGCCTCCTTATTCATTCCGATGAAAAGGAGGAAAAACTCTTGCAAGGTTCCTTGTAATCAACATGTAACTACCATTGCCAACAATTTCTCGTTCTTCGAATTGCTTGCATACATGCACTTATTAGAGAGAATAATTGTAACAAAATGTTCTTTGTCAAGCAAAACAAAGCCAAATAACAAGGATCTATTTGTGTCGCCAGTAGAAGTCTTAGAAAAATATATAAGTGTTCCTGCATCATTGTAAGATAACTCCTACTTTAATCAGCCAATGACACCAGATTAGCCAATGTTCAGAGGTTCAAGAAGAGTCCATGGCATATTGAAATTGAATGTTATTTTCAAACAGAGGAAAAATAAAAAGATTTTAAGAGGGTCTTAAATATAAAGTGTAGGTCTCGTTCTGATGTTGTTAATGTTAGAAATTTGCCTTTGATGGGGGTTGCGTCCACCCATCTTTAATGATTTAAACACTCGGGTTCCGCATGTTGGAGTCTTTCGTTCTTCACACGTGCATAATCTACTAAGTGAGTAGATGACCGTATGACCAAGGATCGTCAAATTTCGTTAAGAAATGAAAGAGATATTGGTCCACTAAGCAAGGTGTTTGAGGCATGAAAATATGATGTGGGACAAATTTACCACATCGGTGGGAAAATGAAGAATTGTTCTTTTTATAAGCCTAAAAAATAGATAAGGGTTTGGGACCCCAAGGGGTAACCCATGTGTTTGAAAGAGGGAGGACCTAGGTGTGCTTGGGTTCAAGGCTATCCCCACATGCGCGCCACCGTCGCCCGCCTGTCCCATCCCATCCGAGCTCGGGCTCGGGTCGTGGGCTACTTGAAAGATAAAATTGGGAAGAGGCTCAAGGCGGAAGGCAGAAACTTTTTGCCTCTTGGGCTGGTTTTGGAGCTTTGAATCTCTATTACTTGGCACTTGAATTCAACCATTACTTGGCTGATTGTAACCCCTCAATAAGTGTCATTACATGGCTATTGAAAGCCATTAATTGGCTAGTTGAGAGGTCATCCTCCTAAATACTATAAATTGAGACCTTACTCTTATTTGAGGGCAGCAGAAAGACAAGAGAGAACAAAGATAAGAGGTAGACAGTAGAGAGAAAGAAAAGAAAGATTAGTTTTCCTCTAAATTTTCCATTCTTCAGCAAGTCGTTTCATGTTTGTTTTCTTCGTCAGAATCAACTTATTTGCTTTGTAGTGTTGATTAATTTTTGTTTTATCTTGGGAGACTATTACCCGCTAACGTAAAAGCATATATACGGGGCAATCTTGTCTTAAAGACAGAGAGACATCTCTCGACTCAGCCGTGGTGTTGTGATTATCTAATTGGTTGCTAAGTGTTTCAGGTGTGAACTTGAAACTCAAAGGACTCTAACCATTCGGATTCTCAGCGGTTCTACAAGCCACAAGTGTAGCAGATTAGGTTCTTGTAATTTTGAATACAAGATCCAGATTTGAAGTTCTAGTACAAGATTAAAAGATTGACAACTTCTTGTTGTAATCTTTGTTGTTTATCCTTTCGAAGCACTTGTAATATTTATTTACATCTCGTACTGCTTTATATCCAAAAATTTTAAGACAAGATTGTATTAGTGCTTGAAAGATGTTTGCCAGCAGATATGGTCCCAAATCTGGCTGTGGTTTTCTTTTTGAAAATAGTTATGTTGACAGTTTTGTTAACAGTTCAAACACTGTCTCTGTCAACAACCGTGCTTTCAAATCTGGTCCTAGTTTTTGTTCTCTCTTTGATGACAGTTACAAATCAGTATCCGTCAAAGGTGGGATCTCTGGATCTGATGTTGAGCTTCAAGATACTACTGATAGTCATGCCAGTACGGCTAAATATCAAGGACGAGTTGGTGTCACCGCTCCCGAAGGTGGTGGAAACAAGCATTTACGAGAGGTTGATGGTGTTAACTGGGACAATAGGAGAAGGCTGAAGATGATGTTCTATCATGTAGCAGAGGACCTATATATGTCCCAGACATAGGATCTGAATTATGGTAAGGAGGTGTGGTCACACAGTCTGACTGAAGTGGGCCAGAATCCAAAAGGTCTAAGTAATTTTCCTTCCTTGTCAAAAATAAGATTAAATGATGTCTAATTAAAAATGGCTTAAAGTAAGGAGGAATATAAAAATATTTTCCAGGAAAAACTATATTCCTTACGCTTTAAAATCAAAAGTTTAATCTCACCTTCCTTCCCGTTTAAAGATTGGACTTTTGTAAACAAAACTTAAAAAAATCTGTTCTTTTGGGTGTAATTATTAAAAGTGTGTAAAGTATGTTCGCACATACGAAGGAGAAAGATCCACTGACTGTGCAAAAACTGGTACCACTCTTAAGCAAGCGCCATGAATTGTTTGGGCACCAATCTCAAAGGAAGAAGACTAAAAGATAATGGCTTATCTTAAGACGTTGAACCTGTCACACTATCTGACAGAAGATCCTTTATTTGATAGGATGATATTGGGCACTCAGTCGTACAAAGCCTACGGGCCACTGGAGTGGGCCAGAGTTTCCAGGTCTTAAATGATCTGAAGGCCAAAACAAAGGCAGAAAAGAAATTGGACACTTAGTCTGCCAAAACAACTGGAGTGGGCTTGAGTATCCAGATCACATATGATCTGGTTACGCCCTAACCAAGGGCAAGAGGTTGTTCATGTGAAGCAACACCACCTCTAAAGTAGAAGGGGTTGGAGAGGGTTTCCTCAAAAGGACTTCAGGGAATGGGATCACTCTAAAAGGAGGTGATAAATGTCCCAAACTTGATTTCAGAGACACTGTTTGTCAAGCTGGTTTGAGACTAGTCCAACAGGTCGGTAATAACTAAAAATGGTACAGTATGTCTGTAGCCAAATGAATAATATATTTGTAATCCGTGCATCTATGCCATTATAGATTAAGACACGTTAAATGGAAACTCATTCAAAAGCTAACGAAGTTGAGATTGTTGCTCTCTGTTGACATAAACCCTCAAAATAAAGTGAGGTGGGAGAAGAGGCAAAATCCCCTTTCCATTCCGTCAATGGAATAGTGAAAGAAGCACCACTCCTCGAGAACTTAGTCACACCTACATGGGTGATTTGAAGTTTGTACAAAATAGAGGGGGGAGCCAAGTACTCTAAGACCTTCATTGATGATGATACAACATATTGCATCCTTTGTTTGTTGAAAATCAAAGATGAAGCTGTTGAAGCGGATAAGCGCTACAAAGCAGAAGTTGAAAATTAATGAAGCCTACGGATTGAGGAATCCGTAGTGATAGAGGAGGAGAATGTGAAGCACCGTTTATCAAACGACTGCTCATTACTCACCTCAGTCTAAAGGTGTTAGACAAGTGCAAAGCCGTACACCCAAAATATGTGGGACAAGGCAATCCTTACCTCTAATGCGATTCTCAAAAAAACTTCGCATTAGGATAAGGATAACCTTCCATGTGAAACATGCAAAGGATCCTACCTACAAATGTTGTGATGTGGGGTGGCTCGGTAGAGGTTGGAATACCGAAATAGGTCAAGTTGGACCTAAGACTATAGATTGCATATCCACTGGATCTGTAAATAACAGTAGTATTTATCACCTCTTGGTGTCAAAGAATGCTGAATTCTTTGAAGATAACTTTCCTTGAGAAGGAAAAAGAAGTAATTGCTCGAGGTTAACAAGAACCCGCGAGTACCTGATTGTCTGGAACTAGAAATTCCAGATCTACAGAACTCAGGGATTCTAGATGTTGAACCGAGACGGAGCAAAGAGGGGACAAAGACTTGTTCCAGGCCTTCTAACTTGTATGGTTGAGAAAGAACCATGGACAATTAACAAAGAATTTTCATCTCCAGAAGCACTGCTTTAGACAGAAGCTACAAAGAGAAATAGATTCCATCAGATAGAACCATACTTGTGTAATGGTTGACCTTCCTCCGGGAAAAGAACCTTTGGGTTGTAAAAGTGGATACTCAAATTGAGTACAAAGTAGATAGATCTACTATCGAGTATAAGGCCTGGACTACTTGGTCATGTGCTCCCCTTTGAATAGCTTAACATCCAGGGCCATTGCAGTCTTGCGTGACATGGTTGTTGAGACAACTTTCCTAATCGGAGAGTTGGAATGGGAGGATCAGAGTTGGTTGATTGGACTGTTGGGCTTCTTCCTGAACTTTATTTTTGGTCCCTGAAATGTTTACATTTTGGTCTTGGAAGTTTCAGGTGAAACAAAAATAATAAATCTAATAACAGAAACATTGACTCTGAAGTTTGAAAGCCAATTGTTGGAAAACCAACAGTCTAAAAATGGAAGTCATATTGAAACAAAAGTCTCGATATGAAAGATATGGGTATCACATATGACATCTTAGGAATTGGGATTTCTAAGACATCTAACGGACTGGTCTAATTCCAAACTCATTTGTGAGGTAGTTGACAGTCTCATTGAAGCCACCAATGGATATGAATCATAGAATTAATTGGAATCATAGTGCACCCATATACCAGGAGCGATATGTGCATGTCACATGTAGTTCAATGTATTTTACAACTACAACTGACCTGGTATCGTCTTACAAAGTAGATCAGTTAAACTAAGGTTCACTCGTGATTCTGAAAATGATCGATAGAAGGTGTTAAATCGGATATGACGATATCTGAAATATTCGCTTGTCTACAGATTATGGTATTCTGGATATTCAGCGGTTCTAGGAGAACACAGTGATGCAAACTGGATATCGGACTTGAAGAACACCAATGCTACAAGTGGATGTGTATGGTGTATCTTTGAAAATCCTCTAAGCAAATGCATCGGCCCATTCATAATGGAATCGGAGTTTATTGCTTTAAACAAAGCATGATAAGAAGTTGAGTAACTTCACGTCTCCTTAGAGGACGTTCCTTACTGGGAGAAACCCGTGCCATCGGTAGTTAGACACTGTGGCTAGCCGGTCGACTTTAGGAAGGTCACGGATGATGGCTTCTGGACATATCTGTCAGAGACATAAGACCGTATGACAGTTGATCACCACTGGTGTCATTCCCGTTGATTACATCAAAGGATAATATAGCAGACCCTTTAACTAAGGGAACTACCCGAAGATCAAGAATTCTGCATGTCTAGGGGAATGGGCTTAAAACCCAAACAATATGAACCTTTGTGGTGGTAACCCAACCATACTGACTGGAGATCCCAAGAATTTGGTTCAATGGAAAAACTAAGATGCAAAAGGTTCAGTTGAGCGCTTCGGTGGAAGCAAGAGCACTTCGAATGATAATTTCTGTAAAGAAACATGAATCCAAAGTCATTCCCGCGATAGACGTTAAAGTGATACTTGTATGGTGGGTAAATGTTAAGCTTCCAAACCTTTAACGATCCTCAAACGGTTGAGGTTAAGATTGGGGAAACTTTTAATGATTCGTAAACACTTGTGAAGTGGGGTATAGCAAGATACCTTGTAGGAGATCACCTATTTAAGTGAGAGGACATGCCACCTTAAATGAATACACTTAAGAATCTAAGTGTGTCCACGGCCACAACGGACAAAACAATAAGAATGAAAATGAATACGGAGAGTTATTGTGTTGGTATCATTGTCTTGGCTTACGCTAAACACTGACGGTTTAAGACATCATGTTCACCGCGCAGTAAGTAAGTCCGGTGGTATTCAACTAAGGAAGGTTCAAAGCGGAAGCTACCTCGCCTGATTCAATATCTTTCCGCTGAAAGATTGCTGAAGTTTGGCACCCTGTGTGCACCAATTCTCTTTCAAGAGGGGATTGTTGGAAATTTGCCTTTGATGGGGGTTGCGTCCACCCATCTTTAATGACTTAAACACTCGGACTCTTCTATTTTCCAGACTTGTGTGCTTGGTAAACATATTAAGCTTCCTTTTGCATCCTCTACATCTTATTCTTTTATGTCATTTAATCATGTGCATTGTGATTTGTGGACATAACCAGTTTTGAGTTCTGCAGGTCATAAATATTATATGCTACTTCTAGATGATTATTTGAATTTTTTGTGGACTTTTTCCTTAGGACATAAATCACAAACCTATAACATTTTAAAATAATTTAGTGTTTTTATTAAAACTCAATTTGGCAAAAATATTAAATGTTTTCAATGTGACAATGGGGGAAATTCATAAATGCCCAATTTAATGATATTTGTCACCAAAATGGGATGTCATTGCGTCTTTCATGTCCACATACATTACCACAAAATGAGAAAGCCGAAAGAAAAATTCGAACGATTAACAATATGCTTCGCTCTATTCTTGTGCATTCTTCCACATCACCAAAGTTTTGGCATCATGCACTTCAAATGGCCACATGTCTTTGAAACATTCATCCTAGTAAATTGCTATCCAATGTGTCTCCCACACAAATGTTGTAACATCATCTCCCGTCTTTTCAACATTTGAGGGTGTTTGGGTATTTGTGTTATCCTTTTCATCTACGATTAACAAGTTGCAGGCTCATTCAACTCCTTGTGTATTTTTGGGATACCCACAAAATCATAGGGGCTATAAATGTTA
The DNA here is from genome assembly GCA_029783415.1 of Anisodus acutangulus. Taxonomy (NCBI): domain Eukaryota; kingdom Viridiplantae; phylum Streptophyta; class Magnoliopsida; order Solanales; family Solanaceae; genus Anisodus; species Anisodus acutangulus. The sequence continues at coordinate 32,098,598 of CM056500.1, forward strand.
TGATTGGACGAATGGAAAAATAATTATCTCTCGTCATGTGATTTTTGATGAGTCTACATTCCCGTTTGCTAAGTCTCATGTGTCATCCTCACTTTCATATGATATTTTGGATAACAAAATCCATCCCATTTTACACCACCATTTTAATAACAAAACACAAGTGGAACCACCTCCCCAAAATAACCAACATATTTCGGCCCATCCACAAAATGGGACTGGATCGGAGACCACAGCCGTGTTGCCGAGGGTCTCGGCCCAGTCCTGTTCTCATGGAGGGTAGACCTAAGTGGGGGAGCCCACTTCTCCCTTACCTACATCTATAAACCAGCCCAATAGAGGATCCCAGCCAAATATGGGCCATCACACTCCCCCTCGGCCCATTACCATTCCTGAACAGCCTCGGACCATTGAAACTCGTGCTATGCACAGGATTTTTAGGCCCAAACGTAAGTTTAACCTACTATCCATAGAAAAACCGTCACCTATACCAAAATATCCCAAAGCGGCCGTGTCCAACCCGAATTGAAAAACTGCCATATTAGACGAATTTAATGCTCTTATTGATAATAAGATGTGGGAATTAGTACCACACCCGTCTAATGTGAATGTCATTCGGTCTATGTGGGTTTTTTGTCATAAGAAGAATTCTGATGGTTCTTTTGCGAGATACAAAACTCGTCTTGTTGGTGATGGCATGTCTCAGCAGATTGGGGTCGATTGTGGTGAAACATTCAGTCTGGTAGTTAAGCCAGCAACTATCCGGACGGTTCTCAGTTTGGATCTTTCCAAATCTTGGTCCATTAATCAATTGGATGTTAAAAATGCATTCTTACATGGTCACTTACAGGAAACAGTGTACATGCATCAGCCGTTGGGTTTCCGAGATTATTCACATCCAAACCATGTTTGCCTATTGAAGAAATCCTTATATGGTTTGAAACAAGCACCTAGGGCATGGTATAACTATTTTGCAGGATTTGTTTCCAAGTTGGGGTTCTCTTATAGCAAGTATGATCAGTCGTTGTTCATTTATCGAAACGGCGCTAACATGGCCTATGTACTTCTATATGTTGATGATATTATTCTCACAGCATCATCCACTTCACTTCGCCATTCTATCATGTCTCTTCTTGCAGCAGAATTTGCAATGAAGGACTTGGGTACGTTGAATTATTTTCTTGGTATTGTAGTCACCTACTATGCAGGTGGTTTGTTTCTAAGTCAAAAGAAATATGCCGAAGAAATAATTGAAAAAACAGGGATGTCTTCCTGCAAACCATCACATACTCCAGTTGACACAAAGCCGAAATTGAGTAACACAGTCGGTACTCCTTATAGTGATCCTACACTTTACCGAAGCCTTGCAGGAGCCTTGTAGTATCTGACTTTTACAAGACCCAATATTTTCTATGCGGTTCAGCAAGTTTGTTTACACATGCATGATCTGAATGATGAACATATGGCGGCTATAAAAAGCATTCTGCGGTATGTGAAGGGTACTCTCCATTTCCGCCTCCATCTGTATAAGTCCTCCATCAAGCATCTTTCAGCCTACACAGATGTAGATTGGGGTGGTTTCCCGGACACACGACGTTCCACTTTCGGTTATTGTGTGTTCTTGGGGGACAATCTTGTTTCATGGTCTTCCAAACGACAATCCACACTGTCTCAGTCTAGTGCTGAGGCATAGTACAGAGGTGTAGCCAATGTGGTTATTGAATCACGTTGGCTCTGTAATCTACTATTGGAGCTACATTATCCGATTGACAAGGCAACGGTGGTTTATTGTGACAATGTGAGTGCGATATACTTATTCGGCAATCATGTTCAGCATCAACGCACAAAACACATTGAAATGGATATCTTATTTGTCCGCGAAAAAGTTGCCCGTGGACAAGTCCGAGTTCTCCATGTCCCGTCCCGTTATCAGATTGCTGATATTTTCACCAAAGGGCTTTCGCGCGTACTTTTTGATGATTTCAGGGACAGTCTCAGCATCCGTGAACCTCCCGCTAAGACTGCGGTGTACTGTTAGCACACAATAATTATGGAAGAAATCCCATATTATCATCCTCCACCATAAATCATGTAATTATAATCAATTAGTGATATTGTAATTATTAGACAAATCAATTAGTTAGTAATTAGCATCTTATATTTTAGGTAACCTAGATTATTACTACATATCATGATTGTATATATATTCTATAGATGGAATGAAATACTTAAGGAATTGTCTTCTTACACACCGTTGCCAAAATGGCTCATCCATGCAATTTTTCATTAACGCTGACGTTAATAAAAAATTGTATTGTAAAATCGGCATTAATGAAAATGGCATGAATGAGCCATTTTGGTAACAACGATAACATAGATAAGCCAAACTATTGACGAGTGGCATAAATAAGTCATTTCCGATAGTTCGATAATATATTTAAGCTTGTCCCCTTTTGAAAAATTAGCAAGGCAATGGAAAACAACGAGGAAAAGGAATTATGTTGTAGATAATGAGTATAGTACTAGATTTTGTTGGCTTGACTACTAACCAGTTCAATTTGTCCCCTCTCCCCATCTATAGGTCTTGATAGGACTGAGAAATCATGATATGTTCAATCAATTAAGGTTATCAAGGACAGGCAACAATGTAACAAATCTGACTTGATTAGTAGTAGTAATTCTTTCATCTCACTGTCTTTTTGCTTTTTTTTTTTCTTATACTTTCTCTGTCCCAAAAAAAATTATCCTATTTTTCTTATTAATTTATCTAAAAAAAATTGACACTTTTGTATATTTAGAAACAAATTAACTTTATGAGATGATTTACGGTCACACCAATAACTAAGGTTTATTTTGGACCACACATTTCAAAAGTCTTCCTTTATTTTCTTAAACTCCGTTTCAAGTCAAACTAACACAATCGTTTTGGGACGGAGGGAGTAGCTCTTTCTTCAAGCTTTATTTGAGTTGCAAATTCTATATAGTGCAGTAAGGGAAGTATGGAGCTCCATGAGGGACAATTCTATGCATACCAGGACATATTCAGGACTACTAAAACATAGGGAAAGTCTGTAGCTAAATAGAAAAATTCATCACTAATCCTATTTAGGCGATGAATTAGCCAGATTATTACAAAATTATATTAGCTATGACTAACTTAGCGACGGATTAGTGACAAACTCCGTAGCTAATTCAAGTGTGAGAATTTACACACTATGGTTTCTGTAGTAAGTGAGTGAATTGTATATCTAATCTTATACATACTTGTTTTTCACTTATATATTTTCGACTTGAAAACGCTGAGTTCTGCTAATTTCACAAACCTGCGGTTAGATCTGCCATTTTTGCATAGTTGCACTGCACATAGGTTGCTCGGCAGAAGTTCAAAAGCTAATATGTAGCCACTATTCTCAACAAGAATTCAAAAGCTAATATTTCACTATTCATTTCATTGGCAACAAACTTATTGCTGAGAAAAAGGAAAAGGAATTCCAACTTCTTTCTTCAAGTTGTTTCCACAGCAAAAATAAAATAAATAAATAAATAAAAAGAATGTAAAAAGAAGAGGAAAAGATCTCCTTTGAGATCTAATTCCTTTTGCTTAAACAAATTTTACTCCCTCTTTCTAAACACTTGGCTGCAGACAGCACATCAACATGCTAAAACTGACTACACCTTTTCCCTTCAAACCACCTGATTACAATCAAATCAATAGCCAAAGCAAACAACTGTTAGTAAAATAAATTTTAGGACCCGTTTAGCCATGAGAACTATTTTTTTCTGAAATTTTTTTCACTTTATTTGAAAATCAGCGTTTGGCCACGAAAATTCTAAATACAATTAGTTGTATTTGGAATTTGAAAAGCACCTAAAATGTTTTCATTTTCTTTTTACTTTTTTTCACTTTCAGTACATTCAAATAACCAAATATGTTTTTGCAAAAACTATAACCAAACACTAACTCCAATTATAAAATTTCAAATAAAGTGATTTTTTTTTTATTTTCATGATCAAACGCCTACTTAGGCACTGAAAAAATTTGGGTTTTCAAAATAAAAGAAAAACAAGAACTTAACTGGTTTTCTTGCAATTGGTTTCCAGGTAGCAGAGATTACTGGAAAAAACCATATTGCTCTTGGTATGTAGATCTCCTCTGCATTAAAATAAATTTACTGATAAGCACAAAAGTTTTACCATATTATGGAGTGGTAACAACTGCGTTAGTAGTAAAGTACCTGAAAGTGAGTTGTAGAGTGACCTTGTGGAAAGTACAATACATTATCCACTGAAGCTGTGTCATTGGTCATTGTAAACTTGTTCTGTGGTAAGGTATAAAGAAACCTTAACAAGTTAAACTTTTTTTCTACTAGTATTTCACTAAGCAATGATGCAATAAAATTTAAGTCACATTATTCCGAAAATGCTATTAATCAATTTTCATAAAACTTACACTGTTGAAATCGAAGATAGGAAAGCTAGCTGTATCATCCAGTGCAGAAGGTTGTTGTTTTTCCTTTGCTTTATGCCTTTTGGGATTGCTTTTAGGCAATGTGACATTAATAGGGGCATCAAAAAAGAAGCTGCCGTTGTTTTGGCCATAGTTTTCTTCTTCACAAAAATGTGGAGGTCCAGAAGATGCATCAGAAACCATAGACAAATCTTCCTCTTCTTGTTCTCTCTTTGCAAAATTTTCAGCTTCACATAAAGGTGAAAATTTATTGGCTTTGTAAGAAGTTAAAGGAGGAAGGACAGAATTTTCCAAGTAAAAAGTCCAATCAGACTCACATCCACTACTACATTCTGAATCTGCAAATATTCCATAATCCATATTTTTTTCCTTTGTTTTTATCTGTTAGAGCAAAGTGATGACTATATATTCTTGGTAAGGAAAAGAAAGTGTTTTATGTGTGTGTTTGTGTATGAGTAGTCCCTTTATTACGTATAGTAATATTTCACCAAGTGGGCTAAAGAAAAGACGGAAAGTAGAATGAAGGCTTAAATTGGTAGACCTGTTTTGTCCATTTGCTATGAGCATATGGATTAGATCAGGGCGTGCCAGTTGCTCTTGGGCTTGACAGGAGCAGATGTATGTTTTAATGCAGTCTGTACGGATGCATTCAGTTTTTCCAACAATGCATAATTAAAAGATTTTGAAAATATATGCACATATATATTTTCGGGTTGAAACTTATTTCCAAAAAATAAATAGTAAGAATTACAATGATATTAATTACTCCACCACTAACTTGAAATCCTATATCCTGCTCTGTAATGAGGAAAGAGGGGGTGTGAGGAGTAACATAGATATTGACAGAAATATACCCGTGATATACACGGTATACACTGCCCACATGTATACCGTGTATATCACGAAAATCAAGAGCCTTGTTGAAATCAAATTTGTTGTACAAACTTACCATAGTTGTAAAATTCTTGTATTAGGATATTAGTAGTAAAGTAGGAATAAAATTTTCCATATTTGGAGATTGTAAATTGTATATATACCTCTTCATTAATGAAAATAATTAAGAGATTATATTCTTTCATGGTATCAGAAGTCTAGGGCAATAATACATTCTCTCAAACACCTTTCGCAGCCCTACTTTGATTCTCGGAAACCAAGGCATACACACCTCGGCCGACGGCCACAAACTGTGTTCTCTTCTCCTAATTTTTATCTTTTAAATCTCTCATTCTCCTCTTGTTCTCTCATCATGTCTACCTCAAAGAACACGTTTCATCCCACCCTTACTGTTTCAAACATTAAGAACCACATCCCTATCGTTCTTGGAATTGAATACGTCCAATACGCGACTGGGCAGAATTATTCAAAGTTCATGCACTCTCGTATCAAGTCCTTCATCACATCATCCCCTCGGTAACCGGCAAGGACAAGGTGCCTACCCTCGAGGATGATCCTATATTATGGACGACACTTGATGCTACCGTTTCCAGTGGATTTATTCCACTATCTCTATAGACCTGTTGCAGATGATTATTGAACCCGACACTACGATGATGGAAACTTGGAATAGAGTGTGTGACATATTCCAAGATAATAAAATTTTCCGTGTTGTCACTCTTGAGCAGGATTTTCTCATGTAAACATGGAAGATTTTCCGAACGTCTTAGCTTATTGTAAAAGGCTGAAGGAATTGGCGGACCAACTCCGCAATGTTGGTGCGCCCGTCACCAATGATCGTCTTGTTTTTATATGGTTGCATGCCTATCCGAGTCCTATAATGGCGTTGGAACGTTTCTTCGTCAAAGTAATCCTCTCCCACCATTCTACCAAGCCCGTTCCATGCTTACATTAGAAGAAATCGGCTTGGCTAAGAAGGCGGCTACAAGAACTAATTCTGTCATGATGATGGCCACGTCCGATGACCCTCCCTCATTCTTGGATCATTCTAGCGAAAACCGTACCTATGGTGGCGGCAAAAAGGGTCAAAATCGTAAGAATAATGGCAAGAACCGCGGTGGCGGTCGCGGCTGTAACAACGGCGGTGGACCTGGACGGAATAGTGGTGGTGGTCCTCGGAACAGTGGGCCGCAGGCCAACTGGCCACAACCTTAGGCCTACTGGTCGTGGGGATGGGCCAGTGGCCCACAACTCGTATCCCCTATTGCCTTACCCTGGAAACTGGGCTCTATTCCAGTCTGCTCCTAGGCCCAGTTTCCAGGCCCAGAACTCTATATCACGGTTTGCTGAGCCGTGGTAGCAGGCTGGCCTGCTTGGGCCTCGGCCTCAGCAGGCCTTCACTGCTGCGGGCCCCATCCCGGCCCCAACCCCTACAGATATTGAGGCTGCAATGCATACATTAGGATTAACTCCCCCGGATGCAAATTGGTACATGGACACCGGCGCCACTTCTTATATGACGTCCGCACAAGGTACTCTCTCGTCTTATTTCAATTTGAGCGAAAATCGTGGCATTATTATTGAGAATAGCAACTCAATTCCAATTCTTGGTTATGGTCATACGAATTTGTCTCCCCCATATCCACCTCTATTCTTAAAAAATGTTCTTCATGCCCCTAATTTTATTAAAAATTTGGTGTCTGTCCGAAAATTTACCACTAATAATTGGGTTTCTGTTAATTTTGGTCCTTTTGGGTTTTCTCTGAAAGATTTCACGACGGGATAGCTCTAATGAGATGCAATATTAGGGCAGAGCTTTATCCAATCACCGCCACCACCATCTCCACAAGTCAAGCCACACCCTCTACCTTTGCCGCTATTGCTTCTTCCTTGTGACATGCACATTTGGGTCATCCGGGGTCATCTATTATTTCTTCTTTGTAGAACAATAATTTTATTGATTTTAAGGGTACGCGTTGTACCCCACTTTGTCCTTCTTTTCCATTAGGGAAACATGTTAGATTATCATTTGTATCCTCTACTTCTCATACATTTATGCCTTTTGATATCATTCATAGTGATTTATGGACATCTCCCATTTTAAGTTCTTTGGGCCATCGTTATTACGTTTTATTCGTGGATACTTATTCTAATTTTTTGGGGACCTTTCCTTGACCCAAAAAATCTCAATTTTTTTCTATCTTCTTAAAATTTAGAGCATTCATCTGTACCCAATTAAAACGAAAAATTAAAAATATTCAATGTGATAATGGTAGGGAATATGATAATGGGAGTTTCGAGAGTTTTGTGGCAACCATGGCATCTTTTTTCGGTTTTTGTGTCCATATACGTCCTCACAAAATGGAAAGGCCGAAAGAAAAATTCGTACCATTAATAATATTGTCCGAACCTTGTTAGCCTATGCTTCACTGCCTCCTTCTTTTTGGCATATTGCATTACAAATGGCTACATATCTGCTTAACATCCTCCCTAACAAAAGCTTAGCATATCAATCCCCACTTAAAATCCTTTACTCTAAAGATACGTCGTATTCTCATCTTAGAGTATTTGGGTGTTTATGCTATCCCCTTTTTCCATCTATTGCAATTAACAAACTGCAAATCTGTTCCACCGCTTATGTGTTTTTGGATTATCCATCTAATCATCGTGGTTACAAACGTTTTAATTTATCCGCTAACAAAATCATAATTAGTCGCCATGTTATTTTTTATGAAACCCAATTTCCATTTGCTAAATTGTGTAGTTTCATGCCTAGTTCGTATAATTTTTTGGATGATGGGGTCTCACCATATATTATCCACCATTTATCCGAAATGTCCCATGACCCAAATTCACCAGCAGGCCCACTGCATGTTGGCCCACCAATTACCGATCCATGTCCCATGTCACGGCCTAGTTTTGGAATTCCAGTTTCGGAACCCGTGTCACATCACAATTCTGGAATTGATACCCATCCAGTTTCAGGTCCCGTGTCACGGCTTATTCAATGCAGTGATCCAGTTTCAGTGTTTCGTGCAGTTATTAGGCTAGCAGGCCCACTTCCTACTGGCCAGTCCGCTGCCAACCCGTTACTAACCCAAATCCCGTCCAATTCAACCTCGAGTCAAGGTCCTGTTACTCGTAGCCAACGGGGTATTTTAAAACCAAAATGACATTTTAATTTTAATTCTAATGTCACTAAATCTCCCCTACCATGTAACCCAATGTTTGCCCTTCATGACCCGAATTGGAAATTGGCCATGGATGATGAATATAATGCTCTCATTGATAATAAGATGTGGGAGTTGGTGCCCCGTCGACCTGGTATTAATATTATTCGGTCTATCTGGATTTTTACTTATAAAAAAATTCTAATGGTTCTTTTGAGCGGCATCCTTCTTGTAGGTGATGGTAAAACACAACAAGTTAGCATGGATTGTGGAGAAACATTTAGTCCGGTGGTCAAATCGAAAACCATTCGCACTGTGCTTAGTCTAGCTCTCTCGAAAGCATGACCCATTCATCAGCTGGATGTGAAAAATGCTTTCTTACACGATGATCTTAAGGAGACAATATACATGCATCAACCCTTGGGTTTTAAGGACCCAATAATCCTCACCATATTTGTTTACTAAAGAAGTATTTGTATGGGCTTAAGCAGGCCCCACGAGCGTGGTATAAGAGGTTTGCAGATTATTTGTCTACTATTGAGTTTTCTCACAGCAGGTCTGATCATTCTCTGTTCATCTTTCGATGCGAAACTTCTCTTGCATACATTCTGTTATATGTGGATGATATAATTTTGACTGCCTCTTCGGATGTTACACAAGTCTATCATGACCCTTCTCTGTTCAGAATTCACCATGAAAGACTTAGGACCCTTGAGTTATTTTTTTGGTATAGTTGTCACTCGTTCATGCAGGTGGTCTATTTTTGTCACAAAAAAAGTATGCAATCGAGATTATTGAGAGAGTTGGCATGTCATCTTTGACTCTGGTGGATTCCAAACCGAAGCTGAGTGCTACTTCAAGCACACCATATGAGATCCTATCCATTATCGTAGTCTTACATGGGCTCTTCAGTATCTGACTTTCACAAGACCAGATATTACTTATGCAGTACAACATGTGTATTTATTTATGCATGATCCACGAATTGAGTACATGCATGCGCTCAAACGTATTATACGATACATACATGGCACACTTGATTTTAGATTGCATTTGGCTGTCCAGATACCAGACGTTCTTCATCTGGTTATTGTATGTTCCTTGGGGATAACTTGGTCTCTTGGTCGGCCAAACGCCAGGCTACTTTATCACCATCTAGTGCGGAGGCCGAGTATTGAGGGGTAGCTAATGTGGTGTCTGAGTCATGTTGGATACGTAACCTTATACTAGAGCTACATTATGCTATTCAAAAAGCTACATTGGTCTACTGTGATAATGTGAGTGCAGTCTATCTTTCTTAAAATCCGCTCCAACATCAACGCACTAAACATATCGAGATGGAAATACATTTTGTTCTAGAAAAGGTAGCTCGTGGACAAGTACACGTCCTCCACATCCCTTCACAGTACCAGATTGCAGACATATTCACTAAGGGTCTTCCCTTGGTTATGTTTGAAGATTTTAGGGACAGTCTCAGCGTACGACAACCCCCCGCTATGACTGCAGGGGTGTGACAGAAATATACCCATGATATACACGGCATACACTGCCCACATGTATATCATGTATATCACGGAAACCGAGAGCCTTGTTGAAATCAAATTTGTTGTACAAACTTACCATAGTTGTAGAATTCTTGTGCAAGTATAACTAGGATATTAGTAGTAAAGTAGGAATAAAATTTTCCATATTTGGAGATTGTAAATTGTATATATACCTCTTCATTAATGAAAATAATTAAGGAATTATATTCTTTCAGATATGTCTATTTTGTCATATAAGCAGTGGCAACAACACTACACAGGTGCCATAGCAAAGTAAAATATGCATGAATTTCTAACTTCAAACCTAAATATGCATACAAACTCAATAATAACAAGTGAATAGATTACCAAAAAAACAAGAATTAGCAACAGACAAATTCTGTAATTAAACAATAAAATTTTTTGCTAATCTTATTTAGCAATGAATTATTAGCAAAGGATTATCAAAATTTTGTATTAGCTATTAGCAATTTAATGACGGATAAGCAACAAAATTCGTAGCTAATTTTAATTTTTTTTTTTTGTAAATTTCTCAACCTCAAACCTAAATATGTATACTAACTCAATAATGATAAGTGAGTCCTTATTAAATTTTCTCAACGTCAAATCAAAATATGTGTACTAACTCAATAATGACAAGTGAATTCTTATTAACATTTCTCAACCTCACATCTAAATATGTGTACTAACTCAACAATGACAAGCAAATCTTTATTAAAATTTCTCAACCTCAAATCTAATATGTGTACTAAAGTCAATAATGATTGTTAAAAATCTTGCATACACAGTCACTTGTAAGAGAAAATGAAGAAATAACAGATTGAAAGGATGGGAACGGAGTCACAAGGCCGTCACATGGTAGACAGTAAGGCACTATGTACGTTCTTGACAAAATAGGGTACACGTCCATATATCTCCCCCTTTATCAGTATATTTTGACACCTATTCCATTCACTCCACTATCCTAGTTTGCACTAGGATGTCCAGTGGGCCGGGTCGGTCCGAACCCGCCCTGCGCCGTCCCGATCCCCTTAAAAAAATGGTAGCGGGGTTCGAACTCGGACGGGACTAGGGCTCGTCCCGATACAGCCCGTTCTGCTCCCATCCCGACCCACCATGTCCCGCATCCCGACCCACCATGTCCCGCATCCCGACCCCTCCCTCCCTCCACCTTTGCAAAAATAACCGTTGCACAATGAAAAAATTTAGATTTTGGCCGTTGTGCAACGTCTATAACGTTCATTTTGGCCCCCACCCCATAAACTCCCTACCCCCTTAATATTTAGTTTCAACCATAAGTTAGTATATTTACACTTTAACTCCATTTCTCAACTATATATATATCATTTTTCTCACAAATCTTCCTAACATCTCTCTAATCTCTCTATCTATCTCTCTACAAGTCTACATTGCCTACTAAATATTTTATTTTATTTTCTTATTTATATCAACGTTCAAAAATTGGGAGTGAAGTTGGCAACTAGCTTGAGGATCATCCATCAAGCAAAGTTTTAATTTTCAACCTCGATTACACGTCGACGTTACGTTGGCGTTTGGTACCTTCATTACTTCTTTAAATTATTATTGTTACTTAATTTTAATTATCGTACTTAATTTCATTATCTTTATTTATTTATTTGCATAATTATAATGGAACAAATTGGACGTTTTATTTCTGGTAGATGTACTAGGGATAATAGGGCAAGGGTGCATCTTCTAGTAATCCTAATTACAATGACTTCATTCATATAGATGAAACTAATTTTTTTGATGTTAATATTAATATACCATTAAATCATGAGGTATATTCTACTTCTGAACCAGACTTTAATTTAGAAAATTAATTAGAAGATAATTTAGATAACACACCCACTAGTGCACCTCCACCTCAGGCTCAGACTGGTCTCAGCCTGAAACTCAAACTGGAATGCTTATTCCCCCTAGTATGAGTCGAGGCCCAAGTCAACGAAAATTAAAATCACCTGCACGGGATTGTTTTGATAGGGACATTGATAATCAACTAGCTAGATGTAAAATTTGTCAAGAAATTTATAAATTTAAAATCGGAAAAGGTCAAGGTGGGACGAGAGGTTTAATGAGACATGTAGAAAACTCTCACAAAGCAAGGAATAACCAATACCTGGCTGAAAAATCTGGTGTGCCAATGCCTTCTGAGTCGGGTTCACATAATGTCCACGACCAAGTACAGGGTCGAATTAACCCGATGACGGGGGGATTTATAGGTCCTAAATATGATAAACACAAAGATAGGGAAACTATAGCAAAATGAGTTCTGGTGGAGGGTTTGCCTTTTTCATTTCCTTCATCTCCTAGTTTTATTCATTAAATTAGAGAAACGTATAATCCTGCTTTTAACGGTTTTCCTAGATCAACTGTTAGAAGAGACGTTTTTAAATTTGTACATGAATATCAACATTATTTACATTATGCATTATATTATTTTACTGGCAAAATTGACTATCACTTCTGATATAGGTCGTAGTAGTAACGGTAATGATTATTTAACTGTAACATGTCATTGGATAGATCAGAGTTGGTCTATGTAAAAATGTATTTTAGCATATACATATATTGATGATAGGCACAATGGGATATGCTTGTAGATAATGATTGAGAATTTTTTTTAGAACTAATTGGATTTTTAGAGAAATTGTTTCTAGCTACTAAAGAATTTTCTGGTATTTATTATCCTACTATTTCAACTATGTTATTTTATATAGCTCTAATATTTTTGTTACTTGGTGAATATATGCAAAAACCATCTTACGATCTATTAAAAATGTTTATAAAATTTAAAAAATATATTTTTCCTATTCCCACTATTTATATTATTGGTGTTGTATTAAATCCGACTATTAAAGTAAACAGTTGTAAAACACTTGTTGAAATGATTTATGTGAAAGTATGTATGTCCTAAAGACAATCTACATTAGGGACAAAAATGTACTTGAACACATTCACATTATTAATGAGATTAATAATTATGACATTTGAAATTATTGTTTGATTGTTTGCAATTATTCATATATGTACATCCATTGAACTTACGTTGTCATTAATAGAGTGAGATATTAATGATAGAACGTAACTCTCAAAATAGGCTCGACTAATAAACATCGAGAATGAGATATCGATGATATGCTATAAGTCGACATGTGGTCTGCATCACATTCTTGGAGAATGTAGTATGTCTCACAGCTACGAGTAATGGTTACTCGTAATGGACACATGGATACTTTGGAGAAGTATTGGTATACCCTGCCGATAAACTATTTGTTATACATGTCTATAGTGTTATCGGCGTGTGGAATATAAAGGTCCTTTGACTTGAGGTCAATACACACCTTATTTACAGAATGATGTACTTTGACCAAGTTCTAAGCTTAAACTCCTTCTGGAAAAAGATACGGCTTGTGTTGGGTGCATCAGGATGTAAATCAAGGTGGTAGTTGAGCCAAGAATAGGATTCATTCCTTGATTAGAAATTCGAGAGAGCACTCAACTTCTCAATGTTATTAGGTTGACTAAAGTCACTGGCCACTGCAAGAAACATATTTAGAATATGGTCTAGTTGTCAACTAATAAATGTGAGATAAATTAATTAAGTCATTTGGATAGACACTTGGATAATCCTAAGCTTAATCGAGTGTGTCGCGAATGATAGGAATTTATAGTTTCGCATAAAGGTCAAGTTTGCTGGATTCATGTAAACGTACTTCACATATTGAGTTTGTCATACGACGCAACCTATGAATTTCATATGGACCTTAATTAGATTAATGTTGATATGTGAAGGCCTATAGGGTCACACTATATGTCATTGTGTCTTTGATCTAAGAGTGTATATTGAGAAAGTATTAAATATTCGATTGAGAATAGAGTTATTTAGATTATAATAATTATGGAATATTTCTATTTGATAGAAATTATTTAACACAATCCAGCCATAAGGGTTATACAAATGACGAAACACCATAACTCCAGTATCATTTAGCCATGAGGGTTATAATGAACAAAACGGCCATCTGACCCGGAGGGTCACAACTGACAAACAGATGAAAGAAATACAATATAGCCTCAAGGGCTATATTTGTCATTCATTCATACATGTCGAGATGGTCATTCATATAAAATCATGCATGCCGAAAGGGTCATTCATATAAACACATTCATGCTGAGAGTGCCATTCATATATACTCAAGCATGCTGAGAGGGTCATTCATACAAACTCATGCATGCGAGAGGGCCATTCATACAAACACATACAAGCCGAGAGGGCCACTCATACAAGCACATGTATGATGAGAGGGCCATTCACACAAATACATACATACCAAGAGGGTCATTCATACAAACACATCCATGTCGAGAGGGCCATTCATTCAAACACATGTATACCGAGAGGGCCATTCATACAAATATGCACGCTGAGAGGGTCATTCATACAAATATGCACGCTGAGAGGGCTATTCATACAAATATCTATGTTATTCATACAAATATGTATGTTAAGAGGGTCATTCATACAAATATGCATGACGAGAGGGCTATTCATACAAATACATGCATGCCGAGAGGGCCATTTATACGAACACATGCATGCCAAAAGGGTCATTCATTCAAACACGTGCATGCCGAGAGGGTCATTCATATCAAACTATCGGAATGACCATTTATGCACTCATGTAAAACTGCCGAAAGGACCATACATGCATTCATACAAATTGTCAAAGGGATCATACGATAGAGACGGTGCAAAATGAGTCACCCGCTCAGACAAATTCAACAAAAAAGTCACATGAGCCAGATGGTGCCAAAAGAGTCATCCGCTCATAATGTTTGTCCAGGAGAGCACAACAAACAAAAAACCATGCAAGTGTGTTAGAACACAAATAATCAAACATACCACTATCCTAGCAAATAGAAATATGTCAAAAACTACCGGAGGAGAAAACCAAGAAGACCAGATCCAGACAGATGCAGAACAAACATGGAACTTTTCTTTGGCAGTTGGTCGAGACAATACGCCAACAAGAGTCAAGCTCTCTGGACATAGGCTTGAAGATCACTCCACATTACACTTAATCATAAAAAATAAGTAAATTTTAATCTGTTTAAAATCCCGAAACCTGTTGGACATATACCAGACAAGTTTTTCAAAATCGGCAAAGGCATTCCCTTATAAGGGATACCTTTTTCTGCCTATTGAGTCGAACTACAGGTGACCTAAATTTTCATACAACATGAGATATGTAGGAAACCCAGAAAACAGGGTCCGATCATAATTTTTTAAAACCTCATAAAAGTGAGAAGTATCTTTGAATTAGTCGGCCAAAAATCAATTTTGTCAGATTTCGCTGCTCAGGGATGGTGGGCAGTTGTTGACATCTAATTTTTACCCTCAAATACTTTTATTTAATTATTTAAGATTCCTGAGTCATAGACGGGGTGAAATATACTTTTATAAAGCAAAAATGATTTTCCAAATATTATCTCGGAAATATTTTATCATTTTATTTGATAAAATATCATCCAGTATATTTATTGTATATCATGTCTCATTCTCGTATGTGCGAGTGATTGAGGTGTGGAAGTTGAAGATTCAAGCCTCCTTTCTCGATCTTATGCTGCCTCCACAAATGTTATTTGCCTCTCTTTTACACTTTTCTCATTTTAATAAACTGTTCTTATGTGCTTTGTGTGGTTATGAACAAAGCATGTGTTCATTAACTGCTTCTAGGATTAGTTTAAGTTTAAGAATGAACTTGAAATGATATGTTTTGTGTGTCTATGAATCTGTTTTAAGTGATTTATGGGTAATATGTCCCTTGTAGCTGATTTAAGATTAATTTAGGTTTAGAATGAACTCAAAGTAATTATTTACCCATGATGATGAACATGTTAAACTTATGAATGTCACAACCGGTTCAAGGACTAATATAGGTTAAATATCATTTAGGATATGTGTTTGATTATGTATCCATGATAGTAAACCTTCTTAGATAAATGAACAACATTACACCTAGATTTAAGGTTAGTTCAGGTTTAAAATGAACTTGAAAGGGTTTGTTTATCTATGGTTTTTGTGTTAGTATGCATGTTTGGTTTAGTTTATGAATGTCATATTTGCTTTAAGATTAGGATAGGTTTAATTGAACTCAGAATGCATGTTTATATGATTTGACCTTGTTTAGTTTATACTATGCCTATCATATATTTGTTAGGGCTGATTTAAGCCTGATATTGGAGTAACACATGTCTTGGTGTTTATTTAACTCATTTCATGCATGTCTTGTGTCCATTTTGCTAATCTAGGCTTAAGATAGGGTTTAATGTAGTCTTTGAGAATTTGTTGGCTTTGGTACATGAATTATGTAGGCTTGTATATCTATTTTACCATCTTTGTAGTCTGGAATACATGACTGTTTGTTTTGAACTACCAGTGATAGCATATTGAGTCTGTATAAGCCATTCATGTCTCTCCTATGACTTCTACAGACCATTTAAGTTAGGCAACCATTTGTATGCTCTAAGTGTTATTCTTATCCCACTCATATGGGCATTTCTTGTGTGTTGGTGTGTGTATATTTGCCTCGGTGTCATTTATGATTATGATATGTCCTTATTCTGTGATATGGACATGGTTAAATGACCTATTTACATTTTAGTCTAAGTTAAGAACACTAGTCTTCAAGGGCTCAAAGTGATGTCCATTAATACCTATTTGAATGAAGTCTAAAACCTGAGAAGTTGTATGTCATGTAGTGTTTTGATGATCATGTTTTGGATAACACATGATTAGGGTAGTTTTTATGCTAGTTAAAGTGACATGCTTACCTGCTATAAATGTGCTAAAGTACTGTGTTAAGTGCTTGGTTTTCATCTGTCTAATTAGAAGTTTTAAGTTAAGCCAGGCCTGTTGACCTAAAGGATAGATAAAAGACTAATTTGGACTATTTGAATCTGCCTGAGTTAAACAGTAACTAGGTCTTTAATTTGAGTTTAAGAATCATGTTAACCCGGTTGTGCTGTGTGCAAATCATGTTTCCATGACTCTGTATCTGCCTTTAATCGTGTGATGATTAGAATGCCTTAAAATGTTACCATGCATGTCAATGTATCTTGAGAAAGATCTTTTAATTTGGTTCTAATAACCTGTTTCTAGTCACATGCCCTGTCTAGGGTCTTGTTGCTACTTCAGCATGACTAACTCACATAATAGGCTAGAGATTGTTATTTGAAGTAAACTGAAGCTTGTCCATTGCTTAATGTTGTATGTTGTTGGTTATAAGCCATTAACTGGCAAACATTGTTACAATAGACTTGTATAGACGTGTTAAAATGACTAAATGTTGTTGTGATGCCTTGCATTGTGAATACAAAGACATGTGATTAACCAACTTAGAACTAGTCTGTTGAGAAATATCTAGGTGCATATGCAAAAATCTGAGTTAATCTATCTGCCCTTCCCTTATACTATGTGATATGTTATGTGCTTGGTATCTGATTATGTCCCAAAGAGAGATGTCATTAAGCCAACAGTCTAAAATAGGGATCATGTTAGTCTAATTGGTTTCAACTTGATTTACCCGATCACTACCTATCTGATTTAATCTTTATCTGCCACTTGCTTAAGGGATTAGGCGTTAACTAAATCTGGATTGGGTAAGCATGATAAATTAGAAGCACGATAATTCATTGGTTAAGCTGATTGCCTCTAGACTTCATAGTCTGATATATAACTTGGGTTGAGATCTGGAAAGAACCATTGGTGCTATTACTTATCCATGCGTTCTTGTAACTATTCTATTGACATAGCCATACCATAGGTAGCCTGTATACATCCTTGAATTGAACTAGATGGATTAGATATTGCTGTTATCTCTTTTATGCATTCATGACCCTCATCTACACTATGTGTCAGCATGAGTCCTAAAGTACATGAATTGTAAACTGCCTTGCTTGAGTATTCTAGAATGGGGCTGTGAAGTATAGAGAATAGAAAAATACTTGATAATGTTGGAACCCAAATGGTTATGACTTAGGATTAGGAAAAATGATACGTATATCATTTAGAACAGATAGGGTCCCCAAAATGCATTTTCGAAATCAGCCCCAAAATATAATGGCTCGTATTTTATTTCAAATAAGTAACAAATTGGTTTAATATAAATTTGGACATTGGGATATTTGAAAAGCTTTTTTTCTAACTTGGATAATTTAATAAAAACCGGACTGTTTTGGAAATAAGAAATCCGGACTGTTTTAAAATAAAAGGAGTTCATTTCTTTCAAAGACTTGTAAAACATGAACAAATTGAAAAAAAATGAATTTTGGATAAAAAGATATCTGCTTTGCAAAACTCTTTTATTTCTAAGGATTATTTTTGGCCCAGGCCCAACTCAATAACTTTGAAAGAACGGAAGAATAATTTAAAGACCTAATTTTGAATAAAATTATTGGTTGACCTTTATAATCAAAAAGGAAAAACTTGTACCCTTTTTGAAAAAACCATGGCATATAATTTTTTAAAAGGATTTCATAAAACATCTAAGGATAAAAAACATGATATTTGGATACAATCTAGTTAGATTCTCAAATTAAATTTTGAGTGTATTTTGTTCCAAAAATGGATTGGCTGAATTATCCCTATATGAACCTTTTCGAATAAAATTCAACTATTCATTTTTCCAAAACTTTGAAATAAATAAAGATGATATGCCATGACATTTTTTTTGCGGGAACTTAAACACTATTTTAAGTAGTTATTCACAATTAAGCATGCTATAGAACTCGAATATCAACTATATTCTACGAATTCTTAATATTAGGGTGTCTAACACCTTCGGATGATCACTAGAACCCTTACCTCGAACTCCGATTTTTAAAGGATTTTTTTTGGATTTTGAGAAAAATTCTTTTAACTTGGTTTTTCTAATTTCTCTATAAGTTAGGAGTGACTCTAAAAAAATAATTATCCGAATAAAGTGCAATAACCTCTTAGTAGCTTTTATAGCTCGCGTAAAGTGAACCATAACACACATTATATGCAAATTTCGGAGTACCAAAGGAGATAGCTTGCGATAATGATCGACAGTTTGTTGGAGTAAATCTTACCAAGTTCATGGAAGTGTTGAAAATCAAGAGAATAACCTCTTCAACTATATCAGTCGTGCACAAACGGGCAAGCGGAGTTGACCAAAAAAACATTTATCCAGAACATCAAGAAGAAGCGGGAGAAATTACCGGGAGTATTGTGGGACTACAGAATTATGGCCAAGATAAGCACTGGAAAAACTCTATTTTCTCTAGTATATGGGGCTTAGACCATAACACCCATGGAAATCGGAGAGCCTAGCGTCCGATACACACAGACCATGGAGGAATCCAACAATGAAATGAAGCAATGGTAGTGGGATTGGAGCTATTGGAGGAACACATAGAGTTGGCCCTCATATGGCTAGTGGCACAAAAGCAGGTCGAAAGGTATTCCAATTGAAAAACAAACTTGAGGCATTTCAAGATCGGAGACTATGTCCTCTAGAAGGTTACGCTCGCAACCAGGGACACCTATGTAAGCAAATTGGGGGCTAACTGGGAGGGTCTGTACCAGATTATGGGGATCGCAGGCAAGGCATCCTACCGGATAAAAGACGAACACGGAAATGAGTTGCAGAATAGCTGGAACGTCAGCCACTTGAAATGACTTTACCTCTAAAAGGGGTAACATGTATGATCATATTTAGCATCATTTACCCTTGGTTAACTTTATTTGTCTCCCTGACAGGACTGCTCTGGGAAGAACAATCTCCTTACCACTAAAGGGAAAATTGAAGATATGCATTGTACTATTTTCCTTTACCAAGGTTGTATCCCAAATGGGTTTTCCTTGCAAGATTTTTTACGAGGAAATAATCCAAAAGCATATCACATCCCACAAGCATCAC
The DNA here is from genome assembly GCA_029783415.1 of Anisodus acutangulus. Taxonomy (NCBI): domain Eukaryota; kingdom Viridiplantae; phylum Streptophyta; class Magnoliopsida; order Solanales; family Solanaceae; genus Anisodus; species Anisodus acutangulus. The sequence goes on from CM056500.1 coordinate 32,118,639, forward strand.
ACCAAAAATCTGAAGAAAGCCAACCGAAAGGTTGTAACCCAACACTAGTCTCCTCGGGACCTCACATTCGAGGGGGGAGGGAGAAGGGTGTGTTTGTACAAAATAGTGAGGTTGTCAAACACAGAATCTTCTTGAAGAAATACTCATGCAGACTGGGACTGCTGGCAATCAGTGCACTCACCCGATTTTCTCTTGTCGACGTCTTTTCAAAATACTGTAAAAATCCTGAAAGGGTCTATGTATCAACAGGACGAGTCATCCTTCAAATATTTAGGAATGAAATAAGAATCCTCACTTATTCCTCAATTGTTGCCAATAAGGCATTTTTTGTTTCTTAACTAAAAACATTCGGGAACAAACCATACTTAAAGGCCATATGGCCCGCAAAACTACTTCTAACACATGACACGACCTTAGAGCCTCTAAGTGAGCAGGTTTCTTGAACCTTTGTGCCATTAAATGAGGTTGATATGTCCTCCTGATCAACATCGATATCAAAGGCCCCTCTATTGTAAATTGGATGTTTAATTCCCAAATCGTAAAATGTGTTTCCGAAAGTGACATGCCAGGATTGGGTTAAGAGTGATGAGCTCAAAAAATGCAAAAAAAAAAACAAGTGTGCACCGGCCATGATCTCTCAACTTAACCACCAAACACTCGAATATGGACATAGTTCCGGAAGATAGGCATAACGGTTACGCCATGACGGTTAAGTGTTAAATAAAAATCCAACGGGTTATTTATGTCACAACCCAAACCAGAGGGCCGCGACGGGCACCCGGACCCTACCCGCCGAGCACCATATCTACACTCCACCCTTAATTATATTTAAAAATGGACTGAGCCGTGATAGATTATATAAAGTTCCAACCCAAAAGCCCCAACTTACACATTTATATACCAAGTCCAACAAGGCCATACATGACAACTAACTACAGGACACCTATCTATAAGCCTCTAAAGAGTAAAACATACCACGACCAGACCGCAACTCCGAAACGAATAGAGTGCTCCAAATACCAGCTGAACCAGCAACCCACTAGGGCAAACTGTCACTCTCTCAATATAAACCTGCGGGCATAAAACTCAGCGTCCGCCGACAAAAGGGACGTCAGTACGACTGAAGTACTGAGTATGTCAGGCATAAGAAATAACATAGCAGAGATATATCATAGTCTGAAACAGAAACAACTGAACATCAGTAAATGCCTCTAAGGACCCTAATACACATACCTAAATGTTATGCACAATGCAGTATACATATACATCAGCCACTTCGGGGATCATAATTCACTTAAATCCCGGCGACTTATAAAACCTTCTTATACTCAATGTCATAATTTTTGTAATATGACACTAGTCCATAACCTCTTTGGGGATATACAATTGTTATTATTAATCCCCGTCCTCACACTTGTTAAATCCAAAATTATTTTGGGATCACATCCTTTCATATACTAATTTCCTCATTAGCATGCTTGAGTGCAACACAACCTTCCCAGAGTTTGGTCTACTTGCCTACATTTATGTGTTCAACCGTTACCCGAAAGTATGGGGTGTTACAATTTATAACCACAATTGTTGCAAAATCAAAATGCATGTCAAAGCGTAGAAATAAACATCAAGGTAGGGAACAAACGAGCAACTATTATTTATCGACCGAAAGTAAAAATAGCATGAAGGCTCTGACAAAAGCATTAGAAGGGCACACATGCCCTGAGAATCCAACAAAGGAGCGCAAAGGCTCAAACAAAAACATCAAAATGGTAAACAGACCCCAAATATCCGGTAACGCGAACAAGAAAAGACAACACACACAAGCCGAAATAAAACATTTAGAAAAGGCATGCAGTCCCGCAAGAAATTAACATGGCTAAGCAGGGGATGAGCATCTTCACCACCTGAGGAACTGGCAGAGGCATCAGAAGAAGGAGGCATCTCGTCACAGAGGTCATCCATATCCATCTCGGCAGCTCCAAAATCTACTTTCGCATCTATCAAAGATGAGGGAACGTTGATCTAGCCCTCACTCACCCCTCGAAGAACCTCGTGACGGGTATGAAGGATGGCATAATCCCGGAGCAATATGGCCCTATGCTGGTCAGCCGCCCGGCGAAGCCCCTGGCAATGGTTGCGGGACTTAAGTCTAGTGCAAGAAGCCTCCAGTGCTTGCACCTGTCCCCGGGCATATCACGATCCGCTTCCACCCAAGCCAACCTCTTTTGTAGAAGTTGGCGGGTCGTGGTCATATGATGGAAAGTTCTTCCCTATTTTCAAAGGCCTACTTATCCTCCTCCCACTGCTGTCCTAAAGTGGCCCTCAAGGCCTGAAGATCTCTATTCTCTGATCGGAGCGTGGAGAGATCAGCCTGGAGGTACTGGTTTTCGGCTGTCATCCTCTTCACCACGTAAGAAGAAGGCATGTTCATAAAAACTCAATGTTGGAGGAAGCGGCATCATGACCCTAAGAAAGAACAAAAAAATAATTAGTCTTAGTGCACAATCTCACTTCGAAGAAATAACTATACCAAGAAAATGAAAGTTTGGTTTACCTGAAGAAACATATCGACCAAATGGGACAGGGAAGCTTCCAGGCTGAGGTCGGGCTTAACAAAAGGTGTCGGGGGAACTGAAGGGCCGGCACCCACATCATTATGTGAAGCCTCGCCATAGCCCTCTCCCTTAGGCCGACCCTCACCATCTCTAGGGAAGTAGGCACCGGAAGGTCCCCCATACCCACAACGTCGTCAGGGGAAGGGACTCAAGTTTCCACTCCATTAGCAGCCCCTCTTTCATCATCATCGACATTCACCACACCCTACATCAACTCCCTCCAGTAATCGACTATCGGCGATGCATCCTTATGCGGTAACCGATCCCTTTTGTGGAATAAACACCAATATTACCCGGGGGTCCGTGCTTCCTGCTGTTTCTAGCCTCGATGGCCGCTTACGCAATACGAGCGAAGGTATTCTCCCTAGAAAGCGCTTTTCTGGCGGAAGACCCTCGAGCAGGAATACCTTATAGACATAGAAGAAGTCATAATCGCATCATAAAAGTATGGCTTGCAGAGAAATGGTGTTATAAAAAAATCTTAACATGGATTCTTCCTTTCCAATGGTCTGCATATATTCCCCTCCAAGTCCTTTCAGTGTTCTAGGACACCTACAAAATATCCATCACCTAGACAAAGATATCAGGCAGTGATTCTAGTTGAATCGGGGTTGCTGGAAAAGCATGAAAAACAAAATCAGAAATAATGCACGAAAAAAAGATGGTGTAGGAAGCAACAAAACAGATGCTCACAGGTGCTTTCCATTGCTCCAGAAAGGGATTGGGAGCGATGATATGAAGGCAGCTGATGTGAATCATTATAAATCACTCGCACCACCCCAGTCATGGTCATCCTTAGTGCTGCTGATAAGACCCCGGGAGCCTTGAAAATTTAAATTAATCACCCCACCACGAAACACGCATGAGGAATAAATATGGATCATGTGGTCAAGGGTAAAAGAAATCCCTTCAAGGTCTGCTAAAAACTACAGACAACGAACAACTCTCCATGTTTGAGGGGCAATTTCCCCACACAAACGCCATAGAGACAGTAGAATGCCTCTATCACTTCGTGGATAGGGAGACCGAAACCGATCATAAACATGTAGGTCTATACCATAGACATGCCCGGGATATGCCGAGAGATACTAGCATTAACAAGAGGGGGCAACACCTCAATCTTGAGTCCTCATTGACAATCGATATGAACCTGAGAAATTATGAACTCATCAATCAAAGATGTTATCCCTCAACAGACTCGTACTGATAACTGGCACGAAATTTCCTATCATAATTGGAATTGACTGGAATAATATTAGCGGTCATAGAGCCCAGGTCTATCGCCTAAGTAGCAGATGATATTGTATCCTGACGACGGGAAGATACAGTGGAGGCACTACCCAATTGTTCTCTGAGATGGGAAATATGTCAGCCCTCGATGAGGAAGACAAAGAAGATGAAGAAGACATTCATTGTGGATTCTTATAATAAAAGGGCAATTTGGCACACAGAAGAAGAAGGTTAAGAGCAAGTGTAAATAGATAAAGTATGAGTTGCCCGCTTAAATAGCCAGAGGAGGCAATCATTAGCTTTGGAAAGTGAAGCAGCGTGCCTGGTCTAAAAACGTCAATCATTGTCTCTAAAGAGGCGCCGCCGAATGGGTGAAGGGATGCATTTAATACTCCCCTGACAAAACGTCTAATTGTGGAAAGAGTGGCGACGTTTTGAATAAGTTCCCGTGTAAAGTTAAAAAAAGACAGATTGTTCCATTTCCTGGGCTCAAGACATGAAGGTTCCGGGAAGTGGGGGACTATCTGTATTGGGTATAAGACGCATTCGGAGGAATTAGCATGCCCAAAGGCACAGAGAACCCTGGAAAGCCTTACAGATGTTCCCCATTCCCACCAACTTGGGTCACATCCATCCGTCTCGACCAAATGTCGCGGTACATAATAACGTTGGAACGTCAGCTGGGCCACACCATCCTTACTTTATAAGGGCAGAAAAGTCTAACCTTGACTTATATAATGTTAGCTTATGAGAGAATGAACTCCATCTTGCTCACTTTGTAACCCTGACATTATTATTTTCTCTAAGACAATATTATTTTTCTCTCAAAGCAATAGACACAAAGATGTAGGAATTTGTTGGATTTGTAAGCACAACGGAAGTTTAAAATTTTTTTACCCAATAATGATCCTGGCATGGCTTATACGATAATCATGTTTATGTTCAAAACATAACAAAAGAAAACTTACACGTTTTCGAGCGCGGGATTCAATACTAAGGTATCCACGCAATTTGAATCCTCGACTGTAAGTTCCAACTCCAGTGTATTTCCTTTGCAAGAAAGCTAGGAAATATTGCTTTAGGAACTGAGAAGTTATTTTCGGTAGCCTTACAATTATAGGGTATGTGTTGTTTATATAGGAGTTCAGGACAAAACCTAAGTAGATTTAAAACAGGAAAAACATGGTCCATTTTAATGTTCAGTGGACCAGCCCAGCTGGTCCACCCCATACGTCCAAGGTGGACGGCCAGGCCCCAATTTTGGGCCAGTAATTTCTGGCCCAATTATTTTCCTGTATTTGTCCGAGTACCCATATAATATATCCAACACATTTAATTAAATCCAAAATCCAATTCGACTTAATTAAATAATTTCTATCAAATAGAAATATTCCAAAATTATTATAAATTAAATATCTCGACTCTCAATCGAATATTTCATACTTTATCAATACACTCTTAGATCGAAGAACAATCGCCTATAGTGTGACCCTATAGGCCTTCATATATCAACATTAATCTAATTAAGGTCCATACGAAACTCCTAGACTGCGTTATATGACGAACTCAATATGTGAAGTACGTTTACATGAATCCAGAAAAGTTAACCTTTATGCGGAACTATAAATTCCTTTCATTCGCGACACACTTGATTAAACTTAAGATTTGCCAAGTGTCTATCCAAATGGCTTAATCACTTTATCTCACATTTATTAGTTAACAACTAGACCATATTCTAAATATGTCTCTTGCACTGGCCAATGACTTTAGTCAACCCAATAACATTGAGAAGTTGAGTGATCTCTCGAATTTCCAATCGAGGAATGAATCCTAGTCTTGGCTCAATTACCACCTTGATTTATATTCTGATGCACCCAACACAAATCGTATCTTATCCAGGAGGAATTTAAGTGTAGAACTTGGTCAAAGTACATCATTCTGTAAACAAGGTGCGTATTGACCTCAAGTCAAATGACCTTTATATTCCACACACTGATAACACTATAGACATGTATACCAAATAGTTTATCGGCAGGGTATACCAATACTTAACTTTTTCTATTTCCCCCGATGCATGTAATGAAATCGAGTACTATACCTTTTTGAGGCACTCCAAAGTATCCATGTGTCCATCACGAGTAACCATTACTCGTAATTGTGAGACATACTACATTCTCTAAGAATGTGATGCAGACCACATGTCGACTTATAACATATCATCGATATCCCATTCTCGGTGATCATTAGTTGAGGCTATTTTGAGAGTTTCGTTCTATCATAAATATCTCACTCTATTAATGACAACCTAAGCTCAAGGGATGCACATATATGAATAATTACAAACAATCAAACAATAATTCAATAATTTTAAATGCCATAAATATTAATCTCATTAATAATACGAATGTGTTCAAGTACATTTTGTCCCTAATATAGATTGCCTCTAGGACATACTTTCAATCTCCCACTTGGCCTAGTGCCAATCTCCAATGTATCTAATACCCATGTTTTCGAAATGACCATTATGCTTAACTAAGCTTAATGGTTTAGTAAATGGGTCAGTTATATTATCATCTATGGAAATATAGTCTAGATCTAATTCTTTAGATTCCACCATCTCTCTAAGTATGTGGTATTTCCTCTGTACATGCTTGTTTCTGTTTGTTGATCTTGGTTCTTTAGCTTGCGCAATCGCACCAGTGTTGTCACAATATATCATTATTGGATAACTAGCACTTGGAACAACCCCTAGTTCTTTTAAGAACTCAGATATCGAAACAACTTCTTTACCAACTTTCGATACAGCAATGTACTCGACTTCAGTCGTCGAATCAACATTGGTTTCTTTCTTGGAACTTTTCCAACTAACTGCTCCACCATTGAAAATGAAGGCATATCCAGAATGTGACTTGAAGTAATCAAGATCTGTTTGGAAGCTAGCATCAGTATACCCAGTAGCGACTATCTTCTCGTGCCCACCATAGACTAAGAAATATTCTTTAGTTCGTCTAAGATAGTTAATAATATTCTTGACTATTTTCGAGTGTTCTTCCCCAGAATTCTGCTGGAATTTGCAAGTCATGCTAAGTGCAAAGGACACATCTGGCCTAGTGCAGGTCATGGCATACATGATTGTTCCTATAGCTGAAGCATATGGGATCCTCTTCATGCGTTTAAGTTCTGTAACAGTAGAAGGACTATCCTTCTTATATAACTTGATGCCTTGACCCATAGGAATTTTTCATTAAGAAACGTCTTAGCACTTTGTCTATGTATGTAGATTGTGACAGCCCTAACAATCTATTAGGTATATCTCTGTAGATCCTAATTCCAAGAATGTAGCAGGCTTCACCTAAGTCCTTCATCATGAAGGTGCTAGACAACCATTCCTTCACTGATTGCATAAGAGACTTTTCATTTCCCATTATTAATATGTCATCTACTTATATGATAATGAAAACAATACTCTCTTCCTTGCGTTTATTATAAACGCATGGATCCTCCTTGCTTCTGACAAAGTCAAATAATTTTATAGCTTTATCAAAGCAAATATTCCAACTCGTTGAGGCTTGCTTAAGTCCATAAATGGACTTTTGAAGTTTTCATACTGCTTTGGGTTTTGACTTGGATGTAAAACCTTTAGGTTGTATCATAAACACTTCTTCAATTAGATTTCCATTGTGTAAAGCGGTCTTAACATCCATCTGCCAAATCTCATAATCATAGTATGCAACTATTGCAAGCAAAATCCGAATGGACTTAATCTTTGCAACTGGTGAAAAGGTTTCATCATAATTGACACCATGCTTCTGATTGTAACCTTTTGCTACCAACCTAGCCTTGTAGGTTTGCACCTTGCCAAATGCATCAATCTTCTTCTTGAAGACCCATTTGCATCCTATGGGTCTAACCCCAGTTGGAAAATCAACCACGTTCCAAACTTCATTGGCATACATTGAGTCCATTTTAGATTTCATGGCTTCTTGCCATCTTGTGAGTCAATGTCTAACATAGCATGGCTGTAGGTTATAGGCTCATCATCATCAGGAATATCTATCTCATTTTGACTTTCGACAAGGAGATTAAGTCTTTCAGGCTGACGATGAGTCCTAGTGGACCTACAAAGTTGGTTATTTTGCGTTTCTGTGGTTCTTGTATTCTGATCATGAGAAGGTTCTTGTGTTTTTCCACCACTATGAGAGTTTTCAGGAATATCATCTACATGTGTTTTCTGAATGGAAGGATGTACAACCATTGTATCATCTTTCATTAGTTGTGTATGAGAATCTTGTATTGCTGCATCAATCCTCACATCACTCTCACTGGCTGAAAGTTGTACTCTAAGTAACACACCTTCACCAAATACTCCCATTGAATTCTTGTCTAGGTCATTCAACAAGGATTCAACCTCTATGTTACTTTGTAGTTCTTGAATTTCTTCAAGTTTTATCTTATTGTAACTTTTTTCCTTGTAGACATAGTCTTCCTCAAGGAAAGTTGCATTTATGGAAACAATGACCTTATGTTCTATAGGAAGATAGAAATAGTATCCTCTCGTTTCCTTAGGATATCCCACGAAGTAACATTTCTCACTTTTAGATTCCAACTTGTCAGTAAGCATCTTCTTTACATATGCAGGGCAGCCCCAGGCTCGCATATCTGTAAGAGCAGGCTTCATGCCATATCTCATATGGCATTTTCTCTACTGACTTTGAAGGAACTCTATTCAGAATATAGATTGAGTTTTGTAAAGCATAGCCCTAAAGGTATGTTGAAAAAGCTGAAAAACTCATCATGGATTAACCATATCCAATAAGGTTCGATTTCTCCTTTCAGCAACGTCATTCATTTGTGGTGTTCCAGGAGGTGTCCATTCTGATTGGACTCCATGAAGTTTCAAGTAATCTAGAAATTCTCTACTCAAGTATTCACCTCCTCGATCTAATCGAAGAGTCTTGATACTCTTTTCAAGTTGTTTCTTTACTTCCAACTTATACTCCTTGAATTTCTCAAAGGCTTCGGACTTGTGCTTCATAAGATACATATATCCAAACCTTGTGAAATCGTCTGTAAAAGTTATAAAGTAAGGAAAACCTCCCTTAGATTGAGTGGAAAATGGCCCACAAACATCTGTATGGACCAACTCAAGTGCCTCTTTAGCTAGCACACCTTTCCCAGAAAGTGGTTTGTTGGTCATCTTTCCTCTCAAGCAAGATTCACAGTCAGCATAGGACTCTAAGTCAAATGGTTCCAGGTAGTCTAACTTTCTTAATCTTGCTATCCTTGATTCATTGATATGACCAAGTCTATAGTGCCATAAGTAGGTGAGATTTCTTGGATTACTTATTTTAGCTCATTTGTTTTGCACATTAAGAATTTCACGATTACAACTGAGAATATATAAACCATTCACAAGCGGAGCATTTCCACAAACAATACCATTAAAAGATAGTATATAACTGCCATTAGCAATATATGAGGAAAAACCCTCAATGTCTAACACTGGAATGGAAATAATATTCCTCATAATCGAGGGAACAAAATAGCAATTATTAAGTTCTAATGTAAAACCCGAAGGTAATTCTAATCTATAAGTTCCCACACACTCAGCATCAACTCGTGCTCCATTTCCAATGCGTAGGTCCACCTCCCATGGTCTAACCTTTGTACTGTCCATCAGGCCCTGCACATTATTACAAATGTGTGAGCCACAGGCTATATGCAATACCCATCAGTAAGAGTTACTTATAGACATACTAATCTCAATGACAAACATACCTTGTCCAGAAGCACCTAGTGCATTGTCTCCTCCTGGAGCGGTGCAATCTTTCTTCCAATGCCCTTTCCGCTTGTAGTTAAGGCATACGTTCTTGGTCAACCTAGACTTCTTCTGAACACCTCCTTTAGGTTTTAATACTGTGGGTTTGGCACCAGTCTTACCCTTATTCTTTTTGTTCTTACCTTTAGGTTTGAACCTAGTAGATGAGCCCACCATGAGCACATTCTTCCCTTTTGAAGTAGATGATTCATAAGTCTTTAGCATATTGTGAAGTTCTGGAAGATTCACCTTGGTTCCATTCATGTTGAAGTTCACAATAAAATTCTCAAACGAACCAGTAAGTGAATTCAAAATCAGGTTAACAAACACATTCTGGGGCAGCTTCATTCCAATCGAAGCCAACCTTTCTATCAACCCAATCATCTTCAAAACATGACCAGACACTTGGCCCCCATCATTCAGCTTATATTTGTAGATGTCTCTCAACAACTCATACTCCATAGTCTGAGACTGTGAATCATAAAGACTCCTCAAATGTTCTAGCATCTCATAGGGGCCCATGTTCTCATGCTGCCTCTGTAATTCTACAGTCATGGAGGACAACATGACACACTGTGTCGAGGTAGCATCATCCAAATGCTTCTGATAAGCAGCCTTGTCAAACAAAGCATACTCAACAGACTCTTCATCAGGAACTTTTGGAATAGCTCTGTCTAACACATACTCAATTTTCTCTTGTCTCAGTACCAAACGCAAATTACACAACCTGTCCGGATAATTAGCTCCAGTCAACTTATTAGTCTCAACCAAGCATTTCAAAGACAGATTCAACATTTTAAATAATCTGAAGAAATAGATAGACTTAAATTAAAATATAATTTCTTTGAATACATTCGTTAACTAATTAACATGACCTTTAGTTTAATTATCTCCCATTATTTTAACATATTCTACGATCCCATGGAAGAATACAGACTCATATCAAATATGATCATAATGGGCCAAGATCCAAGTTCATACTGTCTCCGCGTTTGCTAGAGCTGATAACTTCAACAGTACAACCTGGTAGGTCTCCAAACCAATTACAAACAATTTGCAACTCTTGATTTGACCAACTGTTCTAAACAATCGATCTGCACCCTTAGATTATTCCGACGCTAGTGCATCAAGACATAACTAAGTCAGTCAACCCCGTTACGCGACTGCAATTGTGCATCTAAGCAAGTTTGACCTTGTAGAGCAAACGCTAGGGCGTAAATACTCACAAAAGTTTCTCACTCGCTACTGCAAACACATGCATCTATGAAGAGTCTGAGTCCTTGTAGACTTAGAGTAAACACTATAGTGTAAATACTCTTATAGTCGACAAGGATTTTGCACTTATTCAATTATAACGGACGACGCGTGGATTCCAAATCAGACTTATATTAAATTGGGAAACAGTTTAATCGGGGTTTTATCAAGATTCTTATTACACGTGCTAGATCAAATAGAGCACATATTTGGGTGCCGCCTACCCAAACATGATTTAATGCGGTCCGACAAATATTAGGCGCCACGTACCCAGACATGTATAATGCGGTCTAACAAATACTGGGTGCCACCTACCTAGACATATATAATGCGGACTCTATACTAATTATTTAAATGACAATGAATTAAACAATTAGGAGAAAACAATTAATTCAAGCGCATATTATCAAATAACATGCTCAATAACTATAATCGTGGGCTAATTAATTTGTTTCAATTTAAAAAACATTTAAATTCCAATTTAAAACTCAATTTTCAATTTTCGGAATTTTCTACTTATCCAAAAAGTCCCTTAATAATTCAGAAATTAAAATTTAATTTTCAGAACCTTAAAATAGTTACAGATTCCCCAGGGACCAAATCTGCTTTTCTGAAATTTATAGATTTATCCAGGGACTGAATCTGCTTTTCTAAAGTTTATAGATTTGTCCGAAGGACCAAATCTGCTGATTTTAAAAACCTTTTAAATTTCCTGAAAATTTCCAGGGACCAAATTGCAATTTCAGAAACTTCTAAAATTTTCAGATTTTCCCTAAGGGCTAAATTGCAATTTTGGAAACCCTAATTTAATTTCAAATAGGTCTTTGACCTATTTCAAATTTTCAAAATCAATTTCAACCCTAAATCAAATTTGGGATTCGGATTTCGGGACGAGATTGACGGAATTGAACACCACCCGTCGATGGCCCTCGTCGGGCCGAACACACTAGTGGTTTCAATTCCAGGTGTGGTGTCCCACGACGACCAAAAATCGAACCGCCACTGGCTATCTCCAAAACAGTCGGCGGTAGCCAATTTCCCGTGGCTTTCGCCGTGTAACACCACCATCCTTACTTTATAAGGGTATAAAAGTCCAACCGTGACTTATATAAGGTTAGCTTAGGAGAGAATGAACTCCATCTTGCTCACACTTTGTAACCCTGACATTATTATTTTCTCTAAGACAATATTATTTTTCTCTCAAAGCAATAGACACAAAAATATAGGAATTTGTTGGGTTCGTAAGCACAACGGGAGTTTAAAATTTTCTTACCCAACAATGATCCTGGCATGACTTATACGATAATCATGTTTATGTTCAAAACATAACAAAAGAAAATTTATAGGTTTTAGAGCGCGGGATTCAATACTAAGGTATCCACGCGATTTGAATCCTCGACTGTAAGTTCCAACTCCAGTGTATTTCCTTTGCAAGAAAGCTAGAAAATCTTGCTTTAGGAACTAAGAAGTTATTTTCAGTAACCTTACAATTATGGGGTATGTGTTGTTTATATAGGAGTTCAGGACAAAACCTAAATAGATTTAAAACAGGAAAAACTTGGCCCATGTTAAAGTTCAGTGGACAAGCCCAGCTGGTCCACCCCATACATCCAAGGTGGACGGCCAGGCCCCAATTTTGTGTCAGTAATTTCTGGCCCAATTGGTTCCCTGTATTTGTCTGAGTACTCATATAATATATCCGACGTATTTAATTAAATCTAAAATCTAATTCGACTTAATTAAAGAAATATTCCATAATTATTATAAATTAAATATCTCGACTCTCAATCGAATATTTAATACTTTCTCAATACACTCTTAGATCGAAGAAACAATCGCATATAGTGTGACCCTATAGGCCTTCACATATCGACATTAATCTAATTAAGGTCCATACGAAACTCGTAGATTGCGTCGTATGACGAACTCAATATGTGAAGTATGTTTACATGAATCCATCAAACTTAACCTTTATGAGGAACTATAAATTCATTTCATTCGCGACACACTCGATTAAGCTTAGGATTTGCCAAGTGTCTATCCAAATGGCTTAATCACTTTATCTCACATTTATTAGTTGATAACTAGACCATATTATAAATATGTCTCTTGCACTGGCCAGCGACTTTAGTCAACCTTATAACATTGAGAAGTTGAGTGCTCTCTTGAATTTCCAATCGAGGAATGAATCTTATTCTTCGCTCAACTACCACCTTGATTTACATTCTGATGCACCCAACACAAGCCATATCTTATCCAGAAGGAATTTAAGCGTAGAACTTGGTCAAAGTACATCATTCTGTAAACAAGGTGCGTATTGACCTCAAGTCAAAGGACCTTTATATTTCACACGTCTATAACACTATAGACATGTATAACAAATAGTTTATCGGCAGGGTATACCAATACTTAACTCAAGTCTCAGGACTTCTATCTCCCACACGCTGATCATACTTTAGACAAGTATAACAAACAGTATATCAGCAGGGTATACCAATACTTCTAAAGTATCCATGTGTCCATCACGAGTAGCCATTACTCGTAGCAGGTGAGACATACTACATCCTCTAAGGATGTGATGCAGACCATATGTCGACTTATCACATATCATTGATATCCCATTCTCGATGATCATTAGTCGAGGCTATTTTGAGAGTTACGTTCTATCATTAATATCTCACTCATTTAATGACAACGTAAGCTCAAGGGATGCACATATATGAATAATTGCAAACAATCAAACAATAATTCAATAATTGCAAATGCCATAAATATTAATCTCATTAATAATACGAATGTGTTTCAATTACATTTTGTCCCTAATATAGATTGTCTCTAGCACATACATACTTTCAAAAGATCCATTGTTTGTTTTGCTTACTTTAATCACAGCTTGTTCATTATCTTGGATTGCTTATGTCACATTCATTTTTTATCACTTAAATCGGACTCGTTAAGGAGTCTCCCCGGATTGGATAAAACCACTTGTCTTCAAACCTTATAAAAATAAATCTCTAATTGATTTTCTGGTTAGAGACATTTTCATCGGAAAACATCTTTTTTTTTCTTTTCCCATTATGATTTTCATTGATATTGTCAATTATTTATTTATTCTTGATCCATGAGCAACCTCCAGCTACACAAATTGGGAAATTGCTTTTTCAGCAAACCATAACCATCCCAATTATCTTCCTAAAGTCTAATCTTTCTCCCATTGCCTATCCTTAAAACAACATACTTGTTAAATTCCTCCCAAAAATTGCAAATCTGTCTCCAAACAACTACTCCATATGGAGATTTTACTGCTTTAGGAGCCCAAAAGCCTTCTCTTCCATAAATCACCTCTACCGTAAGTTCACCAACTTTCTATTTATTCAGTCAGTATGATATTATAAACTAGTGTTGGCAGCATTACATTTTATTTATATATTTACTTCGGAAGAATGATCTTCTCTAAGTCCTGCTGATTTGTCATTGTTATAGGTTGGATAATCTTATAATGGAGGCTATAAGCAACTTGAAGGAGCCAGGTGGTTCCAACAAGACTACCATTGCTATGTACATAGAGGTACGTGTCGTCTTATTTGAGCTTCATGTGCGAGAAGCAAAGATACAAAACTTATAGCAGTATTTGTTGGATATAATTGTTGGAATCAAAGCAGTACGGGAAGTAAATAAATATTACAAGTGTTCGAAAGGATAAACTAACAACCAAGATTATAATTGCCGCAAGCTAGTTGAGTCTAGAATCTTGATAACCTGAAATCAAGAAACACTAAATCTGGATTGTTACAACTGTGGTTGAGTCGAGAGATGGCTCTCTGTCTTTAAGACAAGATTGCCTCATATATATGCTTTTACGTTAGCGGGCAATAGTCTTCCAAGCTAAAACAACAACTAATCAACCCTACAAAGCAAATAGGTTGATTCTGACGAAGAAAACAAAGATGAACGACTTGCTGAAGTAATGGAAAATTTAGAGGAAAAGGAAGAGTGTCTGTTCTTTTCTTTTGCTACTGTTTCTGCTCTTTTTTCTCTTTTTTTTGTTTCTCCACTGCCCTCAAATAAGAGTAAGGTCTCAATATATAATGTTTAGCAGGAGGAGAGGTGTTAAGAGGTCCTTTAAGAGGTGTATTCATGGCCAGAAATATTTTGTAGTAAGTGCAAAACGTTTCAGATGGTTAATGCCATAAACTTGTTGGCTTTCTGGCTGCTAACAACATTCCTGAAACTCTAGGGACCAAACTGCAAATACTAAATAGTTTGGGGTCCAAAAGATAATATCAGAAGTAGCCCAGTAGCCCGCAGCCAACGACCCGAGACCCGAGAGGGACGGGCCGGCGGCGGCGGCGCGCGTGTGGGGCTAGCCTCGAACCCAAGCACACCTAGGTCCTCCCTCCTTCAAACACATGGGTTACCCTTGGAGTCCCAAACCCTTATCCATTTTTAGGCTTATAAAAAGAACAATTCTTTCTTTTCCCACCGATGTGGTAGATTTGTCCCACACCATATTTTCATACGTCAAACACCTTACTTCGTGGACCAATATCTCTTTCATTTCTTATCAAAATTTGGCGATCCTTGGCCCTACGGTCATCTACTCACTTAGTAGATTATGCACGTGTGAAGAGAAAAAGCCTTCAACATGCGGAACCCTAGTGTTTAAATCATTAAATATGGGTGGATGCAACCCCCACCAAAGGCAAATTTCCAACCGTATTTCATTAATTATTTCCATGCACGGTATTCTTATGACTTTGAAGGACCTGTAACATGTTTTGATTTTAGAGTTCTGCTTCTTATTTTGCCATTACTAACATTTTGAATGGTTTTTGGAATTGGTGATTTGTGCATATTTGCTTTTGAGGCACTGTGGAGTCAGTATAACCAAACTTTAGTGTGCTGGATATATAGTCCCCATTCCCCAAGGTAAGGGCGTAAGCAGGTTATCCATACAAATGTTGACTCCTCCATCCTGACAAGAACACAACTTTCCGGTAAATAACCCAAACGGGTTAAAAACTGCTGCAATTTCACTTCCTAGCAGAATGATGATTTATTACTGGATCTGTTAGTTTATTTACTCAATATAGCTTTTTTCCATTTTGTAGGACCAATATTTGGCACCTCCAAACTTTAAAAGGCTACTTTAGGCAAAACTGAAGTATTTAACTGCAACTGGAAAACTCATACAGGTGATTTTCAGTTGTGTTCTTCACGTTTTTTAGTTAGATCATCTTGCCGTAAGCTTAGAGTGAAGCCAGTGAGAATTTGCACTTGGATTCAAGCTTTTGAATGATTACATGTTACTTGTTTTCTTCATGGTTGATCATAATACTCGCAGTATAGTTCTTCTTCAGATGAAGCGGAAGTATAAAATGGCACCTTAATTGACATCCTCCAATAGAAGAGGAAACCTGTCCGTTCCCCTCCTGAGCAGTCAGAGGACCCCTTCTAAGGTTGACCGGGATGACATAAACATGCTCACTAGATCTCAGATAGATTTAGAGTTAGCAAAGATGGGGAATATGTCACCTCAAGAGGCAGCAGCTGCTGCTGCACAAGCAGTTGCAGAAGCAGACGCTGCTATTGCCAAAGCTGAGGAGGCAAATAGGGAGGCTGAGGCTGCTGAAGCTGATGCAGAAGCTGCAATGAAGACATTACAAGGGAGAAGCATCCCAAGGATGGTAAGACATCATTAATGTCAGTTACGTGAACTTTTCTAATTGCATCTACTGCCTCCTCATCCTCCCTCTCTCCTCATTTCTTTCTTTTCCTTTGTGCTTGGAGTCATGTGGCTCAATGTCTAGAAATCATCGCCTTGGACAACCTTTGGTACCATTCAACCATTGTGTATGATTTTCAATTCCCCTTCAACTTATTTAAGATGAGATTTACTAATTTAAAAATAAATGGCGCTACTTAAGTTCTTTTACTTGAGCAATGCCGAAATATACCTTAACATAATAATACAGTTGGGAACTATCTTATTGTCATGCATAATCTTCCCCTGACAGCATTAGTTTCTGTTTGACCCCCGTCACTTTGTGAATGTACTGTTGTGACATTCTCATGTACCATCTGCTTAAATTAACCACCTGTATTGTGGTGAGAATTGGAAGCTATAGGCATCAGATACTTTAGCATTCTACTTTTCTACTTATTTTGGCATGTGAAGATTAATGAGCTCACTTTTTTGACAGTGAGGCCCTTTTTTTTTTTCTTGGGGAGGGGGTTGGATGTAGAGGAGAGAATTCAATGGGGCACGATGAGGTGTGAGGAAACTGCTGAAGCATGTCTTCCTGCATTAGTGGGTAATCTTGGCGGTTACAACAAGTTTTGGTACAGGGTGTCGAAGGATTTTTGATGGGTTCAAAACACATAAGTAGGGCACAACGGAAGTTTAAAAGTTTTGTTTCTTACTTACCTCAACAATAATTTCTGGTATGGTTATACAACAATGAAACTTGTAACATAAAACATATACTTACAAGTTCTAATTATCTGGAATTTTTATCAACTGTGAGGTGCACACGCGATTGTCCTTCCAATTGCAAGCTCCAAGCTTCAATGTATTTCTCCTTCAGAAAGCTAGGAAATCCGGCAGAGGTTCGAGAGAGTATTTGATTCTAGGTCTCTAAGGCTTAGAATGATTTTCAGAATTAGTGTGTTGAATAATAAGGTGAATGCCTCTATTTATAGTTGAAAAATAGGTCAAAACCGGATTAGGGTTTGACCTTGGGCCTGACCCAAAAATCGAGGTAGAGGCATCGCGGTCCTAGGGTATGGGCGTCGCGGTCCTAGGGTATGGGCGTCGCGGCGCTCGACATGCTCCTGCACTGTCTCGATTTATTTTTCGGTGCATTTTTAATTAAATCCAAAATCCAATTTTGACTTAATTAAAATAATCATTATTCATTTAAATATCTCAATTCCAAATCGAACATTTAATTACTCTCTCAATACATCCTTAGATCGAAATGGACACTCGACATAGTGTGACCCTACAGGCCTTCTCATATCGACATTAATCAAATTAAGGTCTACACGGAACTCATAGACGACGCCGGAAGACGAACTAAATATGTGAAGTACGTTTACGCGAATCCAGTAAACTTAACCTTTATGTGGTAAGATAAAATCATTTCATTCACGACACACCCGATCAAGCTTAGGATTTGTCAAGTGTATCCAAATGACTTAATCATTGTATCTCATATATATTAGTTGACGACTAGACCATATTCTAAATATATCTATTGCGTTGGCCAATGACTTTGTCAACCTAATATCATTGAGAATTCGAGTGTTCTCTCGAATATACATTCGAGGAATGAATCCTAATCTTGGCTCAACTACCACCTTCAATCCACATCCTAATGTACCCAATACAAGCCGTATCTCAACCTATAAGGCATTTGAGCTTAGGACGGGATCAAAGTGCATTACTTTGTAGACAAGACGCGTATTGTCCTCAAGTCTAAGGACTTCTATCTCCCACACGTTGAACATACTTTAGACAAGTATAACAAATAATATATCAGCAGGGTATACCAATACTTCCAAAGTATCCATGTATCCATCACGAGTAGCCATTACTCGTAGCAGGTGAGACATACTACATCCTCTAAGGATGTGAATCATCGATATCCCATTCTCGATGATTATTAGTCGAGGCTATTTTAAGAGTTACGCTCTATCATGAATAACTCACTCTATTAATGACAACGTAAGCTCAAGGGATGCACATTAATGAATAATTACAAACAATCAAATAATAATTCAATAATTGCAAATGTCATAATATTAATCTCCATTAATAATAATATGAATGTGTATAAAGTACATTTGTCCCAATACAGATTGTCTCTAGGACAAAAATATACTTTCAATCTCCCACTTGGCCTAGAGCCAATCTCCAACATATCTAATGCCCATATTTTCAAAATGACCATTATGCTTGACTAATCTTAATAGTTTAGTGAATGGGTCAGCTAGATTATCGTCTGTGGGAACATAGTCTAATCTACTCTCTTCAGTCTCCACCATCTCCCTCAGTATGTGGTACTTCCTTGGTATATGCTTGTTTCTGTTGGTTGATCTTGGTTCCTTAGCTTACGCAATCGCACCAGTGTTGTCACAATAAACCATTATTGGACAAGTGGCACTTGAAACAACCCCTAGTTCCTTCACGAACTCAGATATCGCGACAACTTCTTTACCAGCTTCCGATCTAGCAATGTACTCAACTTCTGTTGTCGAATCAGCAATTGTAGCTTGTTTGGAACTTTTCCAGCTTACTGCTCCACCACTGAAAATGAATGTGTAACTTGATTGAGATTTGTAGTCATCAACATCTGTCTGAAAGCTAGCATCAGTGTACCCAGTACATATTAGCTTCTCTTCCCCACCATAGACTAAGAAGTAATCTTTAGTTCATCTAAGATACTTAAGAATACTCTTGACTGCCTTCCAGTGCTTTTCCCAGGATTCTGCTGGAACTTACAAGTCATACTAAGTGCAAAGGCCACATCTGGCCTAGTACAGGTCATGGCATACATGATCGATCCTATAGCCGAAGCATATGGGATCCTTTTCATGAATTCAAGTTCTATATAATTAGAAGGACTATCCTTCTTAGATAACTTGATGCCTTGTCCCATAGGTAGACCGCCTTTCTTGGAATTTTCCATAGAAAAATGTCTAAGAACTTTGTCTATGTAGGCTGACTGTGATAGCCCCAACAATCTGTTAGGTCTATCTCTATAAATCCTAATCCCCAGAATGTAGCAGGCTTCACCTAAATCCTTCATCATGAAAGTACTGGACAACCACTCTTTGACTGACTGCAGGAGAGTCTTATTGTCTCCCATTATTATTATGTCATCTACATAAATGATAATGAAGGCAATACTTCCATCCTTGCGTTTACTATAAGCAAATGGATCCTCTTTGCTTCTGACGAAATTAAATGACTTGATAGCCTTGTCAAAGCAAATGTTCCAACTCCTCAAGGCTTGCTTAAGCCCATAAATGGACTTCTGTAGCTTGCACACAGCATTTGGTTTGGACTCATTTGAAAAACCCTCAGGTTGTTTCATATACACCTCCTCAACTAGATTACCATTGAGGAAAGCATTTTTGACGTCCATCTGCCAAATGTCATAGTCATAATATGCAGCTATTGCAAGCAAAACCCGAATGGACTTAATCTTAGAAACATGTGAAAAGGTTTCATCATAATCGACCTCAGGCCGTTGATTATAACCTTTAGCCACCAATCTTGTTTTATAAGTCTGTACCTTGCCATATGTATCAATCTTCTTCTTGAAGACCCATTTACATCATATGGGTCTAACCCTTGTTGGCAAATCAACCAAGTTCCAAACTTGATTTATGTACATCGAGTCCATCTCAGATTTCATGGCCTCTTGCAATCTCTGTGAATAAATGTCTAACATAGATTTGCTGTAGGTTGTAGGTTCACCATCATCAGGAATTTCTACTCATTGTGTGTTTCAACAAGGAGATTAAGTCTTTTAGGCGGACGATGAGTCCTAGTGGTCCTACGAAGTTGAGTATTCTGCGTTTCAGTGTTTGTTACATTCTGATTATGAGAAGGTCTTTGTATGTTGGGCAATCCATCACCTTGAGAGCTGTCAGGAATGTCATTTTCCTGTATTTCCTGAATGGAATGATGTACAACCATTGTATCATCTTCCATTGGTTGTGTATGAGAGCTTTACATTTCTGCACTATCTCTCACATCACTCCCACTGGCTGAAGGGGGTACTCTAAGTACCCAATCTTCACCAGATACTCCCACTGAATCTTTGTTTAGGCCATTCGACAAGGGTTCAATTTCTGTGTTATCTTGTGGTTCTTGAATTTCTTCAAGTTTTATCTCTGTGTAGCTATGTTCCTTGTAGGATATTCTTCTTCAAGGAAAGTTGCGTTCCTGGAAACAATGACCTTATGTTCTCCAGGAAGATAGAAGCAGTATCCCTTAGTTTCCTTTGGATACCCCCACGAAGTAACATTTCTCACTTTTGGATTCCAACTTGTCAGTGAGCATCTTCTTAACATATGCAGGGCACCCCCAGGGCTCATATGTTTAAGAGTTGGCTTCTTGCCACACCATATCTCATAGGGTGTCTTTTCTACTGACTTGGAAGGAACCCTGTTCAGAACATATATAGAGGTTTGTATAACATATCCCCAAAGGTATGTTGGTAGAGCTGAGAATCTCATCATGGATCGAACCATATCCAATAAGGTTCGGTTTCTCCTTTCGGCAACACCATTCATCTGTGGCATTCCAGGAGGTGTCCATTCTAATTGGACTCCATGTAGCTTTAAGTAATCTAAAAAATCCTTGCTCAAGTACTCACCTCCTCGATCCGATCGAAGGGTCTTGATACTTGTTGCAAGTTGCTTCTATACTTCCGACTTGTACTCCTTGAACTTCTCAAAAGCCTCGAATTTGTGCTTCCCAAGATACACATATCCATACCTTGTGAAGTCATCAGTAAAAGTGATGAAGTATGGGAAGCCTCCTTTAGCTTGAGTCGAGAATGGCCCACATACATCAGTATGGACCAACTCAAGCACCTCCTTGGCTCGCACACCTTTCCCAGAAAGTGGTTTATTGGTCATCTTTCCTCTCAAGCAAGATTCACAGTTACCATAAGACTCCAAGTCAAATGGTTCGAGGTAGTCTAACTTCCTCAACCTTGCTCTCATTGATTCGTTGATATGACCAAGTCTGCAGTGCCATAGGTAGGTGGAGTTTCTATTACTTATCTTGGCTCATTTATTTTGTACATTGAATATCTCTCGACTACAGTTTAGTGTATATAATCCATCCACAAGAGGAGCAGTTCCATATATAATATTATCAAAAGACAACACTTGACTGCCATTATAAATATACGAGAAAAAACCTTCAATGTCCAAAACTAGGATAGAAATGATATTCCTCATTAACGAGGGTACATAAAAGCAATCATTGAACACTAAACAATAGTTGGAAGGTAAATTTAATATATAAGTCCCTACACGCTCAACATCTACTCATGCTCTATTTCCAACGTGTAGGTCTACCTCCCTTGGTCCAACCTTCCTGCTATCAGTTAGCCCCTGCACATTTGTACAAATGTGTGAGCCACAAGCGGTATCCAATACCCAGGAATGAGAGTTATTTATAGACATATTTATTTCAATGACGTACATACCTTGCCTACCAAAGGCAGGAACATCTAGTGCTTTTCCTCCTCCTGGTGTCGTGCAATCCTTCTTCCAATGCCCCTTCTTGTGGCAGTTGAGGAATTCATCCCTAGCCGGATTTACCTTCTTCTTTACACCTCCCTTAGGCTTCACAGCTGAGGGCGCAGCAATTGATTTGCCTTATTCTGCCATTCCTTGCCTTTCGGCTTGGGTCGGCTAGAAGAGCTCACCATGAGCACAACTTTGCCTTTGAAAGTGGAAGACTCAAAGATTTTGAGCATATTGTGCAGCTCCAGCAGATTCGCCTTCGTTCCATTCATATTGAAGTTCACTATGAAGTTCTCAAAAGAACGAGGGAGAGAGTTCAGGATGAGGGTGGTAGCGACATTTTTTTCAAGCTTCGTTCCAATTGAAGCAAGTCTCTCTATCAGCCCTATCATCCTCAACACATGCTGTGAGACCTGGCCCCCTTCATTGAGATTACACTTAAAGAGTTCTATTAGCAACTCATATTCCATAGTCTGGGATTGTGAGTCATAGAGACTCTTCAAGTGTTCGACCATCTCATTGGGCCCCATGTTCTCATGTTGTCTCTAAAGTTTCATAGACATGGAAGACAACATCACGTACTGCGCTGAAGTTTCATCATCTAGATGTTTCTGGTAAGCATCCTTATTAAATGAGGCATATTCAACAGAGTCTGTCGCAGGGACTGTTGGGAACACCGTGTCCAACACGTATTCTATTTTCTCTTATCTCAGTACTATTCGCAAATTCCTTAGCCAGTCAAGGTAGTTTGGTCCAGTAAGTTTGTTCATCTCAATCAACATTTTCAATGATAAGCTTGACATCTTTAATAATCTGAAGAATTAGATAGACTGGAAATCAAACTCAAAATCTGTTTCCTATTATACACATTTGTTTAGGCATTAACATGGTCTTTTGTTTAATTAGCTCCCACTATTTTAACATACTTCTACGACCCCATGGTAGAATACATACCTATTTTAATTGAGGTCATAATGGGCCAAGATCCAAGCCTATGCTATCTCCACGTTTGCTTTGGCTGATAACTTTAATAACACATCTTAGTAGGTTCTAAACCAATTACAAAACTTATTTGCAACTCTTGGTTGATCAAATATTACATTTAATCTTGCGTCCTTAGATTAGTCTGACACTTTGGCGCCATGATTTGTCTAAGCAAGTCGACCCCATTACACGACTGCGTTTATGTATCTAAGCAAATTTGGCCTTTGTGAGCAAACACTTTGATGTAAATACCCACAAAAGTTTATCGTTTACCTTTACATTAAAACACATCTATGAAAGAGTTTGGGTCCTCGTAGACTTAAAGCAAATACTTTAGCATAAATACTCGTATCGCCAAAAAGGATTTTCCACTCTAACAATTATAATGGAGACGCATTGTAATTTAGACTTGTATTTAAAATTTTGAGGAACATTTTAATTCGGGATTTTAATCAAGATCAACTCTTTTATGCCATATCCAATATGACATCTTAACATCATGCAAACTAATGACACATATAGTTGGGAAACGTCAACCCAATATGCATGATATAAGCTGGTTTAATCAAATACTGGGCGCAGCCTGCCCAGACAGTTATAGCGGACGCTATTCTAGAAACGTAAATGACAAATATTTTGACATTTAGCACATAAACAGTATACTTATCAATTATACTGTATAATAATAATCTTGGGTTAAACATTCTGAACTCTAAATTTTTTTTTGGACAGGTGAGGTCGCGACGCTAATCATTAGGGCCACGACGCCACTGAGGAACGACTTCTACAAAATGCATTAGCATCGCGGCGCTCCACCATGGATCTACGGCGCTGCAAGGGCAGAAACATTTCTGCTTCTGCTATGGCATTAGCACCGCGTCGCTCCACCATGAAGCCACGGCGCCGCAGAGGCAGAAACATTTCTGCTTCTGCAAATGCATTAGCGTTGCGGCACCTATAGTCCAGTGAGTCCAAGTTTTGAAATAAAGCATTAGCATCGCGGCGCCTCCCTGAAACCCTAGCAAGCGCCGCGGTGCCCTACCATAGGGTCGCGGCGCCAATGTCCTCACAAACATTTCTGTGTTGATTTTCAAAATCGTTCAACCCCTAAATCCAATTTAGGGATCAATTCACAGGTCCTTTATCATCACCCACCATTATCAATAACGCCCATATCGGCCATCATCCGTTCTTACCCGTTCTTAGCCGTACACCGTGCAATGAGCCGGATAATGCACTTTTGTCTTAGTTCAAGTTAGAGCGGAATGACTTCCTCGAGTTAGCGTAGGAGATAATTTAGGGTGATATCAACCACTCTTTGACTGACTGCATGAGAGTCTTATTGTCTACCATTATTAATATGTCATCTACATATATGATAATGAAGGCAATGCTCCCATCCTTGCATTTACTATAAACACATGGATCATCTTTAATTCTAACGAAATCAAATGACTTGATAGCCTTGTCGAAGCAAATGTTCCAACTCCTTGAGGCTTGCTTAAGCCTATAAATGGACTTTTGTAGCTTGCATACATCATTTGGTTTGGACTCAAGTGAAAAACCCTCAGGTTGTTTCATATACACCTCCTCAACTAGATTACTATTGAGGAAAGCAGTCTTGACGTCCATATGCCAAATGTCATAGTCATAATATGCAGCTACAGCAAGCAAAATCCGAATGGACTTAATCTTAGCAACAGGTGAAAATGTTTCATCATAATCGACCCAGGCCGTTGATTATAACCTTTAGCCACCAGTCTTGCTTTATAAGTCTGTACCTTGCCATATGCATCAATCTTCTTCTTGAAGACACATTTGCATCATATGGGTCTAACCCATGTTGGCAAATCAACCAAGTTCCAAACTTGATTTACGTACACCGAGTCCATCTCAGATTTCATGGCTTCTTGCCATCTCTGCGAATCAATTTCTAACATAGCTTCGTTGTAGGTTGTACGTTCGTCATCAGGAACATCTATCTCATTATGTGTTTCAACAAGGAGATTAAGTCTTTTAGGTGGACAATGAGTCCTAGTGGTCCTACGGTGTTGAGTACTCTGCGTTTCAGTGTTTGTTGCATCCTGATTGTGAGAAGGTCTTTGTGTGTTGGACAATTCATCACCTTGAGAGTTTTCAGGAATGTCATTTTCATGTATTTCCTGAATAGAATGATGTACAACCATTGTATCATCTTTCATTGGTTGTGTATGAGAGCCTTGTATTTCTGCACTATCTCTCTCAGCACTCCCACTGGCTGAAGGGTGTACTCTAAGTACCCAATCTTCACCATATACTCCCACTGAATCCTTGTTTAGGTCATTCGACAAGGGTTCATTTTCTGTGTTATCTTGTGGTTCTTGAATTTCTTTAAGTTATATCTCTATGCAGCTATGTTCCTTGTAGACATATTCTTCTTCAAGGAAAGTTGCGTTCCTGGAAACAATGACCTTATGTTCTCCAGGAAGATAGAAGTAGTATCCCTTAGTTTCCTTTGGATACCCCATGAAGTAACATTTCTCACTTCTAGATTCCAACTTATCAGCGAGCATCTTCTTAACATATGTAGGGCACCCGCAGGGTCTCATATGTTTAAAAGTTGGCTTCTTGCCACACCATATCTGATAGGGTGTCTTTTTTACTGACTTGGAAGGAACCCTATTCAGAATATATAGAGAGGTTTGTATAGCATGTCCCCAAAGGTATGTCAGTAGAGCTGAAGAGCTCATCATGGATCAAACCATATCCAATAAGGTTCGGTTTCTCCTTTCGGCAACACCGTTCATCTGTGGCGTTCCTGGAGGTGTCCATTCAGATTGGACTCCATGTAGCTTTAAGTAATCTAGAAAATCCTTGCTTAAGTATTCATCTCCTCGATTAGATCGAAGGGTCTTGATACTTGTTGCAAGTTGCTTCTCTACTTCCGACTTGTACTCCTTGAACTTCTCAAAAGCCTCAGATTTGTGACTCATAAGATACACATATCCGTACCTTGTGAAGTCGTCAGTAAAAGTTATGAAGTATGGTTAGCCTCCTTTATCTTGAGTCGAGAATGGCCCACATACATCAGTATGCACCAACTCAAGCACTTCATTAGCTCGCACACCTTTCCCAGAAAGTGGTTTATTGGTCATCTTTCCTCTCAAGCAAGATTCATAGTTACCATAAGACTCCAAGTCAAATGGTTCGAGGTAGTCTAACTTCCTCAATCTTGATATCCTTGATTCGTTGATATGACAAAGTCTGCAGTGCCATAGGTAGGTAGAGTTTCTATTACTTGTCTTGGCTCATTTATTTTGTACATTGAATATCTCTCGACTACAGTTCAATGTATACAATTCATCCACAAAAGTAGCAGTTCCATATATAACATTATTAAAAGACAGTACGTGACTGCCATTATAAATATACAAGGAAAAGCCCTACATGTCCAATAATGGGATAGAAATAATATTCCTCGTTAATGAGGGAACATAAAAACAATCATTCAACACTAAACAATCATCGGAAGGTAAATTTAATCTATAAGTCCCTACGCGCTCAGCATCCATTCGTGCTCCATTTCCAACGCTTAGGTCTACCTCTCTCGGTCCAACCTTCATGCTATCAGTTAGCCCCTGCACATTTGTATAAATGTGTGAGCCACAAGCGGTATCCAATACCCAGGAATGAGAGTTATTTATAGACATATTTATTTCAATGACGTACATATCTTGTCCACCAAAGGCAGGAGCACCTGGTGCTTTCCCTCCTCCTGGTGTCGTGCAGTCCTTTTTCCAATGCCTCTTCCTATGGAAGTTGAGGCATTCATCCTTAGTCGCGCTAACCTTCTTCTTCACACCTCCCTTGGGCTTCATAGCTGAGGGCGCAGCGATTGCCTTGCCCTTCTTCTTCTGCCATTCCTTGCCTTTCGGCTTGGGTCGGCTAGAAGAGCTCACCATGAGCACAGCTTTGCCTTTGGAAGTGGAGGACTCAAAGTTCTTGAGCATGTTGTGCAGCTCTGGCAAAGTCGCCTTCGTTCCATTCATGTTGAAATTCACTATGAAGTTCTCAAAGGAACGAGGGAGAGAGTTCAGGATGAGGGTGGCGGCGACATTCTTTTCAAGCTTCGTTCCAATCGAAGCAAGCCTCTCTATCAGCCCTATCATCTTCAACACGTGCTGTGATACCGGGCCCCCTTAATTAATATTACAACTTGAAGAGTTCTATTAGCAACATATATTCCATTGTCTGGGATTGAGAGTCATAGAGACTCTTCAAGTGTTCTAGCATCTCATTTGGCCCCATGTTCACATGTTGTTTCAGAAGTTCCATAGACATGGAAGACAACATTATGCATTATGCCGAAGTGGGATCATCTAGATGTTTATAGTAAGCATCTTTATCAAAAGAGGCATATTCATCAGAATCTGTCGCAGGGACTATTGGGAACACCGTGTTCAACACGTATTCTATTTTCTCTTGTCTGAGTACTATTCGCAAATTCCTTAGCCAGTTAAGGTAGTTTGGTCCAGTAAGTTTATTCATCTCAATCAACATTTTCAACGACAAGCTCGACATCTTTTATAATCTGAAGAATTAGATATACCGGAAATCAAATTCAAAATCTATTTCCTATTATACACATTCATTTAGGCTAATCAACAAGGCCTTTTGTTTAATTAGCTCCCACTATTTTAACATACTTCTACGACCCCATGGTAGAATACAGACCTATATTAATTGAGGTCATAATGGGCCAAGATCCAAGCCTATATTATCTCCGCTTTTGCTTTGGCTGATAACTTCAATAACATATCTTAGTAGGTTCTAAACAAATTGCAAAACTTTTCCCAACTCTTGGTTGATCAAATTATTACATTTAATCTTGCGTCCTTAAATTAGTCCGACACTTTGGCGCCAAGATTTGTCTAAGCAAGTCAACCCCATTACACGACTGCGTTTATGTATCTAAGCAAATTTGGCCTTTGTGAGCAAATACTTTGGTGTATATACCCACAAAAGTTTATCATTTACCTTTACATTAAAACACATCTATGAAAGAGTCTGAGTCCTCGTAGACTTAGAGCAAATGCTTTGGCATAAATACTCATATCGCCGAAAAGGATTTTGCACTCTAACAATTATAATAGACGATGCGTTTTAGTTTAAACATGTATTTAAAGTTTTGGGGAATATTTTAATTCAGGATTCTAACCAAGATCAACTCTTCAATGCCATATCCAATATGACATCTTTAACATCATGCAAAACTAATAACACATATAGTTTGGGAACCATCAACCCAATATGTATGATAGAATATGGTTTATTCAAACACTAGGCGCCGCCTTCCCAGACAGTTATAGTGGACACTATTCTAGAAATGTAAATGACAAAACTTTGACATTTAGCACATAAACAGTATACTTATCAAATGATATAATGTATAATAATAATCTTGGGTTAAACATTATGAACTCAATTTTTTTTTGTTTCTGGACAGGTGGGGCCGCGACGCTAATCATTAGCACCGCGGCGCCACTGAGGCAGTAGCGCCAATTTTCTGAAAAAATGCACTAGCGTCGCGGCGCTCCACCATGGAGTCGCGGCGCTTCAGAGGCAATACCATTTCTACTTCTGTAATTGAATTAGCGTCGCGACGCTCCACCATGGAGCCGCGGCGCTGCATAGGCAGAAATATTTTTGTTTCTGAAAATGCATTAGCACCACGGCGCTCCACCATGGAGTCGCGGTGCCTGTTGTCCAGTGAGTTCATATTTTGAAACGAAGCATTAGCATCGCGGCGCCTCCTTGAAACCCTAGTCAGCATCGCGACGCCCTACTATAGGGCCGCGGCGCTGACGTCCTTACAAATATTTCTGTGTTGATTTTCAAAAAATCGTTCAACCCCTAAATCCAATTTAGGGATCAATTCACATGTCCTTTATCATCACCCACCATTATCAATAACGCCGATATCGACCATCATCCGTTCTTTACTTGTTCTTAGCCGTGCATCGTGCAATGAGCCAGACAACGCACTTGGCTTAGTTAGAGTTAGAGCGGAATGACTTTCTCGAGTTAGCGTAGGAGATAATTTAGGGTGATTCCAAAAGGTCAACATTCGTTCAAGACATGTAGGATTTCAAGAAACCTCGTCTTAATCCAATTTTATGTTTAACCCATATTATTATCTATTCAATTGTTATATAACCATTTAACCAGCCCGAGCTCTGGTACCATTGAAGGACTTTTGTTGGGTTCAAAACACATAAGTAGGACACAGCGAAAGTTTAAAAGTTTTGTTTCTTACTTACTCCAACAATAATTTCTGGTATGGTTATACAACAATGAAACTTGTAACATAAACATATACTTATAAGTTGTAATTATCTGGAATTTTTATCACTGTGAGGTGCACACGTGATTGTCCTTCCAATTGCAAGCTCCAAGCTTCAATGTATTTCTCCTTCAGAAAGCTAGGAAATCCGGCAGAGGTTCGAGAGAGTATTTGATTCTAAGTCTCTAAGGCTTAGAATGATTTTCAGAATTAGTGTGTTGAATAATAAGGTGAATGCCTCTATTTATAGTTGAAAAATAGGTCAAAACCGGATTAGGGTTTGACCTTGGGCCTGGCCCAAAAATTGAGGCAGAGGCGCCGCGGTCCTAGGGTATGGGCGTCGCGGCGCTCGACGTGCTCCTGCACTGTCTCGATTTATTTTTCAGTGCATTCTTAATTAAATCCAAAATCCAATTTTGACTTAATTAAAATAATCATTATTCATATAAATATCTCGATTCCAAATCGAACAGTTAATTATTCTCTCAATACATCCTTAGATCGAAACGGACAATTGACATAGTGTGACCCTACATGCCTTCTCATATCGACATTAATCAAATTAAGGTCTACACGGAACTCCTAGATGGCGCCGGAAGACGAACTCAATATGTGAAGTACGTTTACGCGAATCCAGTAAACTTAACCTTTATATGGTAAGATAAAATCCTTTCATTCACGACACACCCGATCAAGCTTAGGATTTGTCAAGTGTCTATCCAAATGGCTTAATCATTGTATCTCATATATATTAGTTGAGGACTAGACCATATTCTAAATATGTCTATTGCGTTGGCCAACGACTTTGTCAACCTAATATCACTGAGAATCCGAGTATTCTCTCGAATATACATTCGAGGAATGAATCATAATCTTGGCTCAACTACCACCTTCAATCCACATCGTAATGTACCCAATACAAGCCGTATCTCAACCTATAAGGCATTTGAGCTTAGGACGGGATCAAAGTACATTACTTTGTAGACAAGGCGCGTATTGACCTTGAGTCTAAGGACTTATATCTCCCACACGCTGATCATACTTTCGACAAGTATAACAAACAATATATCAGTAGGGTAACCAATACTTTCAAAGTATCCATGTGTCCATCACGAGTAGCCGTTACTCGTAGCATGTGAGACATACTACATCCTCTAAGGATGTGATGCAGA
The DNA here is from genome assembly GCA_029783415.1 of Anisodus acutangulus. Lineage (NCBI taxonomy): Eukaryota > Viridiplantae > Streptophyta > Magnoliopsida > Solanales > Solanaceae > Anisodus > Anisodus acutangulus. Next base: position 32,149,305 of record CM056500.1, read on the forward strand.
CCACATGTCGACTTATCACATATCATCGATATCCCATTCTCGATGATCATTAGTCGAGGCTATTTTAAGAGTTATGCTCTATCATGAATATCTCACTCTATTAATGACAACGTAAGCTCAAGGGATGCACATTAATGAATAATTACAAACAATCAAATAATAATTCAATAATTGCAAATGTCATAATATTAATCTCCATTAATAATAATATGAATGTGTATAAAGTACATTTGTCCTAATACGGATTGTCTCTAGGACATAAATATACTTTCAGGTGTTGGCTAAGAAGTTGGAATGATATAGTTCTAGTCTTCATATTCCAAGGCCCTAACAGTCATACATATCTGTACACACACGCATATTCAATTATTTGTTTATTTTTCTCTTTAAATGTTTCATGAATGTAAATGTGATGTTGACATTTTTTAAGTTAATTAGGAGGGTAATGATACCTACCTAGTGCCAACTCTCTGCATAGTTGATAGAATTTCAGTTGTGTAGTTTTCTGTGTCTCGATGCAGCAATCGATTTATCCTCACTACTTTGTTGTGTGAAAGCCTAGTCACTACTTGTTTCTTATTCCCATTTTTAATTGTTTACTCTACCTGAAAATGTGTAGATGATACAGATTTTATTGAACTTTCAGAGGTTGTATACACGAGTTAGAGCTTTGCTGGATTTTCTTCCAGTTTGATATTTTTATTTGCTCAGCTAACTCACTTATTATTGTTAGCTTGTAAATATTGTAAAAAAGTTCGTGGGAATGGAATAATCCAGAAAACGTATAATCCAGCATGGTGTCAGCACTGAGGTCTTTCTGACGGTAGCAATTTGTATCTCCTTTTCACCTGGACAAGGCTGGGGATTTGTCAGCAAACCGATGTATTTGTATTAAGGCTAACTAGCAGTTTCTGGTAGCTGGTGGAGTCTTCTGCAGACTGTGTGTGTGTTTCACGGGTAGGAATCCATGAATAGGTGGTATGGGTGTCACGCTGTTCTTGATGTTCTTTGTTAAGTGTATGCAAATCTGGAGTCATTCACTGAGCATATTGGAGATAGATGATATTGATGGACAAGTACTGTAGAAAAGTAGATATTATAATAATTGCTTTGTTTGAGTTTGTATAGCTTTTTGTTACTAAATACCCACCCGTCGAGAAGTCTATAGAGGAGTTTGGTTGACAGTTGGTAGTTGTACAGGTGGTCTCCGGTATATGGGTCTTAATCTCACGGTATCTTTGTAAGTGCAAAATTTGTAATTGTACATAACAATATCATAGGGAGTTATCTCGAATGTTACAGCTCAGTGAGCTTTCCTCATTATACCAAGATGTTCTTTGCCTGTGTAATGCTTGCTATAACTTCATGATTTCATGGACGGTCTGTTGATTGTGTTGATTACCATGGTTGCAGGAAACGAGAAATAAGTAACTGCTAAGTATTACAATAAAATGAAATTACAATAACTGAAATTTCAATAAACTGAAATTAATAAACTGAGATTACAAGCACTTTGTTTTGCTGGGTCGAGTGATGACACTCTGTTTTTAAGACAAGATTGCCCCGCATGTATCTTTTCTACGTTCTGGACAATAGTCTCCCAAAATAAAACATCAACTCAACAAATGAGCAAAGGAAACTCAAGTGTTACTTTGAAGAACTTAGTGTAATGAAATGATGCTGGAAAGTAGTAGAAAGAATTTTGTTTTTTCGTTTTTGGTTGTCTCAACAATTGAGCCAAAGGCTTCAATATATAGTGCATGGAGGGGACTTGTCAACTGCCCTACTAATTGATGTTAATGGCCATGTAATGACAATTAGTGAGGAGTAATTCAGCCAAATAACTAACTGAATTAATGTGCAACAGATTAGACCTTTAGTGAGAGTTATTCAGCCAAGTAATGACTGAATTGATGTGCAGATTAATGGAAGTTAACGTTCCAAAACCAACAGCAAAAGCACAAGTTATCTGTCTAATTTTATCTTACCTGAAACTTCAGGGACCAAACTGCAAATATGAAATAATTTGGATCCAAAAAGATAATATCAGAAGAAGTTCAAAGCTCAAAGCCCGTGACCCGAGACACGATCCCGGACGGGCGGGCGGCGGCAGCGCGTGTGTGGGCTTAGCCTCGAACCAAAGCACATCTAGGTCCTCCCTCCTTCAAACACATGGGTTACCCTTGGGGTCCCAAACCCTTAGACAATTTTGAGATTTATAAACTAAACAAATCTTCATTCCCCCACCGATGAGGGAGAATTGGTCTATACCACATTTTCATGCTTCAAACACCTCACTTCGTGGACCAATATCTCTTTCATTTCTTGGCGATCCTTGGCCCTACAGTAATCTACTCACTTAGTAGATTATGCACGTGTGAAGAATCAAAGTCCCCAACATGCAGAACCCTAGTGTTTAAATCATTAAAGATGGGTGGACGCAACTCCCACCAAAGATAAATTTCCAACAGATTATTTCGTCATACTGATTTTGGTTTGCTGATTTGTAGTTTTCTATTGCATAATCCTTACTTTCAGGACAGAAAAATAGCACATTGAAGCAATTATGCTTCAATATTCACTTCGACCGGAAGCACATTTTGTTTCTCGTCACATAGCTTGTTTTACGACCCTGTATTGCACTGTTAAATCTTTGGGTTTGTGCAGTGGGAATTTTCACACTATTGGGGACAGCATTAGATAAATGGAAGTGCAATAGATTAAACTTGCTGTGTGGTGTAGGGTGAAGAATGAACTACTTTTAAAACAAATTTTAGTAAACAATCCTTCAACTTTGTCATACCCTAAAGCGAGTCGATAAACAATTGACGCAGCATGTTAAACGGTTGTTGAGTATTTTGCACATTTTAACATTTACAACGAAAATGGAAAACGATACCTGTATATTTATAACGAGAAATAAAGGAGAGATTATATGGAGAAAATTTCTCAGGCAGCTCTCCTCGTCCCTTATGTTTATTCAACAGGCTAACCAAAAATGCTTAAGTTGGTGTATTCGAAAGGTTAAACAAAACAAATGATTTGTTGAGTCGAGAGATGACTTTCTGTCTTTAAGATAAAACTATCCCGTATAGATGCTTTTACGGTGATGGACAATAGTCTCCCAAGATACAACAACAACTACCAACTATACAAAGCAAATATAGTTGATTCTATCGAAGAAATAAATAAGAACAGATTGCTTGTTTGAATTTCTGATTCTCTGTTTCTGTTTATGTCGAACAAAATAGAAGACTGATTCTTTGTTTTCTATATATTATGATCATAAGAGAAGAGAAGAAAACAGAAGACTGATTCTTTGTTTTCTGTATTGTGTGTTATATAATTCGACTGAACATTATTGTTCAATTTAAACTTGAGGAGTAGGACCGTTGCAACGTTTCTGGAATCTTCCGAATCGTTGCAACATTTCGAAAATCTTCAGGGACCAAAAAGAAAAGATCCGGAAGACAACCCTGTCACGACCCAAACCGGAGGGCCGTGATGGGCACTCGAACCCCACCTGCCGGGTACCACTACTCATAGAGTCAACATTTAATTATAATTAAATACGGACTAAGTTGAAAAAAGGACTATATAAAATCTTAACCATAAAGCCCAACTTATATATATACATACTAGGGCTGATCCAAGATAGAAACAGCTGACCAGTAGCAATTGTCTATGAGGGTCCTAATACATATGCCTAATGTCATGCACAATGCAAATGTGGTTTACATATAAATATTTGCCACACAAGGGCATATTCCTTCCCATAACAGCCTCTGTGGGCATCATTTTATATCGGCCACACAAGGGCATCATATCATATTGACCTCACATGGGTATCTTTCTTTTCGTGATATCTAGTAGTTAAAGAATATTTATATTATTGATTCCAACTTGGTATTAGAGCATGTCTATCCTAGAGAGTCTACAAGTCGTGTCTAGTAGAGTCTTGTTTATGGGTATGTTGTGCACCATACTTATAAACATGAGGCTATCTGACATTTAGGGATGGTTTCCATTCTTTCATCTCATAAATAGTGCAGTAGAGCCGAGTTATAAGCATTTCATTTCTAATCCGTCTCGTGTTTATGATTCCAGCAATGCCTACAACAAGGAAGAAGTTCAAGAGTGTGAGGACGTTGGATGCAGCTGCAGGCGAAAGTACTAGCCGATTGCCACCCGCTAGTGAGGGCAAGAGTGAGACCCACGGTGTGACTCCTTCGTATGATTCCCCCAGTTCACCACCATCGAAGGAGATTATTGGAGCTGCAGTACCCCTAGTTCCTCTACTTGATACTCCAGATGTGAATCTTGATATGTGAAGTGTTGTTTAGTTATTGACACGATTAGTGACCGCTCAGGCCTAATGTCAGGTTCCCAGTCCTTCTGATAGAGCTACTAGCGTGAGAACTCGGGATTTTATTAATCTAGAACCTCCGGTATTCACAGTATAAGACCTGAATGCGAACCTGTAGAATTTTCTAGATCAAATACAGCGCACCTTGCGGGTAATGGATGCTACCGATACTGAATCGATAAAGTTTGCTTCTTATAGACTATGGGATGTCGCGGTGACTTGGTATGAGACATGGGAGCAACCTAGGGGACCTCGTGCTCCACCAGCAGGATGGAGGGAGTTTTCAGAGGCCTTCTTACAACATTTTTTGCCAATCGAGCTTCAACGGGCCAGGCAGGATAGATTTCTACGTCTTGAGCAGCAACAATTGTTTTCTTTCAATTTAAGATTTTTACATAAGCAACAAACCTCTTCACTAATCCTAAGTAGCAAATATGGAATATTTTTTCTGCAGCAACATAGATACCTTTGCAAGGAAAGCATTAAAGGTATGTTAAGGCAAATTATTTCTTTCTTTTTGGTATATTCCATGTGACGAAACATAACCGTAATATTATTCCATAAATTACTCTTCTCTTAAGTAGTGAAGTATGTCCATGTTATTGATTCCTATGTTGAAAGCATGTCTAAATATGTTCTTAAATCCTTATTGAGGTATATGTTCTCGAATCCTTATTGAGGAATATGGGAAAGATGTTAATATTCCTAATGTTAGTCGAATGTGAAGGATATCATGTCATCTGATAAGTTCAGAATGTTTCATTGTCATTCATGCATTTTCATTTGTATTATATTCATGTATTACCCTTAACCCATATGTGTTATATACACTACAATATGGTATCAACATATATATGAAGGGGATGGAGAAAAGGAAATGGCGTTATATACGCGTCACCACCTGCAGCTGGTACAGATATCACGAAAAAATAGATGCCCATGTGAGGCCAATACTGATGCCCTTGTGTGGCCAATATGATAATGAAATGATGCCCACAAAGGTTGTTATGGAAAAGAAGATGACATTGTGTGGCCAATATTTATATGTATACCGCATTTGCATTGTGCATAACATTTAGGCATATGTATTAGGGTCATCAGAGGCATTTACGGCTAGTCAGCCATTTCTGTTGACTATTGGTGTTGTCGGCCGTTTCCATCAGCTATCCTTGTCGACTGTTTCTGTTTCAGGTTATTATGTATCCCTGTGATGATATTTCTTATACCTGACATACTCGGTACATCAGTAGTACTGACGTCTCTTTTGTCTGTGGACGCTGCGTTTCATGCCCGCAGGTTCACGTAGACAAGGCGACGATACACGTTAGTAGGTTGCTGACTCATTGAATTTTGAAGCACTCCCTTCTTTAGGAGTGTCAGTCTATTTTTGGTACAGTATATTTTTGCGTGTGTATATAGGTATGTCGGGGCCCTATCCCGACCTTTTGATGTCACATACTCTTTTGAGGCTTGTAGACATGTGTCATGTGTATAGTTGACATGTATGGCCTTGTCGGCCTTGGGGATGTATATATATATAAGTTGGACTTTCTGGTTAATATTTTACATAATATTTTTTCGGCTTAGTCCGTATTTAATTATAAATAGGTGTTGACTATATGGTTAGTGGTACTCGGCAAGTAAGGTTCGGGTGCCCGTCATAGCTCTCCCGTTTGGGTCGTGATAAGTCTGAGAACACGTGACACATGACACGAGACACGAGACACAAGACACGAACAAAACAGAAGACTGATTCTTTGTTTTCTATATATTCTGAACAGAAGAGAAGAGAAGAAAACAGAAGACTGATTCTTTGCTTTCTGTATTGTGTGTTATATAATTCGACTGAACATTACTGTTCAATTTAAACTTGAGGAGTAGGACCGTTCCAACATTTCTGGAATGTTTCGAATCATTGAAATGTTTCGGAAATCTTCAGGGACCAAAAAGAAAAGATCCAGAAGACAGCCCGAGTACACGTGATACGTGACACAAGACACGAGACACGAATAAAATAGAAGACTGATTCTTTATTTTATGTATATTCTGAACAGAAGAGAAGAGAAGAAAATAAAAGATTGATTCTTTGTTTTTTGTATTGTGTGTTATATAATTCGACTGAACATTACTATTCAATTTAAGCATGAGGAGTAGGACCGTTGCAATGTTTCAGAAATCTTCAGGGACCAAAGTGTAAATAAGAAACACTTCAGGAACCAAGAAGAAAAGATCAGGAAGACAGCCCAAGAGCCTCGAAACATGTGACACGTGACCCGAACCCCAGCCCGAGCCCGGACGGGCGGGCTGCGGTGGCGCGCGTGTGGGGCTTAGCCCCGAACTCAAGCTCACCTAGGTCCTCTCCCTTCTAAACACATGGGTTACCCTTGGGGTCCCAAACCCTTACTCAAACTTAGAGTTTATATGTTGCATAAACTCTCCATCTTCTACCAATGAGGGAGATTTATCATTTTTGGCCAAAAACACTCCATCTTTTCATGTCTCAAACACCTTACTTTGTGTACCAATATCTCTTTCATTTATTAACAAAATTTGACGATACTTGACACTAACATCATCTATTTACTTAGTAGATTAGGCATGTGTGAAGGCCCATGTGTTTAAGTCATTAAAGACAGGATAAACTCAATCTCACATTAGTAAATTTCCAATAATCCCCTCTTGAAAGAGAATTAGTGCACATAGGGTGCCAAAGTTCAGCAATCTTTCAACGAAAAAATGTTGCATTAGGAAAGGTAGCTTTCGACTTTGAACTTTCTTAGTCGATTATCATCGGATTTACTTACTGCACGGTGAACGCGATGTCTTGAACCGTTAGTGTTTAGTATAAACCAAGATAATGATATCAACACAATAACTCTCCTTATTCATTTCTTCTTATTATTTTTGTCCGTTGTGGCCATGGACAACGCTTGTATTCTTAAGTGCATACGTTTGAAGCGGTCTGTCTTCGCACTTAAATAGGTGATCTCATATAAGGTATAATGTTGTACCATATTCGCAAGTGTTAGGAATCATTAAAAGTTTCAGAAACTTATCTTTTACGCATTATACAGGTAGCACTTAATGTCTATCGCGGGAACGACTTTGGAGTTATACTTCTTTAAAGAATGATAATCCGAAGTGCTATTTCTTCAAGTGAAGCACTAAACTGAACTTCTATAGTTTAGTTTTTCCATTGAACCAAATTCCTGGGATCTCCAATCAGTAAGGTTGGGTTACCACCATAAAGATTCTTATTGTTTGGATTTTAAGCTCATTCCCCTAGACAGACAAAATATTTATCTTTGGGCAGGCCTTTAGTTAATGGATCCGCTAAGTTATCATTTGATTTGACGTAATCAATGGAAATGACACCCGTAGTGATCAACTGCCTAACGGTTTTATGCCTCCGGGGAATATGTCTAGAATTTCCGTTGTACATATTACTCTGTGCCCTTCCTAAAGCCGATTGGCTGTCACAGTGAATAATCACCGAAGGTACGGGTTTATCCCAACAAGGGATATCCTCTAAGAAGTTGTGGATCCACTCTGCTTCTTCTCCTGCTTTATCCAAAGTGATAAACTCCGATTTCATCGTGGATCGGGCGATACATGTTTTCTTAGAGGATTTCCAAGACACAGCCCCACCAACAATTGTAAAAACATACCCACTGGTGGATTTGGTGTTCTTTATGTCCGATATCTAGTTTGCATCACTGTATCCTTTCAGTACGGCTGGATATCTTGAATAGTGTAATCCGTAAGTCATCGAATATTTCAGATACCGTAGCCAACTTATTGACTGGATAAGCGAAATCGGATCGGGTGCAGTTTGTAATGTACATTAAACTACCAATTACCTGTGCATATCGCTCTTGGGATTTGAGTGCACCACGATTCTTATCAATTCAATGATTCATATCCATTGGTGACTTTATAGGGGGACTCTCAAATACATCAAATTTTCTCAAAACATCTTCAATATAATGAGATTGAGATAAGACCAGCCCATCAGATGTCTTAGAAATCTTAATTCCTAAGATTACATATGCAATACCCATATCTTTCATGTCAAAATATTGTTTCAACATATTCTTGGTTTCCAAGATCAAGTTTAGACTACTTCCGATGATGAGCATATCATCTACGTAAAGGCATATCATGACAAATGAGTCAGGGTTCCTTTTGACATAGATACATTTATCACATTCATTTATGGAGAAACCTTTTGTTAATAAAGTATTATCAAATTTTGCATGCCATTGTTTCGGGCTTGTTTGAGTCCGTACAGAGACTTAACAAGTCGACATACTTTCTTTCCTTGTCCTGGAACCAAATACCCTTCGGGTTGTTCCATGTATATTTCCTCTTCCAACTCTCCGTTTAGGAAGGCTGTCTTAACATCCATTTAATGTATCTCAAGATCACGCAAAGTTGAAATGGCTATGAATACCCTTATGGATGATAGTCTAAACACATGGGAGTATGTGTCGAAATAATCGAGGCCTTCCTTTTGTCTGTAGCCTTTGACTACTAATCTGGCCTTATTCTTGTCAATAGTTTCATCTGCTATGTACTTTCTTTTGAGTATCCACTTACAATCCAAAGGTTTCCTTCTTGGGAGAAGATCAACCATTTACCAAGTATGGTTTTGCATGATGGAATCTATTTCGCTTTGTGTAGCTTATTTCCAAAGCGATTCTTCTGGAGTTGACAATGCTTGCTTAATTGTCCTCAGTTCATTTTCAACCATATAGGTTAGAAAGTCTGGACCAAAGGTTTTGTCCTTTTTGGCCTTTTTGCTCCATTTTAGTTCAACCTCTGGAACCCCTAAGTTCTGTAGGTCTAGAACATTAAGTTTCGGATAGTCAGTAACTTCTGAGTCCTGTAGATCTGGAAAGTCTAGTTCCGGATAATCAGAAACTCCCGGGTCTTGTTGATTTTGAGCATTTTGTTTATAACTTCATTTGCGCAAAATTCTTTCTTTTTCCTTTCTAGGAAAGATTTGTTCAAAGAATTCAGCATTCCTTGATTCCATGATCGTACCCTCGTGGATATCAGGTATCTCCGACTTATACACTAAGAAGCGATAAGCACTACTCTTATTTGCATATCCGATGAATATGAAATCTACAATCTTAGGTCCAATTTTGACTTGTTTTGATTTTGGTACTTCGACCTTTGCCAAACAGCCCACACTTTCAAATATTTGTAAGTGAGTTTCTTTCCTTTCCATACTTTTTATGGAGTTTTATCCTTACGCTTATGCGAAACTCTATTGATAAGTCTGTTTCTGCTCCTTCGCCCCATATGTTTTGGGCTAAACCGGAATTGATAAGTAAAGCATTCATCATTTCCTTTAACGTACAGTTTTTGCGCTCGGCAACACTGTTAGACTGAGGTGAGTAAGGAGCGGCCGTTTAACGAACAATGCCTAATTGAGCACATTATTATTCAAACGGTGCTACATATTCTCCCCCTCTATTACTATGAATTGCCTTAATACGTAGGTTTAGTTGATTTTCAACTTTTGTTTTATAACGTTTAAATGCTTCAAACGCTTCATCTTTACTTTTTAACAAGTAAAGATAACAATACCTTGTACTATCATCAATGAAAGCCACAAAGTACTTGTTTCCCCCTATAGTTTGCACAAACTTTGAATCACATATGTCGGTGTGAATAAGTTCTAGAGGAGCGGTGTTTCTTTCGACGGAATGAAAGTATGACATGGTTAATTTTGCCTCTAAGCACACCTCACATTTACGTTGAGGGTTTATGTCGAGAGAATGCAACAATTCCAACTTTACTAACTTTTGAATGGATTTGTAGTTAACGTGCCCTAATCTATGATGCCATAAATTAGAAGACTCAAGAAACTAGGTAGAAGGCTTTATTTCATTAGATGAATGGATTACAGACATAGTGTTCATTTTGAAGAGGTCGTGACATGTGAAGCCCCTTCCTACAAATATATCATTCTTAGTTATTACAAATTTGTTGGACTCAAAAACTAGTCTAAAGCCAGCCTTGACCAGCAGTGGCCCAGAAACCAAGTTCTTGCGGATGTCAGAGACATGCAACACTTCCTTCAGAGTAAGTTCTTTGCCTGAAGTCATTTTGAGGACAACCTTTCCAATCCCTTGCACTTCAGAGGTAGCGTCGTTGCTCATTAATAATATTTTGCCCGAGATTGGGGCGTAAGAAGTGAATGCACTCTTGTAAGAGTATATGTGACGGGTTGCACCCGTGCCTATCCACCATTGCCTTGGATTCTCCACCATATTTACCTCCAACACTACAGTCGAGAAATCCTCAATCATGTCATTAAGGTTCGAAGGATCATCCTTGTCTTGCACAATGTTTGCCTTGGACTTGCCTTTGTTCTTGGCTTTTTCCTTCTATTGTCACTTTAGTTTGCGGTAGTCTTTGATCATATGGCTAGCCTTTCCACAGTGATAGCAGTTTCTTTGAACTTTTCCATCATTTGGCTTTTTCCGTCTCCTTGGTACTTGGGCTTTTTATTGGCGTTTCCCCTTGAATCAACTAGATTCGCCTTTGCCTCTATTGGCTATTTTACCTTCGATATAGCCATTTTATTGTCCTCTTGTATTTTTAGTTTGACAATAAGATCTTCAAACCCCATTTTCTTTGTCTTCAGTTTGAGATAACTCATTCCATGAGGGAGGCAATTTCTCTATCAAAGACGCAACCAGAAATTATTCGTTTGGCTTCATTCCTTCCAAATCCAGATGATGAAGAATCATTTGAAACTCTTGGATTTGAGACATCACTGATTTACCATCCACCATTTGAAATTTTTGAAACGTCCAACGATGAATATCTTAGTACCCGCATCTTGTGCGCTATACTTTTTCTCGAGTTTTCCCCACAACTCCTTTGTTGTCTTCACTGTGCAATACACAGTATATAGTGTACCGACAGACCATTTAGAATGCAGTTTTTGCACATGAAATCACTATGATTTCAGGCATCCAATGTTAACTTCAGGACATTTGTGACCTGGATATCATCGCCCACTTCAATCATTATGTTAGACTGAGTGTCGATTGCATCCCCATTAGAAGGAGGATCTTCTGTTAGAAAATGTGACAGGTTTAACGTAGTAAGGTAGAACAACATATTATGTTTCCATATCTTGAACAACATCTACCAGAACCTGGAGCAATGTTTGAAATAGACATCTTTCGAACAGTTAGGATATAGAAAATTTTGTCTTAAAATTGTAGGTAAAAGTTGGTGTATTCGAAAGGTTAAACAAAATAAATGATTTGCTGAGTAGAGAGATGACTCTCTGTCTTTAAGACAAAATTGTCCCGTATAGATGCTTTTACGATGATGGACAATAGTCTCTCAAGATACAACAGCAACTACCAACTATACAAAGCAAATATAGTTGATTCTATCGAAGAAATAAATAAGAACAGATTGCTTGTTTGAGTTTCTGATTCTCTGTTTCTGTTTGTGTTGAACAAAATAGAAGACTGATTCTTTGTTATCTGTATATTCTGAACATAAGAGAAGAGAAGAAAACAGAAGACTGATTCTTTGTTTTCTGTATTGTGTGTTATATAATTCGACTGAACATTATTGTTCAATTTAACCTTGAGGAGTAGGATCGTTGCAACGTTTCTGGAATCTTCCGAATCATTGCAATATTTCGAAAATCTTCAAGGACCAAAAAAAAGATCTGGAAGACAGCCCGAGAACACGTAACACGAGACACGAGACATGAACAAAACAAAATACTGATTCTTTGTTTTCTGTATATTCTGAACAGAAGAGAATAGTAGAAAACTGAAGACTGATTCTTTGTTTTCTGTAATGTGTGTTATATAATTCGACTGAACATTACTGTTCAATTTAAACTTGAGGAGTAGGACCGTTGCAACGTTTTTAAAATCTTCCGAATCGTTGCAACATTTTGAAAATCTTTAGGGACCAAAAAGAAAAGATCTGGAAGACAGCCCGAGAACACATGACACGTGACACAAGACACGAATAAAACAGAAGACTAATACTTTTTTTCTGTATATTCTAAACAGAAGAGGAGAGAAGAAAATAAAAGACTGATTCTTTGTTTTCTGTATTGTGTGTTATATAATTCGACTGAACATTACTGTTCAATTTAAACTTGAGGAGTAGGACCGTTGCAGCGTTTCTGGAATCTTCCGAATCGTTGCAACATTTCGGAAATCTCCAGGGACCAAAAATAAAAGATCCAGAAGATAGCCCGAGGACATGTGACACGAGACCCGAGCTTGGACGGGCGGCGCGCGCTTGTGGGGCTTAGCCCCAAACTCAAGCTCACCTAGGTCCTCTCCCTTCTAAGCACATGGGTTACCCCTTGGGGTCCCAAACCCTTACTCAAACTTAGAGTTTATATATTGCATAAACTCTCCATCTTCTACCAATGAGGGATATTTGTCATTTTTGGTCAAAAACGCTCTATCTTTTCATGTCTCAAACACCTTACTTTGTGTACCAATATCTCTTTCATTTATTAACGAAATTTGACGATAGTTGGCGCTAACATCATCTACTTACTTAGTATATTATGCATGTACGAAGAAACGATGTTTCCGACATGCGGGACCACGTGTTTAAGTCATTAAAGACAGGATAAACTCAATCCCACGTTAGTAAATTTCCAACAGGCACTGCATATATTCATGGTTTGAAGCATGCCTCTGGCAATTTTGTTGTTATTATGGATGCAGATCTTTCTCACCATGTAAGTATGATTGAAGATAAGGGTTTCGTTTGGTTTCCTTCTATATTTTGTCTTTTTGTTTTTGTTGGAAAAGGTCTTTTATCTATTTGCTGAACATCAGTTGTTTTTGTTGGAAAAGGAACAAAAGGGGATATGTTGTATATAGTGGGTTTCTTTTGTGCTTGATGTCATGGAAAGAAACAAATCAAGTAGCTCTGGTAATTCACAGATCAAGGAAGGAAGCAAGTGTAGCTTTGAAAGCAGCAAGGAGGCATTAGGGGAAACCTAGATTCAAGGTCGGAAGAATCGGAAATAGACTCTCCACTGTTTTGAGTGTGTATATCAAATAATTTAAATTTTATTTTGTGGATTAAGTGTTATTTTTTACGCCCCCATTGTTGCATGTCTTGTGTGTGTTTGCATTAATGTACTTTGCGCCGCATCCAGCACCCCTCAAAAGTAAGAAAAAAGGACGATTTGTTCACTGGACAACTGAAGACTTGATAGTGTAGGATTGAACAACTTTCTGAATTTAATTATGTAACCCCATATGATTAGTCTGTCTCACAATTAGACTTGGATTCTCTTTTCCTTTTCTTCTTTTATTTTTCCGTCATCTTCCCTTTCTCTTCGCATGTTTCATTTTTTTGGTGTGTGTTGGGGTGGAGAGATTGATGATAATGTCACGCATCGTATTGGGGCATGATGGATGAAATGAAAGCTCGCATCTAGAGTCTTGTGCAATAAAAAGGTTCAACCAAAACTTAAAGGCAACTTCTATAGGGTGGTGGTTAGACCGACTATGTTGTATGGGGCGGAGTGTTGGCCATTCAAGACTTCGCACATCCAAAAAATGAAAGTTGCAGAGATGAGGATGCTGAGATGGATGTGTGGGCATACAAGGAGGGATAAGATTAGAAATGATGATATCCGGGACAGAGTGAGAGCGGTCTCGGTGGAGGATAAGATGCGGGAAGCAAGGTTAAGATGGTTCGAGTATGTGCATAGGAGAGATACAAATGCCCAGTGCGGAGGTGTGAGAGGATGGCTATGGACGGGTTCAGGAGGGGTAGAGGTAGGACGAAGAAGTATTGGGGAGAGGTGATTAGACGGGATATGACGCAGATGCAACTTACTGAGGACGTGACCTTAGATAGGGGGTTGTGGAGGACATGTATTAGGGTAGAAGGGTAGTAGGTAGTTGAGCGTAGTCCTAGTTACGCTTACAAACTGGTAGTCGTAGTGTTATTATTGTAGGTTTGTTTAGCCTATCATATTAGTAAGTGCAGTATTGCTTTATAGTCCCCTGCCGTTTGATTTCTGCTGCTATGTGTTCTTTAGTGTACTTTGTTTATCTTATTTACTGCTTCTTTTTTCAGAATGCGCTATCATGGCTTATTCACTTTTGTTATCATCATTTTCATACTGCTTTAAATTTCTTGTCCGGGTCTGACCGTTTATCTTGTTTTGCTTGTGCTTATGCGTATGCTTTGTCTTGAGCGGAGGGTCTTACGGAAACAGCAGCTCTACCTACCAAGGTAGAGATAAGGTTTGCGTACACTTTACCCTCCCCAGACCCTACGTTATGGGATTTCACTTAGTATGTTGTTGTTGTAGTAATTCAGATCCCAAAAGAAGTGATTTTTTCGTGCTCGAACAAGAAAGAGAGTTAGGATTTTGTCTCCGGACATGAAAATGAGATATCATGGTTGCCTTGTGCGTAATTGAAGTGAGCACACATGATATAACAAAGGATATTGTGCATCATTATGTTGTTAAACTGAATTATCAGGAGAAAAGCAAATCCATCTAAAATATAAGCTTGGACTGCCTTGAACCCACATTTCCTCGTGGTTTCATCCGGAAGGGAACCAAGATTTGAGTGCTATGAGGGCATTACTATCTTTAGTATGTCAATTACTAGTGACTTTATTCATTTTTTTAATCAAAACCACAAGCAGCTTGCTTGTCGTGTCGTCAATTACTAGTGATAAATATAGACGTTCGACTCTTAATGAAAAGGTGAAGTGGGAGGGGACTAAATAATAAAAAAGGTAAAAAAATAAAATAAATTATGTAATTAATTTGTAAAGACGCAGGTTTCTACTGCACAAAATAAAATAATATTTTCTAACAGCCAAAACTTGACCTCGGGTCGCGAGCACCAACTCAAGGACACGTTGACCAACGGAACTATCTTAGCAATTATATTTGAGTAGTCCTTCTAAATATAATATAGTATTTCAAGATATATAAATATATATATATGGGGTTATAAATATATAAGATTTTTTTCAAATTTTCCGGGGGCACGTGCCCCACCCTTCAAGGTGGGATGGGATTGGGTCCGCACCTGGTTCCACCATTAGTTATAACCGTTTTTCGATTTTATGATTGCTGTGCTGTTATCATTTTCCCCTTCTGCTTTTGGGTCCGGGACTACGAATAAGCAAGAATATGTAAGAATAAAACAGTAACAGCTAAAGCCATTAAAACAGTTTCTGGATGTTGCCTTCAATGTTGTGTCAACATCTGAGGCAACATTGTGATAAAACAGTTATAAACCTTTATAGAGTAAATGAAGCGGAAAAGTAAAGAGACACAAGGTTTATATTTTCAAGGGTATATATTAATATATCCCTTGATGGTCAATGACCAAAGAATTGTATAAATTATATACAATTACAAATGAATTTCTTTTTACAAGATTGAACAATAAGTGCGAAAAAGAAATTACAAACAAAAGTGAAGTCGCAGATGACTTCAGCCTAAAGTTAAAAGATCTATAAAGACAAATACAACATCTTCATTACTATTGCTTGAAATATAAGCTTGATCTAGAATCTGAGCAACAATAGTAATGTGGGACTAAATGTTGTTATACTACTTTAGGCTAAGTGTGTTGATCCAGTTTCTAAGGTGAATATCCGAGAGCTCTCTTGATAATTCTTCTCGTTCAATTCTAGATATCGATACTCTGAAGTTCCCTTCTATTTATAGTGTGGAACTTCCCTTGAAATCCTCACTTGTTGGTTGCGGAGGCTGAGTAAAAGAAGGCTTCAGCTTGGACCGGTTCTTGCTCATTCAAAATCTCAACGTTCTGGGCTTGGTCTTCACGCTGCTTCCTCTCCAAGCTTTGACTGTTTCTATTACCACGTTTTAAACACAACATCATTGTTAGTTTGCCTAGGTCATTTTTTACTCACAGTAACACAACCTGTTTTGGCCGGAAGAATAGGCAAAATCGTTACAGAGATGTTGTCAGGAATGTTGTCATAACATCGCAGGCAACATTCTTATTTTCATAAGATGTTGTCCTGAGCATTTACAGATGTTGTCACAACATCCATCCAACATCAACAATCTCCCCCTTTTTGCCTTTCTTCACAAAACTCCATACGAAGCGAAAATGACTAGGATATTGATTTCCGATGTAGTCCTTACATTCCAAGAATCAGTAGGATCAGTGTTATGCCCCCCCTTAACCTACAGTAGTAAATTTCAAGCAGTGTTGTATCGATAATTTGATTAGATAGGAGTTATGTTCTGTTAGTCGTGACTTACTTACGGCAACTGCGTAATCAGTCTACAGTAACCATTCATAACAATCCACATCAGGCAAACATATATAAACAGCTTTAGAAAGCGAATACAATGTTCTGCAAGAACAGACCAAATGTCTCAAAGTAAAATAGTACAAACACAAATAATATTCCAAATGTCAGTAATGTCAGTATATCCACTATTCAAATAAACATTCATCATTGAATCAACACTCCATTCCATCAGCATAATCATCCTTGACTAGAGTAATCAAGTCACAATAGCTTCCAGCCGCTTTCTGTGATCGATCACTCTGTGCAGCACCATCTTCATCTCCATAGCATTAGAAGTAGTCAGCAATCAATCATCTCAACTCCTCTCCCCCTGCATCATTGCCTGCACCCTTATCAGTAGCAGCTCCCCCTGTCTGTCTGCTTCCAGCAACAGCATCAGCATCAGCATCATCTCCCCCTTTTTGTGAAGAAAGTAAGCCCATATAATAGTTCCTGGCTCGCACTAGTTCTTGAATTTGCCTGTCAAGTTCAGCAATGTGCTGTCGTAGCCAGTCTTTGGACATTGGGACCTGTCCTTGAGCAATGTTGCCAGGAATGTCGGCAACATCCTTTGATGTGTTAGTGTCCCATTCATCTTTCTTCCAGGGCAGGTCAATAACCCTGTCCCTGCTGTTAACAAGCGCTTTCGTTGTCTTGGAAGTAAACCTCTAAAATTTGGACTCGACTTTTCTCCTTTGGAGTCTTAAAACTTTGGTTGAGCAGGATTTGAAAAATCAAGGAGGGGTATGGAAAGGCAGAGTTGCTTTGTTTTTCTGCCAAGTTGACAACATGGTTGAATATAAGTGTTCCTAAGTCAACTTTCTGATTCCTTCCAATCTTAAAAAGCAGTGATGCTTGATCAAGGGCCACTATTGTCTCGTTGAGGGAGGGTAGCCAGTTGTATATAGCAAGTTTGTGCAAAGTGACAAACAAGGAAGTGAGTTTCGACACATGGCTACGAGGAGCCCAAACAGTGATCAAATTCCCTGTAAGGTACTTGATCATTGAATTGAGTTCCTCCACAGTAGGGTTTGGTTGAGGTTCTCTTTCACTAATAATTATCCCAAGAGTGGAGTTGATGATATTAGGTGTAAAATTGTATACCTTGTTGTATAGGTACAGTTTCCCAAATTTCTTTGAGGTTGTGTCCTTAACATCAAGCGTCAGATTAGCATAGAACACCCTAATCACCTTCTCACAATAAGGCTTTTTACCAGATACAGAGCTTAAGGTGTTTCGACTACTTAAGAAATCAACTAAACCATTTTTGGAGAATGAAGTTAGGTCAATCACCTTCTCCCCTCTAACTCCTATATTCTTAAACCAATTCCAGTAACTGGAGCATGATTTAGTTTGAAACATGGAAGAGTAGGAAATTACCTCAGAATCTGAAACAGATTCCGTGTTTACTTGTTCGGATGAGGTGGCTGCAGGTGTTGCCTCGGATGTTGGGGCAACATAGTCTGGGTCTATTTTCTCGTCTGTTGCCCTTGATGTTGAGGCAACATTTTTATCAAAATTCCAGTATGTTCTATGGACCCCTTTAGGAATGAAATTTCGTAGAGGTGTGTCATCAGACATCTCTTCTTCTTCTTTTTCCTTCTCGGTTTCTTCTTGTGGAGTGGAAGTCGATGGAGTTCTGGAGGAACTGGGCACACTGAAATTGGTGTCAGTGCTGCTGCTTGTGGTAGTATCAACAGGAAAAGTCGACTCTTCCCTGGATCTTTTGGCAGACTGGTATTCACCGAATTGGTTTTCGAAAACCCTCTTTGACCTTCGCATCAGAAATGTCGATTTTGAGGCAAGGTTCGAGAAATCAGATGTTGCATCAACATCAATTGGGTTTTCATTATCGCCTGGGTAGCTCACCTGTAATGGCTTATCTGAACCAAGCAGGATCATAGCATGTGTGCAGTCCTCCTCGACTGGTCTCAAGTGATTGATGGAAGTATAATGCTTGTAAACCTTGTTGTTATTTGCTGGACTAGTCGACATTGGAGAATAATCTTTGGTATTTGTGGATTTTGGGGATACGGACATGGGAGAGGGTTTTGAAGGATTGGGCGTGTTGGAGAAGCTTTGGGTTTTGAGAAATGACGGTGTTGTTTGGGCTGCCATGGTTTGATGGATTGGTAGTCGGCTGATGTGACAATTCCAAGACAAAAATGGGAGGTTTTATTATGGCAAAGTATACTTACACTCAAACTCCTTTTCCTTAAATTTAGATTGTATAGAAGAATAAAAACTCTTTACACACCTAAAATAAGGATTGTCATAGCACATATCGTCATTTTAAAAAACGGTCATCCAGAATTTTTGGACTTTCAGTTAAAGACAGAGGCGTGTTAAATACCAAAAACATGAATAAAATAAATTAAATCAGATTGATCAATGTACTGGAACACGATGTTGTTGATGATGTTGGCAACATTTCAAAGTTAAACAAGCATTATGAGACTCCAAGGATTTTCTGATTTGGCAGATGATATTTCCGTATATGTTCCCTATGAGACTGATCGCTGGACTAACATAACATTTTACCATTGTCCTTAATCAACTTAGTTGAACACATACAGATTAAAAAAAATTGAGGAATTTTCAACCTTTTTGAAGCACGTGGTACTCCTATAGAGTAGGAACGATACCAATCTTAGAGTTTTGCTCTTTTTGTATACATCCAAATCTTTTAGTAGAGGCTTCGCCTTCATATCTTGTCCTTTTAGAGTCATGCTTGAATCTTTTGAAAAATAGTGCAACATCACTACAACACTTATCCTGTATATTGACTCAACAGTAAATGTTACCCAGAATGTTAGGATAACATTTTGGACAACATCTACCTAGTCTGTCTTATTTTCAAAGAAAACAGAGACCAAGAGATTTTTTCAAGCTAGAAAATCTCTCATGATCCAAAGGTTTGGTAAAAATGTCAGCCAGCTGAAAAAGAGTATCAACATGTTCGATTTGAACTAGCTGTTTTTCCACTAAGTTTCTTAAAAAATGATGTCTTATGCCTATGTGCTTTGTACGTGAATGCTGAACTGGATTTTTAGAAATATTAATAGCACTCAGATTATCACAGTAGAAAATCATTGAGTTATTAGATATGCCATAGTCATCTAGCATATGTCGTAACCAAATCAGTTGAGCACAACAACTTCCGGCTGCCACATATTCAGATTCGGCAGTCGAGAGTGATACACAATTTTGTTTACGACTGTACCATGAGACTAGATTATTGCCAAGATAGAAACACCCACCACTAGTGATTTTTCTATCATCTATATCATCGGCCCAATCCGAGTCACTATATCCTATTAGATTAGGATTAGTGTCTTTGGAGTACCAAATTCCCAAGTCACTTGTACCGACAACATATCGAATGATACGTTTCACAGCATTAAAATGAGATACCTTGGGACTGGCTTGGAACCTGGCGCAAACACATACGCTAAACATGATATAGGGGCGACTGGCAGTAAGGTATAGAAGGCTACTTATCATAGTTTGGTATAATATTGGGTCAACATCTTGTCCAACATCGTCTTTACATACCTGTTGCGCAGAGCCCATTGGAGTCTTCATGTGTTTAGCATTTTCCAGACCAAATCTCCTAACAAGGTTCTTGGCGTATTTGCTTTGAGATACAAAGATCCCATCTTCATTCTGTTTAATCTGCAAGCCTAAGAAAAATGTTAGTTTTCCAATCATGCTCATCTCAAATGTTGTCGACATTGCTTCGACAAAAGACTTTACTAGTGATTCTGTAGTCCAACCAAAAACAATATCATCAACATTGATTTGAGCTATTATTACATCTACACCGTGTCTTTTAATGAATAATGTTCTGTCAGCTTCTCCACGGGTAAAACCAAACTCAACAAGGAAGTCAGTTAGACGATCATACCATGCACGTGGTGCTTGTTTTAGTCCATATAAGGATTTCTTGAGCTTGTACACATGATATGGATGGTGAGGATCCTCAAATCCCTTTGGTTGTTCAACATAAACTTTTTTGTCCAAGTATCCATTGAGGAAGGCACCTTTAACGTCCACTTGGTGCAAGGTAATCTTTAGATAGCAAGCAATAGCAAGAAGCAATCTTATTGACTCAATTCTAGCCACATGAGCGAAGGTCTCGTCATAGTCGATACCTTCTACTTGTGTATATCCTTGAGCAACAAGTCGAGCTTTGTTCCTAACAATCTTCCCTAACTCATCTGATTTATTTTTGAATATCCACTTGGTCCCAATAACATTTGTGGTGTTGGGTCGTGGTACCAAGTCTCAAACCTCATTTCGGGCAAATTGTTTAAGCTCCTCTTGCATGGCTTGAATCCAAAAATTATCTTTTAATGCTGCCCCAATATTTTTAGTTCCAAAGTAGATATAAGACAAGAGAGACTTACCTGTTGATATATGGTGGACATGCACACATACCTTACCATTTCTCGGTAATTTACTAGCTCTTTCCATCTTGTACGCCTCTCCTAAAAAACTCCCCCTATCACCTGGTCGGGTGGATGGTTCCTTCTAATCCTCGATTTCGTTCCATGTGTTCTCTTTTTGAGGTTCAGATGTTTCTTCTGATGTTGGGACAACATCTGTTTCTTTAGTGGGTTGCTCCTCTTCATCTGTAACCACAATGTTGTTTTCTGAAGATTTACCAGATATATCCAGCAGGTCATCGAAAATAACATTGACTGATTCTTGTATGGTCTTTGTCCGAAGATTGTATATTCGATAAGCATGGATATTCTGAGAGTAGCCAACGAATATTCCCTTGTCACTCTTAGAGTCAAATTTTGCCAGTTTATCCCTGTCATTAAGAATATAGCACACACACCCAAAGACATGAAAGTACCGCACTGTAGGTTTCTTTCCATTTAACAGTTCATAGGGTGTCATCTTGGTCCCTGGCCTTAAATAGATTCTATTAGTAATGTGACATGCCGTGTTCAAGGCTTCTACCCAAAACCTTTTTGCCAATTGCTTAGAACTTAACATAACCCTAGCTATTTCTTGTAGAGTTCTGTTCTTTCTCTCGGCAACCCCATTTTGTTGTGGTGTTTTTGGTGCCGAAAATTCATGGAATATGACTTCCTTTTCACAAAAATTTGCAAAGGTTTGATTTTCAAACTCCTTTCCATGATCAGATCTAATTCTGAAAATCGAAGAACAAAACAGATTTTTAATCCTAGAGTAAAGTGTTCTAAACATCTCAAAGGTTTGTGATTTTTCTTTTAAGAAATAGATCCAAGTGAATCTGGAAAAATCATCTACTATTACATAAGAATATCTCATTCCTCCTAGGCTATCTACCTCGATTGGACCCATAAGATCCATATGCAATAATTCGAAATAATGAGACGTACCTGAATGTTGTCCGTCACATTGGACAACATTATGAGAGACTCGGGTCTGCTTTCCTTTCAAACAATCTTCACACAATGTTTTATCTTTTGGATCCAGTCTAGGAATGCCTCTAACAGCTTCAAATGAGATCAGCTTATCCAAGGTGCCGTAGTTGACATGTCCCAACTTTTGATGCCAAAGTGTCAGGTCACTTACCTTTGCGGAGTTGCAAAACTCTTGTCTACCGACTAGATAGCAATTATCTCTCATTCGGGTTCCTGACATGACATATTTATTTGCAGAATCTGTAACCTTGCATCCAAGCTTGTTGAATTTCACCTCGAGATCATCATCACATAGTTGGCTTATGCTAAGAAGATTAGCAACCAAACCTTCTATATGAAGACCATTTTTCAAGGCTGGTACATCCGGAACATTAAGAGTTCCTTTACCAATTTTCTTACTCTTACTTCCTCCTCCAAAGGTCACGTATCCTCAACTGAATGCTCCATACTCATTCAATAGGCTTTTGGTACCTGTCATATGACGTGAGCAGCCACTATCGAAATACCAAGACCCTGTAATGTTAGTACGCAAAGCAGTTATGCACACATTATATTTCAGATTCAATTTGGGTACCCATTCATTTTTCTTCCTTCTGCTTTCAGGCTGGTTGCTTTGAATGTTGTCAGTGATGTTGGGCAACATTGCTGACGATATTTTAGGCAATATTCTGAGTGCAGAGTTTTGAAGTTTGTAGCAGTAGGGCATAAGATGTCGTAACTTTTTACAGAAGCTACATACAAACTTCGATCGAATTTCAGTGATCTGAGAGTTACTCGGATTTTCTTTGACAAATTTTATCCTCTCAGTTTGACTATGGATTCTAGAAGTATTTGTTTTGCTAGGAGATTGGTACCCAAGCCCAGCCCTTGTAGGTTTATTGAAGTTTAATATTTCATCTAGTTTGGAGGTTCCTATGTTGAGCCTTTGAAAGGTGGTCTCAGCTACGTTCAATCGTGCACGTATCTTACCAAGCTCCAGGTCCTTCTTGGTAAGTACCACCTCTAATCGGTTGATTGTGCATTTCAGATTGCTATTCTCAAGAGCCAATAACTATGCTTTTGAGTCAAGTTGCTCAGATTAAGTGATTAAGGCTTTGCAAAGACTTTGTAATTCCTTTATTACGTTGTCTTTGGAGTCAACTAGATCCAAATTTACAGCCTCAGATGAAGAATTAAATCCACTAAAATAATTTACATCAGAATAGTTAAAATACATATATCTCTCTGATGTTGAAGACATTCCATATGTTGAATCTGGTGTTGTTCTTGATGTTGTCGCAACATTGTCAATAACATCTTCATCGTTGGACAGTGAATGTTCGAACATGGCTGCCAGCATTGCCTGTGGTTCTTCTTCTTGATCTCCTTCTTCCTCTTTGTTCTCATCATCACTGAGAGTTACCCACATAACCTTACCAATTTTTCTAAGGGTATATGCACACTCATTAGCATAGTGTCCCCAACCCAAGCATACATGAAATTGTACTCCCTCGAGTTGTTTGGGATTGAAATTGGTACTGTCGGAGTTAGATTTCCTCAGTGGATTGTGATTTCTTTGCTCAGAAGGTGACCTATTCGACTGTTTATTGAAGAGTGGGTTCTGATGTTGTTTGTATTTGGCTTTATTGAGACCAATGTTGATCTTTCTCACCATCGAATTAAATCAACGAGTAAGTAAGGCAACAGTTGCATCATTTCACAGTTGCACCATTTCCCAGTTCCTCCAAGTTTTCTTCCTCGTTTTCCAATTCAGTTTTCGAGGTTTGTCCTTGGAGTGCCAAAGTCTTGTCTTTATACAGATCTCTTTGGCTCTTCATGTTCATCTCATATGTTTGAAAGATGCTCATCAAGGCATGTAGATCCATAATAGCAAGATTATGGGCCTCTTCAATAGCACAAATCTTAGTATTAAACCTTTCAGAAAGAGATCTAAGAGCTTTATCCACAAGTTGTGTGTTGGTTAAAGGAGAACCAAGCACTTGACAATGATTAGCAATGTCAATTAACTTTTCAAAATAGGATTTTATGTCTTCAGATTCTTCCATCCTTAAGCGTTCGTATTGGCTCAAAATCATGC
The DNA here is from genome assembly GCA_029783415.1 of Anisodus acutangulus. Lineage (NCBI taxonomy): Eukaryota > Viridiplantae > Streptophyta > Magnoliopsida > Solanales > Solanaceae > Anisodus > Anisodus acutangulus. Next base: position 32,173,498 of record CM056500.1, read on the forward strand.
GAAGCTTTGTACGTCGTACACTTGAGGTACCTTCACAATGAGTTTGTAAGGTCTCCCAAGCATCCTTGGCCGTAGTACAATTCTGGATTAGTTTGAACATATAGAAATCTACCCATCCAAATATCGCATTTAGGGCCTTTTCATTGAAGCTCGCATTGTTGATCACTTCCGCGGTCCATTCAGATTCGGGTTTGGTAAGTACATCACCATCCTCGTTTGCTGGGTACTTGGGAATCACATAGCCTTCGGAAACTGATCTCCAAGCTCGAACATCAATGAATTTGATGTGCGAACGTAGTCGGATTTTCCAATAGGCATAGTTAGTTCCGTCAAGAATTGGAAGTCTACCAACATTTTGTATAGCTGAGTCCATAGCCGTAATATTCAGAATCAAACACTTATTGTATCAAGTGTTGGCTCTGATACCACTTGTTGGGTCCGGGGCTACGGATAAGCAAGAATATGTAAGAATAAAGCAGTAACAGCTAAAGCAATTAAAACAGTTTCTGGATGTTGCCTTCAATGTTGTGTCAACATCTGAGGCAACATTGTGATAAAACAGTTATAAACTTTTATAGAGTAAATGCAGCGGAAAAGTAAAGAGACACAAGGTTTATATTTTCAAGGGTATATATTAATATATCCCTTGATGGTCAATGACCAAAGAATTGTATAAATTATATACAATTACAAATGAATTTCTTTTTACAAGATTGAACAATAAATGCGAAAAATAAATTACAAACAAAAGTGAAGTCGCAGATGATTTCAGCCTAAAGTTAAAAGATCTAAAAAGACAAATACAATATCTTCATTACTATTGCCTGAAATATAAGCTTGATCTAGAATCTGAGCAGCAGTAGTAATGTGGGACTAGATATTGTTATACTACTTTAGGCTAAGTGTGTTGATCCAGTTTCTAAGGTGAATATCCGAGAGCTCTCTTGGTAATTCTTCTCATTCAATTCTGGATATCGATACTCTTAAGTTCCCTTCTATTTATAGTGTGGAACTTCCCTTGAAATGCTCACTGGTTGGTTGCGGAGGCTGAGTAAAAGAAGGCTTCAGCTTGGACCGGTTCTTGCTCCTTCAAAAGCTCAACATTCTGGACTTGGTCTTCATGCTGCTTCCTCTCCAAGCTTTGACTGTTTCTTTTACCACGTTTTAAACACAACATCATTGTTAGTTTGTCTAGGTCATTTTTTACTCACAGTAACACAATCTGTTTTGGCCGGAAGAACAGGCAAAATCGTTACAGAGATGTAGTCAGGAATGTTGTCATAACATCGCAGACAACATTCTTATTTTCATAAGATGTTGTCCTGAGCATTTACAGATGTTGTCACAACATCCACCCAACATCAACAATATTCATTTGTAACTTTTAGTTAATGTGAAAAATGATTTTCTCCCTTCATTAATTATATTGAATTTATGTTATCTCTCTATACTACTCATGGTCATTTGGTCTAGTGGTATGATTCTCGCCTTGGGTGCGCGAATGCCCCACTTTATAGTATTTTACTACTTTGTTGCTTATTTGCGTTTTTTGTTTAGATAAGATAAAACTGGAGCAATTAGCATCCAACAACCATCTTGTAAGTCAGCTAACAAAGATCATCTTTCTCTTCCTTAACGCCTTTACATGGATCCAATCGTATTTTCGATTTAGTTTTGTATTATCCGATTTCGATTTCAATTTCAATTTTTGGTTTTGAAAAAATTACATTCAATCCAAACTAAAATAAATTTGTCTTGATTTGATTTTTCTCTTTATAATTCGACTTTTTCCTGCTAGGTTTCTCGGTTTGTGCCCTATAAGATAATGCATATCTAATATAATCGAATAATAACATATTTGAATGACAAAAAAAACTAAGAATAATTATTATAAAGAATGAAAAATAGTATTAGCATTTGCTTTTGTCCCACATTGGAAAAACACATTTGTATCTTATGTAATAGACCCTATATAAAGGGCTTTACTTGTTTTTCTTTTACTTGCACTTTTAGCTCTCAAGAATAATATTATTTTATTATCTTGTTATTGCTTTGTAAGAATTCATGTTATGAATAAAAGACTTTCATGAATTCTATCATGGTATCAAAGCCAAGAGCACAAGTTAATATTTTTAGCTCGATCGCGGATCCAACTTCGCGGTGAGTTAGTTGGGGGTTCGCATGCAGCACGCCCTTGGTATCAGTTAAAAAAAAATTGGCTTGTTTTGGAAGCTCGTGCTCGTTTTGGCTGCTCGTGCTCGTTCTGATCTTGGCTTCCACATCTGGGTTTCGTCTTTTTGGCTTCCGCATCTGATTGGTGAGATCTACCTTTTTTTATTTTGTTGCTTGTTATTTGGGATTGCTGCTTGTTATTTGGAATTGTTGCTTGTTATTTGGGATTTTTCTGTTTAAAATTCATAATGACTGGAGGTGATGATTCTTTGCAAACTATTGGTGTTCGGTTAGATGGAAAAAATTATTCCTATTGGAGCTATGTCATGGTAAATTTTCTGAAGGGAAAGGGGCTTTGGGATTATATGTCTGGAAAAAACAAATGCCCTAAAATTGGAGATGAAAATTTTGATGAATTATTTACGACTTGAGAGACCAATAATTCAAAGATTATTAATTGGATTAATAACTCTGTTGAACAAAGAATTGGTGTTCAATTGGCTAAGTTCAAAACTGCTAAAGAGATTTGGGATTATTTGTCAAGATTGTTTGTGCAGAATAATTTTGCTGTTAAATATCAGTTACAATATGAAATTCGTGCACTAGTACAAAATGACTTGGGCATTCAAGATTATTTCTGTGCAATGACCACTTTGTGGGATCAGTTAGCTATGACAGAATCTACTGAATTGCAAGCATGCGATGCTTATATTAAATGCAGAGATGAAGATCGTCTTGTTCAGCTATTGATGGGTCTTCGGTCAGAATTTGAGAATTGTCGTTCAGGCTTGTTGCACCGCAAACCCTTACCATCTGTTGAAGATGTGGTAAATGAACTTATGGCTGAAGAAACATGTTTGAAGACTCTAAAAGGGGTACATAAGGCTTCTACTTTTGTACTGGCATTGTTGACACCCAATTTTGTCCCGTCTTTTCCAATTTATTTGCAATTTTAAATATTTTTAACACCTCAAAAAAATTTAATCTATATACATACATGCATATATATATATATGTGTTATTATTCTCTTATTATTATTATTATTCGCATTTTTTACTCTCATTTGCATTTTTTATCATAATCATAAGTTTTATCCGAAAATTCTATGTTATTTTATTCTCGCAAAATTGCATCGCATTTCCATTTTTTATTAAGCATTAAATATTTCGCAAATATTATATCTTTATTATTATCACATCGTTATGTTTTTATTTAAATAATTTACATTTTTTCTTCAATGTATTTTTAATATTAAACCCCTTTTATATTTTAAACTCATAACCCATTCATTTCCCAACCCAAAACAATTTCTACCCAAACTAATTTCATTCCCACAAACTAGCCCAAACCTCTAACCAAATTCACAATCCCCCCCCCCCAAAAAACATAGGCCCAATCGGCCACCCAATAACCAGCCGAAACCACCCGAAATCTCGGCACGGACTCCAACATCCCAACTCCCATTCCCTTTTATTTCTCTTATCCTGAACCAATACAACTGATGGCCCAATCCTGACCCGTCGGCCCCAAACCCGGACCAACCTAATCCCCAAATCGTCAAAATATTGTCAAACCAAAAATAAAACCCAAAAACCCCAAAATCAAAAACCTAACACCCCTAACCCTCCCAATCGCCGCCCACCCTACACCCCTACCCCTACGTTGCCACACCCTACGCCTGACACCACCAATCGCCGACACCGCCGCCTGACACCACCAACCTACCCCATCACCTCTCACCGCAACACATGCCCCAAGAAATTGCCCCAAAAATCAGATTTTTTTCACCCTTTATTTTGAAATTCGAATTCGATTTTGTAAGGGGTATGGGTGGGGGTGAACGTCGGGGTGAGTATGTATAAATACCCCCATTTTTGTTCTACAAAGGGAGGATTTTTTCGGAGGTCCGATTCGAGATAAAATATTTTGGTTGTGTTCTTGATTTCAAACATTTGCCTTCCTTGTTATTCAAGAATTAAGTCCGAAAATAAAATCCAAAATCGGAAGAAAAGATTTGTTCTCCACTGTTTTTGATTCTCCGATTCGGGTATGTTCGGGTTGGGTCGACCCGGATAGGGGTAAGAATTAGATTTGTGTTTGTATATCATGTTGGTTATCTGAAGAATCTGTTGAAAATCTTATTCGGGTTCGACATCTGATTCGGGTCGGGTCGGGTCGACCCGGTTTGGATTTTCCAGATTTCTTGCATTTCATATCTTGTTGTTATTGGTTATCTGAAATTGGTAAAAATATTTGATTTCGGGTTGAATATCTAATTCGGGTCGGATCACTAACCCGGGTCGGGTCGACCCGGTTTGGATAATATTTCCAGAATTCTTGCATTTCATATTTTTTGTATGTTGGTTATCTGACATTGGTGAAAATATTTGATTTCGGGTTTGACACCTGATTCGGGTCGGGTCACTGACCCGGTTCGGGTTGACTCGGTTTGGATATTATTTCCAGATTCTTGCATTTTTTATCTTGTGTATTGGTTATCTGAAAATCTGACAAGAATTTGATTTCAGATTTGATATCTGATTTGGGTCGGGTCACTGACCCAGGTCGGGTCGACCCGATTTGGGTATTTTCCAGATTATGACATTTTTTTATCTGTTGTTGGTTATCTGAAAATTTTGAATTTTTGATTCCGATTCTGGTCACTATTCTGGGTCTGTTTTCAGAATTAATTCATTGTTTCATTCGGGTCACTGTTCATAATGGTTGGACATTTCATTACTTACTATTGTATGCGGCTATGTTGTTCATTTTACTGTTTTAACTAAAATAGGCCGATGAAATTGAATTCGAGGCCGCGCTTTTTTTTCGTTTCGTTCCTCTGTTTATCAGTACTGTTTTAAGCATCCGTGCAACGGATATCTTACTGTTTTACTATTTTTATTAATATCGCATTTAGGCCGATGAAATTGAATTCGAGGCCGCACTTTTTTTCGTTTCTCTATTTTCAGTTTACTGTTTTAAACATCCAATGAGCGGATATCTTCTCGCTTTCTTGTTATCTTGTTTTGAACCAAATATCGCATTTAGGCCAATGAAATTGAATTCGAGTCCGCACCTTTCGGGCATTGCTTTCCCGTTTCAGTCCACTGTTTTGGCATTTAAATATCTGTGCAACTGATATTTACTGTTTTACTGTTTTAAACTAAACATCGCGTCTTTTCAAAAATTGCCTCTCTGTTTTTTATGCTTACTGTTGCTGATTTGAACACGATACTACATTGGCCGATGAAAAATATCCGTCGATTTTGAGGCCTCCACGGTCGTAAAGACGGAAATATAACTTCTGGGCAAGGATGAGGCTTAAACCTTTTTATTTCATCCGAGGGATCAACATGTTTAGTAGGCGAGGCGATTAAAATAACCAACAAGTTATATGTTCGCAGCCACGATGTGATTATAATGATGTTTTCTTTTTCATCCGAGAGACCAACACGTTTAGTAGGCGAGGCAATCAAAATGACCACTGAGCCATACGTTTGCAGCCACGCGTGATTGGAATGGTCTTTTCCAAAATTTAAGTCTGAGCCCTCCGTGATCAAAACATTCACTGTTTTGGATACAGATCCGAAGTTATTTGTATTTACTTGTTTCTAACCGTTTGTTCTTGACAGCTTGCAAGGAACAAAGTCAATGAAGGCAGATACTCCTCGGAGTTTATTTATTTTGTTGTTTTTACTTTCTTTAATTTAGCTTTATCTCGCTATGTATTGTAATATTATTTATCGCACTTATGTAATTATTGAAATGCTTAGAATAGGTAGACTTAGAATTAATTCATCGGGTAGTCTAAGACTGAAAACCCGTCGCTAGCTTATTTACTTATAGGCTCGGTTAATTCAAACATAGAAATCTTTCGCTAGTTTATTTATTTTTAGGCTCGTCATGCATATTTAAAATTTTTAAAACAATCGTTGATCATCTTTTGTTCACTTTATTAATTGTACAACTCAAAAAATGATTTCCAAAAATTACTTCTTTGGCATTATAAATAATTTGTTATTCTCCTTACTATTAATTGTCACAAATGCATACTTTTTACATGTCTTTTTTCTTTAATATCATACAAATGCATACTTGTACAAAATGTGTATCCTTTTGCTAAAATACTTGCAACATCATTTTAAGTTTATATTTTAAAACTTGCATTTTTCTTAATACAATAATTAACCTGAGTTTGATCGGATAACCGCAAGTTAGCGGATCTTAAAGGATGTCTAACCCCTTCCCTTTAGGATAATAAAGAACCCTTACCTAGAATCTCATTAGTTTCGCAGACCTTAAAATTGGAGTTACATTGCAGCATTTAGATGATATTTAGGTGTCCTAATTCACCGTAAAATAATTAGGTGGCGACTCCTCAATCCAATACCCAGGAATCACCGAACACGTTGTGCTCCGCTTCTAACATCTCGCCGGGTCAGTTAAAAACGGGCGCGACAGCATGGCGACTCCGTTGGAGATTTTCAGGTTCTTAACCATAGCAAATTCTGGTTAATTATATTGTACTTTATATTGCTCCTTATTTGATCTATTATTTTTAATTATTTCCTTTTGAAATTTTGTATGCATATTGCTTTAGTTGCTATACTCTCTTACTGCTTTCCTTAAATTGGCAATTCGCTCATATTTCTTCCACTCTGAAAAATTGACACTCACACATTACACGCGAGGTGTGCTTTGCGTACCCGCAAACTTCTTTCAAATTTCCAAATTTTTAGGAGAGTTGGTATATGCGCGAAGCGTCCGGACCATCCAGTTGGCCGCGTAGCCTTCTCACTCGAGCAGTCCGCTCGGGAACTTTGAGTCTAGTCAGCCAAATCTTAGAAAATTTAGGATAGAGCTATACCACCCTTTATTGTAAGTCATGCATGCATACACCTTAGGTGGGTCGATCCTTGGTATCGACTGCACAATTAAGAAATCTAGCAAAACTGTCAACGGGTCTCGCAACCCAACGACCAAACAGCATATTACGTGTAGCGTGATAATGATAGACAAATCCAACCCTAATCATGACATGCCGAAATTGGAAAATGTACATTCATTTTGTTTCATTTCCAACATTTGCCTTCCTTGTTATTCAAGAATTAAGTCCGAAAATAAAATCCAAAATCGGAAGAAAAGATTTGTTCTCCACTGTTTTTTATTCTCCGATTCGGGTATGTTCGGGTTGGGTCGACCCGGATAGGGGTAAGAATTAGATTTGTGTTTGTATATCATGTTGGTTATCTGAAGAATCTGTTGAAAATCTTATTCGGGTTCGATATCTGATTCGGGTCGGGTCACTGACCCGGGTCGGGTCGACCCGGTTTGGATTTTCCAGATTTCTTGCATTTCATATCTTGTTGTTATTGGTTATCTGAAATTGGTAAAAATATTTGATTTCGGGTTGAATATCTAATTCGGGTCGGGTCACTGACCCGGGTCGGGTCTACCCGGTTTGGATAATATTTCCAGAATTCTTGCATTTCATATTTTTTGTATGTTGGTTATCTGACATTGGTGAAAATATTTGATTTCGGGTTTGACACCTGATTGGTCGTCAGCGACCGGTTAAGATCGACTTCGGTTTGGGTATTATTTCCAGATTCTTGCATTTTTTATCTTGTGTATTGGTTATCTAAAAATCTGACAAGAATATGATTTCGGATTTGATATCTGATTTGGGTCGGGTCACTGACCCGGGTTGGGTCGACCCGATTTGGGTATTTTCCAAATTATGGCATTTTTTTATCTGTTGTGGTTATTTGAAAAATCTGAATTTTTGATTCCGATTCTGGTCACTATTCTGGGTCTGTTTTCAGAATTAATTCACTATTTCATTCGGGTCACTGTTCATTATCCGGGTTGGACATTTCATTACTTACTATTGTATGCGGCTATGTTGTTCATTTTACTATTTTAACTAAAATAGGCCGATGAAATTGAATTCGAGGCCACGCTTTTTTTTTCTTTTCGTTCCTCTGTTTATCAGTACTGTTTTAAGCATCCGTGCAACGGATATCTTACTGTTTTACTGTTTTATTGTTTTTATTAATATCGCATTTAGGCCGATGAAATTGAATTCGAGGCCGCACTTTTTTTCGTTTCTCTATTTTCAGTTTACTGTTTTAAACATTCGTGCAACGGATATCTTACTGCTTTACTGTTGTACTGTTTTGAACCAAATATCGCATTTAGGCCAATGAAATTGAATTCGAGTCCGCACCTTTCGGGCATTGCTTTCCCGTTTAGTCCCTTTGTTTTGGCATTTAAATATCCTGGCAAATCGATATTTCTTGTTTCTTGTTTTAAACTAAACATCGCGTCTTTTCGAAAATTGCCTCTCTGTTTTTTATGCTTACTGTTGCTGATTTGAACACGATACTACATTGGCCGATGAAAAATATCCGTCGATTTTGAGGCCTCCACAGTCGTAAAGACGGAAATATAACTTCTGGGCAAGGATGAGGCTTAGACCTTTTTATTTCATCCGAGGGATCAACATGTTTAGTAGGCGAGGCGATTAAAATAACCAACAAGTTATATGTTCGCAGCCACGATGTGATTATAATGATGTTTTCTTTTTCATCCGAGAGACCAACACGTTTAGTAGGCGAGGCAATCAAAATGACCACTGAGCCATACGTTTGCAGCCACGCGTGATTGGAATGGTCTTTTCCAAAATTTAAGTCTGAGCCCTCCGTGATCAAAACATTCACTGTTTTGGATACAGATCCGAAGTTATTTGTATTTACTTGTTTCTAACCGTTTGTTCTTGACAGCTTGCAAGGAACAAAGTCAATGAAGGCAGATACTCCTCGGAGTTTATTTATTTTGTTGTTTTTACTTTCTTTAATTTAGCTTTATCTCGCTATGTATTGTAATATTATTTATCGCACTTATGTAATTATTGAAATGCTTAGAATAGGTAGACTTAGAATTAATTCATCGGGTAGTCTAAGACTGAAAACCCGTCGCTAGCTTATTTACTTATAGGCTCGGTTAATTCAAACATAGAAATCTTTCGCTAGTTTATTTATTTTTAGGCTCGTCATGCATATTTAAAATTTTTAAAACAATCGTTGATCATCTTTTTGTTCACTTTATTAATTGTACAACTCAAAAAATGATTTCCAAAAATTACTTCTTTGGCATTATAAATAATTTGTTATTCTCCTTACTATTAATTGTCACAAATGCATACTTTTTACATGTCTTTTTTCTTTAATATCATACAAATGCATACTTGTACAAAATGTGTATCCTTTTGCTAAAATACTTGCAACATCATTTTAAGTTTATATTTTAAAACTTGCATTTTTCTTAATACAATAATTAACCTGAGTTTGATCGGATAACCGCAAGTTAGCGGATCTTAAAGGATGTCTAACCCCTTCCCTTTAGGATAATAAAGAACCCTTACCTAGAATCTCATTAGTTTTGAGACCTTAAAATTGGAGTTACATTGCAGCATTTAGATGATATTTAGGTGTCCTAATTCACCGTAAAATAATTAGGTGGCGACTCCTCAATCCAATACCCAGGAATCACCGAACACGTTGTGCTCCGCTTCTAACATCTCGCCGGGTCAGTTAAAAACGGGCGCGACGGCATGGCGACTCCGTTGGAGATTTTCAGGTTCTTAACCATAGCAAATTCTGGTTAATTATATTGTACTTTATATTGCTCCTTATTTGATCTATTATTTTTAATTATTTCCTTTTGAAATTTTGTATGCATAACTGCTTTAGTTGCTATACTCTCTTACTGCTTTCCTTAAATTGGCAATTCGCTCATATTTCTTCCACTCTGAAAAATTGACACTCACACATTACACGCGAGGTGTGCTTTGCGTACCCGCAAACTTCTTTCAAATTTCCAAATTTTTAGGAGAGTTGGTATATGCGCGAAGCGTCCGGACCATCCAGTTGGCCGCGTAGCCTTCTCACTCGAGCAGTCCGCTCGGGAACTTTGAGTCTAGTCAGCCAAATCTTAGAAAATTTAGGATAGAGCTATACCACCCTTTATTGTAAGTCATGCATGCATACACCTTAGGTGGGTCGATCCTTGGTATCGACTGCACAATTAAGAAATCTAGCAAAACTGTCAACGGGTCTCGCAACCCAACGACCAAACAGCATATTACGTGTAGCGTGATAATGATAGACAAATCCAACCCTAATCATGACATGCCGAAATTGGAAAATGTACATTCATTTTGTTTCATTTCCAACATTTGCCTTCCTTGTTATTCAAGAATTAAGTCCGAAAATAAAATCCAAAATCGGAAGAAAAGATTTGTTCTCCACTGTTTTTTATTCTCCGATTCGGGTATGTTCGGGTTGGGTCGACCCGGATAGGGGTAAGAATTAGATTTGTGTTTGTATATCATGTTGGTTATCTGAAGAATCTGTTGAAAATCTTATTCGGGTTCGATATCTGATTCGGGTCGGTCTTGACCGGTCGGTCGACCAGTTTGGATTTTCCAGATTTCTTGCATTTCATATCTTGTTGTTATTGGTTATCTGAAATTGGTAAAAATATTTGATTTCGGGTTGAATATCTAATTCGGGTCGGGTCACTGACCCGGGTCGGGTCTACCCGGTTTGGATAATATTTCCAGAATTCTTGCATTTCATATTTTTTGTATGTTGGTTATCTGACATTGGTGAAAATATTTGATTTCGGGTTTGACACCTGATTCGGGTCGGGTCACTGACCCGGTTCGGGTCGACTCGGTTTGGGTATTATTTCCAGATTCTTGCATTTTTTATCTTGTGTATTGGTTATCTAAAAATCTGACAAGAATATGATTTCGGATTTGATATCTGATTTGGGTCGGGTCACTGACCCGGGTTGGGTCGACCCGATTTGGGTATTTTCCAAATTATGGCATTTTTTTATCTGTTGTGGTTATTTGAAAAATCTGAATTTTTGATTCCGATTCTGGTCACTATTCTGGGTCTGTTTTCAGAATTAATTCACTATTTCATTCGGGTCACTGTTCATAATCCGGGTTGGACATTTCATTACTTACTATTGTATGCGGCTATGTTGTTCATTTTACTATTTTAACTAAAATAGGCCGATGAAATTGAATTCGAGGCCACGCTTTTTTTTCTTTTCGTTCCTCTGTTTATCAGTACTGTTTTAAGCATCCGTGCAACGGATATCTTACTGTTTTACTGTTTTATTGTTTTTATTAATATCGCATTTAGGCCGATGAAATTGAATTCGAGGCCGCACTTTTTTTCGTTTCTCTATTTTCAGTTTACTGTTTTAAACATCCGTGCAACGGATATCTTACTGCTTTACTGTTGTACTGTTTTGAACCAAATATCGCATTTAGGCCAATGAAATTGAATTCGAGTCCGCACCTTTCGGGCATTGCTTTCCCGTTTCAGTCCACTGTTTTGGCATTTAAATATCTGTGCAACTGATATTTACTGTTTTACTGTTTTAAACTAAACATCGCGTCTTTTCGAAAATTGCCTCTCTGTTTTTTATGCTTACTGTTGCTGATTTGAACACGATACTACATTGGCCGATGAAAAATATCCGTCGATTTTGAGGCCTCCACAGTCGTAAAGACGGAAATATAACTTCTGGGCAAGGATGAGGCTTAGACCTTTTTATTTCATCCGAGGGATCAACATGTTTAGTAGGCGAGGCGATTAAAATAACCAACAAGTTATATGTTCGCAGCCACGATGTGATTATAATGATGTTTTCTTTTTCATCCGAGAGACCAACACGTTTAGTAGGCGAGGCAATCAAAATGACCACTGAGCCATACGTTTGCAGCCACGCGTGATTCGAATGGTCTTTTCCAAAATTTAAGTCCGAGCCCTCCGTGATCAAAACATTCACCGCTTTTGGATACAGATCCGAAGTTATTTGTATTTACTTTTTTCTAACCGTTTGTTCTTGACAGCTTGCAAGGAACAAAGTCAATGAAGGCAGATACTCCTCGGAGTTTATTTATTTTGTTGTTTTTACTTTCTTTAATTTAGCTTTATCTCGCTATGTATTGTAATATTACTTATCGCACTTATGTAATTATTGAAATGCTTAGAATAGGTAGACTTAGAATTAATTCATCGGGTAGTCTAAGACTGAAAACCCGTCGCTAGCTTATTTACTTATAGGCTCGGTTAATTCAAACATAGAAATCTTTCGCTAGTTTATTTATTTTTAGGCTCGTCATGCATATTTAAAATTTTTAAAACAATCGTTGATCATCTTTTGTTCACTTTATTAATTGTACAACTCAAAAAATGATTTCCAAAAATTACTTCTTTGGCATTATAAATAATTTGTTATTCTCCTTACTATTAATTGTCACAAATGCATACTTTTTACATGTCTTTTTTCTTTAATATCATACAAATGCATACTTGTACAAAATGTGTATCCTTTTGCTAAAATACTTGCAACATCATTTTAAGTTTATATTTTAAAACTTGCATTTTTCTTAATACAATAATTAACCTGAGTTTGATCGGATAACCGCAAGTTAGCGGATCTTAAAGGATGTCTAACCCCTTCCCTTTAGGATAATAAAGAACCCTTACCTAGAATCTCATTAGTTTCGCAGACCTTAAAATTGGAGTTACATTGCAGCATTTAGTTGATATTTAGGTGTCCTAATTCACCGTAAAATAATTAGGTGGCGACTCCTCAATCCAATACCCAGGAATCACCGAACACGTTGTGCTCCGCTTCTAACATCTCGCCGGGTCAGTTAAAAACGGGCGCGACAGCATGGCGACTCCGTTGGAGATTTTCAGGTTCTTAACCATAGCAAATTCAGGTTAATTATAGTGTGCTTTATATTGCTCCTTATTTGATCTATTATTTTTAATTATTTCCTTTTGAAATTTTGTATGCATAACTGCTTTAGTTGCTATACTCTCTTACTGCTTTCCTTAAATTGGCAATTCGCTCATATTTCTTCCACTCTGAAAAATTGACACTCACACATTACACGCGAGGTGTGCTATGCGTACCCGCAAACTTCTTTCAAATTTCCAAATTTTTTGGAGAGTTGGTATATGCGCGGAGCGTCCGGACCATCCGGTTGGCCGCGTAGCCTTCTCACTCGAGCAGTCCGCTCGGGAACCTTGAGTCTAGTCAGCCAAATCTTAGAAAATTTAGGATAGAGCTATACCACCTTTTATTTTAAGTCATGCATGCATACACCTTAGGTGGGTCGATCCTTAGTATCGACTGCACAATTAAGAAATCTACCAAAACTGTCAACGAGTCTCGCAACCCAATGACCAAACAGCATATTACGTGTAGCGTGATAATGACAGACAAATCCAACCCTAATCATGACATGCCGAAATTGGAAAATGTACATTCATTTTGTCTCATTTCCAACAAAAGCATTACAGTTTAATAGCTTGGATCAATCTGTCGTAACCTCGCATATCTGGCGTTTAGGCCCACCTCTGGCATAAGAGAGGCCCCATGCATATTAGGACGCGCAATTAATTTCATATAATTTGTTTGCTATTTACTTACACTCTACGCATGTTATTTGAAGCAATAATTACTCGTCTTATACTAACTTAGTTTTCTTCATTTTTCAGCAGGTTTATTTTGCCTAATTTACTTCCCCAAAAGGTTGATTCGTGTTGACTAAAACTGGCGGAGCACCCATCTTTTATTCCAAATCATGCCTACCCAAATTGTATTAGCGCTAACTTAATGAAACAATACGATTTAAATTGAAGCCTTAATCACTTTTTTGCATTTTAATGTATTTTGCCTCCACATTTTGAAAGCTTAGAATGATAAATCCGCATTATTTTTGCTATTTTAAAACCTGTTTTGTTTAATAAATTTCTTTTCTCTTTCATCATGCAAACTTATAAATTTACCGATAATATGTGACATGTAATGAAACAAGCAAACAAAATCCCAAACAATGAACAAGACTTCGAAGAATATGAGGAATACTCACAATCGGAAGAACTGGGGCATAAGCCAAAGCCAGGTTTGGATGAAACATCAAGATGGTTGATAATTACAAAGCATTGGTACGAGCATTCGTTTTACTAGGGCAACGTTCGAAGCCAAATGGATACAGAATCATGTACGAAGAGACTGATTGATGAAAAGCAGATGTATGCAGTTTGTTCGGGGCCACTTTATCAGAATAGATTGGTTAAAAACTATCAACGCTGATGCAGTGAAGAGATACTATATTTAGGAATTGTTATTCTCTATGTAATACTTTTTACATGTTGTAAAAGTTGTGCTCCCTCGGCGGGACACGCATAGAACCCACATAGGGTTTCGTCTCTTTAAGACAGAAATTTCCCCAAAATCTCATTTTTTCGCAACATGAACTACGTTATGACCTGATTCCCTTGGCGGGATACGTAGGCGGCCACATCAACTTCAGTCCTACTTTTAGAAAATCCCTTATAATCCCCTTTGCTTGCAATGAACTACGTTATGACCTGATTCCCTCATGGGGATACGTAGGTGGCCTAAATCGGATTCGATCCCACCATTAGGAAATCTTTTCTCCTTTATCTCACATATGACAAAATGCACCCATCTGATCACCCTGATAGGACAGGCAAGCAACCCACACAAGACTCGATTGTCCGTTCGAAAGTTCATCATACTCACATATCGGAAACTGGGGCATTTTTTTAAGGGATCACTGTCAGAGGACGCCGATAGACATGGAAAAGCATCGGCAAACTAAGTCTTCAGCCAGAAGAAGAATTTTGGATAAGACGTTTGCTTTGTTTCACCGCATGTCACTGCTCGACATACATTTACATATATGCATACTTTCTTATAAGCAAATTATTTTCAACAAATATTTTCATTAGAGTTCGACAAGAACTTTTTACTGATAAGCATGCTTTCTTATAAACAAATTATTTTCAATAAATGTTTTCATTAACGGTTAGCTGAGACTGGGAACCAGATAGGGGCTACAAGTCCGAATCAGCAGGACATGCAACTATCAAGAGCAGAAGCTACAAAGTCAACGCGAATCAACCGTCCCTCCCCCGAACTCACAAATTTTTCTTTGAGTACAGGTTCTTCAGGTTGAAAGAAGCAGGGAAGCCACATCACTTATGATCAATTTTCCAAAGAATTTCGGCATCACAGCTCACCGCCAGGATCACGCTCCTATTTTGCATCTATACAAAGACATCGTCTTGACCTATAAGGCCCCAACCATTATGTCTGTACAAGGATGTTATTTCGAATCACAGGGAGCTTAAACACAACAAACTGACGTGGAACCATCTATTACAGCAAACTGACGGCAAGAACGTCGTTTACATCAAACGATGACAAGGATGTCGCATCATATTTTCGTCTGGGCGACATTTCAATTCACAGTCCACAGGAGTTTGAATCAACAGAAGATTCAGCACAACGTGGAACCATATTACAACAAATTGACGGCAAGGACGTCACGACTATCTTTTACAGCATCTCAACGACGTCAATAGCATTACAATGACATCTTCAGCACATCAACTATATTTTACAGCATCTCAACGACATCAACAACATTACAATGACGTCTTCAGCGTAGCAACTATCTTGTACAGCATCTCAACGACGTCAACAGCATTACAATGACGTCTTCAGCGCATCAACTATCTTTTACAGCATCTCAACGACGTCAACATCATTATAACGACGTCTTCAGCACAACAACTATCTTTTGCAGCATCTCAACGACGTCAACAACATTACAATGACGTCTTCAACGCAATAACTATCTTTTACGGCAACACAACAATTATCTTTAACAGCATTACAATGACATCAACATCATTACAACGATGTCATCAGCATTATCATTACAACGACGTCAACAGCATTACAACGACGTCTTCAACGCAACAGCTATCTTTTACGGCAACACAACAACTATCTTTTACAGCATTACAATGACATCAACAGCATTACAATGATGTCATCAGCATTATCATTACAATGACGTCAACAGCATTACAACGTCGTCTTCATCGCAACAACTATCTCTTACAACAAACAACATTACAACAACGTCATCGACAAGTATCGCAAAGACATCAATCGCTTTTTACAAAGATTACAATGACATCAACATCATTACAATGATGTCATCAGCATTATCATTACAACGACGTCAACAGCATTACAACGACGTCTTCAGCGCAGCAGCTATTTTTTATGACAACACAATAACTATCTTTTACAGTATTATAATGACATCAACAGCATTACAACGATGTCATCAGCATTATCATCACAACGACGTCAATAGCATTATAACGACGCTCTTCGGTACAAATGTGACTATCCCTTACAAAGAACAAGATTATAACAACGCGTCATCGGCGTTACAAAGACATCAACTATCTTTTACAGCATTATAATGACATCAACAGCATTACAACGATGTCATCAGCATTATCATTACAACGACGTCAACAGAATTACAACGTCGTCTTCATCACAACATCTATCTCTTACAACAAACAGCATTACAACAACGTCATCGACGTTACTGCAGCACAACAACTATCTCTTATAGCAAACAATATTACAACAACGTCATCGACGTTACGACAGCGCAACAATTATCTTTTACAGTATTACAATGACATCAACAACATTACAACGTCATCAACATTATGACAGCACAACAGCTATATCTTATAGCAGATCGCATTACAGCAACGTCATCAGCATTATGTCTACACAACACGACTATATGACGACGTCTTTGCCACACCACGTCCATAAAACGACGTCATCAACATCATTACATTCTTGCAACAATAGCATCACAACGATGTCTTCAATACAACACGTCCATACAACGACGTCATGAACATCATTACAACAACGACATCAGCATTACATTCCTGCAACAATCGTGAGATTTTTAATTCGCATGAACTTCAGCATAACGAGGAGCCTCTTACGACGAACCGAGGTAATTTCTCCCGATGATCAAGACAAATTGGCTACTCAGTCAACTTTTTTGGCCGAAAACTCTTTCATCGTCTCCGGCCAAAGAGTGGTATCTCTTGACACCCAATTTTGTCCCATCTTTTCCAATTTATTTGCAATTTTAAATATTTTTAACAGCTCAAAATAATTTTAATCTATATACATACATGCGTATATATATATGTTATTATTCTCTTATTATTATTATTATTCACATTTTTTACTCTCATTTGCATTTTTTATCATAATCATAAGTTTTATCCGAAAATTCTATGTTATTTTATTCTTCCAAAATTGCATCGCATTTCCATTTTTATTAAGCATTAAATATTTCGCAAATATTATATCTTTATTATTATCACATCGGTATGTTTTTATTTAAATAATTTACATTTTTTCTTTAATGCATTTTTAATATTAAACCCCTTTTATATTTTAAACCCATAACCCATTCATTTCCCAACCCAAAACAATTTCTACCCAAACTAATTTCATTCCCACAAACTAGCCCAAACCTCTAACCAAATTCACAATCCCCAAACCAGGAAATCTCGCCCAAACCCAACAACCCAACTCCCCATTCCCTTTTATTTCTCTTATCCACTGAACCAATACAACTGGACCGCCCAATCCCCAACTCGTCGGACCCAAACTCGGACCACCCAATCCCCAAATCGTCTAAATATTGTCAAAAACCCAAAAACCCCAAAATCAAAAACCTAACACCCCTAACCCTCCCAATCGCCGCCCACTCTACACCCCTACTCCTACGTTGCCGCACCCTACGCCTGACACCACCAATCGTCGACACCGCCGCCTGACACCACCAACCTACCCCATCACCTCTCACCGCAACACATGCCCCAAGAAATCGCCCCAAAAATCAGATTTTTTTCACCCTTTATTTTGAAATTCGAATTCGATTTTGTAAGGGGTATGGGTGGGGGTGAACGTAGGGGTGAGTATGTATAAATACCCCCATTTTTGTTCTACAAAGGGAGGATTTTTCGGAGGTCCGATTCGAGATAAAATATTTAGATTGTGTTCTTGATTTCAAACATTTGTCTTCCTTGTTATTCAAGAATTAAGTCTGAAAATAAAATCCAAAATCGAAAGAAAAGGTTTGTTCTCCACTGTTTTTTATTCTCCGATTCGGGTATGTTAGGGTCGGGTCGACCCGGATAGGGGTAAAAATTAGATTTGTGTTTGTATATCATGTTGGTTATCTGAAGAATCTGTTGAAAATCTTATTCGCGTTCGACATCTGATTCGGGTCGACCCGATTTGGATTTTCCAGATTTCTTGCATTTCATATCTTGTTGTTATTGGTTATCTGAAATTGGTAAAAATATTTGATTTCGGGTTGAATATCTAATTCGGGTCGGGTCGACTCGATTTGGGTAATATTTCCAGAATTCTTGCATTTCATATATTTTGTATGTTGGTTATCTGACATTGGTGAAAATATTTGATTTCGGGTTTGACACCTGATTCGGGTCGGGTCACTGACCCGGTTCGGGTCGACCCAGTTTCGGTATTATTTCCAGATTCTTGCATTTTTTATCTTGTGTATTGGTTATCTGAAAATCTGACAAGAATTTGATTTCAGATTTGATATTAGATTTGGGTCGGGTCGACCCGATTTGGGTATTTTCCAGATTATGGCATTTTTTTATCTGTTGTTGGTTATCTGAAAAATCTGAATTTTTGATTCCGATTCTGGTCACTATTCTGGGTCTGTTTTCAGAATTAATTCACTGTTTCATTCGGGTCACTGTTCATAATCCGGGTTGGACATTTCATTACTTACTATTCTATGCGGCTATGTTGTTCATTTTACTGTTTTTAACTAAAATAGGCCTATGAAATTGAATTCGAGGCCGCGCTTTTTTTTTCCCGTTTCGTTCCTCTGTTTATCAGTACTGTTTTAAGCATCCGTGCAACGGATATCTTACTGTCTTTCTATTTTATTATTTTTATTAATATCGCATTTAGGCCGATGGAATTGAATTCGAGGCCGCACTTTTTTTCGTTTCTCTGTTTTCAGTTTACTGTTTTAAACATCCGTGCAACGGATATCTTACTGCTTTACTGTTTTACTATTTTGAACCAAATACCGCATTTAGGCCAATGAAATTGAATTCGAGGCCGCACCTTTCGGGCATTGCTTTCCCGTTTCAGTCCACTGTTTTGGCATTTAAATATCTCAGCCCGATATTTCTTGTTTTTCTTGTTTCTTGTTTTAAACTAAACATCGCGTCTTTTCGGAAATTGCCTCTCTGTTTTTTATGCTTACTGCTTACTGTTGCTGATTTGAACACGATACTACATTGGCCGATGAAAAATACCAGTTGATTTTGAGGTCTCCACAGTCGTAAAGACGAAAATATAACTTCTGGGCAAGGATGAGGCTTAAACTTTTTATTTCATCCGAGGGATCAATATGTTTAGTAGGCGAGGCGATTAAAATAACCAACAAGTTATATGTTCGCAGCCACGACGTGATTATAATGATCTTTTCTTTTTCATCCGAGAGACCAACACGTTTAGTAGGCGAGGCAATCAAAATGACCACCGAGCCATACGTTTGCAGCCACGACGTGATTGGAATGGTCTTTTCCAAAATTTAAGTCTGAGCCCTCCGTGATCAAAACATTCACTGTTTTGGATACGGATCAAAAGTTATTTGTATTTACTTGTTTCTAACCGTTTGTTCTTGACAGCTTGCAAGGAACAAAGTCAATGAAGGCAGATACTCCTCGGAGTTTATTTATTTTGGTGTTTTTACTTTCTTTAATTTAGCTTTATCTCGCTATGTATTGTAATATTATTTATCGCACTTATGTAATTATTGAAATGCTTAGAATAGGTAGACTTAGAATTAATTCATCGGGTAGTCTAAGACTGAAAACCCGTCGCTAGCTTATTTACTTATAGGCTCGGTTAATTCAAACATAGAAATCTTTCGCTAGTTTATTTATTTTTAGGCTCGTCATGCATATTTAAAATTTTTAAAACAATCGTTGATCATCTTTTGTTCACTTTATTAATTGTACAACTCAAAAAATGATTTCCAAAAATTACTTCTTTGGCATTATAAATAATTTGTTATTCTCCTTACTATTAATTGTCACAAATGCATACTTTTTACATGTCTTTTTTCTTTAATATCATACAAATGCATACTTGTACAAAATGTGTATCCTTTTGCTAAAATACTTGCAACATCATTTTAAGTTTATATTTTAAAACTTGCATTTTTCTTAATACAATAATTAACCTGAGTTTGATCGGATAACCGCAAGTTAGCGGATCTTAAAGGATGTCTAACCCCTTCCCTTTAGGATAATAAAGAACCCTTACCTAGAATCTCATTAGTTTCGCAGACCTTAAAATTGGAGTTACATTGCAGCATTTAGTTGATATTTAGGTGTCCTAATTCACCGTAAAATAATTAGGTGGCGACTCCTCAATCCAATACCCAGGAATCACCGAACACGTTGTGCTCCGCTTCTAACATCTCGCCGGGTCAGTTAAAAACGGGCGCGACAGCATGGCAACTCCGTTGGAGATTTTCAGGTTCTTAACCATAGCAAATTCAGGTTAATTATATTGTACTTTATATTGCTCCTTATTTGATCTATTATTTTTAATTATTTCCTTTTGAAATTTTGTATGCATAACTGCTTTAGTTGCTATACTCTCTTACTGCTTTCCTTAAATTGGCAATTCGCTCATATTTCTTCCACTCTGAAAAATTGACACTCACACATTACACGCGAGGTATGCTATGCGTACCCGCAAACTTCTTTCAAATTTCCAAATTTTTAGGAGAGTTGGTATATGCGCGGAGCGTCCGGACCATCCAGTTGGCCGCGTAGCCTTCTCACTCGAGCAGTCCGCTCGGGAACCTTGAGTCTAGTCAGCCAAATCTCAGAAAATTTAGGATAGAGCTATACCACCCTTTATTTTAAGTCATGCATGCATACACCTTATGTGGGTCGATCCTTGGTATCGACTGCACAATTAAAAAATCTACCAAAACTGTCAACGGGTCTCGCAACCCAACGACCAAACAACATATTACGTGTAGCGTGATAATGATAGACAAATCCAACCCTAATCATGACATGCCAAAATTGGAAAATGTACATTCATTTTGTCTCATTTCCAACATTTGCCTTCCTTGTTATTCAAGAATTAAGTCCGAAAATAAAATCCAAAATCGGAAGAAAAGATTTGTTCTCCACTGTTTTTTATTCTCCGATTCGGGTATGTTCGGGTTGGGTCGACCCGGATAGGGGTAAGAATTAGATTTGTGTTTGTATATCATGTTGGTTATCTGAAGAATCTGTTGAAAATCTTATTCGGGTTCGATATCTGATTCGGGTCGGGTCACTGACCCGGGTCGGGTCGACCCGGTTTGGATTTTCCAGATTTCTTGCATTTCATATCTTGTTGTTATTGGTTATCTGAAATTGGTAAAAATATTTGATTTCGGGTTGAATATCTAATTCGGGTCGGGTCGACCCGGTTTGGATAATATTTCCATAATTCTTGCATTTCATATTTTTTGTATGTTGGTTATCTGACATTGGTGAAAATATTTGATTTCGGGTTTGACACCTGATTCGGGTCGGGTCACTGACCCGGTTCGGGTCGACTCGGTTTGGGTATTATTTCCAGATTCTTGCATTTTTTATCTTGTGTATTGGTTATCTAAAAATCTGACAAGAATATGATTTCGGATTTGATATCTGATTTGGGTCGGGTCACTGACCCGGGTTGGGTCGACCCGATTTGGGTATTTTCCAGATTATGGCATTTTTTTATCTGTTGTTGGTTATCTGAAAATCTGAATTTTTGATTCCGATTCTGGTCACTATTCTGGGTCTGTTTTTAGAATTAATTCACTATTTCATTCGGGTCACTGTTCATAATCCGGGTTGGACATTTCATTACTTACTATTGTATGCGGCTATGTTGTTCATTTTACTATTTTAACTAAAATAGGCCGATGAAATTGAATTCGAGGCCGCGCTTTTTTTTTTCTTTTCGTTCCTCTGTTTATCAGTACTGTTTTAAGCATCCGTGCAACGGATATCTTACTGTTTTATTGTTTTTATTAATATCGCATTTAGGCCGATGAAATTGAATTCGAGGCCGCACTTTTTTTCGTTTCTCTGTTTTCAGTTTACTGTTTTAAACATCCGTGCAACGGATATCTTACTGCTTTACTGTTGTACTGTTTTGAACCAAATACTGCATTTAGGCCAATGAAATTGAATTCGAGGCCGCACCTTTCGGGCATTGCTTTCCCGTTTCAGTCCACTGTTTTGGCATTTAAATATCTGTGCACCTGATATTTACTGTTTTACTGTTTTAAACTAAACATCGCATCTTTTTGGAAATTGCCTCTCTGTTTTTTATGCTATCGCCATCTGTTGCTGATTTGAACACGATACTACATTGGCCGATGAAAAATATCCGTCGATTTTGAGGCCTCCACAGTCGTAAAGACGGAAATATAACTTCTGGGCAAGGATGAGGCTTAGACCTTTTTATTTCATCCGAGGGATCAATATGTTTAGTAGGCGAGGCGATTAAAATAACCAACAAGTTATATGTTCGCAGCCACGATGTGATTATAATGATGTTTTCTTTTTCATCCGAGAGACCAACACGTTTAGTAGGCGAGGCAATCAAAATGACCACTGAGCCATACGTTTGCAGCCACGCGTGATTGGAATGGTCTTTTCCAAAATTTAAGTCTGAGCCCTCCGTGATCAAAACATTCACTGTTTTGGATACGGATCCGAAGTTATTTGTATTTACTTATTTCTAACCGTTTGTTCTTGACAGCTTGCAAGGAACAAAGACAATGAAGGCAGATACTCCTTGGAGTTTATTTATTTTGGTGTTTTTACTTTCTTTAATTTAGCTTTATCTCGCTATGTATTGTAATATTATTTATCGCACTTATGTAATTATTGAAATGCTTAGAATAGGTAGACTTAGAATTAATTCATCGGGTAGTCTAAGACTGAAAACCCGTCGCTAGCTTATTTACTTATAGGCTCGGTTAATTCAAACATAGAAATCTTTCGCTAGTTTATTTATTTTTAGGCTCGTCTTGCATATTTAAAATTTTCAAAACAATCGTTGATCATCTTTTGTTCACTTTATTAATTGTACAACTCAAAAAATGATTTCCAAAAATTACTTCTTTGGCATTATAAATAATTCGTTATTCTCCTTACTATTAATTGTCACAAATGCATACTTTTTACATGTCTTTTTTCTTTAATATCATACAAATGCATACTTGTACAAAATGTGTATCCTTTTGCTAAAATACTTGCAACATCATTTTAAGTTTATATTTTAAAACTTGCATTTTTCTTAATACAATAATTAACCTGAGTTTGATCGGATAACCGCAAGTTAGCGGATCTTAAAGGATGCCTAACCCCTTCCCTTTAGGATAATAAAGAACCCTTACCTAGAATCTCATTAGTTTCGCAGACCTTAAAATTGGAGTTACATTGCAGCATTTAGTTGATATTTAGGTGTCCTAATTCACCGTAAAATAATTAGGTGGCGACTCCTCAATCCAATACCCAGGAATCACCGAACACGTTGTGCTCCGCATCTAACATCTCGCCGGGTCAGTTAAAAACGGGCGCGACAGCATGGCAACTCCGTTGGGGATTTTCAGGTTCTTAACCATAGCAAATTCAGGTTAATTATAGTGTGCTTTATATTGCTCCTTATTTGATCTATTATTTTTAATTATTTCCTTTTGAAATTTTGTATGCATAACTGCTTTAGTTGCTATACTCTCTTACTGCTTTCCTTAAATTGGCAATTCGCTCATATTTCTTCCACTCTGAAAAATTGACACTCACACATTACACGCGAGGTGTGCTATGCGTACCCGCAAACTTCTTTCAAATTTCCAAATTTTTAGGAGAGTTGGTATATGCGCGGAGCGTCCGGACCATCCAGTTGGCCGCGTAGCCTTCTCACTCGAGCAGTCCGCTCGGGAACCTTGAGTCTAGTCAGCCAAATCTTAGAAAATTTAGGATAGAGCTATACCACCCTTTATTTTAAGTCATGCATGCATACACCTTATGTGGGTCGATCCTTGGTATCGACTGCACAATTAAGAAATCTACCAAAACTGTCAACGGGTCTCGCAACCCAACGACCAAACAGCATATTACGTGTAGCATGATAATGATAGACAAATCCAACCCTAATCATGACATGCCAAAATTGGAAAATGTACATTCATTTTGTCTCATTTCCAACATTTGCCTTCCTTGTTATTCAAGAATTAAGTCCGAAAATAAAATCCAAAATCGGAAGAAAAGATTTGTTCTCCACTGTTTTTTATTCTCCGATTCGGGTATGTTCGGGTTGGGTCGACCCGGATAGGGGTAAGAATTAGATTTGTGTTTGTATATCATGTTGGTTATCTGAAGAATCTGTTGAAAATCTTATTCGGGTTCGATATCTGATTCGGTCAGTCAACGACCGGTCGATCGACAGTTTGGATTTTCCAGATTTCTTGCATTTCATATCTTGTTGTTATTGGTTATCTGAAATTGGTAAAAATATTTGATTTCGGGTTGAATATCTAATTCGGGTTGAATATCTAATTCGGGTCGGGTCACTGACCCGGGTCGGGTCGACCCGGTTTGGATAATATTTCCAGAATTCTTGCATTTCATATTTTTTGTATGTTGGTTATCTGACATTGGTGAAAATATTTGATTTCGGGTTTGACACCTGATTCGGGTCGACCTGGTTTGGGTATTATTTCCAGATTCTTGCATTTTTTATCTTGTGTATTGGTTATCTGAAAATCTGACAAGAATATGATTTCGGATTTGATATCTGATTTGGACGGTCACTGACCTGGGTTGGGTCGACCCGATTTGGGTATTTTCCAAATTATGGCATTTTTTATCTGTTGTTGGTTATCTGAAAAATCTGAATTTTTGATTCCGATTCTGGTCACTATTCTGGGTCTGTTTTTAGAATTAATTCACTATTTCATTCGGGTCACTGTTCATAATCCGGGTTGGACATTTCATTACTTACTATTGTATGCGGCTATGCTGTTCATTTTACTATTTTAACTAAAATAGGCCGATGAAATTGAATTCGAGGCCGCGCTTTTTTTTTCTTTTCGTTCCTCTGTTTATCAGTACTGTTTTAAGCATCCGTGCAACGGATATCTTACTGTTTTATTGTTTTTATTAATATCGCATTTAGGCCGATGAAATTGAATTCGAGGCCGCACTTTTTTTCGTTTCTCTGTTTTCAGTTTACTGTTTTAAACATCCGTGCAACGGATATCTTCATCGCTTTCTTTATCGCTTTTTGAACCAAATACTGCATTTAGGCCAATGAAATTGAATTCGAGGCCGCACCTTTCGGGCATTGCTTTGCCGTTTCAGTCCACTGTTTTGGCATTTAAATATCTGTGCACCTGATATTTACTGTTTTACTGTTTTAAACTAAATATCGCGTCTTTTTGGAAATTGCCTCTCTGTTTTTTATGCTTACTGCTTACTGTTGCTGATTTGAACACGATACTACATTGGCCGATGAAAAATATCCGTCGATTTTGAGGCCTCCACAGTCGTAAAGACGGAAATATAACTTCTGGGCAAGGATGAGGCTTAAACCTTTTTATTTCATCCGAGGGATCAACATGTTTAGTAGGCGAGGCGATTAAAATAACCAACAAGTTATATGTTCGCAGCCACGATGTGATTATAATGATGTTTTCTTTTTCATCCGAGAGACCAACACGTTTAGTAGGCGAGGCAATCAAAATGACCACCGAGCCATACGTTTGCAGCCACGCGTGATTGGAATGGTCTTTTCCAAAATTTAAGTCTGAGCCCTCCGTGATCAAAACATTCACTGTTTTGGATACGGATCCGAAGTTATTTGTATTTACTTGTTTCTAACCGTTTGTTCTTGACAGCTTGCAAGGAACAAAGACAATGAAGGCAGATACTCCTCGGAGTTTATTTATTTTGTTGTTTTTACTTTCTTTAATTTAGCTTTATCTCGCTATGTATTGTAATATTATTTATCGCACTTATGTAATTATTGAAATGCTTAGAATAGGTAGACTTAGAATTAATTCATCGGGTAGTCTAAGACTGAAAACCCGTCGCTAGCTTATTTACTTATAGGCTCGGTTAATTCAAACATAGAAATCTTTCGCTAGTTTATTTATTTTTAGGCTCGTCATGCATATTTAAAATTTTCAAAACAATCGTTGATCATCTTTTGTTCACTTTATTAATTGTACAACTCAAAAAATGGTTTCCAAAAATTACTTCTTTGGCATTATAAATAATTCGTTATTCTCCTTACTATTAATTGTCACAAATGCATACTTTTTACATGTCTTTTTTCTCTAATATCATACAAATGCATACTTGTACAAAATGTGTATCCTTTTGCTAAAATACTTGCAACATCATTTTTAGTTTATATTTTAAAACTTGCATTTTTCTTAATACAATAATTAACCTGAGTTTGATCGGATAACTGCAAGTTAGCGGATCTTAAAGGATGCCTAACCCCTTCCCTTTAGGATAATAAAGAACCCTTACCTAGAATCTCATTAGTTTCGCAGACCTTAAAATTGGAGTTACATTGCAGCATTTAGTTGATATTTAGGTGTCCTAATTCACCGTAAAATAATTAGGTGGCGACTCCTCAATCCAATACCCAGGAATCACCGAACACGTTGTGCTCCACTTCTGACATCTCGCCGGGTCAGTTAAAAACGGGCGCGACATGCATCTCCTTCGTCTGCACCGGTCCTTGCACCCCCTACACACCAGTATAGAACATCTATCATGGGTAATCGTAATTATTGCAAGAAACCAGGACACTGGAAGAATCAATGTCTTGAGCTACGAAAGATGTCAGGTTCTAAGCCTCCACATTCAGGACAAGGACAGAAGCCTTCTCAATAGAAGCCATATTCTGGGGGTCAATTCCAGAACTTGTATCCACCGACTCAGGCTGCCTTTGTGCCCTCTCTTGATCACCCAGCTTCAGGAGCCTCTGTGAGTCACAGTACTGATTCTGTAGCTGACCAATTTCAGAAGTTCCTCGCCTTCCAACAGTTTCAACAGAATTCTCAGTCTTATGCTCTTTCTGTTCCTTCCGGCTCATCACCATCTATTGGTTCAGGTATCATTTCTCCTTCTTGGATCTTGGACTCTGGAGCTGGAAATCATATGTCTCCTGATTCTTCCGTCTTTGTATCTATGTCTTCTGACTCCCCTTCCACTTCTGTTGTGACTGCTGATGGCACACCTATGCCATTGACAGGCATTGGCACCATTCATACATCCACTATATCATTACCTGATGTTTATTGCATTCCAAAATTACATATAAATCTTGCTTCTGCTGGTCAAATATGTGACTCTGGATGTTTTATTGGACTCTTCCCTAATTCTTGTTATGTGCAGGATCTAAAATCCAAGAGAGTGATTGGGACAGGGCGTAGAAAGGGGAGAGGTCTATATGTTTTGGATGAGCTGCATCTTCCTACTCATGCAGCAACTATGCCTGTTAATCTGTCTTCTTTTCATTTAACACATTCCTCTTCGAAGTTTTATTTGTGGCACTCTAGACTTGGTCATGTATCAGGTTCTCGCTTGCGTTTTATGTGTAATACTGGTGTTCTTGGTGATTTACAATCCGATGATATTTCTGATTGTAGTGGATGTAAACTTGGAAAATTTTCTGCTTTGCCTTTTAATCTTAGTACTTCTATTTCTTCTGCACCATTTGATCTAGTTCATTCAGATGTTTGGGGGCCAGCACCTATCCCTACTAAGGGTGGCTCCAGATATTATGTTTCCTTTATTGATGATTATACTCGTCATTGTTGGGTTTATTTGTTGAAAAGACGCTCTAATTTTGTTCATACTTATGCTGAGTTTCAAGCCTATGTGAAAACTCAATATTCTACCATTATTAAATATTTTCGGGCTGATTTAGGAGGTGAATATACTAGTGGGGATCTTTCTGGTATTTTCAAAGCTGATGGTACAATACATCTGTCTTCTTGTACTGATACACCACAACAAAATGGGGTAGCCGAGAGAAAACATACTCATATTGTTGAGACAGCTAGATCCATGCTTTTGTCCGCTAGTGTACCTAGTGAATTTTGGGGAGAAGCTGTCCTTACATCTGTTTATCTTATTAATAGGATCCCTACCTCTCATAATTATGGGATTTCTCCGTATGCTAGACTATTTGGTTACACCCCACTATATTCCCATTTGAGAGTTTTTGGTTCTACATGTTTTGTTCTACGTCCACATGCAGAGCGTACTAAGTTATCTTCTCGTGTCGCCATTTGTGTTTTTCTTGGATATGGGGTTGGGCAGAAAGGTTATCATTGTCATGATCCAGTTTCTGGAAAATTGTATGTGTCTCGTAATGTTTCCTTTATTGAGCATGTTCCTTTCTTTTCCATCCCACCTACCTCACATGGCATGACAAAATCTGACCTTATTAGTATTGATTCTTTTGATGTTGATTGTCCATCTGATTCTACATCTATATCATTTGTTCCTTCTCAGTCTTTTAGCAGGTCCCATGATATTGATACTCAACCCCCTCCTACGCCTATTTCAGAACCTCTTGTGGTTGCAGATCCAGATCCACCTCGCTATCTTAAACGCACTCTGCGATCTACTCAGGTATCCGATTTTGATTATTCTTGCTATGATCTATCATTCACTTTCTTTCTAGTTTCTATTAATTCTCTCTGTGAGCCTACATCCTACTCTGAGGCAGCTCGTGATCCTCTTTGGCAAGAGACTATGAATGAGGAACTGGCTGCTTTGAACAAAACTGGTACTTGGGATTTGGTTTCTCAACCAACTGGTAAGAAAACTATTGGTTCTCGATGGGTGTACAAGATTAAGACAAAGTATGATGGTTCTATTGAGCGATATAAAGCTCATTTGGTTGCAAAGGCTTTTCTCAAGAATATGGTATGGATTATGAAGAGACTTTTGCACCTGTTGCAAAGATGACATCTGTCCGGGTTCTTATTGCAGTGGCCTCTGTTCGTCATTGGCATATTTCACAAATGGATGTTAAAAATGTTTTTTTAAATGGGGATCTTCAAGAAGAAGTCTACATGGTCCCTCCACCTGGTGTTTCACATAGTCCAGGACAAGTGTGCAGGCTTAAGAAAGCTCTGTATGGTCTCAAACAAGCTCCAAGAGCTTGGTTCGACAAGTTCTCCACTGTAGTATCATCTCTTGGGTTTATTTCCAGCTTTCATGATTCGGCGTTATTTGTTAAATCATCCCCTGTAGGTTGTATTTTGCTTTTGTTGTATGTTGATGACATGATCATTACAGGTGATGATATTGATGGTATTGCAAACCTAAAATCTACTTTATCTCGCCGTTTTGAGATGAAATATTTAGGTCATCTACGTTACTTTTTAGGCATTGAGGTAGCTTATTCTGAGAAGGGATATCTTCTCTCTCAGTCTAAGTACACTGCAGATATTCTTGAGTGGGCCCGTCTCACAGATACTTGTATATTTGACTCTCCTCTTGAGGTTAATGTTCGATATACACCTACTGACGGGGATCCTCTTCCTGATCCCACTTTATATCGTTCAGTTGTAGGGAGTCTGGTGTACCTCACCATTACTCGCCCTGATATTGCATATGTTGTTCACATTGTCAGTCAGTTTGTTTGCTCTCCTACATCTGTACATTGGGCTGCAGTTATGCGTATTCTTCGCTATCTTCGAGGAACGATTTATCAGAGTCTCTTGTTTCCATCGACCTCATCCTTGGAGCTTCGTGCATTTTCTGATGCAGATTGGGCTGGTGACCTAACTGATCGGAAATCAACTACTGGTTATTGTGTATTTTTAGGAGATTCACTCATCTCATGGAAAAGTAAGAAACAAGATGTGGTTTCTCGCTTTTCAACTGAGGCAGAGTATCGTGCTATGGCTTCTACTACGTGTGAGATTGTATGGTTACGTCGGTTACTGGTTGATATGGGTGTCTGTCTTTCTTCACCAACATCGATGTATTGTGATAATAAGAGTTTTATTCAGATTGCGCACAACACAGTCTTTCATGAACGTACCAAGCATATTGAGATTGATTGTCATATTATTCGATATCATCTTCAGCAGCACACTCTATCCTTGCCATTTGTCTCATCTTCGATGCAACTTGCAGATTTCTTCACAAAGGCGCATACCTTAAAGCGTCACTGGTTCTTTCTTGGCAAACTCTCGATGCTTCTGTCTACACCATCGCGAGTTTGAGAGGAGATATTAGCATTTGCTTTTGTCCCACATTGGAAAAACACATTTGTATCTTATGTAATAGACCCTATATAAAGGGCTTTACTTGCTTTTCTTTTACTTGCACGTTTAGCTCTCAAGAATAGTATTATTTTATTATCTTGTTATTGCTTTGTAAGAATTCATGTTATGAATAAAAGACTTTCATGAATTCTATCAAATAGTAATGTCAAATCTCGTAAATACTATTGCTAAAAAAGAATAACTGCTAAATTATTTTTTCCTTCGTGATCGATGAATTGACATGACACATTGAAAATGAGGTGCCGTGGTGTATGCTATTTGCAGAAAACATAGTTTTGATTGACGAGATGCGTGGTGGAGTTAATGATAGGCTGAAAGTTTGGATAAACACCTTAGAGTCTAAAAGTTTCAGGTTAAGCAGGACTAAAACAGAGTACATGGAGCACAAGTTATACGAAAAAGAGGAAGCTTCAAGTATCTTGGGTCTATAATTCAAAGAAATGGGGTGGTTGACGATGATGTCTCACATTGTATTGTAGCAGGTGGATGAAATGGAGGTTCACATCGAGGATGTTGTGCCACAAGATTGTGTCGTCAAGGTTGAAATGTAAGTTCTACAAAGTGGTGGTTACACCGACATTGTTGTATAGGGCAGAGTGTTGGCCAGTCAAGAACACTCACATTCAGAAGATGGAAGTAGAGGAAATGAGAAAACTCAGGTGGATGTGTGGGCATATTAGGAGAGATAAGATTAGCAATGAAGTTTTACGGTACAAGGTCAGAGAGGGCTCTGTGGCGGACAAGATGAGGGAAGCACGATTGAGATGGTTCGGACATGTGAAGAGGAGGTGTGAGGATGCACCATTTAGGAGGTGTGAGAGGTTGTCAATAGCAGGAGTTATGAGAGGTAAAGGTATGCCGAATAAGAACAAATGAGATGTAATTCGACAGGATATGACATAGCTTTAGTTGACTAAGGATATTTCCTATCAAAGATTTAGAGGTCGAGGATTAGGATAGAAGGTTAGTAGGCAATTGAGTAATGTCGCATTCTGTGTAAGAGAGGTAGGGGTTGGCCTCATCTTCTCCTTTCTTAGTAGTATTATCTAGGTATCACATAGTTCCTGACTTTTCAGTGTGTATTATTATCTGTTGCTTCATCTGTTTTGTATCTTGATATTTTATAGTCTTATTTTCCTTACAATATTGCATTGATTATATTTTTTGAACCAAAGATATATTGAAAACAACCATTCTACCCCACAAAAGGTAGGGATCTTCCAAAAATCCGCTTGTGAGAATACACTGGATATGTTGTTGTTGTCAGATCACATGATCAAAATAGTGGACACAACTGGGAAGATAGTACTACATATTGATATAATAGTCAAACACTTATAATCTCCTATAAAAGTCCAATGTAATAAACCAACAAGAATAAACTCACACTTATTTTTTAAAATCCGAAACAAATTGAAAAATCAAACCAAGTAGGAAAAAAAGTCGGTTCAGTTAGATTTTCAGTTGAATCCAAATAACACACTATATACCCCAACAATATAAATTATGGAAGGAGAACATTCTTTTTGACAAAACAACAAATTGTTGCTACCAAAAAAAACAAATAGTAGTTGGTAAAAGACTTTAAAAATATTTGAAAACAAACTAAGCATCGTGGGCATTTGGTCTAGTGGTATGATTCTCGCTTCGGGTGCGAGAGGTCCCGAGTTCGATTCTCGGAATGCCCCATATTTCCTATATATTTTTATTGATTTCTTAGGCTGGCAGTGTGTCAAATATTTTGCAACCATAGCACTTTCTTTGTTCATATTGGCTATATCTAAACATGCACGAAGCTTTTCCGTATTGCATTTTGGTCTAGTGGTATGATTCTCGCTTCAGGTGCGAGAGATCCCGAGTTTGATTCTTGGAATGTCCCATATTTCCTATTTTTTTTAATGATTTCTTAAGCTGGCAGTGTGTCTCAAATATTTTGCAACCATAGCACTTTGTTCATATTGGCTAAAGCTCAACATGCAAGAAGCTTTTCCATATTGCATTTTTCATAGCATCCCACTAGTTACTAGTCTGGGTTGCCTAAGCTAGAATTAAGTAGAATAAAGAAAAGCAATTTGTAGTATACCCTCAAGTTACTACCGATAATCACACAACTTGGCTTAGGCAAAGCCCTTCCTCGCTTATATTTAGACGTTATCATTTTCATTGTTTTGCCAGGATACTTTGTTTAGTATTTTTTTGCTAAAGAATCCACACTGAGATTGATGTTCTGAGGATTGCAGTAATCTCGTCAGGCAATATTGTTTTGTGTGGTATTGTCATTAAGACAGTTATATAATTCATCGTGCTGCTCAGAGTCAGGGGCGGCTCAACAGATTAAAGACCTAAAGTGAAACTTTAATTAGGGATCCAAAACCTAAACAAACTTCATATATATTTTATTTTTAAAATTTATTTTTCTAACTTTTTTAGATGCAAAACTATACTCAATGTATTTTTATAATCGATTTCTTTGATTTTTTTTTCAATTATTAATTTTAAGTAACATTGTATCAATTTCAAGGTTGAAAAATATTCTTCCATTGAAACAATCATTAGAGGAACTATTAACATAATTCTATAAGCAATAGAGTTAAAGCGATAGAATTTAATTCAAGAAATTTATAACTTGATATACCTTACTTTAATATGCTTGCTACAATGCTTGAAAACCTAACAAAATGGGAATTTGCAATTCAATCACTTTGTTCAATATTTTACTGACGAAACAAAATGGGAATTTGCAATTCAATCACTTTGTTCAATATTTTACGATTATTGACTTATTTTTTTTATAGAGTATTATTCTAACTTATCAGATAATCGAAGAAAGAGAGTCCAAAATGAGTTAAAGAGAATAAAATAGCGGACGGAATGTAAATGGGCAAAATAACATTTTCTTTCTTCTATTAGCAAAAAGTTAAGAAGAATATAATAATATAAATTTATAAAAAGATGTTATACTTTTATCATGAATAATCAATTTTCTTTGAGAAAACATTAACACATAATTTAAACTTGGTAAAATTGGGGGCTCCCAAAATTGGGGAACTAAGGCATATGCCCTACTGAGCCGGCCCTACTCAGGGCCGACTTAACCCTCAAGAAAGTGAAGCGGCCTAACAAATTTTTAGCCTCAAAAGATATTGTTATTTTAAATATAAAAAAATAATTTTAATCTTCTATTTATATGTTAATAGTTAATAAAAAAATTTCTCTCTCATCCATTAGTATAATCTAATTTTTATTTTACCAGTCTTATTTTTCCTCTATTGAAATAATCTAACTCCTCCACCTAATTATATTTATCTGTTCATTAATCAGTTAAGCCTATCTAATACACACCAACCTATTCTTCTTTGTAATTGTGATCTATAGCATGATGATGTGACTAGTTCTTGTTAGAAAATTAGGTAAACATAATCGAAGAAGAATTGGCTTTGAGGCGTGAATAAATCGAGTTTCTTTAAAGAGATGATGTCCGTATACATATTAGGAAAAATACAAATAATTCCTTCAAAATACAACAAAGCCCGTGTTATACCTGCAGATTTTTCTATATGCTACTTCAAGAGTGTTTTTATATTTATAGAATTTGAGAGATGACTTTTCATAATAGTCATGCCCTTTCATGAACAGATGTGTCTATTCAATTTAAGACCTCTTATATTACAAACTATCTTACCATCCCCCACTAATTTGTTATATTTCTTACAAATTTGTAATATTTCTTACAATAGTATGCATACCGAAGAGTATTTTATAATAGATTTGAACTTTTCATTAGTGTAAATATTTTAAAGTTCTGACGAGTTATTAGTATTTTTAAAGATTTGAACCACAACTCCATTTTCAAAATTGAAAATATCACACACATAATATTATTTAATAGCATTGAAAATTCAGTATTTGCTTTAGCATATATGGCCATGTGCTCATCCTTATTCCATGAGTACTTACAAGACCAACCCTTTAAGTCTTGCTTTGAATCGACACCACTTCAATATTCATATAGGTGAAATTAGCTACTATGTCCCTATTATTGCATACATTTACTAATTTCATTAAGAATAAATTCAATCTCTTTCCGTAACAGTTTGCACTATAGAGTTTGTCACTATGCCCCTGTTATTTCAGACATTTAATAACTCAGTTGCTCCTTGCATAACAGTATGCAGTATATTGGAATAAAGGTTGTTAAAAGAGGAGACTCGTGCTTTAGCAACACAAAGTAACTTGTTATTACCCGTTGAACTTGTATTATTAGAGTGTATACTAACTCATAGTTGGGTTCCCATTACTTGTGTTTAGTTTATGGGTTTTAACCTTATCCCTCACAATTTATTTGCATTTTTTCTAAATAAATCTTGCACGATCAATATAAATTATTTTCATGACAGATTGAAAATATATCTTTTATATAGGCATGTCACAGACACATATGCCTAAAATTTTCATTGTATATTCAATTATTGGCTACTCTTATCGTAGTTTCATTACATATATAAAGAGCTAGAATGGTTGCACCTGCTGTGGCCACAACATTTTAATATCATATTTCTCAACTATTTCGTCTTTTTCAAGCATCTTCAAGCTAAATATTCTTATTCCATTACAGAATACAAGTTTATTTTGATGCGCAAATTATAGCACCTTCACTTGTGTGACAAATCCACCTTATTATATGGATTTTTTTATCATTATCATCAGTTGATTCTTCACTTTTCAAGACTAATGACTCATGCATTTTCTTTATTTTTACAAAGGGTTGTCCTTCAATAAACACATCTTATCTTATTATAAAAGTCACTCTCAAATGACATCTTTATAACATAATATTTCAAATGACACCCTTTCATGAAAGAACATAACCTTTGTGAAAAGACATATGAACAACGTAACATATTCAAATTTCAAATTAGTTGTTTCATCAACTAGTCGTCGCCAAGACCGATCAAATTTGAATTCATTCACTGTCATATCAATATCCACCAAGGATTTTGTGGGAGTTGAATAACTATATGAAAGATCGATATACACGGTCTTAATATCGTGTATATCATGGTCCGAATTTATCTCCATAAGTTGTAGAATTATTGTACAATTGTAATTATGGTATTAGTCTAATGTACAATTGTACAATTGTTATTATGTTTTATTCTTGGATGATCATTCTATTTTTTTGTGAACCTTTCCTTTGTCTAAAAAGTCTCAAGTGTTTTCAACATTCTTAAAATTTAGAACATTCATCTGTACCCAATTTGAACGGAAAATTTAAAATATTCAATGTGATAATGAAA
The DNA here is from genome assembly GCA_029783415.1 of Anisodus acutangulus. Taxonomy (NCBI): domain Eukaryota; kingdom Viridiplantae; phylum Streptophyta; class Magnoliopsida; order Solanales; family Solanaceae; genus Anisodus; species Anisodus acutangulus. The sequence continues at coordinate 32,209,394 of CM056500.1, forward strand.
GAGAATATGATAATGGGCCATTTCGAGATTTTTGTGACGCTAATGACATATCTTTTAGGTTTTCTTGTCCTCATACGTCCTCACAAAATGGGAAGCCCGAAAGAAAAATTCGTACCATTAATAATATTGTCCGACCCTTGCTAGCCCATGCTTCATTACCTCTTTCTTTTTGGCATCATGCATTACAAATGACTACATATCTTCTTAACATTATCCCTCACAAAGGTTTAGCTTATCAATCCTAACTTACAATTCTTTACAATAAAGATCCCTCGTATTCTCATCTTAGGGTATTTGGGTGTTTATGCTATTTGCTTTTTCCATCTACAACAATTAACAAACTTCAAGCCCGTTCTACCGCTTGTGTATTTTTGGGTTATCATTCTAATCATTGTGGTTACAAATATTTTGATTTATCCTCTAACAAAATCATAATTAGTCGCCATGTTATTTTTGATGAAACTCAATTTCCGTTTGCTAAATTGTGTAGTTCCATGTCTAGTTCGTATTTTTTTTGGATGATGGAATCTCACCGTATATTATTCACCATTTATATGAGATGTCCCGTGACCCAAATCCGCTAGCAGGCCCATTGCCCGCTAGCCCAAGTGGTCTCGGCATTGTTCCCGTGTCTCGGCCCAGTCCTAGTATCAGTATTGTTCCAGAGTCACATCCCATTGCAAGTTTAAATTCGACTTCTGTTTCTCGACTCGTTGTTGGGCCAGCAGGCCAACTGCCTGCTAGCCAGTCCACTGCCAACCCGACTATTACCCAAAATCCGTCCAATTCTATCTTGACTCAAGGGCCCGTTACTCGTAGCCAACGATGTATTTTTAAACCAAAATGACATTTCAATCTTCATTCTAATATCACTAAATCTCCCCTACCACGTAACCTAGTGTCTGCCCTTCATGACCCGAATTGGAAAATGGCCATGGATGACGATTATAATGCTCTTATTGAAAATAATACGTAGGAGTTGGTGCCCCGTCTGCCTGGTGTTAATATTATTCGGTCTATGTGGATTTTTACTCATAAAGAAAATTCTGACGGTTCTTTTGAGAGGCATAAGGCCCGTCTTGTAGGTGATGGTAAAACACAATAGGTTGGCGTGGATTATGGAGAGACATTTAGTCTGGTGGTCAAACCGGTAACCATCGCACTATGCTTAGTCTAGCTCTCTGGAAAGTATGGCCCATTCATCAGCTGGATGTGAAAAATACTTTCTTACAAGGTGATCTTAAGGAGACAGTTTACATGCATCATCCCTTGGGTTTTAAGGACCCCAAGTATCCTCACCATGTTTGTTTGCTGAGGAAGTCCTTGTATGGGCTTAAGCAGGCCCCTCGGGCGTGGTATAAGAGGTTTGCAGATTATGTGTCTACTATTGGGTTTTCTCACAGCAGGTCTGATCATTCTCTGTTCATCTATCGTCGTGGTACTTCTCTAGCATACATTCTATTATATGTGGATGATATAATTTTGACTGCCTCCTCTGATGATTTGCGCAAGTCTATCATGTCCCTTCTCAGTTCAGAATTTGCTATGAAAGACTTGTGACCCTTGAGTTATTTTTGGGTATAACTGTCACTCGTTATGCAGGTGGTCTATTTTTATCACAAAAGAAGTATGCAACTGAGATTATTGAGAGAGATGGCATGTCATATTGTAAGTCATCTTCTACTCCGGTGGATACCAAACCGAAGCTGAGTGCTACTTCTAGCACACCATATAAGGATCCCACCCACTATCGTAGTCTTGCAGGGGTTCTTCAGTAACTTACTTTCACGAGACCATATATTACTTATGCAGTACAACAGGTGTGTTTATTTATTTATGATCCACGTATTGAGCATATGAATGCGCTCAAACGCATTGTACGATACATACAGGGCACACTTGATTATGGATTGCATTTATATCCATCCTCCGTCTCTACTCTCGTGTCATATACAGATGCTGATTGAGGTGGATTTCTAGATACCAGACGTTCGACATTTGGTTATTGTATGTTTCTTGAGGATAACTTGGTCTCTTGGTCGGAAAAACACCAGGCTAATTTATCGCGATCTAGTGTAGAGGCCGAGTATCGAGGAGTAGCCAATGTGGTGTCTGAGTCATGTTGGCTGCGTAATCTTCTATTAGAGCTACACTTTCTTATTCAGAAAGCTACCTTGGTCTACTGTGATAATGTTAGTGCAATCTATCTCTCTGGAAATCCCGTCCAACATCAGTGCACTAAACATATCGGATGGATATACACTTTGTTCGAGAAAAGGTAGCTCGTGGACAAGTACGTTTCCTCCATGTCCCTTCGCGATACCAAATTGCAGACATCTTTACTAAGAGTCTTCCCTTGGTTCTATTTGAAGATTTTAGGGATAGTCTCAGCGTACGACAACACGCCCGCTATGACTGCGGGGGTGTGAAAGACCGATATACACGGTGTTAATACCGTGTATATCATGGTCCGAATTTATCTCCATAAATTGTAGAATTATTGTAAATCATAATTATGGAATTAGTCTTGTATTAGAAAAAGCTATTAGAATTAGAATAAGAAAAGGTAGAGTTATTTTTCATATTTAGGAATTGTGTATTTATATATATATACCTCTCCTTATTAATGAAATAATCAAGAGATTATATTCTTTTACTATACAATTTATATCTTAAGTTCATCAAAATTATACTAAGTATCGAATCCAATATTGACTTTTAATCATAAGTCAAACACCCCACACTTTAAATATTTCAAATGACGTATTCATTGTCAATTCAATATCATATTTTTTCCAAGCATATAATGTACAAAGCATTTATATTTTATGCTTCTCATGAAAGGACATCAAACATATATAAGAAAGTCTTTATCCTTTTATAGAACTCAATATGATATACTAATAAAATTATCATTTTCTATAAATCTCAAGTCAGTAACAACTTTCAAATACAAAATATGATCAATCCGCTTCTTCATGTCATTTCACAAACTTAAAATTATATATATATATATATATATTGTTCTTGCCTCATTGAGATAGACCTCATCTTTACAGTTAGACTACGAAGACTGGTTGCCTGCTGAGTGCGGTTCTCCACCCTCCTGAAGAAGAATGAAGAAAGCAAATGTATTTTATCACTGGGGAGAAGAGAAAGATTCAGCCGGAGAGATATCGTGACCAGGGGATAAGGATGACTTGATCATTCAAGCTCATAAAGACTTCGTACAATATATTCCTGATCTAGCTCAAATACAAAAGCTATTGAGAATAACTTTCTCTCTCTTCTCTCCTCTCTCCCTTCCCCATAACGGTAACACACACATACCTACCCCATCCTCTCCGACGGAAATCTCATCTTGGTGTGCCACTCCGGCCGGTGATCGGTGACCAGGGTCCCGTTTGCCGACGGGCATCAGTGTGTTTCGACCAGGTTTCTGGTCATATCTGCACAGGTCTCAATTATTCCGACAGGCTCCGACGGCGAATAGTAATTTTCTGGCAGGGAATAGTAATCCGGCAGTGACTTTTCGGTGAACAGTATTCTCCCGTAGTGAATAGTATCTTACGGTACTGAACACCGCCAGAAAACTGTACGGCGCTGCTCCGACCAAGTACCTGATTTCCCGGTGAAATAACGGTTAAAGTACATGCGAACAGTATCGACAACGTTCCCGGCCAAACCTTTCTTCTCTCTTCTCCTTTCTTTTTTTTTGTTCTTTTTCTCCTCGATCTACAGAAGTACTCGACTTTTTGGTGAAAACTCAAGTGAACAGTACTTTCGGTGCCGGTGAACAATGATTTTCACCGGCAAACAGGTTTGATTCAACTTGAGTTGGTACCTCCGGTTGCCCGTATCCATTCTTTGTCCTTATCCTTGTTGTTAAATTTTTCCGATTCGCTGTATTGATTCTTGACTTTACTTTCTTGCATTTACCCTTCTTGTCTTTAGTTATAGCATTCTTGGCGTAGTGGTTCTACTTGCCTCTAGATTCTTGTTAACTTGTGCTTTCACTTTGATCCCTTCCTGTTTTAGGGTAAATATTTGATTAGTTTATTATTTTATATTTGCTTTAGTGGATTTGGTAACTGATGGTAGACTAGGGTCATGTTCTCGGTCGGGGACTAGGGCGAGAGTTAGGGGGGTAAGTGGGGTAAGGGAGATGCTAAGCTGAGAATAGGGTCTTGGAACATTGGAACTTTAACGGGGAAGTCCATAGAGCTAGTTAAGATTCTTAAGAAGATGAGGATTAATATAGCCTATGTCCAAGAGACCAAATGGGTAGGACCTAAGGCTAAGGATGTGGACAGGTATAAGTTATGGTTCTCGGGTAGGTCGAGGTATAGGAATGAGGTAGGAATTTTAGTAGACAACGAGCTAATGGATCAAGTGGTAGAGGTTAGGAGGGTCAATGACAGGATGATGACGATTAATTTGGTAGTTGTATGGGTTCACTATGAACATTATTAGTGCTTACGCTCCGCAGGCGGGTTTGAACGAGGAGGAAAAGAGGCGCTTTTGGTAGGATGTGGATGAGGTGGTGGGTGGTATACCACCCACTGAGAAGTTATTTATAGGAAGGGATTTCAATAGATATATTGGGTCAATTTTGGGGGGGTGGTATGATGACGTGCATGAAGGCTTTGGCCTCGGGAACAGAAATGGGGGAGGCGTCTCACTTTTGGAGTTCACTAGAGCTTTCTAGATAATGATAGCCAATTTGGGGTTCCTGAAGAAGGAGGAGCACTTGGTGACTTTCTGTAGTTCGGTGGTTAAGACTCAGATAGACTTTTTGCTTCTTAGGAAAGTTGACAACGGTCTTTGTAAAGACTGCAAGGTTATTCTGAAGGATTATCTTCCAACCCGACAAAAGCTTTTGGTGATGGATTTGGAGATCAAGATGGAGAAGAAGATGAGGGTTGTGGATGACAGGTTAAGAATCAAATGGGAGAGTTTGACCATGGCTAGTGCAAAAGAGATGGATGAGTGGTTGATGGCCAAGGGGACTTGGATGAGTATTGGGTATGAGACCGGTATATGGGACAGGATGACCAGTTGCATTCGAGAGGTAGCTAGAGAAGTGCTTGGGATCTCGAGGGGTAGCCGTGGTGTTCATCGATGGGACTGGTGATGGAGTGGCAAAGTTCAAGAGAGGGTGGAAGCGAAGAAAGTGGCGTATGCGAAAATGGTATAGAGCAACGATGAGGTGGAGAAGTGGGAACTGTATAAGATGGGGAGGAAGGAGGCAAAACTTGCGGTTACATAGGTGAAAATGACGGCTTTTGAATGCATGTATGTGGAATTAGAGGAAAAAATAGGGATATGAAGTTGTACAGACTAGCTAAGGCGAGGGAGAGGAGGGCCTGTGACTTGGATCACGTGAGGTGCATCAAGGACGAGGATGACTAAGTACTAGTGGAGGATGCGGATATTAGGCGTAGATGGCAGTCTTACTTCCATAAACTCTTGAACGAAAAAAGAGATAGATACATTGTGCTGGGAGATCTGGAGCAATCTGGTAGGTACCTGGATTATAGGTATTGTAGAAATATTAAAGTTGAGGAGGTTAAGGATGTTGTTCGCAGGAGCGACCAGGCCTGATGAGATCTAGTTGAATTTTGGAAGAGCACAGGCAGGGCAGGTTTGGAGTGACTGACTGAGTTGTTTAACATCATTTTAAGACAATGAGAATACCCAAAGAATAAAGGTGGAGTGCAATGATCCCTTTGTATAAGAACAAATGTGATATCCAGAGTTGCAACTCTATGAAATTTTGGGAAAGGGTCGTGGAGATGAAGGTGAGAAAAGGCGTGTCTATTTTCGAGAACCAGTTTGGATTCATTCCTGGGTGTTCAACCACAGAAGACATTCATCTTATTAGGAGGTTGGTGGAGTAGTATAGGGAGAGGAAAATAGACTTACATATGGTTTTCATCGACCTCGAGAAGGCATACGACAAAGTTCATAGGGAGGTTCTATGGAGATGTTTGGAGGTTAGAGGTGTACCTGTGGCATACACTAGGGTGATCAAGGATATGTATGATGGAGCCAAGACCAGGGTACATACAGTAGGAGGAGACTTAGAGAACTTTTCAGTGATGATGGGGCTGCACTAGGGATCAACTCTTAGCCCATTCTTATTTGCCTTGGTGATGGATGGACTGACGCCCAAATTCAAGGGGAGATGTCATGGTGTATGTTATTCGCAGAAGACATTGTCCTAATTAATGAGACTCGCAGCGGAGTGAACACTAAGCTGGATGTTTGGAGATAGACTTTGGAATCTAAAGGGTTCAGGCTGAGTAGGACCAAGACAGGATAATTGGAGTGCAAGTTCAGTAATGGGAGCGACCTTGAGACAGACGTGGAGGTGAGGCTTGGTAATCAGGTCATTCCAAATAAAGGAAGCTTCAAGTACCTCAGGTCTATTATCCAAGGGGATTGAGAGATTGATGACGATGCCACACGTCGTATTGGGGTAGGGTGGATGAGATAGAGGCTTGCATCTGGAGTATTATGCAACAAAAAGGTGCCTCCAAAATTTAAAGGCAAGTTCTATAGGCCGGTGGTTAGACCGACTATGTTGTAAGGGACAAAGTGTTGGTCAGTTAAGACTTCGCACATCCAAAAGATAAAAGTTGCGGAGATAGGGATGATGAGATAAATCTGCGGGCATACAAGGAGGGATAAGATTAGAAATGATGATATCCAGGACAGAGTTGGAGTGGCCTCGGTGGAGGATACGATGCGGGAAGAGAGGTTGAGATGGTTTGGGCATGTGCAAATGAGAGACACAAATGCCCCAGTGCGAAGGTGTGAGAGGTTGGCTATGAACGGGTTTAGGAGGGGTAGAGGTAGGCCGAAGAAGTATTGGAGAAAGGTTATTAGATGGGATATAGAGCAGGTGCAACTTATTGAGGACATGACCTTAGATAGGTGGTTGTGGAGGACACAAATTAGGATAGAAAGGTAGTAGGTAGTCGAGCGTAGTCCTACTTAGCTTACAAATTGGTAGTTGTAGTGTTATTATTGTAGGCCCGCTTAGTTTATCATACTAATAGGCGCAATATTGCTTTATAGTCCCCTGTAGTTTCATTTCTGCTGCTATGTATTCTTTAGTGTACTTTTTTTTAGCTTATTACATACGCTAGTTATTGCTTACTTTTTTAGAATGCGCTATTATGGCTTATTCGCTTTTGATACCATCATTTTCATAGTGTTTTAAATTGTTATGACCTGGTCTGACTGTTTCTCTTGCTTTGCTTTTGCTTTTGTTGCATGTGCTTATGCTCTGTCTTGAGTCGAGGGTCTCTCGGAAATAGTCGCTCTACCTATGAAGGTAGAGGTAAGGTCTGCTTATACTCTACCCTCCTCAGATCCCACGTTGTGGGATTTCACTGGGTATGTTGTTGTTGTTGTGTAAATATATATATATATATGTATGTATGTATGTTATTTTCAAATTTGTCATGCATTTCAAGATCATCACAAGTGTATCATCTACCCCAATATTAATGAAATTAAATTTCACATAAATTATGAAAGCATAAATTCATAAAAATTAGTAGAGTTAAGAAAGTAGAACTCAATTTTGTTTTTGTTTGACACTTTCTTCTGGATTCACGGCTTCCACATTGCCTGGACCAACTCAAAGTCTAGACTGTTGCGTCTAATCTCACGAGAGTCCATTCGAATTTCTGACTTCATACTTGATTAGATCAGAAGTTTTAGATATAGAGCTTTTCAATAGCACAAGTCTGAAGGAACCGAAATTCCATTTATCAATTGAAAGAATCCAAATGAAAATTTTCATATGCTGGTGTAACCTTGGTTGGTAAACTATAGATCCTCCATACTTTAGCATATATTCGTGTCAAAATCCCTTTGATAAGTCACCACTACCACTTCTGTCTCCTATAATAACTTTTGCAACTTTAATATATTAAATATGACTCCATGTCCATGTTTGTGTGATTCGGACAATTAATTCTAGAACACCATTGAAGATGGAGAAATCAAAGTTCAATCAACAGAAGACATAATTTGTTGTCACCGGCTTTGACGTCAAGTTACAGTGGCATCTGTGATTTCACAGCAACATCATCTTTTATTCTGATTTTTTTCTTTAACATTTGTTGCCCGTGAAATGTTACATCGTGACTGATTTTCCTTTACAAATTTTCCTACTTCTTTATACACAATATCTCTTTAAGATTGTCAGAAAATTAGGTAAACATAATCGAAGAAGAATTGGCTTTGAGATATGGATAAATCAATTTTCTTTAAAGAGATATTGCCCTTACACAAATTTGGAAAAATATAAGTAATTCCTTTTAGGATACAATAAAGCATGTGTTATACCCACATATTTTTCTATATGCTATTTTAAAAGTGTTTTTATATTTATATAATTTGAAAAATGACTTTTCATAATAGTTATGTACTTTCATGACTTCTTATATTATAAACTATTTTACAATTCTTTGGCCACATGTCTCTCCTTTTTGGCTTCATTTCCTTCTTCTCTTCTTTTCACTCAATTTAATCTAATTTGGATGATGTGGCATATCTCTTGATCAAGAATTATTTTATTTGTTATTCTTCTTTTGTCCCTTCTTTTTATTTTTCAATTTTATGCTTTATATATTTTACGGTGGAATTATTAATTGAGTAGATTAAAAGCAGTGAAATTTGAGGGGACTAAAATATATTTCTATTTTCAGATTAAATGCAATAATTTATGCAATATGTATGTTTCTTCATCTCCCCCTCCTATAAGCTAATCAATGTTAATAAATATTAGGTTAGGAATAATAAGACCTGTGATTTTTGTAAGTTGTCTTTGAAGAGTCTGTTTTGCTTGCTTGATTTTGCAGTTATCTGTAATTCATTATATATATATATATATATATATATATATATATATATATATATATATATATTATATATCCGAGGATCTAAAGAGGATAACAGACAGGGAAGAAATTGAGATATAAGGTATTGAAGAATCAATGGATAAAGGAGATATGCAGAAAGCAAATCAAGATTAACTTACAAATTAAGGTTCCAGTTATGAAAACCATAATTCAAAGGTTCTGCAGAAATTTAAATCAAGTATCTACCGGCCAAGTATTTAATGCTGGAATTTAAAGCATTTAAAAGCATGAAGTATTTAAAAGATTAGGAGGTAATACCATCCATAATTATATTTATTTAAAATATTAAAACTTACAAAGTTTTTATCAAGAAGATATACCTTGAGAATTTCTAAGGTATTTTGGGTCATATGAACTGAATCATATGAGTCATATGAACTGAATCATATGAGGGGTATTTTGATCTAACTAAAGGGGATTTTCTTTAGAGCTCTCACTTCTCTCTAAAATCTGAAAGCTTATGAGAGAAAAACTAGAAAAGAAAAGCTTGAAAGGAAAAGCTTGTCTAACTAACAGAGAGGGAGGCTCCTTTTATAGAAGTTTTACATGACATTTTAGTAATTAAAAAGGAATCTAACTATTCATCCGAGTGCAGAATGACGTCATCCATGACATCATTATTTTTGTCATTTTCTTGAATTATTGCTGGATTCTTTGCTTTTTTGAAAGTCTCTTTTTGGGGCATTTTCGTTTGTCGGAATTTTATCTGATCTCTACTCCGGGTATTTTTTCTTTTCTTGGCAATCTTTTTCAGAATCCACTGTTGTCGAAAATTGGACTGTCTTCAATATCAATTTATGGTTTTTCTTCTTCTTCTTCTGATGATGAAGAGTCTTGTTTTGATGAAGACGGTGCAAACTTTAGTATTATGACCTGCATTTCTTTTGGATTTTTGGCCGCTGCAAGTATTGAGGCCATCTGGGATTTTTGTGAAAGGAACTGAGTGTGCTCCAGTGTTTATAGTGGTGCTTGTGGTGTTTCTAGAGACACCTGAATTTGAATGAACTTTCCGGCATTTAACCATTCCTGGACCTTTTGTGGTGTGAGGCTTGCTGGTATTTTAAAGTTGTCCCACCATAGAACTTTAAATCTTCTTCTGATTGTCGGAATTTTATTTTCTGAATAATCTACAGACCATGTGAAAACCCATGGTAAATGGAATTTGGTGTGAAAAAGGTGCAGGGGCACAAATATTTTTTCTTCTTCAATGGGTTTATATTGGGATTTAAAAAGGCTAAAAGATTTAGTGACTTGGGTTTTTGTATTTCAAGGGAGGATCCGAATTGTTCCCACCATGAATTCCCCCATGTTGGAAATTGTAATGGATTACATGAGGTATCAAAATGGAAAAACCAGGTGTGGCGTTGGTTGATATTTTGAATAAAAAAGGAATTGAATCAAGCTTGTTGGTAATCTCAGTAATTAAATGAAATATCAAAGAATGGTTCATTTTTATGGGTAGATGGAAAATTTAGGAGTTGGGATAGATCATACCCCCAATCGCTTGGAGCAATTACGTTAAGCATTTTGCAAATAGAATACGATCTGAGTTATTTTTATAATAATTATTTTTTATTGTTGCTGATCCTGATATTTCAAGGATAACCTGGTAAAAATATGGGATTTTAAAAATATCCCATGATATGTAAAACCATCCTTGGCCAAAATAAATTTGTAATGCTAAAAAGAGTCTTAGTCAAAAAATCCTTTTTCAATAGTTACAATATTTTGAAAAAATGGTTTTATGAAAAATTCAGGGGCAGATTCTTCTTTCTCTAGTTGAGTTTTTGAATATATTTTTTTTGAGAAAGGGTTTTTGAAGATTCTCTTTTCTCGATTTTTGTAAAATTTTGAGAGTTTTTTCCTTTCCTGAGCTTTGAGCAACTTCTTGTATTGGATATTGAAGTTGTATCAATGTCTGCTGTAGTTTCGGTGATTTTACAAGGAGTTGTAGAAGATTCTCAGTAGTTATTTTTTATGCGGGAGTTGCTGGTGATTTCTGCACAGATGCTGAAGCATTTTCGTTTTCTTTTTTCATAACTGCGTCATACCATGTCAGGGGTTTTTCGGTAGGAGTTTTTGCAGGGAATTTTTCTTCTTCTTCCTTTGTTGGTATGGAAGTGGTGGAGTTTACAGATTTTTTGGGGCCATGAAATTTGTTTGTTGTTGTGGTGCAACAACTGGTGTATTTATTGGTGGAGGAATTTCATTTTTTCTCTTTTGGAGCAAGGCTCCACACATCACATGGTTACAGTATTGTCTAGATTCTCGCATGTCCTTCCTCGATATCTTATCATTGTAACCCAAACAGTGGGGTAAGGGATAGTGATAGGACATTTCTGTGTTGTAACCAGTATTAGGAATCTATGGGTTTTTCTCCTGTTTTTGAAAAAGTCACTGGTTAAAAGTTTTTCTTTAAAGTAAAAAATGTCAGGAATCAATTTGCAGAAAATATTTTTAATGCAATATTTTGGAAATATTTTTTAATGCAATAGTCCAAGAACACTTTAAATTTTTTATGTTTGCAATGGTATCAATTAATATGATGGAACGAGTATCATAGGTTCTAGGGGAGTCAGGTTTCTGATCTAAAAAATCATTCCTCAATTCTCCTAGATGATAGGAATAAGTCTTTATCAGATTGAGGTCTCTTGGTTTTGGTTTGTTTAGAAAAGGGAATTTTAGATTCTTATTATTGGAATAAAAAGATATGAAATCATTATCTACCTTATAACGGGTGATAAGATTTATGAACGGTGTTCCTAAGATGATGGAGTTGTGCATTTCTTTTACTAAAACAACTGATGTTGTAATAGAAACTCCATCATTAATAATAGACGCAATGGTTTGGGAATTGATCTCTAAGTTAGTATTATTAGCATCTGCTAACGTTTCATTGGTATTTTCGTGGAGTTCTTCTGGTACTAAACCTGTTTTTATGCAATTCAAATATGCTCCTGTGTCAAAAAGAGCAATTATTGTGATTCTATCTGGGAATTTAAGGGTTATCCTTACTAGGTATTTTTTTGACGTAATCTGTCTTAAGACAGTAAGGAACTCTTTCGGGATCTCTTAATATATTGGTTTTCAAAAGGTTCTTCTAGATTTTCAGAGTCAGAATTATCGGACTCAGAACTGGATTCTGAACTATCTTGGGTTTCTTTTGAAATGATTGTTTTTAGTAGCTGAGAGTCTTGTTTTTGTTTTTCTCGTAGAGCCTTGATCTCTACTTTTATTTGTTTTATCTCTCTTTGGAGTTCTAGAACTTGGGTTTCTTTGGATTCTTTCATCTTTTTACCCCTTTTAGGATTTTGTTCAAGTCGTAGGCATTTTTGGAAGTATTTGACAAAATCGTATTTTTAATGTCTTTTTCTCGTCTGTAAAGGATTTGAGGAGTCTATTCAAATAATACTTTTGGTGTTGGACATCTATGTGTTTAACTATGTCTAACATAAATTCTTGGTCTTTAGTTAAAACACAAACATGTTTTTCCTTACCCTTATCAGATATTTCAGATGAACAGGTCGTGAGCAATTCATCTACTTGGACTGTTTTATTGTCTTCAGAAGACAGAGAAAAATAGTCAGGTTCTGACTCAGCGTTTGAATCGGAGGAATCTACGAGAAGATTGGAGAAGATCAGATAAGATTCCTTGTTAGAGGTTTAGGTTGTGTAGGCAGTCATACTCCGTGAAACACCTTTGATTGTAGGAAGAATCTAAGTGCCCTGTTATAGGTTTTTTATAACATGGATCCGTTTCTCAACAAATCTATTTCTTGTGATTTTGGTTCATCTTCTTCCATAGATTCAAAGAAGATAATAAACTCCGAAAAATTGTGATATAAGATTTTAAAAAAATCGATTGATAATTGGAAATACCGAGAGTAAATCAAGATAAGATTTACAAAAATTTCAGATACCGGTTCTTCAAAACTGATTTCTCATTCAAAATAGAGGAGAGAGATATTAAATTATCTCAACCCTTCGAAATAAGCAGGGAAAGAAATTACAAATACATCTATATTAGATTAGTCCAAGTAGGGATAAAACCCTTGACTAAGGAAGGATTAAACACCTCAATCCTTGCTATTCTCAGAGATGCCAGAATTAGAAATTTTGAAAATTCCCTATTGTGTTCTGTTGAGTCTAGTCTCTGCACAGGACCAATATTTTTTGACTGTTACCCAAATTTCTCAGTTTCTTTAAATGATAAAAAATCCAAAAATCTCTTGTCTTACAAATAAATACACACAATTACCAAATGTTTGAAAGTTAAATTCCGGTAGGTATAATTTTTAGAATCCATTACAAAGCTATGACTTTAGCTTTTGCTACAAAAGTAATCTACCATAGTAAGAAAGGCGAAACCTTTCTTTTACAAATAGATCTTTTCAGATCTAACACTGTAATACCAAGACCTATTAGGTGGAAGGACATTACCCTACCAGACGAATGGACCCTGGAAGGTGTAGTTAAACCTGAACCTATAGAGACTTCCCAACCAAATACATGTCTTAGGGAAGTAACGCAATACCAAGACGGTAGAGTTAGTCTATCGTTCCATAGAAGATCTACGAGTAGTAGATACGATGATTCTAGTTCCGTAGAAACCCTAGACTTAGGAAGAGTCTCACAGATTCCTTCAGTAATAAATACTCCTTACAAAACAAAACATAGACATTCTACGTTAGATTTACCTAATCTAAGAAACGTAGACTACTCCAACGAAATACCTAGAGCAGTTTATGAAAATTCCACTCTTAGAGAAAAAATAGAGGACCAAGAACCTACTAGTCCGGCATTTTCCTCGATTACAGAGAACATAGTAAACAAATTGGTGTTCTAGAAAAAGAATTCCAAATAGACAAGAAATTCCTACAAAATCATTTTTAGGAAAAATACAACCTAGAAAAAAGAATTTGGTTCTTCAAAAGCTTTTTAAATACTAGAAAACAAATACAAGAAAAATTCTATGATTTTGTAAATGAACATAGGATAAACATCATATTCTCTGACTGGTTTGAAATTTATTCCTCCGAAAATTCCATAGAATATCCCTTTTCTAAAACGGCAAATCCCGTTACGACTAGGAAAAAGAAACATGAGTGGGAAACCCTAACTGATTCGAGAAAAGTCCAGTCCAACCATCCTCCTCTACAAGGTATTAAGATAAACATTCATGGCTGCCCTGTAGACGCGATTCCTCTTAAGAATCAGCAGAGGATGAAAAAACAAATACTAAGAACATCATCGCAAAAAATTTATTTCACCAATATCAGTTTGAATACCCTAGGAAAACAACTCGATAGAGTGGAAAAACACATAAAAGACCACCCTTTAGTCACCATAGATTCCCCAGGAACGACTAAGGAGACGAAATGCCAAAGCCCTATCTTTAAACCCTTTCAGGTGTCTAAAGATGGTGTCAAAAATATCCAGCATAATAAGTCTAAATTTATTCAGGCTATAAAAGATCCATTGAGCAAAATTGGGACATCCAACAGTTCTAATACATAACACATTGTTCTAGATACCCCACAATCATTCAATAAATTAACAACTTTAACATATGATTCCGATAACGATGATGCATTAGAACAATTCCAAAATAATACACCACTTGTTAATAAAATGGATTGGAAACAACCCGTACAACAAGTACAACAACAATTACAGATTATTCCTGCTCCAGATCTAGGAATAGTAAAACCCCTAGCTCAATTTCTTTTCAATGCCTCTTCCATTTATGATTGGAACATAGATTGGATGATTGAATACAATATCCTCAGCTTTCTCCAATAAATGACCATGGCAGCAAATGCCTATAAAACCTAGAATGGTACACAAGACATGACCATTGCCGAACTGCTCATCGCAGGATTCTCTGGTCAATTGAAAGGTTGGTGGGATAATTATCTCACTGATAAAAAAAAGAAGACATCATCAATTCCATCAAAACTGATGAAGAAGGAATACCAATCCTTGATGAACAAGGTGAACCCGTACAAGATGCCGTATCAACCTTGATTCTCACAATCTCATTAAACTTCATTGGAGATTCTTTGCATCTGAAAGATAAAAATGCCGAGTTACTTTCTAACCTCAAGTGCAAAAAACTTTGTGATTTCCAATGGTACAAGAATACTTTCTTAACCAGAGTTATGCTTAGGGAAGATTCCAACCAGCTATTTTGGAAAGAGAAATTTCTGGTTGGACTACCTACCCTTTTAGGAGAAAAGGCTAGGAATAAAATCAAAGAGAATTGTGGAAAACAGATTATACCTTACAGTGAGTTTACATACGGACAACTTGTCAGTATAACTCAACAGGAAGGTCTAAAGATCTCCCAAGACCTGAAATTACAAAAACACCTCAAGTTGGAGCTAAATAGAACTAGGTGCGAACATGGTACTTTTTGCAAACAGATTGATATAAATTTCACAAAACCCTCTTCAAGTTGTACGGGAAACTGTAGCAAGACTAATAAATTCCTTAACATCAACAGGTTACAAAAAGAGGGATTTCAGCAGGACTAACGAAGAGTATTACAAAAATCCTTTTAAAAATATTTGTTATTCCAAGAATAAACCAAATCCCAAAAATACCGATTCCAAATACAAAGATATTACGTGTTACAAATGCCACAAAAAATATCATACTTCGAGATACTGTAAAATGAATAAAAAACTACAAGAATTGAAACTAGACGATTATGTGACCCAAAAAATCTCCAATCTTCTCATTGATTCCTCCGATTCAAATGCCGAGTAAGATCCTGACAATTTTTCTCTGTCTTCTGAAGACAACAAAGCCCTCCAAATAGATGAATTGCTCACGACCAGTTTATCTGAAAAATCTGATAAGGGTAAGGGAAAACATGTTTGTGCTTTAACCAAATACCAAGAATTTATGTTAGACATGGTTAAACACATAGATGTCCAACACCAAAAGTATTATTTCAATAGACTCCTCAAATTCTTTACAGACGAGAAAAAAGATATCAAAAATACGATTTTCCCAAATACTTCCAAAAATACCTACGACTTGACCAAAATCCTGATGAAGGGTAAAAAGATGAAAGAATCCAAAGAAACCCCAGTTCTTGAACTCCAATGAGAGATAAAACAAATAAAAGTAGAGATAAAGACTCTACGAGAAAAACAAGAAGTTGTTCAAAGCTCAGGAGAGAAAAAAACCTCTCAAAATTTTACAAAAATCGATAAAGTAGAATATTCAAAAACCATTTTTCAAGAAACAATTTTCAAAAACTAAACTAGAGAAAGAAGAATTTTCCCCTTAATTTTTCATAAAACCATTTTTCAAAATATTGTAACTATTGAAAAAGGATTTTTGACGAAGACCCATTTTTAGCATTACAAATTTATTTTGGCCAAGGATGGTTTTACAAATCATGGATATTTTAAGAACCTCATATTTTTACCAGGCTATCCTTGAAATATTAGGATCAACAATAATAAAAAATAATTATTATAAAAATAACTCAGATCCCTCGTATTCTATTTGCAAAATGCTTAACGTAATTGCTCCAAGCGATTGGGAGAATGATCTGTCCCAACTCCTAAATTTCCCATATACCCATAAAAATGAATCATTCTTTGATATTCCATTTAATTACTGGGATTACCAACAAGCTTGGTTCAATTCCCTTTTTATTAAAAATACCAACCAACACCACACCTGGCTTTTCCATTTTGATACCTCAAGTAAGTCATCACAATTTCCAACATGGTGGAATTCATGGTGGGAACAATTCGGATCCTCCCTTGAAATACAAAAACCCCAAGTCACTAAATCTTTCAGCCTTTTTAAATCCCAATATAAACCCACTGAAGAAGAAAAAACATTTGTGCCCCTGCACCTTTTTCACACCAAATTTCATTTATCATGGGTTTTCACATGGTCTGTAGATTATTCAGAAAATAGAATTTTGACAATCAGAAGAAGATTTAAAATCTGATGGTGGGACAACTTTAAACTACCAGCAAGCCTCACACCACAAAAGGTCCAAGAATGGCTAAATGCCCGAAAGTCCATTCAAATACAGGTATCTCTACAAACACCACAAGCACCACTACAAACACCGGAGCACACTCAGTTCCTTTCACAAAAATCTTAGATGGCCTCAATGTTTGCAGTGGCCAAAAATCCAGAGGAAATGCAGGCCATAAATCTAAAGTTTGCACCGTCTTCATCAAAATAAGGCTCTTTATTAGAAGAAGAACAAAAAATTGATATTAAAGACAATTCAAATTTTGGCAACAATGGATTCTGAAAAAGATTTTCGAGAAAATACAAAATACCAGGAGTAGAGATCATACAAAATTCCTACAAAAGAAAATACCCGAAAAAGAGACTTTCAAAAAAGCAAAGATCCAGCAATAATTTAAGAAAATGCCAAAAAAATGATGTCATGGATGACGACATTCTGCACTCGGATGAATAGCTATTCTCCACTCGGATGAATAGTTAGATTCCTTTTTAATTATCAAAATGTCATGTAAAACTCCTATAAAAGGAGACTCCCCCTCCCTTTGTTAGACAAGCTTTTCTTTTCTAGTTTTTCTCTCATAAGCTTTCAGATTTTAGAGAGAAGTGAGAGCTCTAAAGAAAATTCCCTTTAGTTAGATCAAAATACCCCTCATATGATTCAGTTCAAATTACTCATATGATTCAGTTCATATGATCCAAAATTCCCAAAATACCTTAGAAATTCCCAAGAAGGTATATCTCATTTATAAAAGTATTTGTAAATTTTAATATTTTAAATAAATATGATTATAGATGGTAATACCTCCTAATATTTTATATACTTCATGTTTTTAAATTCTTTAAATTTCTGCATTAAATACTTGGCCGGTTCTACCGCCTATTTGGTTTAAATTCTTGCAGATCCTTAAGATTATAGTTTCCATAACTGGAACCTTAATTTGTAAGTTAATCTTGATTTGTTTTCTGCATATCTCCTTTACATTGATTCTTCAATCCCTTATATCTCAATTCCTTGCATGTCTGTTATCCGCTTTACATCCTCGGCCTAATTTGGTATCAAAGTCTAAGTTTGGTATCAGAGCCATAAAGGGTAGAGATAGAGAGAGACATGTCCAGATCATATGAGATTACTTATTAGAGGTTTAGGTTCTTCCGAGGTTTTTTGCTTAGGATGATCCGGGATAGTAAGTCCTCAGGTGTGTAGGTAGTCAGACTCCATGAAATGCCTTTGATTGTAGGAAGAATCCGAGAGCTCTGTTATAGGAGTTTTATAACATGGATTCGTTTCTCAACAGATCTACTTCTTGTGATTTTGATTCATCTTCTTCCTTTGATTCAAAGAAGATAATAAACTCCGAAGAAATCGTGATACAAGATTTTGAAAAATCGATTGATAATTGAGAAATACTGAGAGTAAATTGAGATCAGATTTACAAAAATTCCAGATACCAGTTCTTCAAAACTGATTTCTCCATCAAAACAGAAGAGAGAGATATCCAATTATCTCAACCCTTCGAAACAATCCAATTACTTTCTCAAAATTCCTTGAAAAAACACAGGGAAATAAATTACAAATACATCCATATTGGATTAGTCCAAGTAGGGATAAAACCCTTGACTAAGAAAAGATTAAACACCTCAATCCTTGCTATTCTCAGAGATGCCAGATTTAGAAATTTCAAAGATTCTCTATTGAGTTTTGTTGAGTCTAGTCTCTACACAGGACCAATATCTTTTGACTGTTATCCAAATTTCTCAGTTTCTTTAAATGATAAAAATATCTAAAAATCCCTCGTCTTACAAATAAATACTCACAATTAGCAAATGCTTGAAGGTTCAATTCTGGTAGCTATAATTTTTAGAATCCATTACAAAGCTATGCCTTCAACTTTTTCCCCAAAAGTCAGATACCATGGTAACAAAAGAGAAACCCTTCTTTTACAAATAGATCTTTCCAGATCTAACACTGTAATACCAAGACCTATCAGGTGGAAGTACATTATCCTACCAGACGAATGGATTATGGAAGGTGTAGTTAAACCTGAACCTATAGAGACTTCTGAACCAAATACCTGTCTTAAAGAAGTAACCCAATACCAAGACGGTAAAGTTAGTCTATCGTTCCATAGAAGATATACAAGTAGTAGATACGATGATTCTAGTTCCGTAGAAACCTTATACTTAGATAGAGTCTCACAGATTCCTTCAGTAATAAATAATCCTTACAAAACAAAACCTAAACATTCTACGTCAGATTTACTCAATGTAAGAAACGTAGACTACACCAACGAAATACCTAGAGTCATTTATGAAAATTCCACTGTTAGAGAAAAAATAGAGGACCAAGAACCTACTAGTCCGACATTTTCCTCGATTCAGAAAACATAGTAAACGAAATTGGTGTTTTAGAAAAAAAATTCCAAATAGACAAGAAATTCCTACAAAATGAGTTTTATTGAAAATACAACCTTGAAAAAAGAATTTGATTCTTCAAAAACTTTTTAAATACTAAGACACAAATACAAGAAAAATTCTATGACTTTGTAAATGAACATAGGATAAACATCTTATTCATTGACTGGTTTGAAATTTATTCCTACTAAAATTCCTTAGAATGTCCCTTTCTCTAAAATGGTAAATCCCGTTACGACTAGGAACAAAACACCGGAGTGGGAAACCCTAGTTGATTCTAGGAAAGTCCAGTCCAACCACCCTCCTCTACAAGGTATTAAGTTAAACATTCATGGTTGCCCTGTACAATATCCTCAGCTTTCTCCAACAAATGACCATGGCTGCAAATGCCTTAAAACCCAGAATGGTACACAAGACAAGACCATTGCAGAACATGCTCATTGCAGGATTCTCTTGTGAATTGAAAGGTTGGTGGGATAATTATCTTATTGATCAACAAAAAGAAGACATCATCAATTCCATCAAAACTGATGAAGAAGGAATACCAATCCTTGATGAACAAGGTGAACCCGTACAAGATGTCGTATCAACCTTGATTCTCATAATCTCATTAAACTTCATTGGAGATTCTTTGCATCTGAAGGATAAAAACGCCGAGTTACTTTCAAATCTCAAATGCAAAAAACTTAGTGATTTCCAATGGTACAAGAATACTTTCTTAACCAGAGTTATGCTTAGGGAAGATTCCAACCAGCTATTTTGGAAAGAGAAATTTCTGGTTGGACACCTACGCTTTTAGGAGAAAAGGTTAGGAATAAAATCAAGGAGAATTGTGGAAAATAGATTATACCTTACAGTGAGTTTACATAAGGACAACTAGTCAGTATAACTCAATAGGAAGGTCTAAAGATCTGCCAAGACCTAAAATTACAAAAACACCTCAAAGTGGAGCTAAAAAGAACTAGGTGCGAACTTGGTATTTTTGCAAACAGTTTGATACAAATTTTGCAAAACCCTCTTCAAGTTGTACGGGAAACTGTAGCAAGACTCATAATCCCTTAAGAGTACATCAACAGGTTAGAAAAAGATGGATTTCAGCAGGACTAACGAAGAGTATTACAAAAATCCTTTTAAAAATATTTGTTATTCCAAGAATAAACCAAATCCCAAAAATACCGATTCCAAATACAAAGATATTACGTATTACAAATTCCAGAAAAAAGGTCATACTTCGAGATACTGTAAAATGAATAAAAACTACAAGAATTAAAACTAGACGATCATGTGACCCAGAAAATCTCCAATCTTCTCATTGATTCATCCGATTCAAACGCAGAGTAAGATCCTGACTATTTTTCTCTGTCTTCTGAAGATAATAAAACAATCCAAATAGATGAATTGCTCACGACTAGTTCATCTGAAAAATCTGATAAGGGTAAGGGAAAACATGTTTGTGCTTTAACCAAAGACCAAGAATTTAGGTTAGACATGGTTAAACACATAGATGTCCAACACCAAAAAGATTATTTGAATAGACTCCTAAAATCCTTTACAGACGAGAAAAAATATATCAAAAATACGATTTTCCCAAATACTTCCAAAAATGCCTACGACTTGACCAAAATCCTGAAGAAGGGAAAAAGATGAAAGAATCCAAAGAAACCCCAGTTCTGGAACTCGAAAGAGAGATAAAACAAATAAAAGTAGAGATAAAGGCTCTACGAGAAAAACAAGAACAAGACTCTCTGCTACTAATAATAATCCTTTTAAAAGAAACCCATGATAGTTCGGAATCCAGTTCTGAGTCCGATAATTCTGACTCTGAAAATCTAGAAGAACCTTCTGAAAACCAACATCTTGTAGAGATCCCAAAAGAGTTCCTTACTGTCTTAAGATAGATTACGTCAAAAAAATACCTAGTAAGGATAACCCTTAAATTCCCAGATAGAATCGCAACAATTGCCTTTTTTGACACATGAACATATTTGAATTACATAAAAACAGGTTTAGTACCAGAAGAATTCCCTGAAAATACCAATGAAACATTAGCAGATGCTAATAATACTAAATTAGAGATCAATTCCCAAACCATTGCGTCTATTATTAATGATGGAGTTTCTATAACAACATCGTTTGTTTTAGTAAAAGACATACACAACTCTGTCATCTTAGGAACACCGTTCATAAATTTTATCACCCCTTATAAGGTAGATAATGATTTCATATCTTTTAATTCCAATAATAAGAATCTAAAATTCCCTTTTCTAAAAAAACCAAAACCAAGAGCCCTCAATCTGATAAAGACTTATTCCTGTCATCTAGGAGAATTGAGGAATGATTTTTTAGATCAGAAACCTGACTCCCCTAGAACCTATGATACTCGTTCCATTATATTAATTGATACCATTTCATACATAAAAAATTTAAAGTATGATTTACAATATCAAAAATATTTCCAAAATATTGCATTAAAAATATTTCTGCAAATTGATTCCTGACATTTTTTACTTTAAAGAAAAACTTTTAAGTAGTGACTTTTTCAAAAATAGGAGAAAAAACCTAGAGATTCCTGATACTGGTTGCAACACAAAAATGTTCTCATTGTCCCTTACCCCACTATTTGGATTACAAGGATAAGATATCAAGGAAGGACATGCGAGAATCCGGACAATACTGTAACCAAGTGATGTGTGGAGCCTTGCTCTAAAAGAGAAAAGATGAAATTTCTCCACCAATAAATACACCAGTTGTTGCACCACAACAACAAACAAATTCCATGGACCCCAAAAAACCTGTAAACTCCACCACTTCCAAACCAACAAAGGAAGAAAAAGAAAAATTACCTGCAAAACTCCTACCGAAAACCCCCTGACATGGTATGACACAGTTATGAAAAAGAAAATGAAAATGCTACAAGCATCTGTGCAGAAAATACCAGCAACTCCCGCACAGGAAATAACTGCTGAGAATCTTTTACAACTCTTTGCAAAATTCCCGGAACTACAACAGGCATTGATACAACTTCAAAATCCCAAAGAAGAAGTTGCTCAAAGCTCAGGAAAGGAAAAAACCTCTCAAAATTTTACAAAAATCGAGAAAGGAGAATCTTCAAAAACCCTTTCTCAAAAACAGTTTTTAAAAACTCAACTAGAGAAAGAAGAATCTTCAAAAACCCTTTCTCAAAAATAATTTTCAAAAACCCAACTTGTGGTATCACAAGTCCCCAAAAAACCTGCCCCTGAGTTTTTCATAAAACCATTTTTTCAAAATATTGTAACTATTGAAAAAGAATTTTTTGACCAAGACTCTTTTTTAGCGTTACAAATTTATTTTGGCCAAGGATGGTATAGCAATTCATGGGATATTTTAAAAACCTCATATTTTTACAAGGCTATACTTGAAATTTCAGGATCGACAACAATAAAAAAAATTATTATAAAAATAACCCAGATCCCTCGTATTCTATTTGGAGAATGCTTAACGTAATTATGCGGCTTTTGATCCAGATCCCTCGTATTCTTGAGTGCTTGAACTTGTAGCTTGTAGAGAAATATGCGGCTTTTGATCCACGAGCTCTCTTCTTGCTTCTTGTTCTTAATTCCTCCTCTTTTTTGTGTTATGAGGACCCCTATTTATAGTTTTAAGAAAGGTGTAGCTCTGTAATTTTATTGGTCAGTTTGAACTGAACAATCATATTCATCTGATAACAAGCTCCAATTTGATTGGCCGGAACATGTCATCTGCACACTTAGCATGATTTCATTGGCTTAACTTATTTGATTTGGATTGCCACATCATTTGACATGTGGCACCAAAATGGACCTCTTGGATGAGATGGCATCTTGTGCTTAATAAAGTGGGCTCATCCCTGTGACCTAATTAAGTGGGCTAGCCCAATGCACTTGGATCTTTTAATTAAATTCATATTTATTAATTCAATTATATTAGCCCAAAACATTTATTAGAACCAATATGTATTGAATCATTTTATGAATTTAATTATGTAAACTTTATATGATTACAATATACATATCTTATTTTCAAATGATACCCTTTATTCTTCATATATTGTTGGTTGTTTGGTTTTTATTCATCTTTTCCCCCCTCTGATATATAATTGATGGTTTCAGGTTATGTCATTATTAATCTATTGATTTTCTTGCTCATTCATGTATACACAGTCCAAGTTCCATATTCTTAACATTATCTAAAAAAATCTTAGGCTTTTTTTTTTTTTGTTGAGTACTAGTGAAGATGCCCCTAAAAAGGTGGAAAAAAGATGAAGCACATGAAGTAGGTGATATTTTCAATTATGTGGAGCAACCGAGTGATAAAGCTTCTATTGAGAATCTGAAATTTGAAGCTCTATTCAATATTCAAAATTGGTTTGTGTATACTGAGTTCTAGTTTGCTATCAGTAATGAATTTACATTAGTTTTGTTATTCGTCTTTCGTAGATTAATTACATGAAATTGTAGTATCTAAATGTCAAGCATTAACAAGAGGTTTATATTTTATATTTTTATTTTTTGATGTTTCCATGAGATTAGGCAAGAAAATGAGAAGGCTTATCAAACTAAACTCCCATAATGAGGATAGTCCTACTCTTCAATCTAATGTCAATGATATATCGTTGACAAAGGAACATTAATAAGGAGGGAGAAATTAAAGGAGAAATGTCAGAAGAATAGAATTAAGGAAACAAGAGATGAAATATAAAGAAAAATAAGATCGATTTGGAGGATCAAATATCTATGTACCCACATTTTAATTTAAAATCAAACCCCATATTTATAACTACGTCGATCTTTTGAGAATTCTCTTCTCTACATCCATAAAGTAGTAGTGTTGGGATTGAGAACATAATAACTAACACATTAGATTTTCATGCTAGATGAGGTCGTTTATTTTTAGAATATGCATGAAAATTCTCGCAACAGGGCTTCAACAACAGGCCATTTGGTCTAGTGGTATGGTGCGAGAGGTCCTGAGTTTGAATCATGTAATCATGTAGGTGTGAGGCCAATTACAAAATTCACCTTCGAGTCATGTATATACATTTCATTTTAACTGAATCATATTTTCTTAGGTTATGAAATAATAAATAACATGCAAGTTTTACAAGTAACTGCAGTATATATATTTTTAATCTACAATGTCAAGGCAGACAACCTAGGGTTAATTATTCTTCGTATATATAGTACTTTTAGTGATTTTGTCAGAATGCATTCTATGGTTTTCGGCCAGATTTCATTTTTAATATCTCAACACGTAAGATGAGTAAAAGAAATAATCCCTTGATTATTTTCATTAATGAAAGAGTATATATATAATTTACAATTTTCCATACTAGAAAATTTTTATTCCTATTCTACTCCCAAAACCCTATTCTAATTGTACAAGAATCCTATAATTACGTGTACAAGCCTAATTTAATACAATATTTACATCAAAATAATGCTCCAAAACCGTGATATACACGGGCTTGTATACCGTGTATATCACGGTTTCACATATGGTAAAGTTGTCTTGTGAAACCATGATATACATGTATACAAACCCAGGTATATCATGGGTATATTTAACACACACCCGCAGTCATAGCGGGCGGTCTTCGTACGCTGAGAATGTCCCTAAAATCTTCAAAAAGGACCGAGGGAAGACCTTTTGTAAAGATGTCTGCAATTTGATACCGGGAAGGGACATGACAGACGCGTACTTGTCCACGAGCTACCTTTGCACGAACAAAGTGAATATCCATCTCGATGTGTTTAGTGCGCTGGTGTTGAACATGATTTCCAGAAAGGTAGATGACACTAACATTATCACAATAAACCAATGTAGCTTTCTGAATAGGACAATGAAGCTCTAAAAAAAGATTACATAACCAACATGATTCAGAGACCACATTGGCCACCCTTCGATACTCGGTCTCTACACTAGAGCGTGATAATGTAGACTGACGCTTCGCAGACAAGGAGACCAAGTTATTCCCAAGAAACATACAATAGCCGGACGTGAAACGTCTGGTATCTGGACAACTACTCCAATCAGCATTTGTATACGAGACAAGTGTAGAAGTCGATGAAGGATATAAATGTAAGCCATAGTCAAGTGTCCCCTGGATGTATCGAATAATGCATTTGAGCGCATTCATGTGCTCAACCCTGGGATCATGCATAAACAAACACACTTACAGCACGGCATAGGTAATATCCGATCTCGTGAAAGTAAGATACTGAAAATCCCCTGCAAGACTGCGATAACTGGTCGGATTCTCATAAGATGAGCCAACCGCAGCACCCAGTTTGGGCTTAGTATTGATGGGAGTGGAAGTAGACTTGCACGAGGACACACCTGTACACTCAATAATCTCAGCTGCATATTTTCGTTGAGATAAGAACAGCCCACCTGCATGACGAGAAACAACAATCCCCAAAAAGTAACTCAAGGGCCCCAAGTCTTTCTTACCAAACTCAGAACTGAGCATGGTCATGATAGACTTGCGCAAAGCATTAGTGGAGGCAGTCAAGATAATATCATCCATATATAATAAAATATAAGCCAGGAAAGAACCACGACGATATATGAATAATGAATTATTCGACCTGCTGTGCGAAAACCCAATAGACGAAACATATTCTGCAAATCTCTTATACCAAGCCCGTGGGGCCTGATTAAGTCCATACAAGGACTTCTTCAATAAACAAACATGATGAGGATATTTGGGGTCTCGAAAACCCAAGGGTTGATGCATATAAACGGTCTCCTTAAGATCACTATGTAAGAAAGCATTCTTCACATCTAACTGATGAATGGGTCATGTTTTGGAAAGAGCCAGACTAAGAACAGTGTAAATGGTAGCCGATTTGACCACCGGACTAAACATCTCACCACAATCCACGCTAACCTGCTGAGTCTTACCATTACCTACAAGACAAGCCTTATGTTTCGCAAAAGAACCGTCAGAATTATCCTTGTGAGTAAAAATCTACATAGACCGAATAATATTAACACCATAAGGATGGGGTACCAACTCCCACGTCTTATTTACAATAAGAGCATCATATTTGTCGGTCATAGCCAATTTCCAATTCGGGTCATGTAAGGCGGTCACTGGGTTACGGGATAGGGGGGATTTAAGAACATTAGAATTTAAATTAAAATGTCTTTTTGCTTTAAAAATACCCCGTTGACTACGAGTGACCGGTCTGTGATTCGGAGGAGAATTGGGTGGATTTTGGGAAATATCGGGACCGGTGACGGATTGGCCAGCAAGCAGTGGGCCTGCTGGTCCAACACTAGAAAGAGGGGAGGCCAAAATAGTGACTGGACCAGGGATGGTATTGGGCTGGGCAGCTGGCCCAACTACCGAAACTGGGACTGATGTGGAAACAGTGGGATTAGGCGGAATAGTAGGTCCAGTGGGAAGTGGGCCCACTGGCGGATTTTGGGTGCGAGACAAGTCCGAAAAATGGTGGATAACATACGGGGAGAAAGCGTCATCTAAAAAATTATACGAACTAGGCAGGAGACTACTCAATTGAGCAAATGGAAATTGGGTTTCATAAAAAAGAATATGACGACTAATGATGATTTTATTAGACGATAAATCAAAATATTTGTAACCACGATGACTAGACGGATAACCCAAAAACACACAAGGAGTTGAACGGACCTGAAGTTTGTTAATTGTGGTGGACGGAAATAGTGGATGACATAAGCACCCAAAGACCCTAAGATGGGAATATGAAGGAGTCTTATTATATAAAATTTGAAGGGGGATAAATATGCCAAACCTTTGGTATGAAGTATGTTAAGAAGATATGTAGCCATTTGTAGAGCATGATGCCAAAAGGAAGGAGGTACGGAAGCATGGACTAATAAAGTGCGAATAATATTATTAATTGTACGATTTTTGCGTTCGGCTTTCCCATTTTGTGAGGACGTATGGGGACAAGAGAAATGAAAATTTATCCCATTATTGCCACAAAAATCCCGAAACAACCCATTATCATATTCTTTGCCATTATCACATTGAATATTTTTTATTTCACGTTCAAACTGAATACGGATGAAAGCTCTAAACTTTAAGAAAGTGGAAAACACTTGAGATTTTTTCGCTAATGGAAAAGTCCATAAAAATTGGAAGAATCATCCAAAAAGAGAACATAATAACGATGGCCTAAAGAACTGAGAACAGGAGATGTCCATAAATAGCTATGAATAATATCAAATGTCATTAAAGTACTAGAAGTAGAGTCTACAAACGGTAATCTAACAATTTTTCCTAGAGAATAAGATTGACAAATGGGAGTACTACGCGTACCCTTACAAGAAACAAAATTATTTTTATGTAAGGAAGAAACAATAGACGACCCAGGGTGATCCAAACGTGTATGCCATAAGGAAGGAGCGAGAGCGTCAAAAGTAGATGGCAAGGCTTGACTCGAGAAACCGGATGTGGGTGTGATAGGATAAAGATCTCCCCAACTATCACATCTCATGAGAGGAATCCCCGTCTTGAAATCCTTCACAGAAAATCCAAAAGGATAAAAAACAACAGAAATCCAATTATCAGTGGTGAATTTACGGACAGACACCAAATTTTTAATTAAGTTAGGGGCATGAAGGGTATTTTTCAAGACAAGAGGTGGATGGGGGGGGGGAGAGATAATGTTTTATGATCGTAACCACAAATTGGAATAGAATTGCCATTACCAACAATTATTCCACGAGAGTTGCTCAAATTGGAATAAGACGAGAGAGTACCTTGGTCGAACGTCATGTGAGTAGTGGCTCCGGTGTCCATGTACCAATTCGGGTCCGAGGGATTTAATCCAAGTGTGTACATTATGGCTTCAATGTTTGTAGGTGTGGAGCCCACTGCATGATGGGCTTGCATAGGCCGAGGCCCAAGCACACTAGCCTTCTTCCCCATCCCAGAACCTGCTCTCGGTACCCACTGATTCTAGGGAGAATTGGGCCTAGAAGCTGAAGCCGGAAACTGGGCCCAATAAAGATGTTGGGCATTCAACGGGAAATAGGGGCTGTGTGGACCAGGCCTACTGGCCCGGTTCCACGGCCATGGGCCCAAGGCTGTGGCCAGCTGGCTTGTGGCCCATTGCCCCAAGGCCCATTGTCACCCCCATTATGTCCAACTCGGTTTCCGCCATAGTTTTTGCCACCACCGTTGTTACGATTTTGGCCGGAATTGTTGGAGACGATGGAGAAAAATTAGACTCGGCCACCATGACGACAGAAGGGCCTAGTGGCCACTTTCTTAGCCAAGCCGTCTTCTTCAAGCGTGAGCATGGAATGGGCCTGATAAAACTGCGGAAGAGGACTGCTCTGACGAAGAAGCGTATCGACTCCACTATAGGCCTCAGAGAGGCCTGCAACCATCTGAAGAACAAGAAGATCGTTGGTAACGGGCGCACCAACGTTGCGGAGTTGGTCTGCCAATTCTTTCAACCTTTTGCAGTATGCTGAAACGTTGGGGAAATCGTCCATATTGACGTGGGAGAATTCCTGTTCAAGGGTAACAACACGAGAATTTTGATTATCTTGGAATATGTCACGTACTTTATTCCAAACATCCATCGCCGTAACGTCTGGTTCAATAATTGTCTGCAACAGGTGATAGATATAGTGGAGTAAATCCACTGAACAACGGTTGCATCAAGTGTCGTCCGTAACTTAGGATCATCCTCGGGTTTTGATACCTCCGTATCCGTAGGAGCCGCGGGGATTATGTGATAGAGGACTTGATGCGAGCATGCGTGAACTTTGAACAGTTCGGCCCACGTCGCGTATTGGACGTTTTCTATTTCAAGAATAATAGGGATGTGATTCTTGATGTTAGAAACCGTAAGGGCAGGGTGAAACGTGTTCTTAGCCATAATAGCAACGCAAGACGTGATGTAGGGATTTTGGAAGAGAATTTAAGAAGAGGGAAGACTCCGCCAGGCACGAAAACCGAGAGAAGGGGGCTCGGAAACCGATGCACAATGTGGATGGAAATTGGGGAGAAAAATATTAACTTAGACTTCTGATACCATGAAAGAAATAATTCTTTGATTATTTTCATTAATAAAAGAGTATAAATACAATTTACAATTTTCCATACTAGGAAAATCCTATTCCTATTCTACTCCCAAAACCCTATTCTAGTTGTACAAGAATCCTATAATTATGGTAAGTGTACAAGCCTAATTTAATACAATATTTACATCAAAATAATGCTCCAAAACCGTGATATACACGGGCTTGTATACCGTGTATATCACGGTTTCACATATGGTAAAGTTGCCTTGTGAAACCGTAATATACATGATATACAAACCCATGTATATCACGGGTATATTTTGTTGGGAGTTTTTGCTCTATGGTACTTTATAAAGCAGTACGAGAAGTATATAACTATTACAAGTATTCGAAAGGATAAACAAAGATTCAATAATTCAACTAGTAATATGAAAATTACAATATAATCACAAAACTGAAATTACAATTTTGTTGAAGACGGAAAAATGGAAACTGGTTTTGCTGAGTCGAGTGTGGCACTCTGTCCTTAAGACAATATTGCCCCGTATGTATCCTTTATACGTCCTGGACAATTTGTCTCCCAAGATAAAACAACAATGGAACACTTGAGCAAAGGAAACTCAAGAGCTACCGTGAAGAATATTGAGTAACGAAATGATGCCTTGGAAGGTGTAGGATGATCTTGTTTTTGTTGTGTATATTTCTGTATTTTCGTGTATCATATATGTATGTTCTTGGTCATTCTTTTTTTGTGTTCAACAATGGTGTAAGGGGGTGTTTAAATAGGTGAGGGAAGGTGATTCGCCTCCATCATGACAAATAATGGCCATTATGGAGGTAGTAAAGCCACCAACATTAATGGGAGAAAGACCAACGGATTTGGCCATTATAGGAGGAGTAATTCAGCCAAAATAAATGGTGAATTGAGAGCTTGACGTTTGCTCGACCGTCGAAATTCCAACTTTCGAAAACTTCAGGGACCAAACTGTACATCTTGAAACTTCAGGACCAAAGCGCATATATTGAAACTTCAGGATCAAACTGCACAACCGAAAGAATTCGGTCCAAAGCGCACATCTGAAACTTCGGGATCAAACTGTACTGGCAAAGTTTTACGGCCCAAAAGATAATATCGAAGGCCCATTACACCCGACCCGTGGACCCGAGAACGAGAACAGCGGCGGCGTGTGGTCTTTCCTTGAACCAAGCACATCTAGGTCCTCCCTCCTTTAAACACATGGGATACCTTGGGGTCCCAAACCCCAAACCAATTTCGAGTCTTATATACACAACAATTCTTTCTTCCTCTACCGATGAGGGAGAATTGAACACAATACCACACTTTCCATGCTTCAAACACCTTACTTCGTGGACCAATATCTCTTTCATTTCTCAATGAAATTTGACGATTCTTGGCCCTACGGTTATCTATGTACTTAGTAGATCATGCATGTGTGAAGAACCGGATTCTCCAACATACGTAACACTAGTGTTTAAGCCGTTAAAGTTGGTCGGTCGCAACTCCCGCCAAAGGCAAATTTCCAACATATTTAACAATGAGATTCTTCCTAATCTCAGAAATCACTAGTAAACTGATCTGGATCTAAAAGCTAACATGAGAAACCTAAGGTAAACTCATGTAGATCTAAAGAATAAATATAAAAATAAAACACGATTCAGTCAACATAGGATGCGAAGGAGCTGATTCGCACAAGGTGCATCTCAATTATGACTAGTGAGAGTCTTGAGAGAAAATGTTTTGCATTTATTTTCACCTCGAGTGAAGCAAAAAAGAAGTGAGAAGTGATGATCATCAGCAAATGTATGTTATTGCAATTTTATCCTTATTTTCAATTAAAGAAAGTAGGCAAAACTTAAGTGACAATTAGAAATATATTGGCTTAATGCATATGCGGGACACAGAAGCAAGGTTAAAAAAAATAAAACTCCCGCTTTATATCATGTCAGTCGAGTTGTATTTAATAAACACACTTGAGTACGGGTTCAGAGGTTCAATATGAACAAAACTTAATTAAGATGCCAAAATAAAAAAATCAGATAAATTTAAAGGTCCACATATGCATTAAGCCAAATATATTTGTCCTTAAGCAAAGATTCATAAACGAGGTTCCATTTTATGGATCACGGAAGTAAAAAATGTGAACTAAATTGTCAATCAATAGCAGAAGCGTTACCAAAAAATGAAGGATTGCTCTAGTGGTATATTGTCTTTTTGGAGTAAGACGGGACAACCCGCCACGTCTTCATGTCGCTTAGGCGCCATCTGGAATCATTTTTTTCCCCAAAAGAAGCTTATGTGTGAAAGAAGGTTAGCATTTATGAAAAGGTTCTAAGGAAATTCCGAGATTTTCTTTGAAAAATTCTAAATCATTATGAATTTGATAAAAAAGTCCCAAGTCTTATAGAGATTTCTCTAGAAAATCATTATCTTGTAAATACTAAGGATGGGTACACAAATATCATTAGTACACTAGCCCCTAGCTACGAATCTAGTAGTACATAAAAGGGTTAATGCATTTGTAACTTATCAAGCAAATTATTCTAGTCTGCAATATATAAGCTTTATTTGGCGAATCTCATCTTTTGTCTTTCTTATCAATCGTTCCTTTAGCGATCTAAAGTGTAGTAAGACTAGTAAAATACAAAGCGTGAATAAGTCGTGTAAGATTGTTAACAAGTTATCAAGTGTCACACGGTGCACTTAATCATGAACATCACAAGGTTCATATTATTTTGTGAGCCAACTTATCACAAGGACCTTCATGTTGTTTCGCGAGCCAACTTATAATGAATTGCAGAATAAAACACAAACAAGAATAATGTACTAGGTTAATCAAGACGTTATCTGCATTAATCTACAAATCAGAGAAATCCAAAATAAAGCCAATAATTTTCCTTTTTATCATTCCTAAAATTAGCGTGTTTACTTAACTAGTAACTTCAACTCAAATTATGGGCTAAAATATGACGCATTAAATCACCTCATCAATTACAGTTCTTTGTGACATGTAAGAAATAAGGTATCAGACTATATGATAAAAATATTCTAGCAATCAAAGGAAAGTGAACATTGAGGACCAGAAATGAGGAATCTAAATATTAAATAGTTTCAAAAGTATGGATAACCAAACCACAAATTGACATTGTTTACGATAGGGCATTTGGTCTAGTGGTATGATTCTCGCTTTGGGTGCGAGAGGTCCCGAGTTCGATTCTCGGAATGCCCCTCTTTCTTTTATTATTCAAAGCACAATTTACCTTAATATCAGACAAATTGAAATGCCTTTTTCTTTATTATTTATCATTATTTTCTAGAAAAGAGATTGAAATACCCAGTTAACAAAATTATTCTTTGTATCTTTTAATAGAAAATTTAACTTTATACATTACTTCCCCTTATAAAGTAATGCGACATTATTCACCTAAAAGAATACCTACTCAATGCCCTATCTAATGCATTAACTTCCACAGGTACAAAAGTAGGTTTGAGCAAACATGTAACTTTACCAATCAGTACTAGAGATGCCCGGTGAAATACTGGAATTAATCAGAAGTTAACCATGATATTAAAATTTTAAAGAGGGATGAAATGGTGAACCTGTTCCGACAGTTATGACAACTCATAGATCTACAGTGTTATTAATTAACTCATCA